>CM053613.1:72343224-72356407 GCA_028646535.1 Procyon lotor
TGCGCTCCTGGACTTGCAATTAATTACGGCTCGTTTCAAGCTTTGTTAATTAATACCGAGGGCAGGGACCCAGTGGAGGCCCCGAATTTCATCTGCAGTGTTTTAAAATTATTATAATCTGCTAGAAGAAGAGCCGTTGGATTTTCAATAGACCCCGTCTTTTTTTTTTTTTTTTTTTTTAATTCCAATATTGCTTTGCCAAGAAATTAAAAGGAAGAGTGTGATAGTGTTGGTGAAGTCGCTACCCGGAAATAGCCTGATACTGTGGCTGTGAGGTGGCATCTGGCCAGCAGAGGGAGTAGAACTGAGCTATAAGCACCGTGTTTTCAGAGCTCGAGTTCATGATTTAAAGATGGAGAGGGAAAACCAAAGGGGACACCAACCAATGGGCGGCTTCTGGCAAGGACCGGAGGGGCACCCAGTGGAATCTGGTTTGGTGAAACCGGAAAGAAACAGTGCATCTCTCCTTTTCTCACCTTTGAACTACAAAAGGGGAAGAATCCCCCGGTATATCACAATCCACCAACTCCTCCCCCACCCCCGTAAGAGAGAAGACACTATTAAGACAGCGCCATCCCAAAGGAATAAGGAAAGGGTTTATCTGAAATTATGCTCAGTGGCTCACCAGGCTGAGATGACTGTCCTGGGTTGCTTTCCCCCTTAATCTACAGCAAGGTGGACACGTCTGCTTCTGGTGAGTATTTATTTTTCGCAGCCCAAACACTGGTCCCAACACTACCTTGTCGTAATTTCTACCACTGCTCCCTACCAGTGCTTTGTGTGTTGGTGCAACTGTTCAAAAATTTGGGTTTTGAAATGAACCTTAGGAGGATAAATGCTCTGCAGTTGTTAATAGAACAACCCAACAATGTTCCAGAAAAATACAAGATTTATGCAGAAACAAGTATTTATGGGTAAAGGCCTCCAGAGGAATTGCTGTCTAAAATGTTTAGCACAGCGCTATAAAGCCTTCTGTGCTAGAAACTTAAGGCCTATTTTTTCACACTCCCTGCTCCATTCTGCCATGCCAGAGCTCCTGCGTCCCCAAACACCTTGACATTTATCTGGGGCTCCACACATGGTACCCCCTTAGCCTTGAACCCCATCCAGATTCTGTTCATACTTTAACACCCAACACAAAATTCACTCTTTAACTCTGAAGTCTCCTCTCTCCTGCAAGAGCTCCTGTTCAAGAGTTGTACACATTTGCCTACACATTTGTTTCTGCCCTTATCCCACTGCTTTCTAAATAATATGAATGCATTTTCTTTACTATTCGTGTGTAGATTCATATAATAAATTTTGATAAGCAATAAATCGATATAAAGATAATAGGTCTCTACCTCCAGGCTTTAAGGACAGCCAAGAGTGGTGTCCTTATCTTTTTCATCTTTTATATACTCAGCACCTAGGACAGTGTCTGTGATGTAGTATGTGTTTGCTACATATTACTTGAATGAATCACTTGAGTGAATAAGTAGAGGTCAGTCTAGGTCTAGTCTTATTTTACAAAAGGAAACTAAAGCATTCCTAGTGCAAGTTACTTGTCTAAAGTCACACAATTAATTCATCAACTATACCTGGCATAACTCCAAGTCACAAAGTGCTCATTTCGAAAGGTAAATAGCCTCAGATAAATGTCTGGTCTTTGGACCTGTGTGATCTGCCAGGAGCCAACACTTTTATGCATGGGGTCAGGGAGGGGGGAGCAATGCAGACTACTGCAGTGAGCCATGAGTGGACTATATGCAGAACCGTGAATAGCTCCCAAAGTCAGGCTACCTGGGAGGTGCAGTGAGTGCATCTGAATTCTCTTAGATAGATTAAAAATTCTAAGTTAGAGGGCCAACGAGTCTTGTCTGTGCAGTCCCCATTTTGAGACCCGGGGAGAATACTTTGGAGATTTAGAAAAAAAAAAAAGAGAGAGAGAGAGAGAAAGAGGGAGTCCAAACTGAGGTATTATTTCCACAAGCAAATACCCAACAAATATTTTCCAGATGAGAGGATGGACCAGTCCATTTGGACTCCTGGCTATGTTCTCATGTTCAAATCTTAGCATTTGCTAGGAGCCATAGACAGAGTTTCCTGCTCCACGACGAAATCTCAGCATTTTCTTTTTTTTCTTTTACTTTTTTAAGGTTTTATTTTTTTATTTGACAGAGAGGAGAGAGATCACAAGTAGGCAGAGAGGCAGGCAGAGAGAGAGAGGGGGAAACAGGCTCCCCGTTGAGCAGAGAGCCCGATGTGGGGCTCGATCCCAGGACCCTGAGATCAT
This sequence comes from Procyon lotor, assembly GCA_028646535.1. Lineage (NCBI taxonomy): Eukaryota > Metazoa > Chordata > Mammalia > Carnivora > Procyonidae > Procyon > Procyon lotor. The sequence continues at coordinate 72,345,500 of CM053613.1, forward strand.
GACCTGAGCCGAAGGCAGAGGCTTTAACCCACTGAGCCACCCAGGTGCCCCGAAATCTCAGCATTTTCGAGGACGTTGACTGTAACATGAAAAAGAAAAGCTGGTTTGAGAGAGAGGAAAAGAAAGGAGCATGAAGCATGATTCCAGTGATGGATACCACCCACCCTTACCTCACTGTCCAAGATATACCAGGGGACTGGCAGGGGCTGGGGGCTCTCTAGTGAGCCTCAGCTCTGAGGACAGGGGACAGAAAGGGATGCTGTGTTTCAATTTTACTGGATCTTCCTATCACCCAAAAGAAGCCCCAAACCCAAATATTCGTGTGTTCTCTCTTGATTTTTTTTTTTTTAATAGTCACTGCCTATTTCTCTGTGTGGAACAGCCCAGAACAAAATGTGTCTGCAGGCTAAATCTGTGCTGTGAACTACAGACATCCGACTCGGCCTTAAGTCTGCGTGCCCCTGGAGGGATTCATTTGGTATTGGAACCCGAAGAAGAAAATCCCACCTCCAAGAAACTTCTATAGCAAATGGTGGATGTTCGAGTGGCGGAGGAGGGAGAGCGTATGTATTTTCGCTTGAGCAGTTAAGGAATTCATAGAATTTCTTCTGCATTCTGTCCCCAAATAACTCTGCCTTGGGATAATAGGCTAAACCATAAATGCTGCCTTTCTGAGAAGGTCCCAATTTAAAATTATCTTATGATGAGTCGATTCATGCAACAAATAGTGTGTCCTGATTTGAGCATTGGGAGATACAAGGAGAATGGCCATCGCTCTTTTGCTATAAATGTGATCACAGGGTTAATAGTCCACAGATCTCTGTGTCACGAAACTCTGCTTCTTCAAGGGCAAATGCTTTCCTCCACAGCTCTGCAAGGAGACTGTGGCTGCCCTCTATCTCTTGGGGCATCCCAGTACCTTGGAATCTTGTGAGGTGAGAGTTTTCCATGTGAAGTAAATGGCCAGGGATCAAGCTGAGTCTCCTAATGGAGACGGCTGCTGGGTAGTTACTGTGAGAGAAGGTGTTTGTTTCTGTTGTTGGAGGGAAGTCTTCCCGAGTCTCAGGCCGGCACCAAAAGGCGGTGCCCAGCAGTGGCCTGGGGGCTGAGGTGCCTGCCTGTAGGGTGGCCTTCCGACCGTGACTCAACTCCGTGCAGCATCTGGACGTTCAGCTTCCCACCCAGCCCACTCCTCCTCGGGGCAGTCCTGAACCCCTTCCTCATCTGTGGTCCTGTATCTCTCTCCCTACTCTAATCCAGGGGACCCTCTGTGTCTGCTATTGGGAGACAGAGGGAAGGAACCCTTTCCTCTCTTAAATGCCTCTACATCTTTCCCTCAGAGAAGGGAACCTTCTCACTCAAAAATAATGCTTATGCTTCCCAGACACTAGTATCATTTGCTTCTAGATTCAGGCATTTGGAAGCACCAAAGTTCAGAGACTCATGGACTCTTCCCTGCTTCCTGCTCCATCACACCCTTCCCTGAGGCAAATCCACACCTGAGTATCTGCTTAAAACCAAAGTGCTGTGGGCAAAATTCTATGAACTCACAAACCCCCAAAGCAGTCTGGGAGCTGTCAGTTCCCTCTCCCATCAGGCAGGACCAAACCCTGTGCCCGCCACACCGACAAAACAGGTCTCAGGCCTCCGGAATTCACCCCAGCAAATCTCCAAGCAAACCTTTGATCGAGTTTGTCACTGAATGTCCAAAAAGAAGACTCACTAAAAAGCAGCAGGCTGAGGGAAGCGAGAAGGGGTGGGCAAGACGAGGGGAGGGAAGGCAGCAGTGAGCCCAGACCCAAGCAAAGGACCTCTGTGGGCTCAGCTGAGGAGGGCCATTGCTCTTGCTTCCTGACTGGCTCCCTCCTGATGCAGAGGCCTTGTACAAATCCTACCTTCTCTTCTAAGCCCCTTTATCCCTGGAGCTTCACGCAGCGTCAGGAGAAAAAGCAGCTGCTGTGTAAAGAAAGCAGCAAGTCAGAGGGAAGAGAGCACAGAACGGTGAGCTTTTGAAGGCATATTAAAGATTTCACTGAGCACAGGCAAGGCCCAGCGTCACAGCCTTTGGTCCTTCTCAGTGCCTCAGTCCTCCCTCCGACACAAATAGAGAGAGGTGTGTCCAGCGAAGAGGCTCAAGGGTGAAGGCTGTGATTTGCAACCTGCCATTTGAGGGAAAGAATGAAGGCTCCTCTAACTCAAAGGAGTTCTTTTATTGCCTGTCTGTTGAAAGGGAATTGCTCTGGGATGAGATGACTGTCTCCAGGGTCCCCTGTTAAAAAGCAGGGCACAGTGCGCTGGGGACTTTCACCCAGGAGACTCGCATACATGTATACATATACATATTCTACATAGAATATATATCTATGTGCATATATGTGTGCATGAGAGCTAAGAAAAACAAAAAGAAGGCACCATTCTTCTGCCTTCCAGAAGCTTGCAATCTCAACAACCTTACAACCCAAAAGCAAAATGCATTTTCATTAGTAATACGTATTCGGAAAGTCTGCAGGTCCGAAAGGGTTCCTTCAGATCTTGTTTGTAAAATGGGGAGAAGGGGTCTGAATTTAGAATCAAAACTTGGGTCTGAATTCCAGCTTTTCCACCTACCAATAGCTGGGCAGACTTGGACAACTCATTTGATCTCCTCAACTGCTTAGAAAAGTCCTTGGCAGAGAATCAGCACTCTGTAAGTGGTACTTGTTTTTATTGTTTAGTATTATTACCAGTACCATTATTACTTTAATTATGGAGTGGGAGAGAACTGCACACTGCACACAGCTATGTAGCCCCCCAAAGCATTCTGCCGACACCATCCTGTCCCAGTATTTACTAATTTGCATGGTTTTTCACGTTAATAGCCCCTTAATTGGGAGTCTGTGCCTGCAGTCTGTTTTACTTCTCATCTAAGTCGCACGCTGTTTGCAAAGTTATCTTTCTGAAATAGAAATCTATTTGCCACGTCAATCCACTCCTCAAAGACCTCTGAGAGCTCCCTTATGCCTACAGAATAAATTCTAACCCCAGTGGGGGGCTCTTGAGAAAGTAGTCTTCAAGGGGGAGGAGAAGGACTAGAGAGAAGATAGGGCCATATCTAAATTTAGGCTTTCAATTTTAAAACTTTGAAAAGTTTTTTATTAATATTCTGGAAGAAAGAAGACAATGACCGAAATATGCCCGAGAATATCTTCACTCATTCTTTCGATGGTTATTTATTGAGCACCCGACTGTGTGCCCTATACTGGAGATCCAGCAGTGAGAAAGACAAAAGATGGTCTGCCTTCATGCACCTTATGTTTTATTGGGGAACAAAGACATAAACTGACAAACAAATAGATAAGATGGTGGTAAATGACGACAAAATCCATGCTGAGGGCTCAGATTCCTTCTAAAGGTCAGGATTCAGGCACAACTTATGTGTCCAGGTACTGATCCAAGTGGACACAAGAGATGAAGGGCATCTGTCGTATTTTGCTAGCATTTGTATTCCTTTGCTCCACAGAATCGGCTCCAAGGTGCTTGAGCCAATTCTAATTCTCCGAAGCCTATCCATACATCGTTAAGTGTGTGCGTGTGCGCGTGTGTTAATGGAACTCACTCCCAAAGAAGGGAACACCAGCTAAATCAGCACTGCCAGGGACCTTTGAGCAGGATCTTTATGGCAGTCCCTTATTCATGACTTCTTAAAATAGACAAATCGCTCTCCCCTTCTCTTCGAATGCCCTGAAGTCTCTGCCTCTGGCCATAGTTTCTTTAAGCTGCCCTTCATTCAACTGTTTTGATCACTTTTCCAAGAGCTTCGACAATGCCCTTTATAATGTCAAAAACTCCTAGGAATTCCTGTCTGCAAGGAAAGCAGGTGCTGCAGTACACTCACTGGTGGGGTCTGGGATTAATCTTGTTGACATAAACACCAATCTATTATGACTCGGGCTAATTGTGAGGATCCATTTGCCCACATATTTACAGATTCTGCCCCCATTTTCCTCCTGGCCCTCTTCTGTTGTTTTCATTGATCTATAGGACAGAACTTCTGTATGAGTTCTGTGACTGCAGCCCTTCTTTGTCTTGTAGCCGAATAAAGCATTGCAGTGACACCTGGACTTCCTGGACTGCTCCTCCCTCTAGCAACTGTCCTCCAACACGGCACTGGGGAATAAGGGAAAGTGGACAGCAATGGATGTGCCAATCGACCAGGATCACATTACCGGGATATTTGTATGGCTTACCACCTGGAATCCCAAAGCTCTTCTTCATCTGATGGATGGTAATATTTATCTTGCCAGGCATTATACACACATTATTGATTTTAACTTTCAAAATTCCCTAAAAAGCAACTATTAATGATTCCCATTTAGAGCTGGAGACATGGAGGCTCAACGGATTTGAATCATTATTCTGAATCATCACAGCTGGTAACGTTGAGGGGCGTGGTACTATCACCATGAACCATGATGCCCTGGCTTTAGCTATTGAAGACCAAGCATCGTGGTGACTAGCAGGGTTCTACTCAGCTCGTATGGGTTCAGATCTCCATGCTACCACTTGCCGAAGTAACAGGAGTTACTCAACCACTTTGAGCCTTGGCTTTCCTATCTGTAGAACAGAGAAAACAATATCTGATTCATCAACTTGATTTGAGTTAAGGATTCCAAGAGGTACCCCAGGGGAATCACTTAGCACTGTGATGGGAACACGCTATGGAGCACACAAAATATATCTCAGCTATTAGCAATGCCATTGTTATTGTTATTATTATTGCCACCCGACTCCCTGAGCTATATTTCACCTAGCAGATTAGATCTCTGTTATGTTAAGATCTCCTGAGCCAGCTCATGCTGCTGAGGTCCCTAAGTCTGCATCCCTAAAGTCTAATGACAGCAACCACCAGCCTTGGTGTCCTTCCCACATAGGCCACCACCACTGGCCCAAAACAGACATACAGACCACTTGTCTCACTTTATAGGAAGACTCTTAACTAGTAAATCCTAACTTTGGTCTCAAGTATTTTCTCCACTTCATTTAGCACTACCTGTTTCCATTATCACCATGAAATGGATCATATCTTATTAGGCACCTACTTTGAAAATTAACATTTCCCACACCAAAAAAAGAAAAAATAACTACGCAAAATTCCATGGCTGTCATTTGAATTTTCAAAAACTTTTGCCAGTTTAACTTTCTCATGTTGATCTCATTACTCCATTCAATCTATACCACCATTAGTAATTATTTTGTCTGCATGTTGGGAACTTTTCCATCTAGTCTTTTTCTTTTTTTTTTTTTTTAAGACTTATTTATTTATTTAAGAGAGGGAGAGAAACAGAGAGAGTGAGCAGGGGGGAGGTCCAGAGACGGGGATAAGCAGACTCCCCACTGAGAAGGCAGTTCAACACAGGGCTCAATCCCAGGACCTTGAGATCATAACCTGAGCTGAAATCAAGAGTCAGACATTTAGCAGACTGAGCACCCCAGGTGCTCCCCATCCAGACCTATCCTGAAGCTGTGCCTTTCTCTAAATGCCTTTACTCACCTCTCTCTGATGCCTACTGAGTCCACATCACCACCCTTTAAGGATCAACTTATAGTTAAATTTGTCCAAAGCTTAGCTAGTCCTTCCTACCAGGCTAGAATTGATTAAGAAGACACAGAAAGGGCACAACATGTCCAGTATAGGCTCTAGCTCCAGCTCCAGAATAGCACAAGCCCAGATACTAACTTGATGCCATAGCTACCTTGGGTTGTAGAGTATTGCAAACTGGGAAATATTCAATCTGTTGTTTTCCCAATACCTTCCAGAGGTGTAAACTGTGAAATGAGCCACCCTAACTTTATACTCAAAAGCTGGAAGGCATACACCTGACTTGAGAGTAACATTTGATAAAATGTGTTCCATTTTATAATAGGAGAACATAGAAGGCTGACCAAACCAAACCAAACCAAACAAAACAAAACCATTGGACTAATTATTTTCAATGTGACATGACATTGGTACATGATATGTTTCATTGAATTGGCAAATGGAATCTTTTGTTTTGAGAGAGAGAGAGAGAGAGAGAGAGAGAGAATGAGCAGGAGGGAGAGAATCTCAAGCAGACCACATGCTGAACACAGAGAGCCCCACATGGTGCTCAATCTCATGACCATGAGATCACGACCTGAGCCAAAAGCAAGAGTTGGATGCTTAGCCAGCTGAGCCACTCAGTCACCCTAGTCAATGACCTCTCTGAAGTCCAGTTCCCAGAACGTGATTTTGTCCTGCATAATTCTGAGAAAGACATTCCAAATGGCATAATTAGCTTTCTCCCCTAAAAGAATATCACTGGATATAGCATTTGTTGTTTGTGCTACTCAGGTGCACTTATGATCTTATTATATTGCAGGCATTTTCGCTTTTGCTTAATCTTTTGTGATTGATTTTAAATTCCTCAAAGTCAGGGCCCACATCTAACATCACAGAGCCCATTAAAAACTCCTATATGGAGGCGTCTGGGTGGCTCAGTGGATTAAGCCTCTGCCTTCGGCTCAGGTCATGATCTCAGGGTTCTGAGATCGAGCCTCGCATCAGGCTCTCTGCTCAGCAGGGACCCTGCTTCCCCCTCTCCCTCTGCCTGCCTCTCTGCCTACTTGTGATCTTTCTCTCTGTCAAATAAATAAAATCTTAAAAAAAAAAACCTCTTACATGTGTTAGTCACGTGGGGAATATTTTCTGAATGCATGCTGCAGGTTGAAAGAACACATCCTGGACTTTGGAGTCAGTATCTCTTGGGTTTGGTTTGACAGTTATCTGTGCTGGAAGACGATTCTGTTATACTACCCAATCATACCCATTTTATAGAACTGTGAAGATAGGATGTTTGTAAAACCTAGGTTTCGTGTCTGCCACATAGTTGGTGAACTATTATAATAGATGCTATTGTAATTCTATGTAACAGGACAAATTTTTTAATATATCAGTGACTTTTCCCTCCACTGTCCTCTGAAATAAATTCTTTAATTTCCCAGTCTTTGAAAAAGCATCACATGCTTGGGGCGCTTGGGTGGCTCAGTCAGTTAAACATCTGCCTTCAGCTCAGGTCATGCTCTCCGGGTCCTGGGATGGAGCCCCACATCAGGCTCCCCACTCAGGGAAGAATCTGCTTCTCCCTCTTCCTCTGCTCCTCCCCATGCTCGTGTGCTCTCTTTCTCGTAAAAATAAATAAAATCTTAAAAAAAGAAAGAAAAAGAACAAAAAAGCATCATGCTTTGTGACTACAATGCTTGCGCTTTTCCTAGTGCTGGAATGGGAGAGGAGAAGAAACAGAAGAACAAATATCACTTCGGCCAAGACTGGGGAGGAGCCATCTGCCTGTGGCAGCTGAGCATGATGAAAGCAGGTGGGGGAGGAGAGGGAGACTTGGGACATGTTGCTGTGGTCTGTGTCTCACCTAGAATTTATAGGCGTGACTGTGGCCCATATATTCCCTTCTAATTCTGATTCTTTGTGAATTATTTCGAAGTTGCTCCTTTGGCTGGTTTGACATTGGCACCTGTAGGTCGCAAATCTTGAAACACAAATGATATGACTAAATGATAAATTCTACTATCACAGTCCCCGTCACGTGGTCAAGAATACACAGATCCAGAGAAACAAACTAAGGCAATGTTTATTTTCTGAAGCAAATATTCTTCATGGGCACACGCCCCTACAAAGCTCCACCCCCCACCTTACCCTCGCCCCCCACCCCCCACCACAGGAACTGATTTGTGGTCTTGAGGACATGCAGGAAACAATCGTAAAAATGTCCTCAAGCTCCCAATGTGTTGCAGGAGTTCTTTATTACTTGGTTTGGGTCTACATCTTCGGCTCCCTCATTCTTAATCTCTGACAGCCAAGCCTGCTGAATTCTGGACCATTCAGCGAGGGCTTTGGGGCTATAGACCAAGCAGGCTGAAAAAAAAAAAAAAAAACCTATTTTAATCTCCCGAAGTTTCGAAAGTTCTTCCTTTTGGACAATCAAAGGTCTATAGAAATCCAAGGCCTCTGGGAGATGACTTTATCCCCATTCATTCATTCAACAAACATTAAATGAGATGATACTTTTGACAGTAGCTAAGGTGACTGCTTTAAGCACATTGTTAAGCTTAATCTTCCAAAGCAATGTAAGAGATGGTAGTGCCATCCCCATTAGAAAGATCAAGACACTGAGGATCCTGAAGAAGTCGTAACTTGTTCTAAACAAACAGCTAATTAGTGGTAGAGTGTTTGATTCCAGGTCATGGGGTCTCAACCTTGTAGTGTTGACATAGTTACAGAGTATAACCAGAAATGCCCTGAAGAATGTTGATGGGGCCCTTTGCAGGATGGGAGCCTTAATTTGCAGGGCCCCTTGTTCACATATTATTTAGACTTTGGTTATGGCAATACCAGGGCATTAAGCCAAAAGACCTTCTAAATGCGGAGTCCTGTGTGCCTACACAGGTCCACTATGCCCAATGAGGTCACCTCTGCTTGTCCGACTCAGGAATCCGAAGTGTATCCCATGGGCTTACCTTCCCCAGGGACAAGAAGTTTCCTAATAATGAAGTTTTGGTGGGTTTTTTTTTTTTTTTGTTTGTTTGTTTGTTTGTTTTTGTTTTTAACGCTCCTTCATGTGTTTTAGTGGCTTTATTGGCACCCTTAAGTTGGAAGAAGAAGGGTTTCCCCAAATGGTAAGCTGAGGAAAACCGAGCTTCCTCCTACCAGCCCAAGAAAGCCCCATGTTGCTGAAGTGATCACACTGACTTGAGCTTCAGTGTAACTGTCCCTTAAACAGCCTGTTTTTGGCAGGTGTTGGGAAGGGGGGCAGTGGGAGGATCCTAAAAGGTAAAAACAAAAGAAAACACACAGAGAGAAAAGAAAAATACAACTCCTTTCAGGTAAGAAGGATCAGCCATTCTGTACTCTGTGGAATAAAAATGGCACTCATAGCCGCCTAAGCTGGCTCGAACTCATTGCCCTTCAGCAGCCATGCCATTTGCTGAGATTTGAGCTTTAAGGATGCTTTGTATTATTACGTAAGTAATATCTTTAATGTACAGCAGTATTTTGAGCAGAGCTATCAAAGTTGATAGGCTATGGTGCCAAAACCACACATTCTCTCTATTGTATTTATTCATTTATTTTATAGAATACGTTCTTTGAGTATCTTGCACTGTGGCAGCTAGAAGCTCTTACAAAATTTAAGGGACACATATGTTATCTATAGCTGCTCACAACTCTCGGCATTAAAATTCTAGTTACTGCCACACCATAGGATTTTTTTTTGCTACTGGATTTATCAGAAGTCAGGTTAGTTACTGAATCATTTCCTCCTGGCCTCTGCCGTCCCAAAGCTTTCCAGAAGTTGAGAGTCTAGCCAGCCCGAGAAGTCCAAAGGAGCCATTAGGGCATAAATCTTAATACAGAAAGTATCACTAAAATCAATAGGATTTGGCAGGTCCCATCATATATCAAAGAATGCAGAAAACAGGAAAGAAGTAACAGTCACCCTCTGTGACTTTATACCATAGTTCATTCACCTGTCACTCAAGCTAGGCTTGAAGTCAGGAAATGTTCTTGCTTTATTCCTGCAGTGACCATATATTATGTGTTTTCTGAGACAGTCTCAATTTCAAATATTCTGTCCTGTTGTCCCCATAAGTGTACTTGGACTTGTCGGGCCTTGTGTCCTGATTTTTTGGTAGGGGAAATATGTTCTCTTGCTTGTTTCTCATCATATCCATAGTGAAATCGAGCTGCATAACCTTGCATGAGTATCTCAAACCTAGCCGGGCTTCAAACTTTGTTACCTGAAAACTACTGGGAAAGTGAAGAGACTGAACCACGGTCCATCGTGTCCTTATTTGCCATTATCATTGTTGTTGCTTGTGTGCGTGTGTGTGTGTGTGTGCGCGCGCGTGTGTGTGTGTGTGTGTTTAAGCACAAGAACATATTTTTAAATAATATCTGTGCGGAACCATAATATATAATACCGACGAAAGCGAAGATGCTCTGGTTGAAACGGGCGACTCGCCTCCTCACACACCAGGGAAAGGTATCCTCTTAAACATTTCCTTTGAAATCTCAGCCTCTAAAATATGCAGTTTGAAAACCTTTGGGCTGATGACCTCTAATTCCCCTTCCCACTCTAATGGACACAGCGGGCCCCTGAGGAGTGTGCTGAGTAACTAGCCAACAAGTGGTCAGGCACAGGAAAGCAGGAAGGAAATTCAGAGGTTGGAAGACACAGCTTCTTGGAGGGGCTCTTGTCCACATCTACCGAGAATCATAAAATGTAACTGTTACTGGTCTATTTTCTAGTGCATTGGATCATTAGAGAAGTGACTTGTGACTCACTTGGAGCAGTGCAGACTAATGCAAAGTATTCTGTCTGGGCATGAGAAGATTCACGATCTGGCCTTGGTTCTGCCATAAACTAGCTTGGCAAGTGATTTCACTTTCCTGGATGTCCATCTCTTTTTTTTTTTTTTAAGACTTATTTTATTTATTTTAGAGAGAGGTTGTGGTGGGAGAGGTGGAGAGTGAGGGAAGAGAAATGTAAGCAGACTCTGCTGAGCACAGACCCCGACCTAGGGCTCGATCTCATGACCCTGAGATCAGACTTGAGCTGAAACCAAGAGTCAGACCCTCAACCAATTGCACCACTCAGGCACCTCTGATATCTGTTTCTAAAACTCCAAAATTTCTCATTGGTAATACGTGATCAGAAAGATCTCTTTCACCCTCAACAAATCCCATCTTTACCCTAAGAGATGTAAAACATTTGATTAGGAATTCAACACCATTTCTAAACCTAGGGAGGGGAGAGAAAGAAACAATATATATGTTTCTTTTTTCCCTATTTTCATTCGAGTCCAGCTCTCAACTCTGTTCCATTGCATTGGCATTCT
>CM053613.1:72356907-72380732 GCA_028646535.1 Procyon lotor
AGTGGGTTAAAGCCTCAGCCTTTGGCTCAGGTCATGATCTCAGGGTCCTGGGATCGAGCCCCACATCAGGCTCTCAGCTCAGCAGGGAGCCTGCTTCCCCCTCTCTCTGCCTGCCTCACTGCCTACTTGTGATCTCTCTCTCTTTCTGTCAAATAAATAAATAAAATCTTTAAAAAAATAAAAATAAAAAAATAAAATTCCTCATGGTTTAGTTTGATATTTTATACATAGGAAATGCAGTGCTCATGTATGTGTGATAGTTAGACACAAAACCAAACAGCTGTCTCCAAATACACCCATGCCCTCTGACTTTGTCATGGCCCAATGAAATCCCACAATATGGGAAATCTGAAACAATGTTTCTCAAACACTAATATGTATAGAAACTACTTGGGAACCTTGATAAAATGGAGACTATGGTTTAGTGGGTCTGGGGAAAAACCAAAGTCTTGCATTTCTAGCAAGTTCTCAGGTGATACTGATGTTGCTTTGTCAACCACCTTTGATTACCAAGGAAGAGTTTACCTGTGCCTAGTTTCAGAGGACATAAAATTAGTTACCATGATTACAAGTTATTTTGATATGTGGGCTCTATAACTAGACTGCCTGGGTTCAAATCCAAGACCTTTCACTTATCATCAGTGGGACTTCAGGAAAACTTAATTTCCTCCTGTTGTTATAAGGAGCATGAGTTTATAAACACACACTGCGTAAGAGCACTGCCAGACCTGTAGGAAGGGCTCAGTAAATGTTGGTCATTACTACTCCAACGATAGACTTTTTAAACCTCCACTGAAGTAGTGGGAGATATTATGAGGTATGTGGAAGCCAGGGTTGAGGATACATATTTATTCCTGCTCCCTTATTCAGGAAATGATTTAAGGCAGCTGTTGTTAATTGCTTTTCTCGAGTATCCATGCCCATAACAGGTGGCGTGAATATCAATATATAAATGCAGACAAGAACATAACTAGATATGTGTATACCTCAAAAGACGGGCGTACCCCAGCTGAAGATTACACCAGTAATAGTGCTAACTGGCTAATTATCAAGTCATTTCACAGATGGTATTGATTAAATCATTAACTTATTATATTTAGCTTATTTTCTGATATTTTGCATCCTTTGGATTTTGGGTAAGATTAGAATTTGAGCCTGAGTTTGATTTTCAGGATAAAGTGAGGACCCAACTGTGTGTGCGTGTCTTCTGTTACAAGCGCTAAATTTTCTTAGCACTGTGAAGCTCGTATGAATAACGTCTGTAGACACTTACCTACTTAATTACAACAAATTCCAGCAAATCCCTGTGGGGTACAATTCCGGACAAAAGAGCCCAAAGGGTTTAAGTCTGAAAAATATTACATTTGGGGAGCGAGGATAAAGTGGCAGAATCTAGGTTGACTATGGGAAGTTTGTGGACGGGATTTCTGTGTAAGCAAAATGTTATGAATGTGGTTTCCCTGAACAAATATATAATTTATTTGAGGCAGCAGGGCCTGGAGGCTAAAGCATAAGTCTGGGAAGCACTAAATCCCTTTACCAATCCTGAGCACTGATCTAAGACATGGTTACTTTTAAATCATTTCATCTCTCCAGTTCCCCATGTGCGGAGGAAGGATTAAAGATGCCCATCTCACCTCCGCAAAGCTCTGGCACAAACTAATTACGGTTTAGAAACAGTCGCGAAGGACTCTCACCAAGGAACGCATATACGACAAAAGGGTGTTTACACACACCCGTGCCAGTTGGAACATAAGTAAATGCCAGAGAAAATTGATGACAAATATCTCAAGGCAAAGTGTTTACTCTATGAGTGATGGAGAGGTGGTACCCTGCAGGAAGATGAAGGAAAGTGTAGCACATAGGCAGTATGAATGTGTGATTTAAAAGAAATGGCATGTCGGGTCCAGGAGCTGGAGGAGGGGGCTAGTTAATGGGGTCTGTCAATCCAAAGTGGTAGAATTAAATTCAGTGGGCAGATACTTGGTCCTTTGCTTATTTTCTCAGCGAAACTTCAAGCAGCGCACTATCTAGCAGAAGCACCAAATCCAATGAGACATTTATTGTCCTTCATTTCAAGAAGCCCACAGTGCAGGGGTGGAGACACCCATGAGAGATAATAATCACAGTAGGAGATCGTAAGTGTTATGGCAGAATTGTGCGCCAAGGTGCTGTAAGAGCAAAGAAGAGATACAACTGTTTAAATCAGACCTGGGGGTGGGAGCAAGATTTCTGGAGATGAAGCTTGAATTGAATTTGAAGGATCAGAGTTTGCCTCATTGAGAGAATTCAGGGTGTGACAAAACTCTGAGGCAGCCAAGCTCAGGAGCATGATGTGGCTTATACATTGGTGGAAGTGAGTTCTCTCTCGAGCACGGGAGGTTAGAATTATAGCAGACACCGTTCCCTATGAGACATGGAGGGAAGTCACCAGGGCTTCGGAATGTTGTGAGGTTTTCAATTTATGAGTTTTGCGAAGGTCAGCCCCTTTGGGACCCTGTGTCTGCCTCCCCTCCCCCAGGCAGAGGAGCTGTTTTTTTTCTCTTTTGTGTGTTGGTCATCCCTGGATGAGTCCAATTCGAGAAGAATTGTGTAGCCAAAGGAAGTCCAAGAACCACAGCACAGTGTTCGGAAGAATCTTGCCTTCGTTAAGAAATCAGCCATCTATTTGAATATAAGCGTTCTTTTCCTGTGCAGGTCAGAGCCCGAATGAGTCTTGCTGACTTTTCAGGACCTGTGCGTTCTGCCCCACTTAGCCTAACTACACAGACGTGCCTCGCGACTGAGGTCCCCAAGCGTCTCCTCCTGAAGATACACAACTCTGCTCTTTGCTCACACTTAATGATAAATTATGGCTAGCAAATGACTCCAACTTCCTGTTTACCCTTCCAGGAGACAGCCCCTTCTCTGTTTTGCTGAAGTGTCAAAGTTTCTTCTTAAAGAAGTAAAAACGTGGTGAAGGCAACACTGCGCAGTTTTGTGGGGAAGGTGGTTTAAATGGGATATACATCTCGATGCATGTATTTTATTGAAGTGTAATTAACACACACTGTTATATTAGCTTCAGGTGTCCAACATCTTGATTCAACAATGCCACGCATTACCCAGCGCTCACCACCGTAAGTGTAGTCACCATCTGTCACCATACAGCATTATTACAATCTGATTGACTACATAAATGGCGTATTTCAAGCAGCCGCCTCCTCTGTCTTCCACAGGTGAGCCCTGGGTGAAGCTTCTTGTGGCAGCAGGTGCAAGCAGTCCTCCAGATGAGGAGCCCCTGAGTCCTACAGCTGCCAGGAGGCCTTGGAAGTCTAAGACACCTGCCCAATCTGAAACTCCATGACACTGGAGAAGAGGAACCAGAGGAAGGGCTCGATGGAGAGGGGACAAAGGAGGAGTGGAAGGCAGAAAGGGACACACCGAGAGAAAAGTTGATGAAAAGATACATGCACAAAGGCTAAGAAGTCGTCTCAATCCCTAGGAAGGAAGGATCCCCCCAAAAATTAATAAAAAAAGTAAGCTTGCAGGATTGTTTGTAAATGCTAGAATGTGAATCCCTCTGTGCCCCCACCCCCACAAGAGTAGTATAGGACAGAGAAGGAGACACACAGAGAGAAAGAGAAAAACCGTGTAATTTCCCCCAACCAACTGCTTTTAACAGTTTAGGTCAGTTTCAACTAGGTCACAAGGATGTGTGTATCTTCAGAATAAAGTCTTTAATCGGCTGATGGATATGAAAAAATAAATTACTGTGGCAAAATGTAATAAACGTTAAAGGGAAAATGATGAGGGTAATATAACTACATTGATTTAACTAGGATGATATAGAGGAATTGTCTGTTTTATAGGTTTCTAGGTGTCTATTAGTGGCTCTGTATTAAGGAATAGGGCTGTTCTCTTGATATACTTAAGAGCTGTCAGTAATTCCTATTTCACAGTCCACCGCTTCAATTCAGAAAGTGTGTTCCAGCCCTTGGTGACCCCATCCCAGAGGCACTGGAGGGTGACCAGCTGCCAAAGGTTTGCATTCAGGCAGCTATTGGGTAAGCAGCTGTATTATTCAAAATCGGGCTGCATTTAAGAGGAGCCAATCACTTCAGCCACCTCCCCCCTGCCCTGCCACCTTGTGAGACTGCGGTGTCATTTGTTTTAATCACTCCTGGCGTGGGGCTCATTATGTCCTGATCTTCTCTGGAGAGAGTAGCCTCCTTGATGGGTGGAAATGGTAATTGAGGACACTTAGGAAGCAGGCATGATGCCAGTCCCTGGGGGCATATGTCCCCAAGAGATAGGGCACCTTCCCAGGATAAAACAATAGACTTGAGCTTTAGGTAGAATATCACTTTTCCACTACTGTAATGCCGCTGACCTATAAAAAGTGCCCCATCGTTCCCCATGGCCCACTGAATTGAACCCAAACTGTTATCGGGAAAGAAAGGAGAAAATTCATCATTATCTGCTCACTTTTCCAGGCATCACACACTGTGCTGCACACTTTCCAGTGTTAACTCATTTAATACTCAAATTAATGCTTTAAATAAGAGGGCATCTGTGATTGTCCCTCTCAGAGATGCAGCCTAATGATATGTTTTACTCCTTTATACCTAAATATCTTTAGTGATATTTTTCTTACTCCTTCCATTTAATGTGGCAAAGACCATCTGGCTGCTTTTCAAGTGTCTAGATGAGGATAAAGCACTGGAAGGGTCTAGACATGGCTCTGCAGTCTCAGGCTGTGTGTCCTTGGTCCAGACACACATCCTCTCTAGGCTGCGATGATATTCTCAGCAAAGGTGAAAATGTTAGACTAAAGCAGTAGTTCTCAACTAGGAGCCATTTTGTTCCCAGGGCGGCAGGGGGGTATGGGGGGGAACGTGAGAGGGGGCACGGGGGTGGGGGGGCGTGGGCAGGAGGTGGGGGTAGGGATTAGCAATGTCAGAAGACATTTTTGACTGTTGACTGGTGGGGGGTGGGTGCTAATGGTATCTAGTCCATAGAGGCCAGGGATCCCATCAAGCATCCTGCAGTGCCCAGGGCTATGACCATCCAACACAAAATGTCCTCATGGTTGGGATATCTAAACCAGAATTGTCATAAATGGGTTTTCCAGTCCTCTCCTACTGGTACCACCTACTGCATTTTGTGTATTTCCCATGATCATGTCAGTCTGAGCTGTTTTGTCCCCACACCTCATCCCAAAGCATGAGCTCCTTTTCCACCCCTCTAACTCTGCTTCTGCCTCCCAGTCCTAAATGACACCCCTCCATACTTCTGCCGCTGAGAGACTGGCCATTCCTCAAACCCCTTCTCAAATGGAAGGGGGCCTCCCTTCCTCTCTTACTGATGAATCAGGTTCACGCTGCCTCGGAATCAAAGATCCTGAAACAGGGTTTCCATCTCTGGCCTCAAATCAGTTAGTTCTCCAGCTTTGATGTTGTTCAAGGTCTCCGTTTAATATTAATGGTGGCTATCATTTATTAAATTCCCATTATCCATATGGCACCATATTTTGTGAAACCTATTTCAGAAGATATATTATTTAATCTTCATCCAGCCCTACAGGATAAACAATATCCCCATTTTACAGATGGGGAACTGAAGCTCAGAGGTGTTACATAATTTGTTCAAGGTAACCTTTCATTCTTTGGACACATTATTTAATATTCCGTGTTACTACGTGGTCATTTCTGGACTCAAAACAGAATATGCCTGACTCCAAACCTGTGAACGTTCTTTCCACAGTGCAGCAGAGACTCTTGCTACCTGTATTTTTATAAAGCGTGCGGCCACTCTGAACTACTTAAAATAAGCTGGCATCCAAAGTCGTTGCTAAGGGCAACTTAGTAAAGCTTGTTAGATAAGTAATCTCAGTATCCTATGCAAATCAGTCCGGTAGCTACAGGCCTGAGAGGTGGATTTGGAGGTAGAGAAAAAGGTTATTCAATCCCCTTCCTGGAGGGAGAAGTTGGAGAAAATTCTGTGATTACAGCAAACTAATCTTCGGGATTGCCAAACAGCTTTTAGCAGAAAGAAACTAGTTGATGATGGAGAACACTACATGCATTAGTCATCTTTGGCTGCCTAAACAATTGCCTCAAAATTTGTGCATCGAAGATCCTGATGCACAGGAATTTGGAAGCAGCTCAGATGTGTGGTTCTGGCTCAGTCGCTCTGCCGAGGTTGCCGTCACCCATATGCTTTCAAGGTGGCTCATTCCCATGACTGGCAAGTTGGTACAGGGTTTGGACAGGAGGCCTCGGGGCTTTGCCATGTAGGTCTCCCCGTCAGGCTGCTCCAGCGTCCTCATCACATGGCAGCTGACTTGCTCCAGAGTGAGTGATCCAAGAGAAGCCAAGATAGCTTTTATAACCCAGCCTTGGAAATCGTACATCATCATTTCCATCACCATTCTTTCAGTTACGGAGGCCAACCCTATTCAATGTAGGAGGGCAAAGATGCAAGGGCATAAATCCCAGGAAGCGAGCATTATTATGGCCACACTATGACACAATTATTTTAACACCGGAAGAGATCAGTCACAGAAAAGTTTCCCTAGGATGCTATTCCCACACTCACACTTGAGGGCACACTGCTGTGTGAGACTGAGACCACGCTAGTTCAAACCTGGAACAGTTTGGGTGTCAGGATCGAGCCAGAGTAAGATACAAAGTCTGTATTCTGTATCGGTTCTGGAATACAGGGGTGTAGTTTCAAGGAATCGAAGGATCCAGGGGTCATAAAGTTCCCTAGCGCCCTCAAAATGGATGAGCTAAGTATGAGGAAAAGATTACAAATAGAAAAAAAAAAGGAAAAAAAAAATAAAAGAAACTGGGGAGCACTAGCAAAAGGCTCAGCAAAGTGAGGTTATTGTTGGCTTTCCCTTCTAGAAATTTCCAAGGGGGTTCAGTGATATGTGGGCTTCTGATAGAGAAAGGGCAGCCTTCAGCTTCTCACAAAACAAGAGGATTACAACCTGAGACATCAGGTGGGAGAGGCCAATACTAGCAGAGAGAGCATGGATCCCTTGAAAAAAAAGCAAGGAGAGAAACAGTTGTTTCTTGTAAAAGTTAATGTATTTTGTGGAGACCCATTCAAGTTGGGAAATTAAGCCCAAGCATAAGCATCCTGAGTCTCGCATGCCCACTATGGAAGGGAAATAGTGTCTCAATGTCTGTGTGTTTTGACCAAGCCCATCCAGAAAGTTCTCTTATTGACTGACAGCCAATGTCATACAATACCAGTGTGATGCGCAACATATTTATTGTACGGTATTTTCTATTAACTAAACTCCTTGATATAACTTTATGATCTGATCTCACATTTCAGATGATCCAAGGGTCCTTGTGAAGAGATAATATGCTACCTGTACTAGCCATGAAACTTGACTATTTTGGGGACGTCATGAGACAAATAAACCTGGAAAAATGTTCCAATTAGTCACTATATAAGATGAAGTTACAATATACAGTAAAGTTAACCATAGCCATTAGAATAAGAGAAGTCAAGTAGAGGCAGGATAGCTTTGTTACAGTAGGAATGTCTACAGCCAAAAGGCCTGGGATATGACACATAATTTTATCAGTTACTAGCATTGCAACTTACTCATATGATTTCTCTTATCTGTGCCTCATTTTCTTTATCGTGATATTAATAATACCTACCTCACAGGATTATTGAAATTTTTAAATGAGCTACTAGTTGCAAAGCACTTTGATTAAGCATATAGCTTATTTTAAATAGATGTTGGGGCACCTGGGTGACTCAGTTGGTTAAGTGGCTGCCTTCAGTTCAGGTCATGATCCCAGGTTTCTGGGATCTAGTCCCCTATCGGGCTCCCTGCTCAGCGGGGAGTCCACTTCTCCCTCTCCCTTTGCCTAATGCTCCCCCTGCTGTTCTCTCTCTCTCTCTCTCCCTCTCTCTCTCCGTAAAATAAGTAAATAAAATATTTTTAAAAATAAATAAATAAAATATAAATAGATGTTAGTTGTCAGGTTCTGAGTTCAGGTCATGCTATACACAAAAATTACCTATTTTGGCATTTGCTTCACTTTAACTCTTTTAACAAGATATTTAAATAATTTAAGGGAAAATGAATGTTTTAATACAAACAAGTGATGAATTAGAGCAGCCATCTTCTAGTTCAGGAAAATACTCACCATATAGCTTGGACCTCATGAAAGTTGAACACTATCATCTCCTCGTGGCAGCATGGTTGTATTGCAGCTTTCCAGAGGAGACCTCACCTCCCTTGAGGTTCAAAAGGCAAAAACAATGGTGGGGTAATATGTCTATGTGAATCCAGATGGCCGTTGTCCAAACCACATAATTCTGTAAGGGGGAAAAAAAAATAGATGCACCATTTTGGCGGGCCTCTTTAAACAATCTGAAGAGATCGGTAATGAATTGGCCTTATCAAATATTGGGGTGGGTTTAGCTCATCTGTGCTCCGAACTATCAGGCTGTGCCCAAGAGAGCCCATCATCCTAAGTCTTTTCTAAAATAAACTAGGTTCATGTACTGTCAGGAGCAGGGTATTTGGTGTCACTTGTAAAAATCAAAAGAAAAGCTTTTCTCGTTTCTTTGCAATGTCTTTAACAGATTAAGAGTTACAACACTGAGAAAACAGGGAGTTGTAATAGTAGTTTGTGCTTCCAACCAGTCCCAGGCTTCAGTATTAATAGATTTTCCACTCCAAGTGTTCTTACTTGAGTGGCTGCAAGTTACACTGATGAAAGGGAAGTAGCAATTACTACTCAGACATGTTCTTGTGGACAGCTATTGGCCTCCAAATCACTTTTTACTTTTTTTTTTTTTTTAAGATTCTTGGTTGTCATTTACTTCTCTCCTGCTGGAGAGTGAAGTAATACTGAATAAAGATATTGACAGCAAAAGAAAGAGCTCCTGAGGTTTGGGAGATAACTTCCTTTACTGTCCGATTCAGATCAAACTATTCTGAACATACTCCTTTGACTCCTCAGGACTGTTTTCAAGCCCACCCTGACCACTTTCCCCGACAAAGAGGAATCACCCATGATTTACTTAATATCCAGACAGATAAACCCTACATCCTTAGGCTTGGTGGCGATTACCTAGTTATGCTTCTGCTCGTCCTATCCCCCAGAGCAATGGTTTTTGACCGAGATGCAGCTCAAAGACATGTGAGTTTTTGCAAACTAGACACATGCAAGCTCCTATCTCCACCCTTAAAGACATATTCAGAAACGTCAAGTGCATGCCCAGGAATGTGCATTTTAGAAAAAGTCTTTAAGAGTTCCCGATGTGGGCGGACGGAATGAAACAAGCAGACTCTGCACTGAGCAAGGAACCCAACTTGGAGCCCGATCCCATGACCTACGCCAAAATCAGGAATCAGATGTTCAACGACTGAGCCACTCTGGCACACCAAGGCTGGAAACTCTTTCAACAATGATCTGGCCCATGGTTTCCAAGCCTCATTATATCACAGTAATGATTGTAGCATGCTCTGTAGACCCCCAGGGGTGCCCAAAACCTTCTCAGGAGTTCATGAGATCAAAACCATTTTTTTTTTTTCTAAAACTACCAGCACATTATTTGCCTTAGTCACTGCATTAAGTATCAATTCATACTAATAGGTCAAAGCAGTGCTGGACCGATAACAAGAATTAAGGCTCTGGCCCTAAACTATATCCGTAGTCACTGGATTCCTCATATACTTGCAATATTGCCAATTTTTCTTAATAATGGTTTACAGAGGGGCATCTGGGTGGCTCAGTCAGTTGAGCATTTTTCTTCTGCTCATGATCCCGGGGTTCTGGGACCAAGCCCTGCATCTGCTCCCTGCTCATCGGGAAGCCTGCTTCCTCCTCTTCCTCTGCCTGCTGCTTCCCTTGCTTGTGTGTGTGCTCTGTCAAATGACTAAATAAAATATTAAAAAAAAAAAGAATGATTGACTAAATATGGTTGTTCAATCTTGGGTATTCTGGCAGACTTTTTTTTTTTCTTTAGATGAATGATTGTGCCTCTCATGTCAAGGAAAACAATTGACAGTATTTGTTGCCAATGATCAAATCAGAGCATTCAAAAGAAAACAAAATTTAGAAAAAAATTTTTAAAGGATTTTATTTATTTATTTGAGAGAGGGCGATTGAGAGAGAGAGAGAGAGAGAGAGGGTAATCAGGGGAGGAGCAGAGGAAGAAGCAGACGCCCCACTGAGCACGGATCCTGACGTGGGGCTTGATCCCAGGACCTGGAGATCATGACCTGGGCTAAAGTCAGATGCTTCGCCAATTGAGTCACCCAGGCACCCCAAAATTTTGGGAAACTCTTACCAGGAGCTTCACAGATACTCCCTACTAACAAATATAACTTTTTTGGTGTTTTATGATGAAATGCTTCAACATTTGGAAAATCTACATGAGTCAGCAATCCAATATTTTCTAAATGAGCAGATCAGGCATGGGTAAGAGATTTTTTCAAAATTCAGGACAGACTTGGGTCACCTGGGTGGCTCAGTTGGTTTTTGGACTGTGAACTGGGAAAAAATACTATGCCTCAATATCCTTCTGATCTTTGAATGCCTTGTACAGCATTCAGATCAGGTGGTCCCCATGTCCTTGAACTCTTCCAGTGAGGCAGGGACTTGGGACACTTAAAAGAACCTCTTCTATCTTTGAAGATGTCTATTAATAAATTACTTCCCAAAATTTATGTCCTTAAGACTTGCTTATGGTAGTCTGAGTTTTTCCTCAAGGACCACAGGGAATAAAAAAAGAATCTTTCTAATAGCCTTTCAAGTATTAAAGGAGAAGCTCCACCTTTTTTCTGCTATAAATATCCCCAACTTCTGTAACCATTTCTCACTCATAAAGTAATACATAGTTTTAGTTGAAACAGTATCTGTAACATAAGTCTCATTTTTCTTTTAAGTGTTCTCTATTCACAGATATATTACTTAAAGCGTGACCCCTCCCCCCCTTAGAGGAAACATGACATTTCAGACACAATCTAATGAGTACAATACAGGGCACCATCTACCTTTTTCCAAGAGTCCATTAGAATTTTTTGGCAGACACATTGGCCTTTTTATTCATACTGCACATTTGACATCAGATATCACCAAGTGCCTTGTTGTTCTTTGTTTCGCATGTTCCCATTAAGCCTTATCTCATCCATCATGAATAAGTGAGATTGGATTTTTGTAATAAATTTAGGGACCTTAAGCTCATCATCTATTAATTGTTATCTTGTTAGAATTGACACACCAATATCACTTATTTAAATCTCTTTGGATCTCAGTTCTATCTATTCAACACATCATACAACTTTCTAATGTGAAGCATCCACAGATTTGATGTTTATCCATGTCACTGATAAAATATTTAACTGGATAAGACCCCTTAATACCTTGCTAAAACCTTTCTCCTACATGAGCTGAGTCAGAGTGCACAAAAGTCCAGATACACAGGCTATGCCACTTTCTAGATTCACCAAAGAAAACTTTCTATTTCTGAAATTGGCAAACAAATATGCTAATTTCCTGCTTTCCAGCATTTCTCCCATTCTCCAGGATTCCTTGAAGATTTCCAATCATGGTTACAGCAGTGTGAATCTCCTTTCCATAAATTTCTCATTGGCTAAGGATATAAAATAAGCATAAATTCTCTTAAAATTGTTGGATCTGCCGTTTTCAGCCCAGATATCATTCTTCTTGATGGAAAGAGAAAACCTAAGAATTAAGAGAGCTGTGAAGTGTTCTTTTGAATATGACAGCATTTTCTCGTGAGATCCAAGCCTGTCACATTTCAATACTTTTTGTCTCCAAAGAGATGCCATTGGCCCCAGTTCGTTTTGCAATTTAGCTGGTCTAACATCGAGGTATGCTAACTCCTTGTAGTCATCATTAGCTGCTTTCTTTATTTCCCTCATTTTTCAGAGAGTTCCCTGTGCAAAAAAACATGGGGAGGAAGAACAAAAACAAAAATGAAAAGCAACAACAAAACACCTGTTTTTTGGTTTTTGGTTTTTGGTTTTGGCTTTGACAGAATTCCCTGTCTTTTCATCTTGTGCCTCATGTCTACTTGTAAATGTTTTGATAGCTTCCTTCTAAAATTTTAGAATATTCGTCTGACTTAGCCCAGTGTTTCGTTCTCCGGACATTAGGAACACTAAGATAACACAGTCACTTTCTCCCCAATTTTTACCGGTTTCATGTCACTAGCAAATTTTTCTTGTTGGTTTGTACTATATAGTGGCCATATCATTTGCTGCTTCCTGTATTCTAAAGAAAATTACCAGAAATGTCCTTGTCCTTTGTTGTTGTTGTTGTTGTTGTTGTATCCTTTGATTTTAGCAGCATAAGATGCCCTGGAAATGTCCACACATTTGAAGTTTCTAATATCGCCAACACTTCATGTTTCTGTGCTGGTTTAGTAAACTGATAAGAGATGTGCTATCCACTACTTCATAATATTCAATTCTAATATATTCCCACGGCGATAGTCTTCGAATCCATTTTCTTTTTTTTCTTACTCATATATCCTCAGATGTCTAGGCCTCTGAGACCATGAATGTTGTTTCCAAACCCCCTTGTTCATGTCAGTCGCCACTTCCCAAGAACTGCCACTCATTTCTTCATACCCCACACAGGAATCATTCTGTTCGGAAATAGCTATTAGCATTGGCAGTTACAAACCTAGGGTAAGAGAGCAAGGCCTCTTCAGCCCTTTCTGGACTGTATCTGACCTAGGGCTCTCTTGTCAGACTTGCTGATTTAGAAACAAAAGTAATACTGAGGTTGTTGGGGTGGGTGGGGCTATTGACATTAAAGGGGTATTGTCTAGGAGGAGGTGGGTCGGTGTATGAGGGTGTAATTTTGGGACTTGGTATTTGCACATCTGCCTCCAAATATCGAGCTCTGGGTGGCTCTGTGGAAATGGCAGTCCCAACATCTCTATGCTCCCGCTTATGTTAGCCGAGAATATTCCTCAGCATTCCATGAACATGGATTGAGCCTGGGCGGTCAGGCGTTGTAGGTGCACACCCCAGCCTGGGAAATGGTTTGTCCAAAAGGATGCCCTCTTTCAGACCAAGGAGGAACGCTCCACTGTTGTCTCCATTGACATCCCAGAATGACGAATTATGCACAGTGTGTGGGGCACAGAGAGATATTCCTATCTGGAAGCTTGTGATAGAAGAACACTTTCATTAGCAGGAGGAGGATGTTCTCAGGGCCCACTTTTCTAGATAGAAATACCTCAGGGAGGCACGGGAGTGTGCTGCCTGGTGATTTCTCTCTCAAAGACCCCCAGTAACTTTTGAGACCCTGATATTTTTGCAAATTAGCCGCTGTGGCCTTTTCTGAACTTGTGCCCAGCCTAAAGCTTTCAATACTGTTACAATGTGATGCATTTGCCACTTGGATCAATACCACAGATTCCATTAAGCTGTGCTTGGCATCATGCTTTCTACCTATCGTGGGTGACCTCCTTTCCCTGCTTCCATTTTCAAAACTCTGCAACGCTGTACAAGGAACCTATTAAGTGTCCCAAATTAAGGAGGATTTATGCAAGTCTCACTCTCTTCTCTTCCCATTATGAGCTTGGGAATCAGAGCGAGTGGTGCCATAGGTCCACAGAACTGAGCCTGCATATAAAGTATCATTCTCTTTAATAAGAGCAACCAGCTAATGAAAGTGACTTGATGATAATGCTTAGGGACTGACCTCAAACTATTTTCTCCTGGTGCACATCCCTGGTGACGAACTTATACAATAGTTCTCACTTTATGTTTTATTCTGGAAATATGGATCTCTCGCTCGCTCTCTCATTGTTCTCAAATGGGGGACATGTAGTGAGCCACAGTAATGTCCAATCTTCTATTTGTGAGACATCCCCCCTGGAAAGTTCATTTGTACCCATATTCAAACGTTTGCATGAGATTACAGGTGATTTAAAACCCCATCATGTCCACTCATGGGCTTCCTAGGGATTCAATGGGCCCTAGGTTCTAGGGAAGCCTCCATAAGATCCTTAACAATGTGGACAAGTCACAACCCCCTAGAAGGGAAAAACAGAAACAAAATTACAACTTTACCAACTCTTTAAAAAATAATGTTCATTTACAATTTACATACAGTAAAATTTACCATTTCTAGGTGTACATTTTAAGCGTAATCACGATCATAAATAATATATAGAGTATTTCCAAATCCCGAAAAGTTCCCTTGTGCCCAGTTTGAGTAAATCATCTCCCCTCCCCTCCTGTCCCAGACAACTACTGATCTGTGTTTCGTGTCTAAAGTTTTTATCTTTTATAGAATGTTATATAAATTGACCAATACAGGGACACCTGTGTGGCTCAGTCAGTTAAGCGGCTGCCTTCGGCTCAGGTCATAATCCCAGGGTCCTAGGAGTGAGTCCTACATTGGGCTCCTTGCTCAGCGGGAAATCTGCTTCTCTCTCTCCCACTGCCCCTGCCTGTGTTCCCTCTCTCGGTGTGTCTCTCTGTCAAATAAATAAATAAAATCTTCAAAAAGTAATAAAAATAAAAATAAATTGACCAATATAGTACAGGCATACCTCAGAGATATTAAGGACTCAGGTCCTGCTTCTGACCAACACTCACAAACCAGTCTGCCATTTGTCCAAAGAGGAGGATGTTGAGGGGGCCATTTAGAAAACACCAAGGGGCAGCTCAACCTGGACGTTGAGGGAAAGATTCCAGAGACAAAAGACCCTCTGCAGAGTCTGAAGGACGTGTGAGAGCCTGGCAAGCAAACACGGTGGGTGTGATGAGACTACAGGGATAGAAGGAGCAAGGATACGAGACCCAAAGCAATGTGGCTGGGATGTGCAAAAACTCACCATGCCGGGAAGAGAACGTGCAAGGTGGGGGCTATCAGGAAATGATGGTAAAGACCCAAGAAGGGCCACATCACAATAAAGTGAGTATCACAAGAAAGTAAGTCAAGTGAATTTTTTGGTTTCCTAGTCCCCCTAAAAGTTATATTTACATTATACCAAATTAGATGCACAATAACATTGTCTCAAAAACAATGTATGGGTACCTTGGTGAAAAACAAATTTCTTGCTAAAATATGGTAACCAATATCTGAGCTTTCAGCAAGTCATAACCTTTTACTGGTGGTGAGTCTTGCCTCGATGTTGATGGCTGCATCAGGGTGGTGGTTGCTGAAGGGCTCGACTGGCTGTGGCTATGTCTTGACATAAGACAACAATGAAGCCCACCACGTGGCTGGACTCTTCTTTTCACGAGTGAGTCCTCCATTGCAGTGTGATCGGATTTGAGCTGCAGTGGAACTTCTTTCAACATTGCCCTCAATTCTTTCAAACCCTGCTACTGCCTTACCAGCTTAGTTCTTGTAGTATTCTACATCTTTTGCTGTCACTTCAACAATCTTCACAACATCTTCACCTGGTGTACTTTCCCTGTCAAGAAACCACTTTCTTTATTCATCAGTAAGAAGTAACTCCTTAGCCCCTCCAGTTTTATCATGAGTTAGTAGCAATTCAGTCGCATCTTCAGGCTCTACGTCTCTTTCTAGTTTTCTTGCTGTTTCTACCACATCTGAAGGCACTTCCTCCACCGAAGTCTTGAACCCCTCAAAGTCACCCAAGAGAATTGACATCAATTTCTTCCACACTCTTGTGAATGTGAATATTTGGACCTGTTCCCATGAATCACAAATGTTCTTAATGGCATCTAGCATGCTGAATCCTTTCCAAAAGGTTTTCAATTGACTTTGTCCAAATTCATCTGAGGACTCACAATGGCAGCTCTAGGCTGTATTTCTTAAATAATAAGACTGGAAGTTGACATGGCACCTTGATCCTTAAGCTGCAGAACAGATGTTGTATTAGGAGACATGAAACAACAGAAATCTTGTTGTCCATCTCCAGCAGAGCTATCTCCATCAGAGATCTTGGGTCACCAGGCACATTGTCAATGCACAGTCGTATTTTAAAAGGAATCTTTTTTTTTTTTTCTGAACAGTAAGTCTCAATAGTGGACCTAAAATATTCAGTAAACCATGTTGTAAATAGGTGTGCTGTCATCCAAGCTTCGCTGCTCCATTTACAGAGCATAGGCAGAGTAGATTTAGCATAATTCTCAAGGGCCCTTTGATTTTTGCAGTGGTAAATGAGCACTGGCTTCAGCTTAAAGTCACCAGCTCCATTATTCCCTAACAAAATAGCCTGTTCTTTAAGGTTTTGAAGCCAGGCACTGACTTCCCTCTGGTTATGAAAGTCCTAGGTAGCATCTTCTTCCAATAGGAGGCTGTTTAATCATTGAAAGCCTGCTGTTTTAGACAGGTTTGTGTAGACACCTTTATTAAGGATCTTAGCAGGATCTTCTGGAGAACTTGCTGTAGCTTCCCCATCAGCACTCACTGCTTCACTTTGTGCCTCTGTGTTCTGGAGATGGCTTCTTTCCTTATACCTCATGAACCCACCTCTGCTAACTTCACACTTCTTCTGCAGCTTCTTCACCTCTTTCGGCCCTCACAGAATGGAAGAGAGTTAAGCCCTTGCTCTGAATTAGGCTTTGTTGTGACTGGTTTGATCATCTATCCAGACCACTAAAATTTTCTCCAAATCAACAATAAGGTTGTTTCACTTTCATTTTACTTTGTTTTACTTTATTTTATTTTATTTTATTATTTTTAAAGATTATATTTATTTGAGAGGGAGAGAGAGAGCAAACTGGGGGAGGAGCAGAGAGAAAGGGTCAAGCAGACTCTGCTCATAGCATGGAGACCAATGCGGAGGCCAATCTCACTACCCTGAGACCATATGTGAGCCAAAATCAAGGGTCAGACGCTTGACCAACTGAGCCACCCAGGTGCTCACTCTTCATTTCCTTCACATTAGTGTGTTCACTGGGTTAACACTTTTAATCTCCTTCAAGAACTTTTCCTTTGCAGGGGCACCTGGGTGGCTCAGTGGGTTAAAGCCTCTCTGCCTTCGGCTCAGGTCATGATCTCAGGGTCCTGGGATGGAGCCCTGCATTGGGTTCTCTGCTCAGCAGGGAGCCTATCTCTCCCTCTCTCTCTGCCTGCCTCTCTGCCTACTTGTGATATCTCTCTTTCTGTCAAATAAATAAAATAAAATAAAAAAATCTTAAAAAAAAAAAAAAACAAAAAACAACGAACTTTTCCTTTGCATTTATAACCTGGCTCACTGTTGGGCACAAGAGGCCTAACGTTTGGTCTGTCTTGGCTTTCAACATGCCTTCCTCATTAAGCTGAATCATTTCAAGATTTTGATTGAAAGTGAAGGACTCGAGACTTCCTTTCACTTGAAAACTTCGAAGTGGGGTTATTAACTGGCCTACTTTCAATACTGGTGTCTTAGGGAATAGGGAGGCTAAAGGAGAGGGAGAGAGATAGAGAATGGCTGCTCAGTGGAGAAGTCAGAATACACATGACATTTATCAACCAAGTTAGTTGTCTTATGTGGGCATAATTTGTGGTACCCCAGGACAGTTACAATAGTAACATCAAAGATCACTGACCACAGATCGCCATAACAAATATAATCATAATGAAAAATTTGAAATGTGACACAGAGACATGAAGTGAGCAAATGCTGTTGGAAAAATGATGCCAATGCACTTGCTCCATACAAAGTTGCCAGGAACCTTCAATTTGTGGGGAGAAAAATGCTATATCTGCAAAAGGCAATACAATGAAGCACGAGAAAATGAGGGAAGTCTGTTTGTAGCCCCTTGTGTTTGATTTAATTCACTTTGTGTCATGCTTGCTACCTTATCCAAGGGAAAATCTAAAATAAAGTGAGAGATATTGAATTAGCTCATCTTCAACAGACATGAAGGAGCAAGAGTTTGAAGTCAGTCCTTGAGGCTTATCATCAAGTGACCATAAGTAGCTGATTTTTTACTAGACACACTGCTGTCCTGTGCATGTTCTTGTATGAATCAGAAGTTCATTCTTTTTTACTACTGAGAAGTATTTTACTGTATGGATATAGTAAAACTTGTTAATTTTTAATTTCTTTAATGTATGTTATTTCTGTTTATTATTCTCTTATTTCGACTTAATTTAAGGCCAATAAGAGTGTGATATTCTTTGGCTTTCTTCAGAACATGGTCTTCTTACTCCTCCTATATGCATGGGATAGAATTGGCAACTAAGGTATATCGAGACCCTTGTTATGAGCTGAAAGCTATATTAGGCCTTTTCTTATTTAATTCTATAAGCTTTCTGTGAAATAGGAATTAGTATTCCCATTGTGTTAGTTGATGACTGAGAGGGATTAATGGATATTTAAGGTAGAGAGAAGGCAGAACCCAAGTTCTCTGATTTTAGATCCAATATTCTCCCTTGAATTTTTAGGATCCCTCAACCAACTCTGGCCATTGGCTTAGGATAGAGAAGATGTAAAAGGTCAACACAGTAGCATATAGATGTGATAACTTGGCTATAGTGTCAAGGGAATCCCTAACCATCCTTCTGCCCCTAGCCATGGGCTCTCACTGCCCCCAGCCCCCTACCATGCCAACCAGCACCAGACCACAGCTCTTCTCAGTCACAAGCTACCAAGTGGAGTGGTCCTTCACGATCATCAGGAACAAACTCAGTCATTTTGAAAAAGCCAAAGGATCCAGAGAAAGGAATATTCTTTTCTTTAAATCTAGTGGTGAGGATTCTTTTTTCCCCCCTCTTTAATTCCAAAAGGATAATGTTGAATCAGTTATCTAGCTTGGTTGAGCCCTGGATGGGATACAAGAGATCTCCTTTCTCTCTATCTCCTGAAACAGTGAGAGGTGTTGGGATCCAGGCCTGAGTATCCACCTGGGGAACTGGTGGAGCTCCGCATAAAACACATTCTTTCCCCTTCATTCCTGTGGCCTAGAAGTTAACATTCAATGATCCTAGGGTCTAAGAAATGGCCTCCTTTTGCCTAAATTAAATGAAATCTAATGAAACAGAAATCCAGGTCAGTGTAGTTCACTGTCAAACCTTCAGCTCCTGCATTGCTGACAGCTCCCCTTGTAATAATTAAACAGAGAGTCGTAGGCAGGCAGCAGTGAAATCCACTGCTAATCTTGCCCCTCATCAGCCTATCTTCCTAAATGTTCCTTAATTAAGGTTTCTAAATGCTCTGCATTCCCTCAGCAGCTGGGGTACCAAAATGAAGCCGACTACTTCAGGGATGCCCAGCAACCTGAGGTGGAAGGTCTTCCAGGCGTATTTCTCATCCAGAACATTAAAAAAAAAAAAAATCAAAGAGAAAATCCAATAAATGGAAATGCATGTGAGAGCGAGCAGAGAGATGGGGACAGAAAGGGCTGGGAGGGGATTTTTTTTTTCTAGAGGATTTCACTTTAAGGATTCTGAAGGCGTATCGCTGGCTATATCACGGCTTCTCTAACACGCCAGGGAGTGAATGAAACAGCTGTCACATTTAAACACACACAGCGGTAATCCTCCACTGAGCACAATGCCAGGACAGAACAGAAAATCTATCAACACTTACAATGCATTCTATTTATTTAGCAACTCATCCCCCTTCACCAAAAGTTCCATCTGTGGGGTTGAAACTGGGGCCACATGCTGCTGGTGGCTTTTTGTGGTTTGGCAGCTACTGAGAGAGGGAATGTGGGAAGTGGTCAGATGTAGTAGGTGGGTGTTTGAAGATATCAGAATCACAGAACTGAGATTTTTCAGATGACCAAAGGTGAGTGGCAGAATGAATCCACAGGTCCTTCCTATCCAGAGGCAAAAAGAAGGTGGGAATTGCCCCCAAGTCCTCCTGTTTCAACCTCCACCTCTTTCTCAACATTGCCGTTGGTGGCTCAGTTGGTTGAGCGACTGTCTTCAGCTTGGGTCATGATCCTGGAGTCCCAGGATTGAGTCCTGCATTGGGCTCCCTGCTTGGGGAGGGGGTCTGTTTCTCCCTCTGACCTTCCCCCCTCAAGCTCACCCTCTATCATTCTCTCTCTCTCTCTCTCAAATAAATAAATAAAATATTTAAAAAGAAAGAAAGAGAGAGAGAGAGAGAGAGAGAGAGAGAGAAAGAAAGAAAGAAAGAAAGAAAGAAAGAAAGAAAGAAAGAAAGAAAGAAAGAAAGAAAGAAAGAGACTGAAATCTCTCTTCATTCTGCCCCATGGGTTCTGTCTTTTCCCAGGAGATGTGTGCTGATCACTAGGGGCCTATGAAGGAAAGCAAAACTGCTTTTGAGGGGGTCATAAAGCAAGCTGTCTGACCAAGGATTGCTTTGGAAGAACACTCTGGAGAGAAACTCTAAAGTGCCTCTACATCAATAGGATCTAAAAATATTTACTTATTAATTATGGTACATTAAACAATGAGGATTGCACGTAGTAGATCTTGTAGGAATTTTAAAACCATATGTGCAGTTCCCTATAAGGAAACCAAGGCCTGGAGAAGCTGTGGCTTTCCTGAAACTCCTAACACCCATTCTCCCCAGGAAATGAAGAGCCGGGACGAAGGACCCCTGAAACCTGGCTTAGCACTCATGTCAGTGAGAATGAAATTTGGGTGGGAGAATGGATTTCTATAAGGGGATCTCAAATGGAAAAAAATGAGGCAGATTAGGAGAACTACAAGAAAGACAACTGAATGACACAGATAAAGAAATCTATCATCATTGGCCTCATAAGGGCCTTCGACTAGGGCCAGCTCAGAACCTCAGAGTGTCTGAGGACCAGGAGAAGAGTCAGGAGAGAAAAACACAAATTGTGGTAGGACAGAGAGACAGACCAACAGATTAAAAGCTAATAAAGAGGCTGTCAAAAGATATGTTAATAAATAGCCTTATAAAAGCCTGTTCAGAGGCGCCTGGGTGGCCCAGTGGGTTAAAGCCTTTGTCTTCGGCTCAGGTCATGATCTCAGGGTCCTGGGATCGAGCCCCGTATTGTGCTCTCTGCTCAGTGGGAAGCCTCCTTCCCCTCTCTCTCTCTCTGCCTGCTTGTGCTCTCTCTTCTCTCTGTCAAATAAATAAATAAAATCTTAAAAAAGAAAAGAAAAGCCTGTTCAGCTTAATTCAATTATACTCAAAGACTTTTAATTCAGATAATATGTTTTTTTCACCTAGTTCATGTGAGATTTTGTGCCAGGCACTGGAGGTAGCACCAAGGTGAATATGCACAGCTCTTCTTCTAGTGGTTCAGATCTGGAATCGGAGAATAAATCATAATAAACTGTGATCTGGGAGAAAGAGTACCAGATTTGGACTCAGACAGATGGAGATCTGAATCTTGCCTCTGGCACATTCTACTGTGTGACTTCAGGCAAGGCAACCTCTGTTCCCTCGCCTTGTACATCATACAATTGCTATCAAATCTAAAAGTTGTACAAAGCTCTGTCTGTTAGCAAAGTGCAACAAATATTAGCTTCCTTTTTATGCAAATACTCCACTCTAAGGCAATAGTGTATTGAGGAATAAGGGAGAGTTAACTCTGGCTGGAGCTTAAGGTTCATGACATGGGGGAGACCAAGTGGAAAAGTCTGGGGATAATACACACAGACCCTGGGATGCCAGGCTCAAGGCTGTGTAGGGACTAGGGAGAGTCTAAGATTTCTGCTTGAGTCAGTGTTGACACAAGAGGTGCTTTAGGAGAAGAGGGCAAACCCCAAAAAAGAACCCACTGTCATAGCCCAAGTCAGAATTTATGAGTTTCTTAGTACCTCAGATTCTTTGCTTTACTTTCTCTTTTCCCCTTAGCACTTACAATACAGTAGTACTTAATATTTCTACCATATAGCATTATGTACATATTTATAAAGTACGTTTCATGAGGGCAGAGGTCTTTGTTTGCTTGGCATATGGCAGGAGCACATTAAATACTTCTTAGAATGAAAAGAAGAGGAAAAAAGACAAAATGGCTCCAGGATTCTGTGCCTCAGTAGCTAGAAGGATGGTATTTACAGAGTGTGATAAAGGAAAGGCAGGTGGACAAGTCTGGACAACAAGCTGACCAGCTGATTTCCGTCGCCTCTAAAAAAACGTAGGCTTAAATACAATTGAGAAAAACTGCTGTTGAAGATTTTCCATATCAAGTGTGGTCAAGTGTATGTGTGGCTAGCTGAAACAGAGAGAAAGGAGGGACTGTGACCCCAGGCTTTCTGTGGTTCAGAGCCTTGGTTGTCTGATTCTGAGGGGATTTCTGACATGTCTGAGGAAACAGAAGGATATGGTGCTGGAGCTTCCGGGCCAGCCCATCTTTCCAGTGCCACGCCCCCACTGCTGAGCCTCTCTTCCCATCAGTCCTCAGGAGAGCCACCCTGAGAATGCATGTCCAGGCCCAGGGCCTTGCTGGCAGTGTTAATGAGCTAGGCTTTGTCTGTCTCTTGTTTCTTAGGCTCTCCCCCCTGTTCCCCATGGTTAGCAGCTTTGGAAATGTGGAACACGTTGTAATCCTTAACTCCACTGTTTTGAGATGTCCCTGCAATGGCTATAATAATCATCTTACAAACAATCTAGAACAGGCTCTAATTGCTTCTAATGTTGTATTCCGGCTGGGATATGGGGAGAGCAGAGACATGCTGACAGTCACAACCCTGCTCTGATTATATGGTACCTCAGGGAGCATTTTCACAGAGGAAAAGGCAACAGGCCTATTGTTCTTCCTTCTTTTTGGTGAGCTGGCATGGTGGAGCTCTCCCCACACCCAGACAGCAGAAGAGAGAGGATCCTGAGCCAGCAGAGGAACCCAAACCTTCTGGTACTCTGTGAGCAATAAAGAACAATTTGAGGTACAGACAAAGGAGCAGGAATATATTCTTGTTTCTCTTAACTACTGCTGGTGATGGTGTTTATGAGTCGGCTCCTTTTACCACTAGAAAAGTCCTTAAGTGTTAATGGCCTTGTGAGACAAGGCAGCAACACAAGACTGTGATATGTTCTGAGTCAGTGAGGGAACAAATGAATGGGTAAGTGCATCACCGACTGAGCCACCTCTTATTTAGAACCTAAAACAGACTAGGATTTCATACAAATTACTGCATCTGTCCCTTTGAATAACTCTATCACAAAGGTTCTCAAATCACCCTCTCCCCATAGATGAGGAAACGGGGGCTCAGAAGAGTTAAGTGAAGCTGTCCCAAAATCACAGAAAACATCACAAGAGAGAGAAGCAGGACTCAGGTATCCAAACCAGTGTGGTTTCTTTTTTTCTTTTTCTTTTCCTTTTTTTCTTTTTTTTTTAAGATTTTATTTATTTGACAGGGAGAAACACAGCAAGTGAGGGAACACAAGCAGAGGGAATGGTAGTGGGAGAAGCAGGCTTCCTGCCGAGCAGGGAGCCCGATGCGGGGCTCGATCCCAGGACTCTGAGATCATGACCTGAGCCGAAGGCAGACACCCAATGACTGAGCCACCCAGGGCTCCCCCCCAATGTGGTTTCTGTCTACCACCCCACCTCCCTTAATACTCTGGTTTGGGGACATTGCTTCTGATTGGGTTCAGACGGTCATCACTTGGATAGTCATAAGATGGACACTCGGTCGATCCTCACAGCTCTCTTCTGTCTCCCCAGATCCTGACCCTGCAGTCTGAGCTTCTGTTCTGTAACCATCTTCCTCCTCCCTGGAGCATCTTACTTCCAAAGCCCCGTCGGGAGGCTTCTTTCCCTTCCTCTAGCAGCCCCTCTAGCTTTACCTCTCCAGTTCAGCTCTTGATTACGCCAAGTTGCAGAATCACAGTTGCTAAAAACTGTATGATATATATTATATATATGTATATATGTTATATATATATAATATATATTATATATATATTTCAAACCTTTCAGAGAGCTTTCCCAATTACTATTTTATTTAATATTTACAACAGCT
>CM053613.1:72381232-72400819 GCA_028646535.1 Procyon lotor
TTTTTTTTTTTTTAAAGATTTTATTTATTTGACAGAGAGAAACACAGTGAGAGAGGGAACACAAGCAGAGGGGATGGTAGCGGGAGAAGCAGGCTTCCTGCCGTGCAGGGAGCCCGATGCGGGGCTCGATCCCAGGACGCTGGGATCGTGACCTGAGCCGAAGGCAGGCGCTTAACGACTGAGCCACCCAGGCGCCCCGGTGGTTCGATTCTTTACATCCTGGTGTATTCCTGCCCTAGGCAACTTTCTAACCCCTGAAAAAATAAAATAAAAATCCTACAGATTTATTTAAAAATCCTACCTCTGAAGATAAAAATCTTGCCACCAGAGTCCCGCCCCCTGCTTCCCTGTATTTGAGATAAGTACAAGGGGTTAACCTTAGAGGCAAGTAATAGCTTATCTCGCACAGCTTCCCATCCAGAAGACCTCCATAGGGGCTGTCTCCCCGCCAGGATTCAGGTCCTGGGGGACAGCATGTGGGCCTGAAGCTGAGGCCTTGAGGTTGCTGTCACCTGCCCAAGGGTTCCTTAGTCCTGGCAGATGTTCTTGGAGGCCTCCTGCTCCTTCTGTCTAGAAGCTGTCTCAGAGAGGCAGAGCAGTGATCATTTACCCTGCTATGCACGAACGTTAGCCACTTTCCCAGCACACTGCAGACATTAACCCCTCCAGGCCCTGTTGCCCAACAAGTCGGCCAGTGTAGGAAGAATTCATTGAACCAACATTGAACCCCATCAAATGAGTCCCCCCATCTGCCCCACAGTTGACAATCTGATACACTGAAGAGTGAAATTCACCTGTCTTGAGTATTTTGACAGGATGCAAGTCACTGTGAGAGCCAGTGAAAAAATGCTTTGCTCTAGATACACATTTCATGCATTTATTTCATAAATATTGATCGTCTTGCCTACTATGTGCCAGACACGTATTTGTCAAAGGTCAGTACAAGGGTTGGCTATCTAGTCAGACAGACAGCTAGGATTTCCTTTGATATATCTTTTTTTCCTTTTATAATTTATTATCCATCCTTTGGAGACTCTAACGTCCCAGGAAGGCCCAGAGAAAGCCTGGAAATCAGATTGATAAAACAAACCCAGTACTCAAAAGAAAGACCGTATCTACAACTGACATGCAAAATCTCTGCCTCGCTGCAAAAAAATATAAAAAAATAAATACACAAACGAGCAAACAACAACAACAAAAAAATCTACTCCCCCCATTAGTTGACACCTCCCATAATGCACGGCAAAGTCAATTTGTGTAGACAGGCACAAAAGGGCTCTTTTCATTTGCCATGGTGGATTGCAGCAAACTCTGGGTTTCCTTCATGTAATTAAGCCAACGTGTCAAAACAATTACCTCCTAGAGACAGGGACCTGCCACAGATTTCTTTCTTTTATTTAAATTTCCTTTGAGCAGAGTAATCAAGAAGGTAGTTTGCAGATGAGGGGGCCCTTGTTCCGATTTGGCTCACCCTTAAAAAAAGGTCACCACACGACTCCAAGCCTGGGGACCCTGGGCGTCTGCAGTTGGATCCCCTGATAGCGCGAGTGGTAGGACACGGTGTCAGGGACGAGTGTGACACCAGGTGTAGGAGCTACAGGAGAGCAATTTGGCAAACAATCCAGGACGGTGTAGGAAACAATTCTTTTATAAATGAATACATGCCTTTGGTAGCTGGAACGTAAAGCCATCTTGTAAGAGTGCTGAGTTTAAAAAAAGCCACCGAGGCAGGCTGAGGCATTTTGACACGGGCACTATGAATGTTACAACAATCTATTACCATAAGAAGCACCCTCCACCCTAGGTGTGTGTTTGTTGTAAATCACTCGGCTCCCCTCCTTTCTCCCACAGTTAATATATTTTCTTTCAGCGAGTGTTATTCGCTGTGCATTACCAGCAACAGTCAGCTGTTAACATTTGTGTCTGCAGTTAGGATTTTTATTCAGCTAATATTTTCATTCAGTAACACTCACCAAGCGTCAACTTTATTCCCATCGTAGTTGCCAGGAATATTTCCTTCCATTAGCGTTTGTTTCTCCCTTTAAGAATTTTATTTGCTAGGTATTTTTATCCTGTAAGGACTGTCAGCTTCTGCTAGCATCACTAGAAATTCTGATCACTGACTGCAAAGAGCTCTGAGTTAGTGGGTGCTTCCCAGATGAACCATCTATCTGGGCCTCGGTCTTTGGCATCTTTAAAATGGGGATAATAAAGGTCTTGTGAACATAGGGGAGCTAAAATTCAGGGTGTTGCAGTTGTGGCTGAATTAAAGCATAACTCCAGTTTATTTCAGTAAAGGAAAGAAAGAACGGGGAGCCTGAGAGATATAAATACCATTCAGTTGTCATAAGAAAGAGAATGATTACAAGGGAACTCTATCAAGAGAGAATTGGCTGCCTTCAGAAATGGTGAGCTTATGGGGTGCCTGGGTGGCTCAGTGGGTTAAAGCCTCTGCCTTCAGCTCAGGTCATGATCTCAGCGTCCTGGGATGGAGCCCTGAATTGGGCTCTCTGCTCAGCAGGGAGCCTGCTTCCTCCTCTCTCTCTGCCTGCCTCTCTGCCTACTTGTGATCTCTCTCCATCAAATAAATAAATAAAATCTTTAAAAAAAAATGGCGAGCTTCTTTTCACTAAGGCATTAGAGAAGTTGTCAGACTTTCTGCTGGGCCCCACCTCAGAGTGGGAAAGTCAATAAGTCTGGGCTGGGGTCTGAAAATTTGCATTCTTAAGTTTTCAGGGGATGATGTTACTGGTGGTTGAGGGGCCAAACCCAAGGAGCATTGACTTGAAGTATGTGTTAGTGGTCTGGGAGAATTGCTGCCCTATAGAGACTTCTCTCCCTCCTTCTTTTCTTCCCGTGATATTTTCTCTGTACTTTCCTTCAGGGGTATTTTGTCCTTTCAATGCCTCCAATCTCTAAAGCTAGACTCCCCAAAAAGCAGACATGGAGGTCCATGCCAGGGACTGGGGAAGAAGCGAGCTACTCTACAGGCTTCATAAAGTCCGAAGTGTGGGCAGAATGCAGGGGAAATGTTTGCAGCACTATGCATGTTAAAGGAAGGAACTCCAATTTCTTTTATATCTACTGCAAGTCCAATGACATTTTATATATATATATATATAATATATTATATATATTATATATATATATGTTTGTAGCCATGTAAATTCTACAACCGAGTAAGTATGCCTGGTCCTTATACCTAGTGCCTAATGTTCTCCATGTTATTACACTAAAAAAGGAAAAGAAAGAAGAAAGAAAGAAAGAAAGAAAGAAAGAAAGAAAGAAAGAAAGAAAGAAAGAAAGAAAGAAAGAAAGAAAGAAAGAAGAGAGAGGAAGGAAGGAAGGAAGAGAAGGAAGGAAGAGGAAGGAAGGAAGGAAGGAAGGAAGGAAGGAAGGAAGGAAAAAGAAAGAAACCTAGCTCAGTGCATCTCTGTCCCATCCCTAATGTCTTCTTTTTTCTACTGCCCAGCAGTCCTCAAGCCCTTCTTTTAAATCTCTTATAATTGGAGGAAATCCAGCCACAACTGGGTGTCTTATTATGAGCTTTGTTTCTCAGATTAGATGAGAGATGGTTTCTAGGGCCTTTCCAATCTTGAATTATTTGCCTCCATACCGGGACAAAGACTCAGAATATCACAGAGGTGACTCCTGGGCTTGGAGCAGTCAAAATTATTTCAAAACGCTTATGATATGGCAGCTTTCACAATCAGCCCCACTCTGTGGTTTGCATTTCCCCCCATCGGCTCATGAGAGACTGGTCCTGGGACTGCCGGGTGAGAAGCGAGCCCCAAAGCCAAGCTGGGATCCCGCCAAGCCCAGTCTACTGGAAACGTGGTGGTACCAGATGGGAAGAGAGAAAAGCATGGCTGTCCTGCAGACATGAGGACTGAGAGAGGGCACAGGCTGAATCCAAGCACTAAAAAAAGAGAAGAAGCAGAGCTGGTGGCCAGCTGCCTTTCTAAAGGGTGCATTCCGGCATGATGGCAAGTACAATTATCGAGCTGACCCTGGACTTGACATGACATTAGAAAGCTGTCAGCCTCTAATTAGATTCTGGCAGACTCTGCTTGGATCTTGGCTTGCCAAGAGAACCCCCTCCCACCAGTGTCCCCACCTCCAATTCCATCCCCTACCAATCCCAAGCAACATACGCCCCATTATGATCCTATAGTGCTCCAATAGAGTGGTCACCCCTCCCCCAAACCAGAACCTCGGGGTGCTGGTATCCTTTTTTCTCCTGAGCATCTGTTGCCCAGAAGAGGATGGTGATGACCATCCGGGAAAAGCAGCAAGACTTATCTTCATGCCCGCCCCATGCCCATCCTCCTGAGATGCTTGCTGGGGTTTGATAAAACTGCTGTGATCCTTCAGGCACGCCATCCCTTGGGCTTTTCCTTTGTGTTCTATTTTGCATTTCTCAGTTGGTTGACATCACTCAGCTGTCAAAATCATTTCCTTGAGACTGCTAGGAAATCTGGATATGAGGCTTCCGGGTTTGTAAATTCTGTTCATCAGAGAAGAGTGTGTCTATCGGAGCGACCAGGAAAAGTGGGGAGTTCCACCGAGAACATAGCAGGGAGGGAGGTTGGCAAATGGTGCTGAGGATGGCAACATAAGCTGAGGAAGATTGCCTTGTATTCAGACTGACACAGATCCCCAGATTTCATAAGGCTTATTGGAGGAAAACAGGGTGCAAAGACATGTGCCTGACATGAGATGTTTCCCTCAATTCCTGATAACAGTGGTCATTTAGGGTCATGAGGCTCAGACATTCCTCAGTCTAATTCCCGAACATCTGTTAGGTTTAAGGCATTTATTCTGATGTGCTGGGAAAAGCATGCTTTGTGTGCAAGTTCTAACTATCCATCTATCTGTCTATCTATCTATCTATCTATCTATCATCTTCAGATTTATTTATTTATTTATTTATTTATTTATTTATTTATTTGAGACAGAGAGAGAGAGAGAGGAGGGGGAAAGGCAGAGGGAGACAGAGTCTTAAACAGACTTCCTGCTGAGCAGGGCTTGATACCAGGACCCTGAGTTCATTACTTGAGCCAAAACCAAGAGTCTGACGATTGACCGAGTGAGCCGCCCAGGTGCCCCTCCATCATTACTTAATCCTCAGCTCAGATTCCAGCTCTACCACTCACTAGTTGTGTGATTTTGAGCAAGTTATGCAATCTCGGTGTACCTCTCTATTGTTCTCACCTGTAAAAGGGAGAAATGATACCTAACACCAGAGGTTTGTTGCAGGGTAAATGAGGCCACAATTGTAAAATCACTATGTGTCGCCCAGCAACTTAAACACTCTTGAATCCCTCCTGCCCATCCTCTCAGCCTCTTCATTCACAGAAGGGGAATTCACCCCCAGTAAGTGTACTTCCCAACCCACCACCTTCTTGACCCGTGAGAATGCATAATCCTTGTTTATATCTATTAGGAATGCATTTGGCTGCAAATAACAGAGAATCTGATTTAATGTCTTAGCAAATATGGATTTGGTTCTACTGCATAATAATCTGGATGAGGGCTTTTCTGGCATTGGTTCAGTAGCACAATGGGTGAGGGCTGCTGCCTCAGATTTCCTTGATCTTGCCCACGGCCATATCACCCGGAATATCTCCAATATCATCTGATTCCTCCTTCATGGAGCAAGACTGTTGCTGCATCTTCAAATACAGCAGACACATTTAACCACTGCAGACGCAGAGCTGGGAGCTGGGCCTGTTCTTGAACTAAGAGCCTTCCCAGAGCTCCCAGGGAACTTGGACTTGCATCTTCCAGGTCAGAACCATGTTCAAGGACTATACCACCTCTAACCACAGAGGAGTCAGGGGAAAACTGTATTTAACTGTCCCCATCTGTATTTTGGAGGAAGCAATGGGGGGATGGAGGTGAGGAACGCAGTGGTGACCAGGGAACGGGGTCTGCCACGATGCCCAACAGCAACACATTTCTTTCTGGTATCTTCCTTTAGTGTAGCTAAATACAAAGACACCAGAGTACAAGAGAATGGAGAGCTTCCTGGAATCTAGCTGTAGTGACCATGATTACGGGTCGTGGAAGGAGCGGCTACAGACAAGAATAGAGGTTCATGATACGGAGCAGGAAGCATCATTGGCTTCTGAGCTCCCTCCCATGGGAGTGTTATTTTGATAACAGCAGCCACCATTTATTGCACTTTGATTACACACGGGTTCCTGTGCGTAATGTTTCAAGTATGTTGTTTTACTTAATGCCTCAGAACGGGGAGATAGGTATAGTTACCCACCCAATGGAATTTAAAATGGAGCCTGGCTGAGTGGGAGACTGAGAGACAACCATATTGTCTCATATTAGAGAGATCTGCAGAAATACTGCTCAAAGGATCCAGTTTCAGTTACACAAGATGAATGGGTTCTGGTGATCTAAGGGACCGGATTGGATACTGGCAATTTCCTAAGACAATAAACCTTAAGTGCTCTCAGGGAAGAAAAAGAAAAGAAGAAAGGAAGGAAAGGAGGAAGGAAAGAAGGAAGAAAAAGTGGAAAATATGTGGGGTGATGGGTATGTTAATTAGCTTGACTGTGGTAGTTATGTCACCATGAATACATATCTCAAAACATGAATTTCTACCTCAAACACACATACAATTCATATGTGTCAATTATACCTCGAAAAAAGCTAGACTAAAATAATATTTTACTTTACTTTTTTAAAGATTTATTTATTCATTTGATAGAATGAGCAAGCACAAGGGGAGGGCAGAGGGAAAGGAACAAGTGGGGATGCTGAGCAGGGAGCCCGACACGAGGCTCAATCCCAGGACCCTGAGATCATGACTTGAGCAGAGATCAAAAGTTGGCTGCTTAACTGACTGAGCCACCCAGGGGCCCCTAAAATAATATTTTAAAATAAGCACTATTATATAAATAAAAAGAAAAAGAAGACAAGGTATACTGACATAAACAAGGCTTCTAAATACAAAAGTGCAGGGGAAAGGGAGTGATAAGGGTAATGGAACTTGAGGTTAGACAGATCTGAGTTAGAGCTGCAATTGTGTCATCTGGTTCTAGGGGCAGGCCACTTACGACGGATCCTCTCTGAACGTCTGGGTCTTTGTCAATAGCACAGCAATAATAATAACGCTGTAACAAAATCAGGAATAACAGTAAACATACAACACACTGAATGTGCCCTGTTCTAAGCACCACCCACGTGCACACACACACACACAGAGTCTCTGTGGGGAATTCTTTTTTTTTTTAAAGATTTTATTTATTTGTCAGAGAGAGAGACAGACAGACAGACAGAGTACAGGCATTCAGAGAGGCAGGCAGAGGCAGAGAGAGGAGCAGGCTCCCCGCTGAGCAAGGAGCCCAATGTGGGACTCGGTCCCAGGACCCTAGGATCATGACCTGAGCCGAAGGTAGTGGCTTAACCAACTGGGCCACTCAGGCATCCCTCTATGGGGAATTCTTATCCCCGTTTTACAAATGAGAAAACTGGCATACAGATCATCATGTCCGAGGAGCCAGGATCCACTTCTCACACTCTGGGACCACTCTGCTGACCCTGATGATGTAACACGGAATTTTTACAGAGGCTGCTTGTTAAACACGGACCCACACAGCACTCAGCTAGTGCTGTTATTATCCTTCCTCTGAATATCACCTATCTTTTCATTTTCTTCAAGAGATCTCTGGATAATGCCCTGTGACCAGTGATTTTCATCCAGACACAAACTGCACCCTGCCCCAGGAGTGAAATGGGGGAAGATATTTGGAAGGGTCT
The DNA here is from genome assembly GCA_028646535.1 of Procyon lotor. Classification (NCBI taxonomy): domain Eukaryota; kingdom Metazoa; phylum Chordata; class Mammalia; order Carnivora; family Procyonidae; genus Procyon; species Procyon lotor. The sequence continues at coordinate 72,389,012 of CM053613.1, forward strand.
GGAAACATTTTTGGCTGTCACCTCTGGGGGTAGGGGACACACGCTAGCAGCATCTAGTGAGTAGAGACCATAGATGCTGTGAAACATCCAGCTCCCTACAATGAAAATATATCAGACCCCAAATGTCAACAGTGCCAAGGCCGAGAAACTCCTCTATAAACTAAGAACTACTTCTTGATGGTTATCAAGATGGCGGCCTTAAAAAAGTGAGCAATACAAGAAGAGTAGATAGAGGGGCGCCTGGGTGGCTCAGTAGTTAAGCGTCTGCCTTCGGCTCAGTTCATGATCCCAGGGTCCTGGGATCGAGCCCCACATTGGGCTCTCTGCGCAGCAGGGAGCCTGCTTCTCCGGCCACCATTCCCTCTGCTTGTGTTCCCTCTCTCTCTGTGTTTTTCTCTGTCAAATAAATAAAATCTTTAAAAAAAAAAAGAAAGAAGAAGAGTAGATAGAATAAGAAGCATAAGCAGAATCCAGATACACCATAGAGAGGCTATTCTCTTAGTCAGAGCTGTGCATGTAACCAGTGAGAGGAACTGGCAATTTGTCAAAGCCCTCTGTGAAACTTCTGCTTTATGGTACAGGTTTATGCCTAAATTAAATGTATAGTAAAACATATATTGTCCTTAGGCCCCAGGGATGGCTCCTACAAACTCACAAAATCTTTTTGTGTGTGTTCATAAAGTTCTAGGTAGTTTTAAAGGTAATTCTCTGAAATGCGTTGACCTTACCTGACTCTTAGAATAAAGATTTTGGTGCCCAAACAGGACAAACCATGTAAACAGCATTGCCCACAGAACTCTCTCGATCAAAGTGCTTTCAGTCTCAGTTTTCCACATACCGTGTCAGATGTAGGGTGATCCAAACAAAAGAGGTGGGAGTGTTGCTAAAACTCTTTGGAAGAGGCAACATTTGGATCCCTCTTTCCCTGACTTAGCCTTGACCTCTTGTATCTGATTCCATCTTAATTATAACAACCATGACAATAATAACTGTCAGCACTGATGGAATGCTATGTACATACTGGCCATTTCGATAAAGTACATGGCTCAGCTCACATAATCTTCACAACAAATCTGTGAGGTAAGGACCACTGTCTGGCTTGTTTGACATGTGGGCAAACCGAAGCAGAGAGTTTAAGAAACTTGTTATGATCACATTTATTACAAGAGTTGGAGCCTCGGAATGAACTGGTGTAACCAGATTCCAGAATCCCTGTTGATAGACACAACCCTACGTGGCCTCCCTCTGGTCCTCTATGCTGACTACTTCCTTCGATAGAACAGTGTGGGGGATGACCTGGAAATTCATGGGAATATTTGCCCCTTTCTATACCAATAACAGAAGCCCTTACAGATTGGATCTGGATCAGCCCTGGGACCCATTAACAAACAGTATTCCATCTGGCAGGAACATAGGACTGAATATCAACCTTCTAGGCCTCATTTCCCTACATTATGAACCAACGAGTTTATCTCACCCTCATGGAACTTTTAACATTTTTAGACTGTTTCAGCTATTGTGGGACTGAATTCTCTAAGTTCCCCTCCTACTGCACGCTAAATATTTTTTAACTCCTACATTGGTCCTTCATTGCTTCCCAGGGGAACCTTGGGAGGGTTCATCTACAGTAAAGGTTTGCCAACAGTTCCCGAAGCCTATTTCTATACCCTTCGTGTATAACAAGTTTCATCTCATTGTCCATCTTTCTACCCTCTTGATCACTCAAGTGGTCCTCTTCCAATTGTATTCTGTTCCATTTCAGAAAATGCCTGAAGACCCAGAGGAAATATGGAGTACTCAGCCACGGAACATCCTGGACATCAACTGCCTCCACTTAATCAAACCTGCCCCCATCAGGATGTTTTTTGCTAACACCTAGCATAGGGATGCATGAAGTCAGAAGCACTTGAAAGAATCGCATAGGCTCTGTTTCTATAATAATTAAATAGAAGGAGGAGGTAGAAGATTATCTATAAGAAGGCACTTTACTATTAGCCCTAGATACTTGATATAATTTAAGTTACAACTCCAGAAGATGGGTAATGTGAAGTCCATGTAATAGATAAAGAAATGGAAATTCAGAAAGATGAGGTGACTGACCCAAGGATACCCAGTTAAGATTGACTCAGGATTTAGGCTGGGCCCCTGCTCTTCCTGCTAAACCACATTGGCTCAGTCATGACCATCGAGGACTATGATAGTTAATTTTATGTGTCAAACTGACTGGACCAAGGGATGTCCTCATAGGTGGTTAAACTTGATTTCTGGGTGTGTCTATGAGGCTATTCCTGGAAGAGATCAGCATTGAAATTGAGGGACTAAGTAAAGCAGATGGCCTTCCCCAATGTGGGTGAGCATCCTCCAATCCACTAAGGGGCTGAATAGGAAAAAAGATGGAGGAAGACTGAATTCACTCTCTCCCTGGAGAGAGTTGATCCAGTTGAACTGGATCATTGATCTTCTCCTGCCTTTAGTACTCTTTCTTCTGAGACCTCCAGCCTTGAACTGGAACCTATACCATCAGCTCTCCAGCTCTGAGGCCTTCAAGCTAAATCACAGGCTTTTCTGGATTTCCAGTTTGCAGGTGGCAGATAGAGGGAATTTTTGGCTTCCATGATTGTATGAGCCATTACCTTATAATAGTTCTCTTTCAAGATATACATCTATAGGTAGGTAGATAAATATCTAGAAATCTCTTCGTAGATAGGTATCTAAAAATTTCTTTCTAGATATATTATAGGTATACATATGGATATGGATATGGAACTCCTATTCTGTTTCTCTGGAGACCCCCTAGTACAAGGACCATAAGATCATGATGAGGAAAAATACATTTCTATTTCTAATCTGTGTTAAGGGATCAGAACATCAAAAATGATTGGAAGGGATCATAGCCCATTTTCACAATTAAGAGTTTGGGTTATCCTCCAAGACCCGCCCTCCTCCAGCCACTCATCAGTGGCTCTCATGTATTTGGCTTCCTTCAAATCAGAATGTTACTTAGATGAGAACCTCTTAAGACACCATAGTCAAGCTTTCCTTGATTAAGTAAAATTGCAAAAAAGGGGCAGTGGAAAGACACCTGGAGGAAAACCTCTTGAGAGGTGACTACATTCAGAGAGTTAGCTGTTAATGGTAAAGTGTTTGCAAACAATGACCACCATCTTCATCATGTCCCCATTTAGGACATGGGCATTTGCACTGCAAGTGCCCTCAGTAGAAGCCTCTCTCCCTTGTTGCATTTGTAAGACATCACTTATAACTATCTATTGGATACTATTCTCATAGCTTTACCTACATTAACTCATTTATCCCTCAAGCAACCATATGGCATAGATGCTATTATTATTACTACTTCATAAGCAAGGAAAATGGACTATAGAGAAGTTACGTAGCTTTTCTGAGACACCCAATTACAGAGCTGGAATTTGAACCAGGAAATTGGCTTAAGAGTCTGTGCACTCAACAATGACAAAATAGCACCTAAACCCATCAGTTTCAGTGGGATAGAGGTATTAGCTGTGGTTCTTCACAAGCCCCATGATCAGAACTGGGAGCTGAGATAGGGAGAGACTGAGACTCAGAGAAATACACAGATGTCTGTGGTCAGCTCTGAATTCTGGGAACTGGGATTCCACCTTGTTTTTCAAACCCAACCTCCACCCTCCTCCCATCCCACACCTTGCGTCTAGCAACAAAGTCTATTGTCTTTTCATTTAAGGGGCACTGTACCTGATTCTGTGTTATCATAACCTCACTAATTTCCCTGTCTTTGTGGATCTTGACTTATTTCCATACTCTTTTCTGGGGACTGATTTCTTGACAAAAACCATAGGCTGGGGGCTGGAGAGGTAGAGTAATGGCTGGAAACAGATTTTTGCCCACCCTGACTTCTGTACACCATCCATTCCAGGGTTTCCTTATTGTTGCTTTCAGGAACAGTCTCAGCCGGTCCTCAGCTTGGCAACCTAGCTCTGTGCTGGGCATGTCACCTGTGACCCGGGCTGGAAGAAAACCCTATTCCAGCCTTCCACAGGACACGATGTTCTGTGTGCTGAATCGACATTCTGCCCTCAACAGCTGTCTCACCAAGTGAGCAGATCTGGCTTCAGGTCTCTAAACATCTGCTAACTATTCCTCTAACTAGACCAATTTCAGTCATGTCCTGAGATTAGGAAGAATAAAGGAATTCAACACACAAAATAGTGAAAGGGATATGGATACTTTTTGGAGATATTAAAGAAGCCTTGGTTTCTGTTAGGGATTTGGAATATTCTGCTAACTTTTCCCCCTGTGTTAAAGCCCTTTGTCAGAATCTACTTTTATTTCTCTGTCTATAGCTTTCATTTGCATTAGGAACTCTTTCGCCTTTAGAAATAAGTTTATTTTTGGAGTCTGAATGGCCCAGGTTTGGGCACAGAAGACAGAACATGGAGATCAGTAAAAGTGACCCTAAACTTAAGTGGGAGTAATTAATTATTATCATGAATTTAATGCTCTTGCTATTGTTGCTTGAATCCTGAAGAAAGGCAAAGATTCGGAGCCATCTACTACTTTTCTTCACCAATTTGGTTAGAAAGCTCATCTTTTATTAGTTAAAGTTCTGACACACTTAACATGGTCTTTTTTTTTCTTTTCAAATAAGTATTTATTTTTCTTGCCATATTCTAGTCATTAATATCACCCAATTAAAATCTCAGGGATGAATATAAAATGGTATCCTTTGTCTTGTGAAGAAACATCCCCTGTGATTTTGTTTTTTCCCACGCTTGTGAGTTGACATAATGAGGCCAGCAAAGTAAAGTAAAAGGCTGGGTGTAGGTAGAAACACATTTATGAGGGTATAAGGAAAGGCTGTTGAAAAGCTCGGGCCACAGTTTTTTGGACAATGTGAAAATAGGAATGGATCCAATGGATAGCAGTGTAAGTGTCCAATACAGCGCAGAGAGCACTGATGAACAATTTTCAAGTGGTAAATGAATGTGCCAGTTGGTGGGGCTTTGAGAAGCAATGAGAGATCCATACATAGGTGTCTGGATTTCCAGCATCTGACCAACTCTGGGAAAAGACTCCAGGAAGAACCTTGGGTTGATAATGATAATGATGAAAATAACAATCAAGTGAATAGGAGCTAACAAGTGCTGGGTCATTATGATTGGTTAAGCATGAATGAAGTTGTTACATGTGCTAACTTCTTAAGATCTGTAGTATTACAATAATCCACATTTTATAAATAAAGATATTGACTACTGGGCATTTACCCCAAAGAAGCAGATGCATTACAAAGAAGGACCACATGTACCCCAATGTTCATGGCAGCAATGGCCACAATCGCCAAACTGTGGAAAGAACCAAAATGCCCTTCAACAGATGAATGGATAAAGAAGATATGGTCCATATATACAATGGAATATTATGCCTCCATTAGAAAGGACGAATATCCAACTTTTGTATCAGCATGGATGGGACTGGAAGAGATTATGCGGAGTGAAATAAATCAAGCAGAGAGAGCCAATTATCTCATGGTCTCACTTTCATGCTGAGCATAAAGAAAAACTTGGAGGGCATTGTGAGGAAGGGAAAGGGGAATGGGGGGATATCAGAGGGGGAATTAAACCATGAGAGACTGTGGACTCTGAGCAACATACTGAGAGTTTTGGAGGGGTGGGGGTGGGGGGTTGGGCAAGCCTGGTGGTGGGTATTGAGGAGGGCACGTATTGTATGGAGCACTGGGTGTGGTGCATGAACAATGAATCCTGTAACACTGAAAAAATAAACATATTTGGGGGAAAAAAGATATTGACACAGAGATTCATAAATGACATGAGTGGATTCCATGCCAGTTTGTCTAACCCTAAATCTCTTCATTTTAATGTTTGCACCATATGGTTTAGTCACTTTCTAGAATTCAGAGCATGTCCATGATTATTAAAAAAAAAAAAAAAAAAGGAAGACTAAAGCATTAGGTGAGTCAACCAAGGACATTTAGACATTTTAGAGAAGGAACCCAAGGCAAAAACTGGGTTCAAAGTAGCAGGTGGAGACAGGCTGAACTGAGATCTAAGCAGATGCCTCAGGCTCACCCGGGAGCCCTTCAGATGTGTATCACTGATGGCAGAGGAAGCTGGGGTGGGGGGGGCAGAGACACTTGGAAGCCTGGAGGTGGTGGTGGGCCACCAGTGGCAGCATGCCTTTTGTTCAACATGGAGATGTGTTAAGCCTATTACTTGCATTTCACCCCTATCAAATCCAATCAAAAGTCCAAACAGCCTGGGTCTGCAGCCAAAGCACACCAATAGCTTCTTTGCAAAGAACTGGCAAAGAGCAAACCTGGGGGAATGAGGCAGTGGCTGACCTGCCCTGAAATATAGACATCTAGGGCCAGAGCCTCTTGATCCTCTGCCCTCTCATTTTCTCCCGAAAATAACAGAGTAGAACCTGCATCATCATGGTTCTTTCTGTGTCATTGTTATTCTCAAGAGCATCTGGTTTTGCAGTTTTATTTGGACATTTTTCACTTTCTTCTACAAATTTCATTTTCAGGCCCTTTGGTCAGGTCAGCAACTCTTCTCCCACATTCGCTGTGAGATGAACATCATCTCTTGCCAGGGACGCTTTGTTCTGGAAAGCCCTGGTCCAGGAAAACAAATCCTACTTTGACACCACCTCTATAGCCAGCTGCTCCTTACTCATATCTTACTTTCCCTGCCAAACTTAGAACTTTCAATTAGAAAAGGAGCTGAAAAAGCAACGCTTGTTATTCCTACTATTTTCTCTTTTCAATCTTGTATCCAGAACTTCAAAATCATTAAGAACACCTATCAGTTTTGCTCTGATTAGATACATCATTGGGTCTCACGTTCACCAGCAGAAAAGTAAGTCAATGTGTTTGATGTGTTTGGGGAAATGTTTTATTTCTGTATCCCCTTGTATATCTACCACAGGGATCATAAGGGCCTTACTTTCTTCATCTATGTTCCTACAAAAGAAAGCAATTGACTATTAAAATCCTTCCTTTCTTTTTGGAAGATAATGAAGAACACCAGCTTACATTAATATTTGTATATAATTTAAAGTATCCTGTGAAACATAAGACATTTCTTCCCAAAAATTCAACATTGCCATACGTGGAAAGATCTACATACTTACCGTACAGTTCCATGGGATAGCACTTTCTAGTCAGATCTGAGATACTAAGCAGGATGGATTTGGGATGGGCAGACAATATGGGACAAGGAAGTCTAGGTGGATGAAAACATACTGAGCTCTAATATATGAAATATTATATAACAGTAAAATACATATGTATATGCTTGGGAGCAGTCAAAAATCTAGCCTTGCTAGAAAACGTTGTGTTGAAAGATAGCAAGAAATGAAGGATTTGTGATACAGTATACCTCGAGATGATTTTTCAAGCTTGCGTGCTGGGTTGGCATGTCTAGACTTTGCAAATAACCAAAGAAAGAGTGTTTGATAGTTTATAAGTAAGAGACTTGCTGATGGAAGCCAAAAGATTACCTTCAAAGGTTATACAGAGGTTAGGCTATACCTCCGGGAATTAGTGCAGAGGAATAAAAAGAACTAGGAAGCCCCTTCAGTGAGAATTTGTATCTAGAATGGGGGGATGCACGGTACGGTGGGTAATGAGCAAAAGCTGCAAGCTGACAAAGGTGTAGATTGGTGTTCATCACTTCATAGTAACTAATAGGAACAGAGACAAAGGGGGTAGGAGGTGTCACTTCTGTTCACTCTGGAGCTTGCCCTCTATTTCCTCAATAGGAGAATAAAGACTTTTTTTTTTTTTTTTCAAACTCTAAATGGTAAGTATCTTGTGCAATAGGAGAATTTCTCAATAGGAGAATAAAGACTTTTTTTTTTTTTCAAACTCTAAATGGTAAGTATCTTGTGCAATTCTTAGCTTCCGTGTGCAGCTCAGTGCTATAGGCAAGCAAGCTGTTTTCACATGCCTTTTGACAATGAAGAGAAGTGTGATTATTCCTGGACTTAGTTTCTGATCTGTGTACCCATGACTGCCCCCCAACCCCGCATAACGTGACTGAGCAAGGTTCCAAGTGCTTCTGGCTTCCGCCACAATGAAAGCACACTGCGCACACTTTTATACATTGGTCCACCACGCAATGGATGTTTGCTCTAAGTCATCGTGTCTGATGGGAACAAACTTGCATTTTCCGAGGGGGTTATTCTCAAGAGATGATTCCAAGAACTGGCTTCTCGTTCTGCTTTATTAGTTCACAGCACATCGGGGCTGAACAAATGGACCGAGAGCTTCCAGGGCTTAGTAGGATTTACAAGCAATTACTGGAGCTCCGAAGGCAGCATCTTGCCCAAGAACGCTGAGTTGCGGAAGGAGCTCCCGGAACCTCGTTCTTCGCTGGCGTGGACACTCATCATTCAGAGAGGAAGGAGGAAGGGCAGCACTTCCCACAACAACCCTCTTACCTCAGGCTTCTCGCTCCTGCACAACCACTGCCTGAGTGTTGGCAGTGTCGTTTTCCCACACTTCAAGTTCTACCTGAAGGTTCTTCGAAATTCCAGAAATAAAAGTGTTTGAGTCACTTCCTTTCTCGCAATCCAAATTAGGGGTTTTATTTGTTTGTTTTGTTTGTTTTTAAGTGGGAAGTACCTCTTCTGCCGAGGAGGTCGTGACCTTAATAGTTAAAGACCAGTCAGACCTAAAGTCTATTTTCTGTCAGTTTTCTAATTAGGAAACTAGATAAATAAATGGATAAATACATGACTTACTTAGCCTTAATTTCCTCATCTGCAAAATGGGAATAGTGACCCACTCTGAACTTTTTCCAAGGATTAAACGAGGTGATGTATGTAAACCACTCAGCATATCTGAGCATAAAATTTGGTGGATTTACCCATACAGGCAATGCTGGATGGCTACGAGACTCCCTATTTCAGGGACTGCCCTTGTAAAACTTTTACATATAGGAAAATCCAGAATGTGAGTTCTCTGAGCCAAAAAAAAAAAAAGAGAGAGAGAGAGAGAGAGATGAAAATAGAAAAACAGAGGGAAAACTCTGTGCAAATTCACCCATCTCTCAAGTTACTCTTTTCATGGGGTGAAGTTTGTGTGGGAACAAAAAAAGACCAGAAGTATTCCTGATACATGTATCTTTCATTCCCCATAAGAAAAGAAACATCAGGAGAAAAGAATAAGTCCCCTTCCCAAACAATAATGTATAGTTGTTAGATGATTTTCACTTAAATCAAACATACTTTTCTACGCCATTGTGTCTTTTGTAAACATTATTTCTACTGGAAACATTCCGACATGCAAATGATTTATGTAGCCATTCCCCTATTATTGGACATTTCATTTTTCCACCGTTTTCTATGATAAATAACACTTTGGTAACTAACTTAACATATAAATCTTGGTCTGAATTTCTGATCATTTCCTCAGGATAAATTTATATGAATGAAATTACTAGATCAGAAATGATTTTAGGATTCTCATTACATTTTGCCGTGTGCGGCCAAAAAGAAAATACAAGTTATAATCTTAATAATAGTAAATGAAATTGCTAGTCTCAAGAGCTCCTGGCCAGAACTAAATATTGTTTCTTTAAAAGTACTATTATTTTATTTGAAATAAGCAGGTATCTTATTGCCAGTTAAATCTGTACTTGATTCAGTAATCTTTTTCTTATGTTGACTAGCCATGAGCAATTTATCTTTTATGAATATCTGTTCAGGCCTTTTGCCCAAATTTTTAAGTGCTGGAGTTTTAGTTTGTTTCTTAACACCTTGCAAAAGCTTTGAATGCATCAACTAGAATTCTGACAAGTGGAGAAATGAGGATGAGGCAGTGATATCAAGTTTGCTATAATTGCAAATTCTAGGTGATGGAAATTTTATGAGCAGAAATATAGTTGCAGGAGATCTCAAGTAATGTATGGCTATAGCAGTAGTTTAGTCGGAGAAGTATTCATATAAGAATGCACTAAGAATTAAGATTTTTCAAACTTTGCAACTATCATGTGGACCTTTTCAAATGCTGGAATAAGAAAGTGAGGCTTCATTCAGTGATGGGTGGGAAAAGACAATTACTTCTCTTATGTCAGTGTTTTGTTTTGTTTTTTAAACTCCGGCTGCATATTAAAAACTAAAAATGCCAACCAACAGTTGGGCCCCACCCTGGACCAGTTAAACCAGTTTCTTTAGATGTGCATTGGTAAACCAAGACTGAAAACAAATCCTTTGAGAATACTGGACGGAAAATGAAACTCACCTGGGAGCACCTGGGTGGCTCAGTCAGTTAAGCGCTGGACATTTGATTCCAACTCAGGTCATGATCTCAGAGTCATGAGATCCAGCTGGAGTCAGGCTCCATGCTCAGCACGGAGCCTGCTTGGGATTCTCTCCCTTCCCCTCTATGCCCCCCCTCCCCGCCCTACCACGCTCCCCACCCTTCTGCTCTGATGTTCTCTCTCTCTCTCAAATAAATAAATAAAATAAAGTCTTTCAATGAAGAAGAAAGAAACTCGCCTGATGAGTAGTGGGCAGAAAAAGGAAGAGAAGGAGATGAAGAGGAAGGACAGAGCAGGGGAGGGAGACAAAAATGGAAAGAACCAGATGGGGCTAGAACAGACAGGAACACAACAGAGTGGAACAGAAGTAGGCTAAACGAAAGAGAAAGTGTTAGAATATCACAGAGGCTTAGGAAAAGGAATAATAAGAGTAAGGAGAGGGCAGAGGGTTGGGATGGAGGAAACAGGTACAGAAAATAACACACACAACACATAGATTTAGCCTGACACTGAGAGAGATGAAGGTAGGAGTACAGTGTAAGGTTGGAAGGAGATGAAACATGAAAATGAGGAACCGTAAGGACTTTCATGGAGTGTTAACAAGAGTCATATAATGATCTCCAGGCAATGGTGAAAATCAAAATAATGATGGGCACAAAGGAAAAGGAAAAAAATCTAACACAATGCATAGATATAGTACAACACAATATCTAATACACAAAAAGTGCTTACTATGTGTTTGCTCAAAGAATAAATAAAGGGGAGCCGAGGATAGAACATTTTCTAGGATCTCCTTTGAAGGAACAAGAAAAGGAAGGTCCAGAACCGGAGATGAAAATGGAATGATCAGAGGACACAAATATATAATTGTAAGTTTCAAAAAGGCTGTGAGGGATAGTCTTGAGCAAGGGAAGCTGAAGAGAGACAATTATAAATTATATTTCGCTGGGACAGCAGCTCTCCTAGGAAAGTAGGGTAACAGTTTTTAAATGGTTCCTGAAACAAGGAAGGAAACCTGAGGGAGTTAGTGTCAACCATTCCTGGTAAAGGGTGGAAGAAGAACTTAGGATAGAATATAAAAAAATAAAAAACATGTATTTTTGTTGCCTTCTTTTGTTTGGGGTCATTATTATTACTTTTTGCTTTTATTTATTTATTTATTTATTTTTCCCCCAAATATGTTTATTTTATTTTTTCAGTGTTACAAGATTAATTGTTCATGCACCATACCCAGTGCTCCATCCAGTACGTGCCCTCCTCAATACTCACCACCAGGCTTGCCCAACCCCCCAACCCCTCCCCTCCAAAACCCTCAGTTTGTTGCTCAGAGTTCACAGTCTCTGATGGTTCATCTCCCCCTCTGATTTCCCCCCATTCCCCCTTCCCTTCCTTCTCACAATGCCCTCCATGTTTTTCTTTATGCTTAGCACGTAAGTGAGACCATAAGGTAATTGGCTCTCTCTGCTTGACTTATTCATTATTACTTTTTAAAGTTATGGGGTTAATGTAGAGCATGAAATCAGCC
>CM053613.1:72401319-72414236 GCA_028646535.1 Procyon lotor
CCTGGCTGCTCTAAGACCCTTTGTTCTTCTCTGGATGCTGGCCAAAGATTGTCCACAGTTCATTAGCATGCTGGTCTCAATAGTGTGGTAGTTTGTATCATCAAAGTGTGCAATCTAAGAAGGCAGTAGAAGGGATTTGGATAGCAAGACAGAAGTCATAACCTTTTGCTGTCTAGCCACAGAGTGACATTCCATCAAATTTCTGTTACTCCATCAATCAAAATGAGTCACTGGGTCCAGTCCACACTCAAATATGGACATTAGATGAGGGTGTGAATACCAGGAAGCAGGTTTCACTTGGGTCCATCTGGTTATCAGGTCAGGATTACACTAGATATGACTTAATGAGTATTTTTAAAATATCCAAGTTGATTTCTTTAAATAGTCTCTAATTCTGATTTTGTGTAATTATGCTTCTGCTGAGAATTTAAAATAAATTAAGTCTCTAGGGATTTTAAAAAAAAGGTATCTTTGAAATGAGGCTGGTATAGATGTAAATATCAGGAGGGAAGAAAAATAAATAGAAAGGGAAAAAAGCAAAGGAGAAAGGAAGAGAAATAATTAAAATTGAGCCACTACATGTGAAGATGAGATTGGTCTGATGATGTTGCTGTTGCAAGACTCAGGTAGCAGTTACATGAATGAAGACCCAGGATGTTGCGAATGTTGGAGTTCTTGGATGTCATCTTAGTGATCACGATGGATGCTAGTGTCACTGACTACAATGATTGCATGCACAGGGGTCTACTTTTCCCAAGCACTGTGCTCAGTCTTCATGTAATAATTACAATGATACTGATGTTGGTGATGGTGGTGCTACCCTTCATCAATCATATGAGTTTGTTTAGGCTTTGCACTAAATGCTATCTCAACTCACTCTCGCAATAACTCTATGATAATATTAGTTCGGCTTCACATAATGGAAATTAAGAATTTGAAAGTTGAAGTAACCTGCCCAAGGTCACAAAGCTAACAAGCAATCCAGAAAAATGGTAATCTGGGTATGGGCACTAGGGAACCTGTTGGTTTTAATTGCCTTCCTACAAAGCCCAAATAGTTGGATATAGGGTGGGAAGCCTAAAGTCAGTAAGGAAGCAAGTGTGTGAACCTAGAAGAGTATAATTTTAAAGAGATGATATGGAAAGATGAGTACATTTTGGAAGATAACGAGAGATAAAGCCCCGATGGTCTGATAAATGACTGCATTAGTTTCAAAAGAGAAGAGGAAGAGAAAGAACACAATGAATAAGAAACAAAGGAGAATGGTGGCTTATTTTTTTTATCAATTTAATCTAATTTTAATAGCTTAGGAAGGATGAGAAATGCAGGTTTTTATCAGAGAAGAGAGAAAAATTCTTGCAGACCATAGTAAATTAGGAATGGAGACTACTGTGTTATAATATTCTAGAAAATCCCATTTGTGAGATTTTTCATGGTGATAATTTAATCATGAGCTAGCAAGATCCTCAAGAGGACTTTTGTCCTAGGGACTTAACAAATCTCGATGAAATTTTTAAAAATAACAACAAAACAAAACAAACAGAAAAAAACCACACACTGGTTTTGCTCTCATGATGCTAACAATCTAAGGTTTAGCGTGACCTTTTAAGCCTGGGTATTTTGAGTGACTTGTAATAATTTGCTCAGACAACCAGCATAGACTAGGACTGTCGCAAACAAATTGTAATTTATGCCCACCTCCCTAATAAACAAAATAGTCAAAACAAATAGTCAATAAGCAAACAAAAGAAACAAATATGTAATTTACAAGTTTGTGAGTCCTCTATAGGAAACAAAATTGACTTGCCTAGGATTATCGGGGAAGAACTCTCTTTGGAGGTGACATTAAACTAAGACCTAAAGGATAAAAAGGAAAAATTTATGTGAAGAAAGAATGCATCACATTTCAATAAAACCTGATATGGGGAATGATTCTGCCTGCCCAAGGAACCCAAAAGGTTGCTGTGTCTCGACCACCACACTGAGCGGAAGGCATGAGAGAAGACTGAATAAAAGGAAACAACCAGGAGGTCAAACAGGATTTTATTTTAAATGCAATAGGAAGCCATTGAAGATGGTTAAATGATCTAGTGAGATCATCCAATGTATGTTAGAATGTGGGGGGGGGCGGGGCAGTGGCTGCCACGTGAAAATATTTAGCAGGAGGGCAAAAGTGGCAGTGAAGACTAAGACAAATGAACAGAATCTGTATATAATCTGGAGATTTAAAAAATCAGCTATGCTGGTGGTCAGTGTATGAGGTGATAGAGAAAATAGTGAAAAATAACTTCCAGTTGTCTGGCATGAGCCAATGGATAGCCAAGGGGAAATCTAATGGAGACACAGAATCAAGAAGAAGCTGGTGATCCAGGTTTGAAAACAAACAGAAACCAAGGTACATGTGGAGGCAGGAACCACACGTGACTCATTTGAGCCACTGTGAGAATGAAATAGAATGACATCGTCTTCAGTGTTTTTGAACCTCTGTGAAAGAAATTGTGTCCAGGAAGGGAGTATCTGACTGGCTTAGATGGTATCATGTGCCCATCCCCTCACCAGACTATAACCAAGGGGAAAAGTTCAATTTTTTTTTTAAGATTTTATAATTTATTTGACAGAGAGAGAGAGCAAGAGAAAGCAGACCACAGAAGAAGAGGCAGTGGAGAGGGAGAAGCAGGTTCCTTGCTGAGCAGGGAGCCCAACAAAGGGCTTGATCCCAGGACCCTGAGATCATGACCTGACCCTAAGGCAGAGGCTTAACCCACTGAGCCACCCAGGCACCCCCAAAAAAGTTAAATTCTTATATAAAGTGCAGAAAACAGTCACTGAAACAGCCAAACCAATATCTGACATGTGCACAGGAAGCTGTTGAGAAAAGAGACTTTAAACTGCTGTTGAGAAAGAGATATCCTCAAACGTGGTTGGTGGGAATGCAAACTGGGACTGCCACTGTAGAAAACGGTATGGAGCTTCCTCAAAAAATTAAAAATAGGGGCTCCTGGGTGGCTCAGTGGGTTAAAGCCTCTGCCTTCGGCTCCTGCCATGATCTCAGAGTCCTGGGATCGAGTCCTGCATCGGGCTCTCTGCTCAGCAGGGAGCCTGTTTCCCCCTCTCTCTCTGCCTGCCCATCTGCCTACTTGTAATCTCCCTCTGTCAAATAAATTAAAAATAAATAAATAAATAAATAAATAAATAAACAAATAAAATCTTCTAAAAAATTAAAAATAGAATTACCGTATGATCCAGTATTTCCATCACAGGGTGTTTACCCAAAGAAAATGAAAATATTAACTCAAAAAGACATATATGTACCCCTATGTTTATTGCAGCATTATTTATGGTAGCCAAGTATAGAAACAACCCAAGTGTCCATCAATGAATTGTTGAACCACTATAGTGTACACCTGAAACTAATATAACACCGTAGGTTAACTACATTTTAGAAATACTGCATCATTTTAGAAGTAAATTAAATTTTTTTAAAAAACCTGAAGTATGCAATGATCCAGCTGTAATCAGGAATCCATTTGGGAAAATCTGAGATAGGTGGAGGGGTGGGGTTAGGTAGTAAAACGGTTCCTGAATTATACTCAGGAATGCAACAAGGACAGGGTCAAGCTCCTGCTTTCCTGAATGTAAAGAAGAAGAGTCATTTTCTACAAACCACTTTACCCTACCCTGATCTAAAAATAGCATAATTGCTAGCATTTTTATCAGACATATTTAATTTCCTTTTGGGTCTGCATTTGGTGATAATCCAGGGGAATTCGTGAACCCAGCTCCTCTTCACTACACCAGGCTGATTTAGCTAATGATCTGTTAATGAGTTGTTAATCACTTATTCAAATCGGGAGGGTTGGGTGACTGAGCAGGTGTTAAACCTGAAGGGGAATCTGCTGCTGTAAAAGCTCGAAATTTCCATTTCACCAGGAACAAGCTCTTTCTTGCTCCCTCTTCACTGTATGTGGTATGCGTATGGTTTTTTCTTTCCACATTCTGGCAGGATCTTGAAAAACATGCCTCGTGATGTGCCCTAAAGTGCTGACAGCCAGGGTTCCATCTTGGTTGCTGATAGAGGCAGGAATACTAGTGGAATAACATTTTGGCTACACCAATTGGAAAGCCATTGAGCTTCAGAAAAGTAAGAATTGATTGATCTACCAGTAAGTTTCTGGCAACAACAAACTAAAATTCTAAATAACTGTATAGAATTATACAGCATATGAAGATATTTTCACAGGCATGATCTCATTTGATCAGAAACAGCAACCCTGTGACATGAGGTGAGGAAGTATTTCCCATGTGATTTGATGGTGAGGGAGGTTAAGAATTTTTTCCAAGGTCCCTGAGCTTGAAAGTGACAGAACTGGATTTTAATCCAGGTGTGACTGACTCCACATCCTATTTACTGGACAATGTTGCCTCTCCTAGAATCTGAAGTAAACATCTTAAGAGATAAGGAATTGATATCATATGCTTCACGCATGAGATGTATTCTGCCCCTACACTGGTGTTACTGAATGGCAGACAGGAGAACACTTCCTTTAGAAGTACATGAGGCATTAGTTAAAACTCTTGATCTCTATTCTAGATCTACCAGATTTAAGAGTAGGTCCCATGCATCTGTATTTTATGCATTCCCCAAGCTGTGTTTATGCACACTAACATTTGGGAGTTTTAGTCCCTCACTGATTGCTTTACCCATTACCTCAGCCAACACATTTAATAAGATTAATGACCTAGTCTCTCAGACTAGAGCATACAAGAAGCATAACATTAGAAAATGGAATGGAAAAGAAAAAGAAAGCCTTTTTGAGGGGAGCACACATATTAGAAGAGGTGATATATGACAAACTCCTACTGAGAAATAAGAAAGAAACACAAAAATGTAGGCACAGACCTGTATTTATGACAGTTAAGTCCAATCATGGAAGTTAATTATGCTCATCCTGACTCAAGGGGGAAAAAAGTTTAAATCATATTCAGTACCTTTTCTCTGTGAATACTAGGAAAGATATCATAAATGTTTAAAATTTTTTTGTGACAGAACTTTAAACAAAAACTTATTTTAATACTTGTAGAGATAACATTTATCTTTAAGACCTCCCTGAAGTATGAACATTTTACTGTAAGTTAAAATACCAGGTTCACATCCTACCCTTGACAACAACTAATTTTGAACATAGGAAAGGTTTTTAACCTCTGTTTTCTTTTCCACCCATTCTTTTCTTTTTTCCTTTTTTAATTTTTTTTTTTTGAGAGACAGCAAGCTTGAGTGGGGGAATGGGATGGGGTAGGGAGGGTTAGAGGGAAAGAGAGAGAATCTTAAGCAGACTCCACACTCAGTGTGGAGGCCCATGCAGGGCTCGATCTCATGACCCTGAGGCCATGACCTGAGCCAAAATCAAGAGTCAGAAGCTCTACCAACTGAGCCACCCAGGTGCCCCCCTCTATTTTCTTAACTTCAGCTTGCTCACAACTGTGACATGCCTAAATTGTGAAGATAATATTAAATAAAGGCCATGAAAGCCCTGTGTATATGGCAAAGCACTGCATAGTTGTTAGATATTATGAGCATCTGAAAAATCCCCATACAGCATTTATTTCCTCATGGTTCCAGATTAATAAGGCATCATTGTATTCTATTTGTTGGCTAGAATAAGGATACAGGACTTATCTCTTAAGTAAATATAACTATGAGTCCAGTGAAACAATTTACCAAAATATTTATGTTTCTGACCTCTGTTCCTAGTTCAAATGAGTGGCCTTAGGCAAAAAAAAAAAAAAAAAAAAAAATCCTTTCACTTATTATAAACTTTCTTACCTTTAGCAGAGAATTAGAAGTCCTACTGGGTGTATATCAAAAAGCATGTTGTAAGAGTACTGGAGAATGTCTTGGAAAATTAAACTCTTTGGGCATTCCTAGTCTCTAGATGTAAAATAGTATTATAAAGCATAGAACAGCATTTTCATTAAGGTGGCTGATTGTCAGAGTGAGTAGGTGACCCAGAAAACGTGCATGATTACTTCTTTTATCACTGAACATAGAAATTCTAAAGCAATCATTCCTTTGACAAGTTTTACGGAAGATTTGCAGAGTTGGGTTAATTTGGAGAGATTTGCATAAGAATGGTTATTTGTTGTTGTTGTTGGTTGTTTGTCTGCTTTTTTCCTTGGTTTTGAAATGTGTGTGTGTGTGTGTGTGTGTGTGTGTGTGTGTGTGTGTGTGTTTGTGCTTTTCCTGAGTCAATGTTTCTTCAAATCAGTGGTCTGAAAGGAATCTAAATAAGGCAGAGTTTTTAGAAGATGTGCAATATGTTTAAGCCTATTTTTCTGCTGAGATCTGTGTTTTCTCATTTTCTAGAGAAAAAGGGATGATTGAGGCCTACTGACCAGAAAGTTTTGTTCAAACAAAAAAACAGAAACAGAGATTTTTAAATCAAGGGTAAAATGGGCAAACCTGTCACTCCAACAAGATGTGCTAGTTTGTTCTTTATCTTAACTCCTTATTGCCAAATGAAATCTAAGGGAACAAAAGATCTACATTTACTAAAACATACTAGGAGTTTACAAATGCCAGTCTGCTATGCTTTTGCCAGATAAGTTACTTTACAGTTTTAAGATACCTACCAGTATGTTCTATTTTTCCCCCAGAACCAGAAGGAAAATTCTATTTTATTGTGTAATCGTATCACCCATTAATGCTCACATGAAATCATCTTGAGAGTTTCTTTAATATACTAGTAGTTTGAATATTTTATCCCATTCAATGAATTAAAATTTGCTCTTAAATTTCTTTTCAGGATCATTGATTCTTATTTGAGAAATAATTCAAGATCGTTAACCAAAACTCCCAAACAAATGATAGATTAACATATGTAAAGGGGCTTTTATAAAAGGTCATTTAGTTTTCCTCTGTGTTGGAAAATTCTGCCAATCCCCATCCTTCAAAGACAAATGCATCCATTATACTAATCTGAGACAGGGATGTGGCTAAAAAAAAAAGAAAAAGAAAGTTATTAAAGAAAAGGAGATGGATGACAATTGAGACAATCATTTGTTTTGCCACAACCAAATTCATTTTCAGAAAAAAAAGGCCTTATCAATTTCTAGGGAATGGTTTGTTCTGTCACAGTGGCTGCAGTGTTCATGTTCTTTATGGTCCTCTCAGAGCCAATGCAGTGACACCAGTCTAAATAAAGGCGAAGAGAAGGCTTAATCTCACCTGTCACTGACCAGTTACTAACATTTTCCAACAAGGGCATTAGAGGAAAAATTCTGAGAGGTCAATTTGTATTTCAGGAGTGGAGCCAAAAGAAAGAACACTTACTTGAGAGCAATGTGCTTATGGCAAAAGCAGGTATGTGAAGTCCACTTCCATTTGGCAAGTCTTTATTAAGCATCTTTTAGGTTGCAGACATCATCATTCAAGGAGTTCATTGTCTAGTTAGAGAAACCTGTTAAGGAAAAACATAAAATCAACAAACATTTGTCAAAGCAATTTGAATAGACATATATACAGGATACAAAGGAGAGATGGATTAACACTTCCTAGAAAACTAAATTCAGGAAAGCCTTGAGATAGAAGCTTGTCTGTGGGAGAGAAAATGCTTGACTTGAGGGGTCGAAGGGAAGCTCCAGAGAGAGAATGTACATGAGCAAAGGCTTGGAGGTATCAAATACCATGGAAAGTTCTAGAAAACATGGTCCTGTATGAATGGAGCTTAGTGTTCCAAGGGAAGAAGAGATTTAGGAGATAAGCAGAACCATATGGATCAACCTGACTTTGGGAAGCCACTGATGGGTATATTCAAACTGCATTATAGAAAGATCATTCAGGAAGATTTGTCAAGATCAGTTTAAATGGAACCAAGAGTGGGGACATGGAGATGTTAGGAAAATATGGTAAAATCTCAAAGTGAGAGATGTGATCTTCTCAATTAAGGTGGTAAAGGCAAAATCAAGATAAAAATGACGATACACATTGGAGAACATTTTTTTCTAGGATTTCTAAATCTTGGTATTGTTTTGATATAGGATATGAGATTCATTGGATGTAGGCCTGAGGCCCAGCTATTTCAAAACGAGCACTAGTCCAAATCTACCATGCCAGCTGTCTGCCCTTCTGTCTGTCTGTTCTCCACTGCACCATCTTCACATATTCTGTGTAATTCTCTACTCCTTCCTCAGTCTGCCATTCCAAACATTCTTCAGTATTCTGAAAGTGTCCATCCTGCTGTAATTGTGATATGCGTGTGTGTGTATGTGTGTATGCATGTATGGGGTGTATATACATACACACATACATGTATGGGTGTGTATGTATATACACATATATATACACAATGCTCACTCAGAAAATATGTGTTCTAAATTATAGGCACCAGGTGCCTGGGTGGCTCAGTCGGTTAAGCACCTGCCTTTGGCTCAGGTCATAATCTCGGAGTCTAAGGATCTAGCCCCACATCGGGCTCCCTGCTCAGTGGGGAGCCCACTTCTCCCTCTCCCTCTGCTCCTCCCCCAACTCGTGCTCTCTCTCTCTCTCTCTTGCTCTCTTACTCTCTCAAATAAAGAAAATTTAAAAAAAACCAACAAATTATAGGTACCATGGTTTAGTTCATTTTGTCATTATTTATGCACTTTTTTAGATTTATCTTGAATGGTAGATAATTATTTTCTCACATCTTTTTTAACTCGAGAGAAAGAAGGGCTGGTGCTGTCCTTCTAGTCCCCTGTGGCTTCTTATTGTTCTTCCTGTTAAAATTAAACTGTCTCCTTGGAGGTTTCTGCTCTCTGACAACACCATCCTCTAAATACTATTATCTGTTGTCTTCTGATTTATCTTTCTTCACTTTTTAAACAGTCTGCCCTAAGAATTTTGTCATTAAATATTCTTTCCTGTTCTCTTTGAGCCAACCTAAACCCTCAAAATTCTAGCATCAATTCCCATTACCTCAAATGCTACAAGGATAATTAATGGAACAACTTTGGTTCACTTCATTAAGTTCTTCATCTTCAGATGACTCTCTCTAACCTGTTCAAGTTTATTCCTTAAACGAGGTTGTATGGTAGATTGCTCCATCTTCCAAAATCCCTGTCTACCATCCCATCTTCTGAACAAAACTTTTTTTTTAAGATTTTATTTATTTATTTGAGAAACAGAGAAGAGAGAGCACAAGCAGGGGAAGCAGCAGGCAGAGGGAGAGGGAGAAGCAGGCTCCCTCCTGAGCAAGGAGCCCGATGTGAGACTTGATCTCAGGAACCTGGGATCATGACCTGAGCCGAAGGCAGCTGCTTAACCAACTGAGCCACCCAGGCGTCCCCTGAACAAAACTTTTATCTTCCACCTTGTTTATCCAATTATTCTTGCTTTAACCTTCCAGGTGCTCCACTCACTCTTCTCTTCTAATCATTAGAATCCAGAATCCGTCTTCAAAATGACTATCTATAAAATATAACCTCAGTTTTCCTCAATGTTTTGCCTCATCCCCCTTTCAAGCCCCCAATACTGAAAGAACCCAAACAAATATGTCTTCCATGCCTGCATTTGAGTTGCTGAGCACAGATTTAAAACCAAACCAAACCAAAACAAAACAAAATAAAACAACCTGGCTCCACTACAACCCCAAGGTCTTTAAACCACGATGAGTTTACTATGTTAACTGACAGGTCTACTGTTTCTCTATTCAACTTCTTCTCATACTCTTCAAATATCTCCTATCCCTGTTTTAAAGAGAAATAGAAATTATCAGACAAAAACTCTTTCATGTTCCCCTTCTCAAACATAAAATCTTCCATCATTTATACCCTCCCTCTCTCCCTCTTCTGTTACAACAAAAGTCTTGTTCTGCAAAATGTGCTTTCCATTCCATTTCTTCTGACTTTCTGAAGAATTTAACACTATTTTAATCCTTCTTTCTGTAACAGTTAACATTTCTCTTCTCTTCAATTAAATTCTTCCACAAACTTTTAATTAAGTTAAATCTAAACAACTTAGAAACAAGCAATAAAAAAACCTTCTTTCAGTTTCTGAACTTCACCATAATTCTTCACTCCCTAGAGCCATTGTACATGCTCTTCCCTCTGCTTGGAATGCCATTTGCTTTGCTTAGCTAATGTCTGCACATCTTGTAGCCCCAATTCAATCAATACTTCCTTCAAACTTCCTTGACTTTCCTAAGTCAACCAATATTAAATATTTTGATGGTGTACATGTGTTTTGGGGATTTCTTTATTATTATATGTTTCCTCCACAGAGATTGTAAACTCCATGAAGACAGAAACATTATCTCTCTCTATCTCTGTCTCTCTCTGTCTCTGTCTCTCTCTCTCACACACACACATCATACACACACTAGTGCAATCTAAGCAGTTAACTCATCAGTTGGCACAGTGTAGGCACTTATAGTATGAAAGAAAAAGGAGGGAAAAAATCTCTGGTTTTACTTTAGAATGAGATGAATGGTGCTATCTCTGACTAAGGTAAAGATAAGAGACAAGATAATGCATTTGAATTTGAATTTTCAAGTTAGAGACGTTTTTATATAGTGTTATTTATTTTTTGTCTATGTAGTGTTGGAACTTGGGAGAGTTTTAGGCCATGAATAGAGATTTTATAATCATGGCATTGCATTGGAAAAGATTCCCTAATAACACTGGACTGAATGGGAAAAAAACAGAAGCTAGAACCCTGATGAGTCCCCATCAGTAGGATTGGCAGTCATAGATGCCTCAGTCAGAGAACTGAGAAGTGGAGAGAGGAAGAGGAGAAGGAGCAGAGGATGTTAGTAAAGTGATAGCGAAAGGAAATGTACTAGGTTAAAGAAGGATGTGTCACTATTATGAATGGTACAAATGATTTTTAATAATGCCCTAATGTTGCAGAACCTGGACTGGATCCTGGTGGAAAAACCAAGCGGCACTTGGAGACTAAGAAGGATTGGAGATTTATTAAACACCAGTGGGCCCAGAGGAGACCCTTCTCCAAAGGTCTGAGCCCCGAGCTCAAGCAGGGAGGGTAATTTATACCCTCCTACATGTGCATACTTGGTATTTTGGCGCGCTCGGGAAACGGGGTAAGAAAGAAGAACCAGAAGGGCTTTGAGACAGGGACTGGAGTTCCCTTGCCAGTTTGGTCAGTCAGCTTAATGTACAGTTTTTTCCTTATCACTAAAAGTATAAGAGACAGTTCAATAAAATGGTAAGAATAGAAATTAGATTGCAGTAGGCTGAGAAGTGAATGAAGGCAGAGGAAGTGGGAGAAAACAACATACATGAACATTTGTAGGGGTCTGACTGTGGGGAAAAAAGAGAGAAAGGTATGATAGAATGAGGATAAGCATGGATAGGCTTTATTTGTTAGACTCTCTTTCCTAAGAATATATTCATTTACGGGGCACCTGGGTGGCTCAGTCAAGCCATTATTCAACGTCATAACACATTTACCAATTTTGCTATTGTTTTAAAAAAATGGGACTTATGAGCATGTTTTTAAAATTAGAAGTGTCAGTTGAAGGTATATGTCCTAGGAGAAACAGAATCAACTGCATACTTAGTGCAATTTCTTTCAAGGGGCATAAGGAGTATTATCTTGCAACAAACTTAACTTTGGCAGTAAATGGTAATTTGGTTATTAACCACCAGACCCTTTTCTAACTGATAAGCCATCAGGATGTATATGATCAATTTTATGGGTAAGTTCTCAATGAGTCCTTGGTATGGTTCCCAACTTTCTGAGTTACTTCAAGTATTCTGTATTTAGCAAACTCTATTTACATAGATAAAATCAAGCAAATATCTATGCTTTGCAAATATGCACTTAAAAGAATATGTAAAATACCCACATACAATAACATTTGTTCACTAATTAAACCAGTAAAATTAATATTTTTTCTATTTTAGTCTTCTTTTGTGTGAAAACTTCCTAACCTTTCAAAACTTTTGTAATTAACCATAACTTTCATCCACTTTAATATTCAAATGATTATATCCTTCCCAGTAGAGCTCCTTTGAGCCAGCTTCTTTGTTTTTTTATTACTGCCCTTGACAGTCTTAAAAATGTCCTTGCCTTCTGTCAATAATAGTCTTTTTTAGAGTTATGCTGATTTTTTTTTCTTGACTCAAGCTATCTTTCTTGGAACTGTTCATTCTTTTTTTAAGTGGAGAATTTTGGAGACCCACTCTGAGTACTAAAAATGAACATGAATATTGGGGTAGGCAAAAGTTTTGTGGCTGCTATTTATTTGTCCATGTTTTGAGTCAGAGCTGAAAAAAAATTTCTTTTTAGGAATCATTCATTTACTTTCTTTATTTCTTATTTCCCCAATTAAATGTGTTGATGTTCCCTACTTTGGTAAGGGTTATGATTTTCATTACTACTAAGTCCTCCCACTGTAGAAACATAGAGCTTAAATTAATTTACTTTTAAAAAGGAAACTTTATATCAGTACTTCAAATCACTATCAGTGTAATTTGCCATATGTAAAAAAAAAAATCCTAAAAATAAAAGTCCAGCAATGCACCCCATAATACACACACACACACACAAACACACACTCAACCAAAAATACAGTGTGAACAATAATGTTCTGAGGATCTTTGAGGACCCACTTTCCAGGGAAACAATTGTAATTGCTTAACATTATTTAAAAAAACAACCATTTAAAGTCTCTGGAAATTGTATGGTTATGCAGCAAAGGAAGAGTCATTTCATTAATCATGATTAATCATAATCATTTCATTTATTCAAGAAAATCTACTAAATCTTGATAAAAGCAGTGAGATTTTAGGGTGCCGGGTGGCTCAGTTGGTTAAGCATCTGACTCTTGATTTTGGCTTAGGTCATGATATCAGAGTCCTGGGATAGAGTCCCACTTCGAGCTCCACACTCAGAGCAGAGTCTACTTGTCCCTCTCCCT
>CM053613.1:72414336-72435338 GCA_028646535.1 Procyon lotor
GTAACTCCCTTTCTTCACCCAGCCCCAATGATAGAGTGAGTAGAAGTAAAGCTACCTGAGAATACTAGGGCCCTGTCCATCCATACCCACCTTGCTTATAAGGGGAATATCCTTTGCAGGAGAGAAAAGTCAGAGGACCCATAGTCTATTGTTTGCACCCTGAGTGTAAAGCAGAATATCTCTCTGAGAGAAGCAAGCCACTATCCTTGTCCCATTTCCAAATCAGTGATGTAAAGATTTTGCCCAGGAGGAGAGTCAGGTCAGAAAAACAGAGAATTCTGAAACTTTTTCTCAAAGGAGCAAATGTTATTTGAAACAGAGTATATATAGGGGAATTCAAGGCTTGAAAACAGTGGAGATTTTGGTGTCAAGCAATTAAGAAAACATGGGTGGTTTCATGAGAGCAGTAAGATAAATCATGGTCCAGCTAGTTTGCCAGAGAGAACCAGGGAAATAAAAAGCCAAGAAGAGATCTCCCAAGGTTAGAACTAACCTCAAAGATTGATTTCAAAAACTATTCCTGCTTGGGGGTCCCAAATTTAATTGAAAAAGACAGGGAAGCAATTTATGCCCTTGGGTATTGTCAAAAACAATAGAACAATTAACTAGCAATTAGGGCAGTTTAAAGCTGGATGGAATGCCAACAAAGGCAGAGAGCTCATAATGGAAAGAGACTAAGGAAGCCCTGCTAAAACCACTGTCATCCCAAGGTGACTGTGCACATGCCCAGGGCATGTGGAAAAGATTCACATTGTGGGAGAAATATACTTCAGTAAAATAGGCCAGCCAAGTCACTAAGAAAATAAACAAGCAAAAAAACAACAAAAAGACCTGTAAGAGAGGTTAATTATCTAGAGTTGCTAAATTATCCAAAATGTCCAGGTTTTACCAAAATAATTATAAGACATGCAAACAAATAAGAAAGTGTGATTGTACACTAAAAAAAAAAAAAAAAAAAAAAAAAGCAGGCAACAAAAGTGCCTTTGATGTAGAAAAGGATTCAGATGTTGGACTTGACAAAGACTTAAAATCAGTGAACTTGAAGATAGATGAAAAGACCACATGCAATCTGAAGCATTGAGAGAAAAAGAAGAAAATTTAATAGACTCAAAGCAATGTATGGTACTATAAAGATATTTATATTACAAACAAGATATTTGTAATAACATCAATAGAAGTAGAAGAGAATATTGCTGAAAAAATATCCAGAATGTATTTTTAAAAACAATGGCAGAACACATCTCAAATTTGATGAAAGGTGTTAATCTACACATCCAAGAAGCTCAACAAAATTTAGGTAGATTAAATGCAAAGAGATCCAAATCCCAATGCTTAATAGCAAAAATACAGAAACAAAAAGACAAAAATCTGCAAAGTAGCATGAAAAAACATCTTTCCATGCATAAGAGACCCCCAATAAGATGAAGTTCTTACTTCCTACCAGAAGCAATGGAGTCCAGGAGGCAGTTAATGACATTCAAAGTGCTGTCAACTAAGATTTTTATATCCAGAAAAACAATCCTTAAAAGGAAAAACAAGATAAAGACATTCCCTGATAAACAAAATGTGTTGCTAGTAGACCCATTTTAGAAGAAATACTATAGGAGTATTGGACATATGAAAGAAGGTAATTTCAGCCCACATAAAAAACCCACAAATGTGACCACAAATTTACCTATGCTCACAAATCTGATAACCCAGATGACATGGACCAATTCCTAGAAAGTTATAACCTGTCAAAACACACCCAAGAAGAAATAGACAATCTGAATAGGCCTATATTTATTTTTAAAATTTGAATCAATAATTCACAACAGAAATTTCCAAAATAGAAAACAGCAAGCTCAGATGAGTTCATGGTGAATTCTATCACACATTTAAGAAAGATACTATACCAATTCTCTACAATCTCTTTCAGAGGACAGAGCAGACAGAATGTTTCCTAATCCATTTAAGAAGCCATCACTACCCTAACACCAAAATCAAAGACCTTATAATAAAAGAAAACTATGGACTAATATCTCTCATAAACATAGATGCAAAATTCTCAATAAAATTTTATCAAATGAAAACCAACAATGTATAAAAAGGATTAAATACCATAACCAAATGGGATTTAGCTCAGGTGTATAATGCTGGTTCAGCATTCAAAAATCAGCTAATACAATCCATTACATTAACAGGTTGTAAAAGAAACCACATGAGTATATCAATGGATGTGGAAAAGCATTCCACAAGATCCAACACCTATTCATGATTAAAAATGCCTAGTAAACTAGAAATAGTGAGAAATTTCCTCAACTTGATACACAACATCTACAAAAAGTCTACAGGTGGAAAACTCAAAGCCTTCCTTCTAAGACTAGGTACAATGCAAGGATGTCCCACTACACCACTCCTTTTTGACATCATCCTGTAAGTTCTAACTAATGCAATAAGAGCAGAAGGAAATAAAAGATATACAGATCTAGGAAAAAGAAATAAAACTGTTTTTGTTTGCAGAATATGTAATCATCTGTGTATAAAATATTTTAGAATCAACAAAAACCCTGCTGGAACCAATAAGCATTTATATTAGGTTGTAGGATTAAAGGTTAAAATGCACAAGTCAATCACTTTCCTATAAGCCAGCAATGGACAAGTGGAACTTGAAATTAGAAACACAATATCATTTATGTTAGCACCTTCCTAAATGAAATAGGTAGGTAAAAATCTAGCAGTATGTGTACATGGTCTATAAGGAAAACAGCAAAGGTCTGATCAACAAAATCAAGGAAGAACTAAATAAATAGGAAGGTATTTCATGTCATGAAGAGGAACATACTCATCAACAGACTAACTATGATCAGATGTAGTTCTTTCTAACTCCATCTATAGAGTCAGTGCAATCCCAGTGAAAATCCCAGCAAGTTATTTTGTGGATATCAACAAGCTGATTCTAAAATTTATATGGAGAGGCAAAGGACCCATTATAGCCAACAAAATATCAAAATAGAAGAACAAAGTTGGAAGACTGACACTCCCTGACTTCAAGACTTATTTTAAAGCTATAGTTATTAAGACAGTGTGGTACTGGCAAAAGGAAAGATAGATCAATGGCACAGAATAGAGAGCCCAGAAATAAACACACATAAATCTAGTCAACTGATCTTTGATAAAGGAGCAACGGCAATACAATAGAGTAACATAGTCTTTTCAACAAAAGGTGCTGAAAAATCTGGACATTTACTTGCTTTAAGGGGGGGGAGAGAGAGAATCTAGACACAGACTTTATACTCTTCACAAAAATGAATTCAAAATGGATCACAGATCTAAATGTAATATACAATACTATGAAACTTCTAGAAGATAACATAGGAGAAAACCTAGATGACCTTGGGTATGACAATGACTTTTTAGATAAAACACTGAAGCCTCCATCCATGAAAGAAATAATTCATAAGTTAGACTTCATTAAAATTAAAAACTTCTCTGTGAAAGATAATGTTAAGAGAATGAGAAGACAACACAAGCCACAGACTGGGAGGAAGTATTTGCAAGAGACACATCTGATCCTTAAAGGACTGTTATCCAAAAGATAAAAAGAAGTCTTAAAACTTAACAATAAGAAAACAAACAACTCAAATAAAAAGTGGACCAAAGATACTAACAGACACTTCACCAAAGAAGATATACAGATAACAAATAAGCATAAGAAAAAATATTCTACCTCATATGTCATCAGGGAAATGCAAATTAATGCAACCATGAGCTACCACCACAGACCCATTAGAATAGCCAAAACCCAGAACACTGACAACACTGAATGATGGCGAGGATGTGGTGCAATAAGAGCTCTCATTCATTGCTGTTAGAATGCAAAATGGTGCACTACTTTGGAAGACAATTTGGCAGTTACTTAACAAAACTAACCTGACTCTTCATATGATCCAGAAATTGTGCTCCTTGGTATTTACCTAAAGGAGTTAAAAGCTTCTGTTGCCACAAAAAATACACAGAGAGATAGTCATAACAGCTTTATTCATAACTACCAAAATTTGGAAGCAACCAAAATGTCCTTCAGTGGGTGAGTGGATAAATATACACTTGGACATCCAGACAATGGAATATTATTCAGCGCTAAAAAGAAATGAGTTATCAAGCCATAAGAAGACATAAAGGAATTTTAAATGAACATTACTTAGTGAAAGAAGTGAACCTCAGGAGGCTACATATTGCATTATTCCAACTATATGACATTCTGGAAAAGGCAAAATTATGGACACAATAAACAGTTCAATGGTTGTTGTGTTTGGTGAGAGGGGAAGAAATGAACAGACAGGGCACAGGGGATCCTTAGGACAGTAAAAATACTCTGTTTGATATTATAATTATGGATGTATGTTATAATACATTTGTCCAAAACCATGGAATGCAAAACACCAAGAATGATTCCTAAAGTAAACTATAGACTTTAGGTGATTATGAAGTGTCAGTGTTGGCTCATCTTTGGTAAAAAATATATCATTCTGGTGAGTAATGTTGACAATGGGGGAGACTATCCATGTGTAAAGCTAGGTGTATATGGGAAATCTCTGTACCTATTTCTCAATATTGTTTTAAATTCCTTGTGACCTTGAATGAGGCAATGCTTTCTTGGGTAGTACACTAAAAGCATAAACAACAAAAGGAAAAATTAGATTACTTGGATTTCATTACAGTTAAAAGGATGTTATTAAGAAAGTGAAGCAACTCACAGAATGAGAGAAAATATTTGCAAATCATATATATTACAAGGATCTAGAACCCAGAATAAATAAAGAATTCTTATAATTCAATAATAACAAGAAAACTCAGTTGAAAATGGGCAAAAAATCTGAATGGATATTTCTACAAAGAAGATATACAAATAGCCAATAAACACTCACAAAAAAAGATCAACATCATTTGCCCCTAGGGAAATGCAAATCAAAACCATCATGAAATACCACTTCACTATATCTTTTATAATCAAAACAGAAGTAAAGAAGTATTGTCAAGATGAGAAGAAATTGGAACCCTCATATACTTCTAGTGGAAATGTAAAGTGGTGCCATCCTTTGGAAAACAAGCTGGCAGTTCTTCAAAATATTAAACAGAATTTCCACATGACTCAGTATATTCATTTTTAAGTATATCCCTGGAGAACTGAAAGCCTATGTCCACAGAAAGCCAGAAGAGTCATTCATAATATTCAAAAAGTGAAAGTATCCCAAATAGCAAACTAATGAATGGATAAATCAATAGCGCTGAATAATATTCCAATTATCAATACAGTGTAATATTTAAAGTTAAAAGGAATTAAAAAGAAGATACAGCCTATGGCCCACCATGGATGAACCTTAAAAACCTCATGCTAAGTGAAAAAAATCAGCTGCAAAAGACTGATTTTATTGTATAATTCTATTTATATGAAAAGTACAGAATAGGCAAATCTATGGAGACAAGAGACAGAATAGAAAGCAGTTGCCTGGAGCTGGAGAGTTTGGTGGGAAATGGGAGATGACTATTAATGAGTAAGTACAAGATTCCTTTCCAGGTTAATGACAATGCTCTAAAATTGATTTTGGTGGTTGCTCAACTCTGTATAAATGCCAAAATCATTGTATCATGCACTTTAAATGGATGAATTCTATTTTATGAATTCTATCTCAAAAAAAGCTGTGTTTTAACAAAACTGCTTGAGGAGTGTAATTTTTATGAGAATGTAGATTTGTGAGAGCATGGATAAGGGATCCCCAACTCAGCCTGGAGGCCCAGGATTTAAGGGAAGACTTCCTCTGAGCAGCAATTCTTGAGTTTTAAAAGGAGTCATCTGGCCAACCAGAGATAAAGTGTGTGTGTGTGTGTGTGTGTGTGTGTGTGTGTGTGTGCGCGCACGCGCGCATGTGTGCCTGCGCAAAAAAGAGAGAAATCATGTTGTGATAAAGTGATTCCGTAGAAAAACTACATATAATTCAGAGGTAATATGAACTCAGATAATGCTTGAAAAGCAAGCAAAGGATATAATGCAGTTAATATGTTCAAACCTAATTCTATGCCCATCATAAAACTATTGATGGACTTTAAAAAAAAAAAAAAAAGAAAGACTGATTTATTCATTTTTAAAGAGAGAGAGAGAGCACAAGGGGGAATGGCAGAGGGAGATGGAGAGAGAATCTCAAGCAGACTCCACACTGAGTATGGAGTCTGAAATAGGGCTCAGTCTCACAACCCTGAGATCATAATCTGAATGGAAATCAAGAGTCAGATGCTTAACTGACTGCACCATCCAGGTGCTCCAAACTGTTGATGGACTTTTGATTAGAGACATGTGATGATGATGACATTTGCATCCTCTCCACTATAGTGGATATATTCTTTGAGAAAAGGAGAAGCAGAGTCGTAAGGATGAAACTGAAAGTGGTGAGAACGGTTGAGATATAGGCAAGAAATAAAGACAGCATGACATAGACCAAGGAGACGGTGACGAACAGGAGAGGAGGGAGCAGATTCAAGAAAGACTGAGGAGGTTAACAAAAGTCATTCTGTCTGGTAGTTTGGGGATATTGTTTGCAAAGGGAAAAGTCAGAACAGAGAAGAATCCAGGTCCAGGTCCAGACTGCCAGCAAAATGATCTAGTAATATTTGAACCAACAAGTGAGCTAGAGGAAAAAAACAAAACAAAACAAAACACAAGTGAGCTAGAGAATACAGGAAGAGGACTGTGTTTAGAAAAAAGCCGTAGGGGCACCTGGGTGATACAATCATTGAGCATCCCACTCTTGGTTTTGGCTCAGGCTATGATCCTAGTGTCTAGAGATTGAGCCCCGCCCTGGGCTCTACACTCAGCAGGGAGTCTGCTTGAGTTTTTCTCTCTCCCTTGCTCTCTCTCTCTCAAAATAAATAAATCTTAAAAAAAAAAAAAAGAAGAAGAAGAAGCTGTAAAATTTTTGCTCTTGAAGATCAGGTGTATACCTTTTTTATCTAGTAGATCCAACATATACCACACTGCAAATCAAATACCTGCCTGCACATATTGCAACAGTGTTAGACTCCCAGATCAAGTGTGCAAGAGCTCAAGTCCCTGCTGAGCCAATTCCCCAAAAGCTGAGAAGGAAATAGCCAGAGTTTGGGGCAAAAGTGGGAAACAGACAAACATTCTACTGGTTTCTAAGCCTGCCTGGTGTTCTATAAAATGAGGTGCCTGCCAAAGTTCATGGTGACAGGACTGTAGAGAAGAGGATGCTATTGGAGTGGAAAAATAGGAATGCTTTGCAGAATTTTGATTTAGAGCCTCCTCTGTAAATGCCAGTTGTTTCACTAACTTCATTTTGCTAATGCAAGAACAGCTTTTGCAGTAATAACATATTTCAGTGTGAATGTCTTTTTAATAATCCTTAATTTGAGTCCTAATTCCCTTGATAGCCACTTTGAGGAGACAACTGCATTCCAAAAGTAACACTGCATGAGCACATTTGAGAAAAGACTAACCATATGTGCATACACACCCGTAATCAGAAAGATGTTACATATATTTTAGCACATTATCATATTTTTTAAATATCATCAAAGGAAGACCCTGAACCCTGTAATAAGCAAGCATTCTGAATTTCATAGGCATCAGCAATTAACAGCCCATACCTTATGATCAGTCAGAATTTGAGCAGGATAGAGATAGAAGACAGACGTAATAACAGAGAAAGACAAAAAAGATGAACAGAGAAAAAAAAAAGCACAACTTATAATGTAACTACAGAAGCCAGGGCAAGCTCTCAGCAATAGGGACAGCTGAACGTATTTTATCATGGGATCTGATATAATTTAGCAATTTTTTTTTTTTTATCCAGTGGAGAGAGCCAACAAGCTAAGTCGGGATCAATGAGTTGACACTGATGGGTCCAGAGTAACAAAGCTGCCAAGAAAACATTAATGCCAACAAAGAAATATGTGTGTGCCCTCACCTTTCCCCTCCTAAGCCCTTGGTAGAACAAATTTATTTTTGTGTTATAGAAAATTGCTCACAGTAGCACCCCCCGATCCATTCCCAACTGTCTTCTATTCTTCTCACCTGCAGTTAATTCTTAACTCTTTCTCTGACAACAGTTTCATGAGACCAGCTCTGAAGTTGGGGTCAGAAGGCTCAGAGAGGCTTAGTCACCATAAAAGAAACATCAGCAATGTCATATGCTTATACGGCACACTTTACCTAGCCTGCCATGTGGGAAGAATTAATTAACAAAAGGTAAACCAAATATCAGATTTATTATTCTTCCATCTCTACCCTCCAGTCAAGTCAGTTCTCCTTATTATCAATGCCTTATGTTTATCATCCTGCATTCCTCTTTTGTTGTACTTATCAAAATGTTCTTGAATAATTAATTGTGTTAAGTGTTTTTTGTTGTGTTTCCCTGATCGTGAGTTCTATGAGAATAGGGACTGTGTTTGTCCACTGATCTCATGGACAGTCAGTCAATATGTGTTTAGGGGTGGAAAGAGAAGATAGAATTGGAAGAGGGAGAAATGAAAAAGAAAGAAAAGGGATCAAGTGAGAAAAGAAGACATGTGAATTCTTGATTATTTGCGAGCTAACTATATAGCTACATATTTCTCAGGCATTGCGGTTCTATGTATTTAATAAGCATTTAGGTCACATGACCCCACTAGAGTTTTACTCATACATATGATATCTTATAATTTATGATCTAGGTTCCACTTGCCCAGTAAAAGCCTGCTACTGGCCTGCCATTTCTTTGTCCATTACTATGAACAGTGAAGGCAAGATCAGCTGAACATTCTACGGAATTTCAGTCTCCAGGCCCAACAATGAAAATATTTGAACAGAAAGAGAAGAAAAGCACAGCAGAGCTATCTGAAAGAGGAAAAAATGGTAAGAATAATTTAATTTGACCACAGCTCTCTACCTTTGCGTTGCATAGCTCCATCATTTATACACCAGTTCAAAAGAAGTCTTCAACATCATGAAACAGGAAGCAAAATAATTGTTTCTTATTTCTGGTGATGTTACAAGTACAAAACACCACACACACACACACACACACCCCAAACAAAGTCCTGGTAACGGCCTCCTAAAGGTAATCTCACTTTCTTTCATATTTTCCAAAAGATGTAGATTCTAGGGCACTGAGCAGTAGCACTCTCTGCAATGATAATGTTCTTTATTGGCACTGTCTCCAATACAGTAGATGCTAGCCACATGGGGCTATAGAGTACTTGAAGTGTGGCTGATGAGACTACAAAATTATGTTTAATTTTATCTAATTTTATTTCATTCACTTTGAAATTTTAATAGCCATGTGTGGTTAGTGTTTTCTGTGTTGGACAGTCCTGATAACACACACAGAACAACTTGACTAATGATGAAGTTGGGCCTTGACCTCATACTCTGACTTTCCAATTCCAAAAACAGTCTAAATAGGCACTTCTAGCAATATCTGACTATAGTTCATTTGCTCAATCACTGCAGATATACGCAACTGCACAAATAAATATTAACCCTGCCTTTCCATAATTTGGATGGAAATGTCTATTGCTGGAGTTACCTTTTTGGTTTATACAACTCAAAGACGGGGGGCATTGTCTCTAAAATGTCACTGTTGGAATGCACATGCCTTATGTAGAAAGAAATGTGCAACTCTGAGCCCTGGTGGGTCTGGGTGGTACCCAATGTGGAAGATGGTCTTGGGCAGGAAAGATTAATGGAAATTTGAGAGGCTTGAATTGAGAGAAGTAGAGTGGTTACTGCACATTCTGAATCTTACAAAATCAGGAGATGGAAGTGCAGTGGGGGTTTACAAGCAGAGGTTACCAGACTATATAGCAGTGAAAATGAGTCTGAATGTCACCGTTAGCACTATAGACTCAATACTCATCCTGGATCATGAGCCACATAGGAATAAATTTCCACTAAATAACTGCTCCTAAGAGTGCAAATGAACCTTGGGGATTATCAGAAGATCTTAGTTATCAAAGTTTCTTCTCTTTCTCTCCCTTATTCCCCTCCCCTCATCTCTTACTTAATCATCATTTATTGCCTGCTGTGAAATGTGTAAGCCTGACGAATCACAGACGTGTACCCTGGGACAAATAATACATTATATGTTAATAATTTTTTTTTTAATTTAAAAAAATAAATAAATAAAATAAATCTTAAAAAAAATAATCATTTATTGCCAATCTACCACATTTCAGCCTATGCATGGAGCATTAGAGACACACCACTAAATTAGACCTAAATCTAGCCTTTAAAAAGACACCTTATGTTGGGGAAACAAACAAGTACAACATATTAAGCTAACTTTAAAAAGTCACTGAAAAACTAATGCCAAAAATTTTGAGTTCTGCTAAATGAGAGCTGGAATAAATACATAGTATTTGTACATAGTTACAGGCCAAGAGACCACCACCACCATGCTCATTACCCTTACACGTACACAAGCAAGCACATACATATACACATGCATACACAATAATTTTTTCCCACTCTGAAAAGCCCAGGGGAAAAAATGACTTGGTAAGCTTGGTTTTTTTCTTCTTTTGTTTTATTTTTATAGAAAATATTCATAAAGTGCTTTTTGACTGTCTTTGCTTTTCCAGGATGTCAAAGGTAACACTATTAAAAATTTCCAGAGTTGGGGCGCCTGAGTGGGTTGAGTGGGTTAAAGCCAGCCTCTGCCTTCGGCTCAGGTCATGATCTCAGGCTCCTGGGATCAAGCCCCACATCGGGCTCTCTGCTCAGCGGGGAGCCTGCTTCCCCCTCTTTCTCTGCCTGCCTCTCTGCCTATCTGTGATCTCTCTCCTTCTGTCAAATAAATAAATAAAATCTTTAAAAAATTTTTCTAGAGTTTTTTTATTAACTCATTTTGGTTTTGCTACAGATTTTACATTACTAAGGATATGAGGTACTGGTCAATGGGACGAGAAGGGAGCAAGGTAAAGATCCTGATGCCACCATCCAGGCTGACAGGCTCTGCAGCCCCATATATTCAAGAAAAGCTCCAATTTGGGCATTGGTATTGGATTGTTTACACTGACTTGGAGAAGGGGGATGTGGTCCTGACACACTTTTAGTCTAGAGGGATCCGTTGATTTTATAATTG
The DNA here is from genome assembly GCA_028646535.1 of Procyon lotor. NCBI lineage: Eukaryota > Metazoa > Chordata > Mammalia > Carnivora > Procyonidae > Procyon > Procyon lotor. The sequence goes on from CM053613.1 coordinate 72,425,454, forward strand.
AGCTGAGTTTAAAATGTGAAACAGATTGGTTTTGCTGGCAAACTCAGAGCACAGGTGTGTTTATTTCTTCATAAAACAATGGTACTCCTCTACAAAGCCCCAGGACCCCAGATGGACCCCCTATTTCTCTCCACATAGCCTCATCACCTGAATCACAGATGGAACCCACTTAACTCATTCCTTATGCCTCCTGCTCTTCTCTTCGGCTCACTTAATTACCCAGAGCTATTGCTGAGTTATTTTTCAAGGACATATTTTTAAAATTATATCTCTTAGTTTACCAATGGGCATACATTTTTTTAAATAATCTGACGCCTGATATGAATGAATACCTTCCTTCAGTAGTGAAAGTGCCATCTGTTCCTTAGAGTTTCAGTTTCATAGAAATACTGTCTTTGGTTTGGCTGCCCTTGGTCCTCACCACTACGTTATCCTCTAATAATACCTCCCCCCACAATATACCATCTCGGGCTCCATCAAAATAATTTCACTTTCTCAAATTTTTCAATATTGAATTAAACAACCAGAGCACAGAGTTGCCTTTTTATGTCTTTGTATTTATGACTCAGAGTATTCATAACCCAACCCCCACTATTTACCTTAGGTCACAGAGAAGAATGTGACAAGAGGTTATTGTTTCAAAGAACATACAATAAATAAAGGCAGATACATAAATATCTTTAATACGTGACCATGCATATGATAACATAAGTATGATAACAAAACTAGGATGTAGATCTGAGGAAGGAGGGCAAATTCATTTGAAGGGCCAAGAAAGCTCCGCAGAGGAGACTCCTCTTTTGTACAGTTTGATTGGAGCTAATCATATACAAAAGCAGGAGATCATTTGAGACTTCAAGGATACAAAATTGGGTGTTCACAACTATAGGTAGGTATAAGAAATGAAATATTTGTTGAGTACTTGTTATATGATAGACATTTAGTATGCATTTGTATACGATGTTTTATTTATTCCTATTGCAACCTAGTACCAAAGATAATGTTTTTCTATCTTATGAGTGAAGGAACTGAAGCTTAGAGAGTATAAGTAAATGACCTAAAGTCACACAGTTGGAAGTAGAGACAGAATTTGAAACCATGTCCAAAAGTCTTTCTAATCCTTCCATTATATTTTGTAGGATTTTTTCAGTTGTTCCTGCTTCATGGGAAACAGAATTAGCCACATCGGTTGGCAAACATTATCCTGTGTTCTCTCCTTTTCCTCCTCCCCCAAACACACACTTCTATTCCTGTCATCAGATAATAGAACATCAAGTACAATTTCTTTTAGGGAGTGACTACTCCACAGGTAAGCTCTGGAAGTTCAGCTTGCCCAGACACCTTTCTGGTAGGATGTCATCTTCTATGGAGGTCTCTGTTTCCCTCGACCATTATTCCAAACTCTAAGGGAAACTCCTGGCAAAGTTATGCTAAGGATAAAGTTAAAGTCTGCCTTGACTTTCTTCAGGCTCTTGGCCCTGGAAGTCAGTCCAAAGTCAAGAAAGCCAACAGTGCTTTTCCTGGTCATTAGGTTTATCAACTCTCTGCATCTAGTGTACGCTCCATTAAAGGAGCTGTGTGACATCTACAAGAGAAACAAAACAACAGTCAGGATGGCAGTAGTAGCAGCTCTTAAAATAACAGAACCACTTCCTTAGGGGGGAAAACCTTAAAAGTGAAGTTACTTTCTCATTTAGTTATCCCTACTCATTATTCTCACTAAAGTACACTTAGCAAAGAAACCACAAGGCAGCCCTTTACTGCAGTGAGTGGATTCTAACTTATACAGGATGCCAGTTTTCTGACATCTGTGGAGTTGCTCTCGGAACTTGTTCTTCCTGGGAATTAGACTGATGTCTCTTGGCCATGGCTGGTTAGCTCTGATGGTTAGGGCACTACTATAATAAGGCCAGGCTCTTGGGTTTGATGCCAGTGACATCTAGTCAACCATGCCTTGTCCCTTTCCATTCATTCCACAGACATTTGTTGAATGTTTACTAGGTGCCAGATCATGTGGAAGGCAATAAACAAAATAAAAAGGGTCTATTCTTATTCTGGAGGAACTCACAGTTTAATGGAAAGACAATGACAGTAGAGTAGCACAGACAGAATAAGTCAGTGGACAAATGATCAAAGTGCTCTGACAGCAGATGGAGAAGCAATCCCAGAGCCTTGGCAGTTGTCAGGAAATGGTAGCGTCCTTGGAGGATAAATGAACTGTAGAGTGAAGAAACAATGAGCCTCACAAGCCTTTCAGGTCATGCACACATATACAGAGATATTTGTTGCTAAATATGACACAATTCTGCCTGTGAAAAATATATGAACATCCAGGAAGAGCTCTGGATAGTTCCGACTAAAATCAGCACCAGGTGAGTAGGCCCCAGCACCTGGAGTGAAAAGTTTTAAGATAGATTTCAACCTAGGCCCACAGCTCCTCTTCTAAAGACCTGGAGTGTTAGGGAGTTAGCGAGATTAATGAGGGCCAGTTCAGGTCCCCATCCTGATACTTAGGAGCACTATGGCCATAGAAAAATATGTCCTTCCACCCATAACCATGAAGGAAGACAGCCAGAAGTATCTATCTTACCAATGTCTATAGAGGGGAAAAATATGAATCAATTAATGCAAATCAACCATTCCTGAAGAAAGAAATCTCAAATTGTACATCATGCAAATATTAGATACACAAGGCAATGCAGTAATATAGTATTAATCTCACCACAGTGCTCTGACAAAATTACTCTGCTGAATTTCTGATATTTGGAAGGAGGGTGCTCTTCACATTTAACAAATAAGGGCTCTGAGTCATGTAGCATAGGGATGACTTCCACGGAGTCTCTGTCATAATTTAGGAGTAAGGGCAGAAATAGTGCCAATGAAGAGGTTGTTCCAAGAGTGAGAAAACAATAGCCCTTTTCTTGGCAGATGGCTAATCTGTCTAGAATGGGGGGAGGGAAGGATTCTGGGATCTGGATCTAAACAGTCTTTAGATCTGTTCCTAGTTCTGCCACTGTTCAACTGTATAACATAGTACAAGTTTACTGAATGTCCCCCTGCCTCAGTTCTTTATTTGTACAATAGAAATAATAATTCCACTGCTGCAGGATGGTTGTGAGTTTTAAATAAGAGATTGGATGCAGAGTACTTCAGATGACATGTAGTAGAAATCAAAATATGCCAGTGGCCTTCTCTCATTTGGTTTGCATCTAAAAAATGTGTGCCACTTCCCAGATATGCAAAGCTCTGAGGTCCTGAGTGATAGATCTTCTAGAAATCCAAAGTCATTATTTGAGCTGTCACTTTATTCTGCTATTTTGAAAGATCTCTTTAGAACAACCCCAACTCGTGACTGGGATAGAATTAGGGATTTGCATTATTTTGCTCCTGCTAACCTCTGGTCCTCTAAAACGTAAGAGTGTTGAGCTAACTGACACATTATATGTTACAGAAACAGGCAGCTCACATTCAGGTTGAAGATTAAACTGAGACTGCCTATTGCCAGAGCCTTGTTTACCACCTCTGCATGTTAACTGTTGCCATTTAGCAAGCCTGGGTGCTGTAATTATTACCTGAAGCAAATAATATAGTCAGCCCTTTATAAGAAATGCAAACTCCTCACCCTTCCTTTGGTTCTCAGAGCAATACCATTAATTATGATAAATTCTTCTGATATTTTTGTGACTGTGGTAGGTAATTTCTTAGGTATTCCTCTGCAATTTGACATCAATCATTGTCCACTTAGCATAAATTAGGGCCAAGACTCCATGGCTAAATTTCACCACTTATTATGCCTCATTCAGGGGAGCTAATTCCTTTCTTAAATATGTATTAAAAATTTTTAAGGGATTTTTTTTTAGCAGTGGCTGTTTTCAGGACTACAGTTCTGTCATTTCCCAGGCACAAAACCCAGGCAGAGATTATAAGCAGCCATTCTTTCTTTCCATCCTATGAGAAGGATAAATTTCCTAGAAGATTCAGGGGTTTGGGAGTTTGTATACAACATTTAATTAACATATCCCTCTATTTTGTCTAATTGTCTATTGCCTTCCTCTTATCCACAACTCATTTAATAAACTTGATAAGGTTGATTCTCATTAACTAAAAGTCTGCAAAAATACTGGAGTGCTGATTGCTTCTTTTTGGTGGACTTAAATCCTCAGAGTAGAACATCTCCGAAAGAGGATCAGAGTAGTTGTATCCACGTAGTAAGGGCACCTGCCATTGGGACACCAGGAAGAACTTCCTAAGGAATTTGTCTGATCTCTCCTTTTTTCCCTCTCCTCCCATAGATTCAAACATGTTAAGAGGTCCCCAGAAAAATGGCTGACATCTCTCCAGAGGAACATGTCCTTGTAAAGGAACCTCCTTGCTTATTGAATCTGCACTTAACGTTGAGGGAATCTTATGATTTCTATGACACAATAATTTATTGGTAAGCATTTATCTAGTGATGTTCCAGAACTGTATAAGGCATTGTTGACACAAAGCAAGTGTGGGTTATGGCTCACTGAGGAGCATGCAAGACTGCTGGGCGACAAGACTTGTGCTCCTAGAATGGAATATAACAATGACAACCCTCCCAGCTCAGTTGTCTGGGATTGAAAATAACTTCTCCACATAATCAGACATGGAAGGAATCAGAGGTCTGAAGGAATAAGTAGGATTCGTGAGGAAGGTAAAATTTGAGTTGCACCTGAAGAATCCTGGTTAGGACAGGGCTGTGGGGTGTGGTGGATGTTACAATAATCATACCAGCATGAGAACCAGTGAGTAGGTGAAAAGAGTGAACTCCTTCATGAACCAGGGAGAAGGTCAGCCTGCTCTGTGATGAAGGTCTCATTAGAGAGTACAGCATTGGTTGGGTTTGCTGAAGCCAGACTTGGCAGTGCCCCTGCTCTTTAAAACTTAGGACCTTGGCCCAAGACACAGACTGCAATTTAAAGGACAGGGGTGGGAACTTCTTTTTATTAAATAAAGAGGACATTCTAGTTACCACTAAATAAGCGTACCTTACAACTAGAGAGTACAAAGAACAAGACAAACAAGTCTAACATTTTTGTTTTGTCTTGTTAAGACAAAACAAAAATGTTAGACTCAGGATGCTGAAACTCAACTTTTCATTTTTATAGATGACGCTGGGCCTATACCCTTTGGTGGTTTACAGTCACATAGTCAGTCAGTGGCTCAGAGCTGTTTCCTTAAGGTCTAGAGGGTCTTTATTTTTTTTCCCCTTAATCACCCTCGACTCACTCCAGCTCATTCCTCTCCCTCTTAAGAAGAAAAACTTCCTAATGATCATTTACCAAGGCTGTTCCATCCCCTGAAGTCCTCTTCTGACTCAGGTTAAGATCACTACATATTCTATAGTCGAGCTCTAATGTCCCCTCTCTAAAGAGGCTCTCCTGATTCTGGGGACCAGTCATGGTGCCTCCCCTCTGCTGAACTCACAGAACCTTCCACCTGTAATTCTGATGGATCTGTTTCTGCTCAAGTCTTGGTCCTTGTCTCTTGTATATTTGTCTCGTCTTTGAGATTATAAATCTCTCCAGGACAGGAATCTTGGTTTGGTCATCTTGGTATCCCCTCTTGGCTTAGCACAATGTCTTCACATAATCGTTTCCTAAGTACTTAATGAATTTGTTGAATTATTGTACCAAACAAGTAACTACTAAGTACAATGTGCCTGGGCCACAAGTAAAATGGCAAAGTGTAAAATACAGCAGAGGATGATGCCTCTAAAATGTATATCAGAGCATTTTCTGATAGATAGCCCCAAATATAATAATAATGATAATAATAATAATAATAGTTATCACCTACAATGTGCTAGGTACTCATTGTAACTTAGAACTTTACAAATTTATGGGCATTCTGCCTATAAAGAAGCTACCATTTGAGACAAGATATCCTCCCCTCTAAACTCACTCTGGGAAACACTGGCAGGTCTGATGGATTTGCCAAGCTAGCTGGCTTTGGTGGGAACTGAAACAATTTGTCAAACTCTAAGGGTTTGTGAGCATGAACATGTATGGGAAAGGAAGTTCAATGTTGCCTAGAATGTGAATCCAGAACTTTTAGCCAAGGCCAGACAAACCAGAAACAAAATAGCCCAAGGACACTGGAATGGGCAGCATAAACTCTTGTGCAATTGGCTCTGGTTAAAGGTTGACAGTGGGGAAGATTGCCAGCCTTGATTTACAGGCAGTGAGAGTGCTAGGTTCCCACAGAAAGGGGCCCCCAACTCAAATTAAAGCAGCTATTTATAGGGACGGAAGAGGAATTGAATTCCCAAACCACCACTCTGGCCCTTGGCCTCTCTTCTGAAGCTTCTAGTGTTTGGGGGAAATGTATGGTGAGTCAATGAGCATAGTGAGTCAGAGAATTGCACGTAGTTGCAGCTTGAAGAACTTGCTGGTAAACATCCACAGTCTCAGGTCTCTCTGGACACTGAGGACACTGTTCTCTGGGGGGGCATGGGTGGCTCAGTTCGTTAAGCACCCCACTCTTAGTTTCAGCTCAGGTCATGACCTCCAGGTTGTGATAGTCCGAGATGGTGAATAGAAGAAAAAAGTCTGACTGAATGTGGAAATGTGCTGGAGGAAAAGGAAATTAGAAATGATCTATGTGATCTGAGTGAGGTTTGGAGGTTGGGATGGGTTGGGTGCAATGGAAGATGTGGCAGCCCTGGAACTGCCTCAAGCCACTATCTGCCCATTTTGGGCACCTAATAAAAGTGGTCTATTGCCAGCCTGGTCCCTAGCTCTGTATTATCCAGCATTGTGACTTTAATTCATTGAAATCTCTGCTTTATCTTCCTTAAGCCTCTAGCTTCTATACCACCGTAGCCTCTACAAGTTCTCAATTTTTACATTTTTATTTGGACATCTTAAGAGGTAAATTTAGCAGAATTTGTCCAGTATGGAGTTTTTGATAACCTACCCCTGTCCAAATAGCTTCTTCCTGCCCCCCATCCAGTTTTTCTCATCAAAATATAGCATCACAGGGCATCAACCCAAATATCACTGTTACATCATCCATAAATACACTATGCTCTTATTACCATGGTAAGACACACCAGGATGTTTCACTAACGTGTCTCTGTCAAACCCTGTCAGCAAAACTAATAATGATAGATATTATTTATCAGCTATTTACTGTTAATGAGTATCGTTCTGAATTTTTCACATATATTAATTTGTTTTATCCTTGTAAAGATGACAAGAAGTGGAAAATATTATTATCCTCCATTTTGCTGTTGAAAAAAACAGACACGGAGAAGAGCAATATCCAGGTGAGGCCACATAGCTGGTAAGCGGGGGGATCCTAATTCAGGCAGTCTGCTCCAGACCCAACACTCTTCACGTACATTTGCTGGAGCCAAGATTGCCAGAAGATATCATGGTTCCTGAGGAAGACGTGTTCACAGCAGGCTCTCCGAGACAGACTGGTCAGCTTACTTGCAGAAATCTAATCCAATATGATAATCAACACTTCTATCTTCATGCCAAGGTCAGACTTCTCTTTTCTACCCCCACTGTCTGTGGCAGGTGATCAGTCTGCCATCTGGGAAAGCAGGGTAGCCCACTGCTTTTGCCCTGTGTCCCACTGACTCCACAGTTGGGAGTGAAGAGAATCTTTGTCAGGAGAGAGAACGGGGAGAGGACAGGAATCACAAACTTATAAGCACAGAAAAGCGCTCATCTCACTCAACAGTCTTAAGGTGGCAGATGTGTGAGTTTCTTCTATGGACTGGGGATGTTTCCCTGGGTTCTGAGAGTCTCTCCTGCTGGGCTTCTGTGCTCTTGTTCCCAGGGTGCTGACAATGCATTCTACTCTTCCAGCTGCTGCTTCCTGCTAAGCACAGGTGTCTTCATCAGTCCCCTCCACAAAGACTTTTTCTTTGGAATCCACATTCTTTCAGAGCTTTCAACAGCCCCAGACTGATTCTCAATCTGCAGGGTTTATAATAAAGTTCATGATCCCATGTGGCCCTTGCGGCTCTCCTTTACACAAAGCAAAGCACTAGCCCTTCTCTCTCGCCCTCTGGATTTTCTAAGTGTGAGTCAGATATTGGCTCACCACCACTGCCAAAGACACACTAGAGCCTTATCTCAAGGAGGCCTCTAAATATGGCCCACAGGAGCATTCCCATTGGCTCTCTCAAAAATTCTCTTCACCAAAATCTCCCAAATATTCACTCCTTTGAAACGGCTCTGTGGATGAAGGGAATCCAAGAGTCACAACATGATTTGGGAGAAATCCTGCTTTGCTCATGCCTTATAGTGTACTGGCCTCTTGCTTTGGAATTCCTATTGTCTCTAAGTGCTTCAGTCCAAAGTTCCAATTCAGCATCCTTATTGGGCATTTATTTTGTGCCAAGCACTATTATAAGCATTCTAGATGTATTACCTAAATTAAGTTCAAAAATAATTATATAAAGTAAGAAACACCAATGTTCACATTTCAAAGAGCCTACAACTTAGATTACAAATAAAGTTCAGTACAAAGTATGAACTCCTACCCATTTTAAACAAAGGACCTGAACTTTCCCTAAGTTGTTTACTGTCCTTACCATTTTACCATTTTACCAGTTGCTTACTGTCCTTACCATTTTCTGTCCTTACTATTTTACTTGATGGGAAGCTTTATCCCATTTGACTTTTATTCCTCCCCACATTAAAATGATTTCTCTGAAAGCCGTTGAGCACTTGTTTCCAGATCTTAGTATCTGATGTAGTTGAACACTTCTACATTGTTGAAATACTCTATTTTCTAAGATTCCATGATCACACCCTCTTCTGATTTGTTTCCCACTTCACTGGTGCCTCTTCTCAGTTGCCCCTTTGTTACTTCTCCATCTAGCCTTTACATGTTGACTTAGATCTTCATTGTGGACCCCCTCCCCTTCTTTATTTATATTCTCCCCTTGGCACTCAGTGTGATGCCTTTAAATTGCATGTCTATGCTGATAACTCCTTTATATAAATCTTCACCCTGGTCTCTAGTACTAGATTTGTACATTTTCATTTGGACATCTTAAGAGGTAAATTTAGCAGAATTTGTCCAAAATGGAACTTTTGATAACCTACCCCTATCCAAATATCTTCTTCTGGCACCCCATCCAGTTTTTATCATCAAAAAATAGCATCACAGGGCATCAACCCAAATACCACTGTTACATCATCCATAAATACACTATGCCTTTATTCTCCACCTTTCTTCCATCATCAAGTCCCACTGATTTTACTTTTTTTTTAAGATTTTATTCATTTATTTTTTCCCCAAGTATGTTTATTTTATTTTTTCAATGTTACAGGATTTATTGTTCATGCACCACATCCAGTGCTCCATGCAATACGTGCCCTCATCACAAGGCTTGCCCAACCCCCCACCCCCACCCCTCCTAAACTCTCTGTTGCTCAGAGTCCACAGTCTCTCATGGTTCATCTCCCCCTCTGATTTCCCCCCATTCACCTTTCCCTTCCTTCTCACAATGCCCTCCATGTTTTTCTTTATTCTCAGCATGTAAGCGAGACCATAGGGTAATTGGATCTCTCTGCTTGACTTATTTCACTCCGCATAATCTCCTCCAGTACCATCGACGTTGATACAAAAGTTGGATATTCGTCCTTTCTAATGGAGGCATAATATTCCATTGTATATATGGACCATATCTTCTTTATCCATTCATCTGTTGAAGGGCATCTTGGTTCTTTCCACAGTTTGGCAATTGTGGCCATTGCTGCTATGAACATCGGGGTACATGTGGCCCTTCTTTGTAATGCATCTGCTTCTTTGGGGTAAATACCCAGTAGTGCGATGGCTGGGTCATAGGGTAGCTCTATTTTTAATTTCTTGAGGAATCTCCACACTGTTTTCCAA
>CM053613.1:72435838-72459891 GCA_028646535.1 Procyon lotor
GAAATTGAATTTTTGGGACTTCATCAAGATAAAAAGCTTCTGCACAGCCAAGGAAAGAGTCAACAAAACAAACAGACAACCCACAGAATGGGAGAAGATATTCGCAAATGACACTATGGACAAAGGTCTGATTTTTTTTATTTTTTTTAAAGATTTTGTTTATTTATTTGACAGAGGGAGAAAGATCACAAGTAGGCAGAGAGGCAGGCAGAGAGAGAGGGGCAAGCAGGCTCTCTGCTCCCTACTGAGCAGAGAGCCTGATGTGGGGCTTGATCCTAGGACCCTGAGATCATGTCCTGAGCCGAAGGCAGAAGCTTTAACCCACTGAGTCACCCAGGCGCCCTGCATTGGTTTTCCTTTTTATAAAAAATATTTTATTTACTTACTTTTTTTAGAGAGAAAGAGAGAGAGCATGAGCAGGGGGAGGGGCAGAGGCAGAGAGAGGGAGAGGGAGAATCCCAAGCAGACTCTGAGCTGAGCACAGAGCATGATGGGGAGAAGAGAGCTCGATTTCAAGACCCTGAGATCATGACTTGAGCTGAAACTAAGAATCTGATGCTTAAACAACTGAGCTACTCAAGCATCCTGCACTGGTTTTACTTTCAAAATGTATTTCAATCCTCTGCAATTTCATAATCATTGCATTAATCCAAACCACCACCCCTTTTCTCCAGATCATTATGATAGATTCTAGATAATCTCCCTGATCTACTCTTATGTTATTACATCTATTTTATATGGCAGAAAAGGTGATTTCTTAGAACCATACATCAGATTGCACCACCCTTTGAATTAAAGCCTCTCAACACTATCTCATTCAAATAAAATTCAAATTTGGTTCCATAGCCTACTTCTTTTTCCTTCCTATCTCAAATGTCTTCTCTTTACTAACTATGCTTGGATTCCACAGCATACCCTTTATTTCTGAGCATGCAAACCCTTTCCCACCTCTGGAAATTAACATTAGTGACACAGTGTCATTGAAACACTCTTCCTAATAAAAAAAAAAGAAAGAAAGAAAAGAAACACTCTTCCTCCTGCTTTATGCAGTTCTGATAGCTCCTTCAAACATCGACTTGGACAGCACCTTCTCAAAAAACCCATTGCTGACCATTTAATTTCAAATGGCTTTCTCCAGTTATTCTCTCTCTCATCACACTCTATAGCCTTCATAATATCAGCATAATCTGTAAATATGCAAGGTATTATTTGTCCATGTGTTTGTTTGTTGGTGTCCCGCATTGGTAACTAAATTTCAGGGAAATATAATCTTTATCTATCTTCTTCCTTGCTATATTCATGTCACTTCTCATACAGTAACTACTCAAATGTTTTTGACTGACTGGATGAATAAAATGAATGAATGAATGAATGAATGAATGAAAGGATGAATCATGACATGTTGATAGATCGAATACTCTGTAAGGTAGGCAATATATCAAGTCCCTGAATAAAATCTGACAAATGACTAGCTTACAAAATATGAAACAAAAATGTTGATCTTGTTTTCAACCAACACCCAACTTTCCCACAGCTACCTAACCCCCCTCTGGAAGTTAAAACCACAACACTCTCTTTCTGGATAGGTTTCAGAGTGAAGGCACAAGGAAACTGGACATCTGATGAGCCTGAGGCAACCAGGGAGAATGGCAGTTAGAGGAAAATGCCCTTCCCATCAGAAAAAAAAGTCTCCAGTCAGCCTTCAGGATCCTGAATGATCGCAGCACTAGAGGCTCCACTTGGAAGATTTTAATCTGAGAAAAATGGTTTCATACATAACATGCTGTGGGGATATTTGTTTGGGAGCAGATTGAGGTTAAGTCAAATACCCTGCATTTACAAATCCAACTGATTAATAAACAGCCACAGAATTTTGTTCTTTCTCTACAATAGACTCAGGAAAATGGATGGATTTTATTATTCTACTTATTATTTTTTATCAGCAAAAGTAAAAAAAAAAAGTGATTTCACCCATCCTTCCTAAGCTATAAAATGAGAGAGGCAGTATGATTATATATTGCTGGAAAGAGATGCAATTGTAGAGAATTATAAATCATATTCTTTTGTTTGGTTGGCATTTTTTGTTTATTTGTGTCTAATGCAAAGAGCAAGAGATTTACCATAATTTGCGTTCTATAACCTGCAGTACATGTGACATGGGGAAAAAAAATCTATTAGCAAAAATGTGTTTTGCCTTTCTGGGCCGAAAGCAAAATAACACCAGGTTGAAATATTCATCTATTTCTCCTGTCAGGGTTTATTCCTTTTAGTGACAGTCATCTACCCTTAAAAAAAACAAACAGATGCATCTACCCTTAAAAAAACAAACTGACACAACTACCCTCAAAAAACAAAAAGGCAAACAAAAACTCTTAGGGATTTTCTCAAAATGATTTTGGTCAAAACACAAAGCTTTGTCTCCTGGTCTTGTTCTTGCAGCTCATTAATAACTGTAGTGATATACGTACTTCATTCTGAGGAGAAAAAAAGATTACTTCTCTTAGGTTTTGTTTGTAAAACAAAACGTGAGTGACCAAGTGTATTTTGCACAGATTTGGAAAGGAGGAAAATGCGACTGGAAAATACATTCACAGCATTGTATGTATCCAAGGTAGGAACACTGTATGAGAAAGAATTCTTCAATTGGGTTTGCATATGCTCTGCATTCTGAAACCACATTTCATGGCAATATTTGAGCCTGTAAGAGAATAATAGTTGAATAAATGAGCAGGTTTTGTGATCATTTTCTCTGTGCCATTTTCTCTGTATCCATTCAGGGCAAGTCGAGAGAATATGTATTTAAATGTTAGTATAAAATCTTTAAACTAGACAATTGGAAAGTCGTTTAAGCTCTGAGGATAATAAGATATGAGACCATGTTCCTAAGAGAATCTTGATATTATAATCCATTCCAAATAATTTTAGTTTTGTGTTATATATTCAATGACATACTCCAGGGCAGATATAAAACAAGTAAACCCATATGTCTCTTTGTGTGCAATCTATTCATTTACATACAAAGTTGTCCTGCAATACACACACACATGTAGTAGAGATACTTATAATAAATGGTCAGAATGAGTAGAGATATTTGATTTTTATGCCTTTATTGTTCAGAGCAATTTTGGGTTCACAGAAAAATTAAGGGAAAGTTACAAAGATTTTCCATATATCTCCTGATCCCACACACTTTTGGCCTCCTCTATTGACAACATCCCTCATCAGGATGATACATTTTGTTATATCTGATGAACCTACACTGACACATCATAATCACCCAAGGTCTATAGTTTACATTACAACCCCTTCTTGGTATTGTACATTCTATGGTTGAACAAATGTATAGTGATATGTATACACAATTATAACATTATGTGGAGTATTTTCCCTGTTCTAAAAATCCTCTGTGCTCTGCCTATTCATTGCTCTCCCATTCCCCTCAGCCCCTAGCAATCACTGATCTTTCTGCTGTCTCCCCAGTTTAGTACTTTCCAGAATGTCATATAGTTGGAATCATACAGCATTGTAGCCTTTTCAGATTGGTTTCTTTCATTTAGTATCATGCATTTAACTTTCCTCCATGTCTTTGCATGGCTTAATAGCTCATTTCTTTTTGTGATGAATAATATTCCATTGTCTGGAGATACCACAGTTTATGTATCCACTCACCTACTGAAGAACATCTTGATTGCTTCCAAGTCTTGCAATTATGAATAAAGTTGCTACAAAGATTGATGTGAAAGTGTTTGTATGGACATAAGTTTTCAACTCCTTTGGGTAAATACCAAGGAGCACGACTCTTGGATCTCAGAGTAAACTGACAAACTGTCTTCCAAAGTGGCTGCACCATTTTTCATTCCAATCAGCAATGAATGCAAGTTTCCATTGCTCCATATCTTCCCTGGCATTGGGTATTGTCAGTGTTCCAGGTTTGGGCCATTCTAATAGGTTCGTAGGGGTAGCTCATTGCCATTTTAATTTTCATTTCCCTGATGGCATGTAATATGGGGCATCTTTTCATATGCTGTGTGCCATTTGTATATCTTCTTTGGTAAGTTGTCGGTTAAGCTCTTTGGCCCATTTTTAATTGAGTTGTTTGTTTTCTTATTAAGTTGTAAGCCTTCTGTGTATATTTCGGGTAACAGTCCTTTATCAGAAGTGTCTTGCAAATACTTTCTCCCAGTCTGTGGCTTGTCTTCCCATTCTCTTAACATTGTCTTTCACAGAGCAGAAGATTTTTATTTTAATTTTAAGGAAGTCTAGATTATCAATTATCCACTCATGGACCATAGCTTTGGTGTTGTATCTAAAAACATTACCATATTCAAGGTCATGTTTCCTCTTGTGTTATCTCTTAGGGATTTATAGTTTTTTGTTATACCTTTAGTTCTATGACCCATTTTGAGTTAATTTTTGTGAAGAGTGTCAGGTCTATGTCCAGATGCATTGTTTTGTATGTAGATGTCCAATTGTTCTGGCATCATTTGGTGAAAAGATTATCTTTGTTCCACTGTATTAAGCATGGGGTGTGTCTCCATTTACTTAGTTCTTTGATTTTGTTCATCAGAGTTTTATATTTTTCTTCATATGAATTTTGTACATACTTTGTTAGGCCTACATCTAAGTATTTCATTTTTGGAAGTGGTAATAGAAGTGGTATTCTTTTTTTTTTTCATTTCAAATTTCACTTGTTCATTGTTAGTATATAAGAAAATGATTAACTTTTGTACATTAAACTTGAATCCTACAACCTTGTCATAATTGTTTATTAGTTTTAGGTTTTTAAAGTTGATTTTTTTGGATTTCCTGCGTAGACAATCATGTTATCTGTAAATGAAGAGTTTTATGGCTTCCTTACCAATCTGTATACTTTTCTTTTCTGGTCTTATTGCATTAGCTAGAATTTCCAGCTTAATGTTGGAAAGAAGTAACAAAAGGACACATCCTCACTTTGAACCTAATCTTAGTGGAAAGGAGTACAATCAAGTATCATTCCCACCATTAAGTAGGATGTTAACTATAGGTTTTTTGGACATTCTTTATCAAGTTGAGAAAATTCCCCTCTGTTCCTAATTTACTGCGAGTTTTTATCATGAATGGATATTGGATTTTGTCAAATGGGTTTCTCTACAGCTGTTGATATGATCATGTGATTTTTCTTTTTTAGTCTGTTAATGAGATTGTTTATATTAATTGATTTTCCAATGTTGAAATAGCCTTGCACCCAGCACACCTAGGTAAATCTCACTCAATTAAGGTCTGTAACTTTTATACATTTTAAAATTCAATTTGCTAATATTTTATTGAGGATTTTTGCATCTATGTTCACGAGATTTATTTGTCTTTAGTTTTCTTTTCTTGTAATGTCTTTGTCTGATTTTAGTATTAGGGTAATGCTAGTCTTATAGAATGAGTTAGGAAGTATTCTCTGTGCCTCTGTCCTCTGGAAAAGATTGTAGAGAATCAATTTAAATTCTTCCTTTAACGTTTGGTAGAATTCACCATTAAGTCCAACTGGGTCTGGTGCAATATTTTAGATTTTTATGGCAAAATGAGTTTTAGTTGTGTATGATATGATAGAAATTTGATGGGATAAAAGCCAAAA
This sequence comes from Procyon lotor, assembly GCA_028646535.1. Classification (NCBI taxonomy): domain Eukaryota; kingdom Metazoa; phylum Chordata; class Mammalia; order Carnivora; family Procyonidae; genus Procyon; species Procyon lotor. The sequence continues at coordinate 72,441,444 of CM053613.1, forward strand.
AAGGGTTAGGGATTGTTAGTTCTGAGAAAGCCAATATTAAGCATGATATCTAACCTGTGATCTAAAAATCAGATGTATGCAGAGGTAGAAGGAATAGTTAACAGAGGAAGACAAATGCTAAAACTTACCAAGGAACTGACAAGAGTCATACAGTGGTCTTCTGCTACAAAAATGAGCTGAGATTAAATAACTAAGAGATTAAATAACTACAAGAAGAATCTGAAGAGCAGTAGCAAACAATATTTTGGCACAATCCAGCATAATTTTCCTGAATTTTATTCTCTATTGTAGAGCAGTTCTCATGCTAACTCTGGCCCATAGCACCCTATAGCATCACCTATACCCTGAGAGTTTTGAAGGTTAATGGATTAATTGCTGATTTGGTAGGAGTTAAATAAGGAGAATGCTTACTTTTTAGTAAACATACACACACCAACTCTCAAGCACTTTAACTCAAATAATTTTTATTAGTTTCTTGTTGCTCTGGTAATCTATTTCTGTGTAACAAACCAACTGAAAACTTATTTAAAATATATACTTATGGAACCAGGGGTAAGGCATTTGGACAGGGCATAGAAGAAATGGCTTTTGCAATCACATGATATCTGGGACTTTAGTTGGAAAAATTTGGACTTTGAGTTATTGGCTGGGGCTGGGAATGATCTGGAGGGCTTTCAAGCATGTCCGGCAGTTGATCCCGGCTGCTTGGTGGGTCCTCAGGTATACCGTCAACATGGCCTTTCCAAGTGGTCTCTACACAGGGGCTACTTTAGGCTTCTTCTCAGCATGGATGCTGAATTCCAACAACATGTGCTCCAACAGAATAACATAAACATAAACATAGCAAACCGAGGCAGAGAGGGAAGTGGCCAACCTCCGCCTGGAGCATGTTTATGATGTAGCTTCAGAAATCACGGTCTCACTTATGAAGTGTATCCTTTATTGGTCGTCTCAGTCAAAAATTTCTTTCCAGATTCAAAGGAAGGGACATAGATACTACCACTTGGTGGGGGGAATATCAGAGTTCTATAGGAAGAAAAGCATGTGGGATATAAGATATTGTCATGGCCATCTTTGGAAATATAAGCTGCCACACTAGCAAATCAGTAGAAAAAATACCAATAATCTACTAAGAAGGGAGTAAAATGAAATGATTTTGATCTTCAAAAAATTTTCAGGGGCTCCTGGGTGGCTCAGTGGGTTAAAGCCTCTGCCTTCGGCTCAGGTCATGGTCTCAGGGTCCTGGGATCGAGGCCTGCATCGGGCTCCCTGCTCTGCAGGGAGCCTGCTTCCCCCTCTCCCTCTGCCTGCCTCTCTGCCTACTTGTGATCTCTCTCTCTCTGTCAAATAAATAAATAAAATCTTAAAAAAATTTTTTTTCAGTATTGAGCTAGTAATGGGACATATTTAAAACTCTCTCACTCAGCAGAATTTGAAGACCATTTCAATAAGTTAGAGTGATCATCTGTGGTTCTCTAATTTGAGGACCGCCATCTTACTACACTGTTGGGCTTTTGTTATGTTTTCAGTATGCCAAGCTACTGAAAGACAGAGGTGGCTTCACAGCTTGTTGCTTAAAAAGGCTTAGGATTTTTGTGTATACTCTTCAGATTATGAAAGCAAGAAGGTGCGGTATGCAGCTTTGAAAAAAGTCTGAAACTGTGACAAAAACCGATGGAGAGAGTTTTGAATAACCAGATCTCTTAAGGAAATACTAGATCCATTCACATAGCACACTAACCTACTTTCCCTCCCTACAGTCTCTGAGGCTGATGGTCTTCATAATCCACCTTGGGCAATACCAGTATCTCAGGAGACATGAATGCCAGTCTGGATCATCTCTTCAATATCATTAATTTTAGTTCCTCAAACATCATCTCCAATGACATTTTCCTTTCCACTTCTGCTCCTCATTCCCATAGTTAGGTTCTAGGCCTTGTCATCACTCAAAACTTCTCTATCTCAAAATCTCCCATCCTTCTCATACTATCCATCTCCAAAATCATTGAGAATTTTCATCTGTTAACCATCTATTTTTACCTAATTCTTCATTCCTCTCTTTTGTTCTCTTTTTATCTATCCCAGATTATTCTCTTATTATCCATCTCAGATTACATGGTCCATCTTTTCAATAACATTCTTACCAATGCCCTTAAACTCTGTTTTTCCCCTTTTTTAATCATTCATTCTCCTAAGGGCTTAGTCTTTTGAAAGACAAAACCAGGAAGACTCCTTTATTTCAACTCTCCCATAAGTCTTCTTGAGGAAATGTTTAAGTATGGGAAAGAGAAAAGAAGAGAAATGCTTAGAAGGAAAAACAAAGTTGGCTAATATTTCATAAAGAATATCTGGCAACCATCAAGGAGATTCAAGTCAAAACCACATTGAGATACCACCTTACATCAGTTTGAGTGGCCAAAATCAACAAGACAGTAAACGACAAATGTTGGAGAAGATGTGGAGAAAAGGGAACCCTCTCACACTGTTGGTGGAAATGCAAGTTGGTGCAGCCACTTTGGAAAACAGTGTGGAGATTCTTCAAGAAATTAAAAATAGAGCTACCGTATGACACTGCAATTGCACTACTGGGTATTTACCCCTAAGATTCAGATGTAGTGAAAAGAAGTGCCACATGTTCATAGCAGCACTGACCACAATCACCAAACTGTGGAAAAAGCCAAGATGCCCTTCAACAGAAGAATGGATAAAGAAGATATGGTCTATATATACAATGGAATATTAGGCCTCCATCAGAAAGGAGGAACACCTAACTTTTGTATCAACATGGACGGGACTGAAAGAGATTATACTGAGTGAAATAAGTCGAGCAGAGAGAGTTGATTATCATATGGTTTCATTTACGTGTGGAGCATAAGGAAAAACATGGAGGACATTGGGAGAAGGAAAGGAAGGGTGAATTGGGGGAAATCAGAGGAGAAAACTAAACATGAAAGACTATGGACTCTGAGCAACAAACAGGGTTTTGGAGGGGAAGGGGTCGGGGGTTGGGTGAGCCTGGTGGTGGGTATTGAGGAGGGCATGTATTACACGGAGCACTGGGTGTGGTGCATGAACAATGAATCTTGGAACACTGAAAAAATAAAATTAAATTAATAAAAAAAGAATATCTGGCCACACATACAATTTAAAAGTAAATTTTGCTAATTACTGTGAAAGAGAAGTTCAGTACGCTATTAGAACACATAACAGCAATTTTGTTTCCTCATCAAGGGCCCAAGAAATAAGGTAAAGGCTTCCGGTTAGTAAAGCAATGATGTCCATCCTTCTCTTTACATTTTATACTTAAAGTCAGCAAATGTGACTCCCATCACTAAGGAAATATAGATGGCTTAACCCCCACTTCTCCTATACAAACTTCTCAGCCCCTGCTGTCTGTGACTTATTTTGTTTTAAGGGCTTCCCTAAACATTTGTTTACTTTCTTCTAATTTTCTTTGCGAAAGAATGATGGGTACATACAACGATGAGGTAAAACAAGGGATATAAGTGAAAAATCTCCCCAAACCCACCCTCCCCTGAGGATGAACCCAGGCTCTGTATTTGCACCCCAACACCCTCCAGCAACTACATCCATAGAACTCACCATGTACACAGGCGATGATGTTGAACAAACTTGACATTATCTTCTGTTGAGCTTTGACAAAGAACATTAAATTCTAAGCGTAAGTAGTCTTTCTCCAGAAGTTAATGCGAGACAATTATTGTCTTCAAAGATGGAAAAAGAGACAAGGGTAATAACCTACGTTCCCATTTAGAATCAGCAGCAGATCCTGAGTCCTGGCTCCAAATCCATGTTCACTTTTCCACCAGATGATGTGATCCATCCATGCTCGCTGACCATCAGCAGCAGATGATTGCCTTGTCCTGGAGTGAAGTCAGCACACACTGGGGACCCTGTTGCCTCCTCTGAGTACCTGAGGAAAGTCTACAGCCTTCTCTCCTTCAAGTTGCTCTCTTCCTCATTTATCTCTTCGCACCAAATCTGCCAGCCTCCAGGAGCTCAGAGGGGCAAGAATACTACGAGGCCCCATCCCAGTGTATGGTCTGTCATTTGCCAACACAGGCTCGTGGTGGTTGGCTCTTCTATCTGTATTAAAAATCATAGCAATCCATTTAGGCACCGCTGTTCCTTCCAGGCAAATGTGCAATAACGCAGTTGGCCCATTAACATTGCAGCTGCATAGCAGATTAGTCACTTTGTACTGTGCTGTCTGGTTAAAGCATCCACAGCCACTTACGGAATTAGGGAATGGCACGGCTGCAATGAGCTGGTGCACTGTTTACAATCACTCCCAGCACAGACAACACATTCTTGGTTTTCTGTGTGGGTTGGGTGGCTGAAAACATCTCCCATCAAGTTGGTACTTGCCATATAGCTCTAGAGTGGAAAAAAAAAAGAAAGAAAGAAAAAGAAAAGAGAGCTAACTGGTGCTCTCCATTGGGATTCGCCATTGAGTCAAAAAAAAAAAAACGATAAGGGTCATCAACTGTCCCAAGAAAATAGACTGATAACTACCTGAATTAAACTCTGGCTTCATAAATTCAGGGATTGTGATTGGCTATTGTGGATCCTAAAGCCTCCTCAGGACAAGAACTTTGTGTGATTCTCCTCCTGCAGCATCTAACATTATGGCATATGCTATTAAGCTCTTTGATTTTAATTTATCCTGAGAAACACATTCTCCTTTCATACAAATATTTTATAGACATCTATAGATAAACGTTTTTAAAGATTTTAGGATAATTGGAATGCAACTGCGCAGAAGCTACTTACATTTGCACTATGTGTCTTAAGTAGAAGGAAGAAATGCTCTTGGCAAAAAGGTTGAGCATATTTCCAATCCTTCCCCGGTGTTGGCTTATTTAGCCCTCTCTCTGGGATGTGCAAGGCACGATGTGAAGTAGCTTCAAGTACAAAAATAACTAATAGCATCTGAAGGAGTTAGACCAGAGATGGCAAGTACCTTGTCCCAGGGTTTAAACTGAACGTGAATCGCACTTAACGTATTTCTAGTTTGGAACCAAATGTAATATATTTCATATGAGCACACTAGACTGGAATTAAAATGAAAACTCAAAACTATATATATAGTATCCTAGAGTGACGGAGAAAAACAAGTCAGCTTTATTACTGGAAAAACATGCTTAAGACCTCTTCTTAAATATTTCATCACAACTGGGTTTGCTAACATCTTCCCTAAAGTGACAGCCTTACCCCAGTCGTCACAAGACATCACAGACAGCCCTTGAATTAGTCTCTCGGGCTGCCATAACGAAACACCACAGGCTGGCTGGCTTAAACAACACACGTTACTTTTCTCATAGATCTGGAGGCTGAAGATCTGCCAGGAGAAGGTGTCAGAAGGTCTGGTTTCTTCTCAGGTCTCTCTCCTTGGCCATCCACACATGGTCCTTTCTCTGCATCTGTCTGGGTCCTAAATGCTCCCTTTTTTAAAAGGACAACAGTCAGATTGGAGTAGGGCTCACCTTCACAGCCTCATTTTAACTGAATCACCTCTGTAAAGGCCCTCTCTCCGCATACAGTCACGTTCCGAGGTGCTGGCGAGGGGTACATCCGAATTTTGAGGAGGCGAAATTCAGCCTTCCTCAATAAATCCAATAAATCCAATAACCTTCCATGAGTACAGGCTGCTCAGTCCAAGGAAGAACAGAAGAGATGCTTTTCCTGGGGACAGTTTAGCTCATTGTCTCTGTCGTGGCTATGCATTAGGGCCAGCCAGGGAACTTTCAAAACCATCAATGCCTAGAGCTCTACCCCAGAGATACTAAGACCTAATCTCTGGGGCTGGAGCTAAGACATGAGCATTTTCTCAAGTCCACTAGATGATGATGTGTACATTCAACATTGAGCTCTACCAGAGTCACTCAAAAGAACCAGAGAGAAAGGAGCTGGGTGAGGGTACAAACTCAGGTCCTTCTCCCAGTATTTCTGATTCTATGATGTGCTTCTCTTCTCAGGAAGATGAGTGAGTAAAGAAGGAGCCCGATAGACCCCTAAGTATTCCCTTGCCTTGATGGAGGCAGGGAGCCTGGCTCAGCAGAAACACATCCATTATGCATGGTCTGGTGGAAGAGTGATTTTCCCTCCTCCATGCCTCCTGCAAGGGAGGTGGTGGCCAGTTTCTAATAACCAAGTCCTGCGTTGCAGGCTATAGGCATAGCTTTCTCAAACCTTCACCTCCCACCATCTCCCTGGAGCAGCAAATTGTTCCACCCTGTCTTTGCACAGAACATTTATGGACCATGGGAAGCTGAGATTTAGTTCTCCATTCCCCGTACCCCTCTGGCTACTGGATCTCAATTCTGGGCAGCTGGTCAACCCATCAGGAATCCAGTAAAGCAAATCATTTTGCTTCTCCACGGCAGACTGACTTCAGTAACCACCAAGAATTCATTACTGCTCTGGTTTGTTTACACTCACTAGGAACACAGTGCCTGTGACTTATTTGGAGACACGCCTTTCCCTATAAATTAGGTTTAATCTATGCTTCTAATAGATAAGCCAGCTTCAGGAGTTTCCTTTTTTTTTCCCCCTCTTTCTTTCTTTAGGGAAATGGGTATATAAGCACCTCCCTTTACGGGCCATATCCAGTCAGGAAAACAAAAAATGCAGGGGCGCCTAGGTGGCTCAGATGGTTAAGTGTTTGCCTTCAGCTCAGGTCATGGGGTCCTTGCTCAGCAGGGTGTCTACTTCTCCCTCTCCCTCTACTCTTCTTCCCATGCTCATTCCCTCTCTCTCTCTCTCTCTCTCTCTCTCTCAAATGAATAAATAAAATCTTTAAAAAGAATTTTTTTTTAATTTTTAAAAAGGAATCCAAAAAATGCTGAATGAGTCAGCAAATAAATAGCTTAGAGTTCAGGATCTGCCTTGGGATCTGAGGCGGCTGGACCCCTGGGTTTTAGGCCCAGCACCACCGTTAGCCATATTTATATGAAGTTTGGAAAATTAGTTGTCTCATGTTTAAAAAGATGGAAGTATTAGACTGGCCATGATTTTATGATGTGGAATCTCTGTCTGAATAATGACAAATGAAGACAGAAGAGAGGCACTGGCCAGTTTTCATTTAATTAAGTTAACTAAAGTGTTTGTTACTTACCGATCACCTACGATGCGCTGGGACTATGCTGGCATAGATGTAAAGATGGACAGAGTATGACTCCCTTTTAAACACAGACCTTGATTAGCATGATAGAGAATAAGGGTCCTTACAGTTGGTGGCAGTTATAAGGATAGCTTGATCAATTTCTTTAAAAGAACAAAATATTAAGGTTCTGATCACATTTATATAAATTTCTTTAGAGAACGTTAGGAGCACCCTTTCCCCAGAGGCAAGACAAGTAGTAGCAAAGGTAAAAAAAAAAAAAAAAAAAAGAAAGAAAAGAAGTAAAACAGAAGCCCAAATTGAAAGAACAGCATCAATATTTAATCACAGCAGGCTAAGGACTGTTGAAGCAATAGGTATTAAATGTAATTGAATCAAAGTATTCTGATTCCCACTGTGGGATATGAGGTGTACCCGGGGCCTTTTCTCAGGGTGTCTCTTTCCCACAACCTGCCGGATGGAATATTCCCTAAGTGGCTTGTGTTATTAGGAACACATCAAATCAATATCCTAAGAAGGGTTAGGTGTGCAGGGCCGAAGCATACCGTGGGTAATTTCACCTCCTGTAACAGATTGGTCTCTTAGCCATACAGTACAGAAGCATTTTCTTTCTACAAAATGGATAGCACAAAAGAATAATCTAGCTAGCATACTAATAAAGGAAAATAAAGGTGTCTGGGAAAACTCTTTGAAACCCTCAATGGCTAATTTGGGAATTCTAGACTTTGTATACTGGAGAGACACAGTAAAGGATTATTAAACAACTCTACTACATGAAATGTATTACACTGAGGATGCACTCTTATTTTTGTAATTGCTACTTACCTCAGACCTTTTATCTGTGATCCCAGAGGACATTTTCAAAAACTAATACTGTCACTATACCCTGATCAAGGTTATGCAATGCTTTTCTTTTCTTATAGAAGGATCACCTTCCTGGTCCCTTCTGCCCAACACTCCAGTTTAATAACTGTATCTTTTCTGGGCACCATTATTAACCTGAGGTTTCTGGTCCCCTATCCTGAACATCAGTTTAATAATAATATTGCCTACTGTGAGCCAGGGACATAGCATCAACATTCTTCATTATTTGCCTTTTTGGATGCCAACCCTGATTACAATCCTAACTATAGTTGCATTTGTGTGTGTGTATGATGATAGATAGATAGATAGATAGATAGATAGATAGATAGATAGATAAAAATCTCAGATTTGGAACTACCAGTTTTCTGTACTCGGTCCATGACCATGTTATCGGCCCATAATCAGAAGCTCACCTCTCCAAGTACAAACAATTTTGCATCCACAAGCCACCATCACACATTTGGCACAACCAGACACTGAATCAATAAAGAGGTAATTTCAGGTAAAGGGGAGGGACAAAGTGACCCCCAATCTTAAACGCCGCCACCTGGTGGGCAGTTCCTACATTAGACACAGACGCTCTTCAACATAGGCAATGACACTTGTGGGGGATCAGAAGACCCACGACAAGTTGCTCTTGAAGTGTCAAGTGAATCAGGAACAGAATTTTATTTCCCATAACTTGTCTCTTTACCAGAATTGTGTTCTGATGTGATATTCAAAATATGCAGCCAAAAACATGTTTTGCAATCTGCTGGACCGAAGCTATTTAAGGATTGTTTTTCCCGAGAAAGAGAAAAATTCTAAGGAAAGGATGCATACCCAAGAGCACAGTTAATTTCAATAAACTGAAATGTTCTCATCACCATCATAACAAATATTGAAACACTAGGCAAGACACATAACTTTTTTGTGCCTCTGTTTTTCCATCTGTATAATACAGCAGAAATTGCCATTTAAGGGAAAGGTGACCCATGTATCATTCATTTTCTATAATAGTGCAAATAATTTGCACATTGAGTTGGGAATATATGTTGTATTTATTTTTTAAACCAGGTATTTTTGGAATAAGAAAAAATAACAACAACCTTTCTATAGCACAGATTTATGTCCCTTCTTCCATTTATTTGAGAGGGAATAATATTCTGCTGAGTCCCCAGCACATGTCATTTTCTACAGAGATGGAATGGAAATCTAACAGTTATAAGATTCCCTTGGGGAAAACAGACAGCGTCCTCAACACCCAAAGTCATCCAGAATATTCTTGGTGACGTTTGGGAGGACAAATTTTTTCTTTACCCTTTTATGTTCTTTGGCTAGTAAATTGATATAAGACAGATTAATAAGAGGAAGACAAATTTAATTATGTATATATGGAAGCCCCACAAAAATATCATACCCAAGGACAAGTTAAGGAGTTGACACCAGGCAAGACACCTAATTCTGCCATCCTGAGTTAAAAGGGATAGAGTTTGGGCTTTCAAAGGGGAAGATAGTAATTCACAGGATATAAAAAAACCAGGTATTTGGTAATTAGATGTTTGCCCTGCCATACAGATTGATCATTCAGATAAAAATTAGCTCTCACTAAGCCAGGCCCCCATCTAAATTCTTTTAGGTAGTTAAGGGGAAGGTAAAGTTTTTCTTGAGTCAGCTGGGTCTTGATGATCTTTGGCTCAAAATAATCCACATGCCATAGTGGTAGATTTGGGGGTCACATCTTCCACTCTCCCTCAGTGACAGTGAGGTCTACAGACTTTTTGTCTACTCTTCCTGGGACTTGCGGTGTTTCAGACATCAAAGGACAAGTCCTAGGTCTTTCTCACTTGTAAAGGGCTTACCTGAAATTCAGATATGTGCATGGCCTCACTCTGGGACAGACTGGTCAGGCAGAGAGAAAAGTACCCTGGAGTTGTCAGTTACAACATGAGCAATGCCTTTGTAGGGCGAGATGAGGCAGGAATCTACAAGTTAGAGCTGAATTCAGAGTAGAACTTTCCAGAGGACAATCAGACATTTGCTTGACAAGCAATTCAATAATCTAATTTTGTAGAGCCTTTAGGGATGATGTAATCTAATTCCATATTGCTACAGATTAGGTTACAAGGGCACAGGGAAGTTAACTGACTTGCCCAGTCACATTGCTAATAAATGAAAAAGGAGAAATTGATACTAGAAGCTCTGGCTCAAAGTCCACTCAGTGTCTTTCTTCCCCATAATATGTTGCCTCTGGGGAACCCTGCATTCTCTGCCAGGGTCTGGCTTTATGAAAGTTTGTCTAGTGTGCTTGGTATCATTTGGTCAAGCACAACTGAGCTACCTCAAGAGAAACATCACATTGCACATTGCCTTGCTAACCCAAACTGGGCTCACTATCTTTGTGACATCTTTATTCATGTGCTGATTAATGCAACAAATATTTCTGGGATACATGCTTTGTATCAGTTTTTGACACATACTGTAATCTATGGGAAATATATATTTGGGGATCCAGATGACCAAAGTATATTTTGCATATTGATTTGGTCTTTGCCCATGATTTCTGGCTTACAGCTCCCCAAACCCTTGGAATTTCCTAAGCAATAAAAGCAACGGCAGAATCTTCTGTTACAATATTTTGTCTCTTGTCCATAGTTTCTGAAGAGCTTCTGAGCTCTAAAAGTGAAAGGAGTGTCCTGTTAATTCATACAAAACTCTTTCCACAGCTGGGTTTATGTAAATGAGGTGACTTTTGGAGACACCTAAGGATGGGGGCTGGTTGCCATGGAAACGAACCACAAATAGAGGGTTGGAATTTTCAGGCCCTCCACTCCAATACACACTTCCAGGCAAGGTTAGGGGAGCTGTAGGTTGAATAAATTACAAATGGCTGATGAATTAATCACTCATCCTATGTAATGAAATCTCCATAAAAAAATTTAACCAAAAAAAACAAAAACAGAGCTTCCAGCATAGGGAACCAGAATGCTTCCACATGCCACAGTGCGGTGCCCGAAACTCCACAAGGACAGAAACTCTTTTGTTTAGGATCTCACTCTACATATCTCTTCATCTGGCTATTGATTCGTATCCTTTAATATGCTTTGTAATAAATCTGTAATCTAACAAGTAAATGGGTTTCCTGTGTCTATGATCCACTCTAGCAAATTAATTGAAACCAAAGTGAGCATTGTGGAAACCTCTGATGGATAACCAGTCAGTCAGAAACACTGGTAACCACATGGGCTTGCGATGAGCATCTGATGTGGACAAGGATGGTGGGAAGTCTTGTAGGATTCACACTATCTCTGGGTAGGTAGTGTCTGAGTAGGACAGGAAGTTGGCACCCAGAGAACTATGGGATCAGGGAGAGCCTCCCCCAAGGACCCACATTGTAACTGGTGACCAGAGCCTTGTGCACTTACCAACCTAGGCTTCAGGATACAAAGTTGAGAATACATTACATTCAATGTAATGAAAGAATCCAGCAAATGGGATAAAAATAAAACCACTGTGATAGGTGCTAAGAAAGAGGTAAACAAAGAGAACCGTAAGAGCTTAAAGGGTGAGCATTTCGTCAGCAGTGAAAATTAGGTAAGATTTACCAGGGGAGATGGGGTCCGAGCTGAATTTAAAGGAGGGATAGAAGATCAACAGGTAAAGAAGGAGGCTGTCATTAGTACCAGAGACAACAGAATGTTTAGCTACACAGGAACAGGAGAAACAGTGTTGTGTTCTGGAAAACAAGTATTTGCACACGACAGGAATGTGGATGTGGTGAAAGCTGAAGCTTGTGAAGTACAAAGTGAAAAAAGAGAAGGGACCTTTGTAGCATACTGTTAATGGGCTTCAGCTCTAATTGGAAGGCAATGGAAAGCCATGGAAATGATTCAACAAAACATCTTTTTAAAAAAATGTTCATTCTCATAGGTGTGTGCAAATGGATATGGGTGGGTTGGGGGTGGGGAGACTGGAAACTCAGAGATCAGTTAGGATGTTATTTCAGTGACCCAAAAATCAAGTGTGGGGGACACTACAATGTACCACCCAGGTCCCACTTCAGGAACAGAGAGCTTATGCCCTCCACAGTTGAGAGTGCTGCCAGAAGATGGACTTCAGCTGTCAGCCTTCTTTGAGGATTGCTTTGGTCGGGAAAATTGCTGTGGCCAAGGTCACACCTTCTTTCAGGAACAACTCACCTCTAACGACTGTTCAGCATGAGGTACAAAAGCTCAGCTTCCTCATCCTACCTTGAGACAACTCCAAAGGACTCCCCAGTCATAGAGCTCCCTCTGGGCTCAGTGGAAACCTTTATTGGGACTGCAGCATGGCCCAGCCTCTCCTCCTGCCCAGTCCTGCTTCCATCCACTCTATCCCAAAATGTTCATCCCCAAAGCACTCTCTGGTAAATGATCTGCCCACTAACTGCTAATCTCCATCCAGAATCTGTGTCTCCAGGAAAACCAGCTTATGTTATTAAGGCTGAAGGCCTGTAACAGGGTACTGGTATTAAGAAATGGGAAGGGGGTGTGTAGGTGGCTCAGTTGGTTACCTTTGGCTCAGGTCTTGATCTCAGATTCCTGGGGTGGAGCCCCAGATCTGGCTCACTGCTCAGGGGAAGCCTGCTTCTCTCTTTCCCTCTGCCCATCCCTGTCCTCCACTTGTGCTCTCTCACTCAAAAAAAAAAAAAAAAGAATAGGAGGAGGCACAGAACTAATTCATATTTTGAATATATATACATATATATGTATATATATGTGTACAACTGACAGTATTAAGGACAATGGAGTACAAAAAGGAGGAACAATTTTCTGATGTGGATTATTGACTGAATGATCTTACTGAAGATCATTCAGTTGACTGAATGAGATACCTATAAGACAATGAAGAACTACATCAGATAAACAATTGAATATTTGAGTTGAACCACAAAACGAAGATCCTAGACACCATATTTTATATATATATATATATATATATATATGTATATATATATAGTCTGGTATATATATATATTGTCTTTATATTGTCCTATATATTGTCTATATATATATATATATATATAGAGAGAGAGAGAGAGAGAGAGAGACATATATATGGCTATATATATATGATAGATAGATGATAGATAGAATGTATATGTCCCCTTTAGAGACATCATTTCAGATTCTAGATGGGATTAAAAACTATTTAAGTACATGAAGGCACCAAGAAAGAGAGGAAAGAAGTCTCAGAACTGAACACTGCAGAATTCCAATGGTCACAGATCTGGTAAGGGCAGCGTGACTAGCTGAGAAGGAGCAACCAGTGAGACAGGATAAAATTTAGGCCACTATGACTTCACAAGAGCTAAGAACAAAAGGAGGCTATTGTTGATTAAGTTAAAGTCTACTAAAGAATCTAATGAGTTGAGAACTAAAAATACTATTGTCTTTGTCAATATGGAGGGTAGGATAATATTAGCAAGGGCAGTTTTGGTGAGGTAATGAGATGGGGGCCCAACTGAGGTAGAGAGAGGTGTGAATATGGCAGATATTTTTTAATAAAAATCCCAACTTGGGTAAATATTTTGACATGAGTAAGCTGCAGGCTACATTTTTTTCCCCATTACCACAGAATACCAACATTTTAAGATAGGATGATAAATTCATGATGAAACATCAACATCTGGAAGAGCAACACCAGAAAGAGGCATTTCCACAGAAATCAGTAGACAGAGATATTTTTAATGTATTAGCATTTTAAGACAGGACTCATGCCAAGTAGGGTACCTAAATGAAAAGGCCTAGTTAGCATGCTAAATAAATGAACATGGTGGACACAGTTGTGGAGCCAACTAGTGAGGTAGAACATTCAATTGAGGCAATATCCCCCCAATGCCAGGAAAAGTTAGAGACCCAAAAGATAGACTCAAAAGTTTCATCATACAGTTTGTGGCAAATTGAGAAGGAGACAGTAGAGAAATCTCGGGATGCTGAAGAATAAAGAAAATCATAACAGCTTACAGAGGTATTGAGAAGATGATCTCCAAAGGGATGGAAATAAGATGGAGTAAGATTTATCACTAGTAGGGCTCCTGGGTGGCTCAGTGGGTTAAAGCCTCTGCCTTTGGCTCAGGTCATGATCTTGGGGTCCTGGGATCGAGCCCCGCATCGGGCTCTCTGCTCAGAGAGGAGCCTGCTTCCCCCTCTCTCTCTGCCTGCCTCTCTGCCTACTTGTGATCTCTCTTTCTGTCAAATAAATAAATAAAATCTTAAAAAAAAAAAGTTTATCACTAGCACCACTTCTCTAAGAGGATAATAGAGATGACCTCTAAAGGAATGATGAAAAATAATTTTTGAACAATGGAAACACACTCTTCTTAGCGATATTATCATTCAAGTATGGAAAGAAAACAAAGGTATCTTCAGAAAAAAAGAGTCTTAGAAATGCTGCTGCTCTGTAAGCATGTGTCGCTAGTTTTGGTGAATAAAAAAGTCAGAGAAGATGGGGTAAGAGGCTACATGGATCACCTGCAGCTACTTCTGTTCCCTCCTGAAATCTCACTAGAATAACTCTAGAGGTATGTTAAAAGTAAAACCCTCTAAAGACAGGGAAGATAGGAGAAGAGAAAACAATAAAATTCTGAATGATGTAAATCAAATAGACAATGAGTAAAATATTTTTGAGGCTTGAGAAAACTGAATCCCAAACAAACAGGAGAGAAAGTGGAGAGCAAACCCAATTTATACCGGAGTCTCTGAAAGACTTAGGAATTGAGGAAACAAAGCACCCTAGGAGCCAGTTTGAAGGGAAGGACCTAAATTAATGAGGACTGGTTGAAAATTGATTTAAGAAGCAGTCAGATCCTCTCACCGACCCTGGCTAGTGTGTTGCCAGTCTTTCCCCCACCCTGGTACATGACTGGAGATTTGTATTTTGAGAGAACACAGCAGAAGCATGCTCTATACAGGTGGGCACAGGGTGCAGGAAGGACAGGAGTCAGTACACTGAAACCAGGGGACTTAAGCACCTGTGTAGACACTCGATACTGACAATCCCTGCCCTATTTTTCTATTCAACTCCAAGAATGAAGGCAATCAGCCCTTCCCCTACTGAACAAGAGACTAGTAGAAGCTTCTCTGGGAAATCTGACTGTGTCAAGAGGAAAGACCAAAGAAATGAACCTAGACATTTCTCCACTTACTGGCCCAACCAGATCGCCCTCAAGGTCTACAAACTACAGCCATGTGCTCAGGGCTTTTAATAAGCTTCAGAGATGTCCCTGATATAAGAGCTGAAATCAAGGATTACCCAGCATCTGAAGATAGTTTATAATCTGAAAATTAGAAATCATGGCATATAAATAAACGATCTAGCAAGAACAGAGACTGTGTGGAGAGAAAAATATCTTCTCTCTCTACTTTCAAATAAGCCAAAATTACAACCTTGAAATGGGACCAGGAAGCCAAGTACAGACAGCATGAGAGCTCCCCTGGAAATTATAAAAATTGTATATCAGAAAGGGGAAACTATGGAGAAGTTTAGAAGATGACACTGAGGAACTCTCCCACAATATGTAGCAAAAAGAAAAAAAAAGAGATGGAAAACAGAAAAGCAAAGATGGGAAAATTAGAGGGGCAGTGTAGGAGGTACAAATCTCCCACCCCAGCCATTGGATTGCTGGTCCCCTGTGCCATCAAAGGATTGGAACTGTGGGGGGTACTCAAGCAAGTGAACTGAGAGATCTGAGTGCTGGGAGGAAACCTAGCAGAGAAGACAAGGGAGAGAACTGCCTGTGAGTTAGCAAGCTCTAATGCTGCATCCAGGGCACATAAGCTAAGATGGAAGGGACACCTGGATGGCTCAGGCGGTTCAGCAGCAGACTCTGGATCTCTGCTCAGGTCATGATCTCAGGGTCATGGAATTGAGTTCTTTGCCCAGCTCCTGCCAGGAGTCTGCTTGTACCTCTCCTCTGTTCTCCCCCAGCTCTCTCTCTCTCTCAAAATAAATAAATTTTGTCAATCTTAAAAAAAAAATAAAGATGGAAAAGCAATCACTATTTCATAATCAACAGGCCATGGTCATTAGGACCTTGGCAAGCACCATTCCAGAGCAGTTATCAGGGCGGAATCTAGATGACCCTGGATTGAGTCATGGTTGATCAATGAGAATGTGAGAAAGTGATTGTTGGTTGTGTTTCACATTTTTATTTTTAAGGATGTAGGTGTGAATAGGAGTGTGCCATGCAGATGGGCGGTGACTTCAGGTCAACCACTGTGCACAAGTGGCTACAAAGGTCTAGCCTAGAGGAAAGAGTCCAGAAACCCACCTTCCATACCTCCCTCAAGGAAAGTTTCCTCTAAAATGAAACAAACAAGCAAAACAAAAGCACAGGGAAGGACAGTCATATCCCATCAGGGGAGGGAGTCTGAGAGCTCGCCTTTGTTAGAAATGCCTGTCTGGGGGCGCCTGGGTGGCTCAGTGGATTAAAGCCTCTGCCTTCAGCTCAGGTCATGATCTCAGGGTCCTGAGATCAAGCCCGGGATCCCGCTCTCTGCTCAGCAGGGAGCCTGGTTCCCCACCCCCTCTCTCTGCCTGCCTCTCTGCTTACTTGTGATATCTCTTTCTCTGTCAAATAAATAAAATCTTAAAAAAAAAAAATGCCTGTCAGAGCCTTCTTTTCACAGGCTTATAGACATACCCTAAATACTTGTGCCTGAATAATCCTTGGCTTTTGGAATATTTCTAGGATCTGAATCTTCAAGCTATCTTGACAGGTGTATACTACAGACTTTCTAACCTCAGATCTGGATCCTCTCGCACTTTTTCCTTGTCATTTCAGATCTTTCATTGCTTCTTGACTAGCCCTCATTTGTAGCCTGGAGATGGACAGCACTGTCTCAGGAGCGCACCCGCCCCTACAATCAAGCCTGACAACTAGAATCCAGGTGTAGAGGAAGTCCCAACCCAACGACGGCCCGGGGAGGGAGGGAGGGGGCATGGATGGGAGGGCACAAATGGGAGCAAGAAGGGCGCAGAGGAGAAGAGAGGAACTAGCACGCAGATGTCCTAGGCGCTAAGCGGGTAACTGACATGGTCCACGCTCCAGCATAAAATTCAGTTGTTTTGGTGGTTGCTGTTGTCCATCCAGAACGACCAGTTCACCTGCCATCAGTCACCGCACAAAGGAAGCAGTTGTTAAGAGGGAAAGGTGAGGGCTCTGAACGCCCCGCTGCGTGCCGGGCTAACTTGCCAGGTTCATTATCTCCTGTAATCTTCCTGATAATGCTGCAAGGCACTAGTCCACTCTAACTTTTACCGATGATGATTACAAGGCTGAGAGAAGGAAGAATCTTGCCCAGAGCTATAAAGTGGCTGAGCCAAGGTTGGGACCAGTGTGTCTGCTTCCACGCCGGGAGGGAAGCATTTTGCAATAGATCGCGATCTGACCACAGCACCTTATTTTTAAGGCATTTGATTTTCCGATTAATGTAACCTTCCAGAACCAGATGCATCATCCACAATCTGAATAGAAACAAGCTGACTAGTCTTCAGCCGTTGAATGAGCAAAAGGTATTCCGGGGGCATTTTGTTCTCTGGTCTCCCGATGCAAAGGGATGATCGGATTACAGAGCGTGGCCTGGAGGCCTTCGTTCCCCTCCTCTGTCCTCTCCGTTTCTCCCTAAGTTAGTTTTCATTTCATAACGGTCATTAGCCGAGCTCGAGGAATGAAGTGTAAAAATGTCCCCTCACCTCCAGAGCCCTGATTGGCAGCAGTTCCTTGAAACTCAGCAATCAGAGCTCCATTTAGGCTTCAGAACCTCATCAATTAGGCCTCAATGTACAGGGACACGCGGCCTGCCGGTCAAGCTGAGCCCGGCGCGGAGGAATAGCGGAAGCCTCATTATTGGCCTTAAGCTTTTGTGAAATTCCTGAATAAGCAGCCCATACAGCGTCTGCAGAAGGGTTGCCTGGTTTTCTTTTCTTTTCTTTTCTTTTTTTTTCTTAGCTTTAACAACCGCTCTTACGGACAATTTAACACTGTGGGTTGCCAGCTGTGTTAATGCCGGACCCCCTTCCCTCATGATGTCTGCCTTGTGAAATAGCCAGGAGATATAGAGTCCATGCCACTCTTTTGCTCAAGAAAACCATGTCTTTCTCAACATCCAGGGCCAGGGATCCATGTCAAGGACAAGGATTCTCATCCCAGTAGCTGCTCCCACACAGTTCATTGCACACACTACTGCCTGGGCCCCTTTCGGAAGGGCTAAATCTCTGTGTGTTGGGGAGGGGGAGATTCAACTAAGTGTACCAAGTCTGTGCTCCCAACACAGTTCATTGGTTACTGAGAAAGGTTACAAATGGCGGTGTGTGTGGGAGCGGGGGGGGGGGGGGGGGGGGGGGGGGGGGGGGGGGGGGGGGGGGGGGGGGGGGGGGGGGGGGGGGGGGGGGGGGGGGGGGGGGGGGGGGGGGGGGGGG
>CM053613.1:72459991-72519255 GCA_028646535.1 Procyon lotor
GAAGGAGAGGGTAGCTTTGGTCTCTGCAGCTGTCTGCAGCTTCTACACCGAAGGAGCTATTTTAGCATATTTATCTAATTTGTTCCCGAGCTAAGGGAAGTCCATATCTTGGATAATGTCTGGCTGTTCAGCTGAGCCTCGTATAACTGGATCAAGCTAGATCCAAGGCATGTATCTTCCTGTGAAAGATTCAGCAACTGAACTTTAGGGATTTTCTCAGTGATGATTAGTTTCTAGGGGCATCCATATACTGACCCAATTCCTATCACATATACTGATAAGCCAGGCTCTTCCAATACATGAACTCACAGTGAAAACTATTAGAATATTCATGTCCCATTGTCAGTGTCGTTTCTCTTCTCAACCCTTAAGCAAATAGAAAAATAATAACAAATAGAAAGAGACTCGAACTGTATTTCAAAGCCATTAAAATACTCAGAAAATCTGAACCTGCAATTCCACTAAAAGAAACTTGAACTAAGGAAATCATTAGGATTACACACAAAGATTTAGTTATAGGAAGGGTTGCTAGCACAAATCCAATGTTTTGAAAAAAATCCAAATGTCCACAAATAGGAGATTGACTTTAAAAATTGATTTAGGCATTCATATTAAATTTTAGATTACTACTCATGCTTAGGAATATAATATGACAGTCTAAGTTCAACAGTGGGCAATACACTTCGTTTTCTTGTGATAAATCAGACTAAACAACCTAAACAACCCTTCTGCATAAAAAAAAATCTTTGGATGAATTATATATATTAAATATCTCTTGAAGGCTTATACAAATGAACAACCAAATAAAATGAGCATTTACATTGCTTCAATAGTAGTTTTAAATATGATTTCCCACTAAAAGAAAGCAGAACTTCTTGGGAAAATAGCTGATTCTAAGTCTGAGACCAGAGAAGTACAAGATGAGCCTGGAACATCTGGGGTCCTGTCAGAAGAGCTTTGGAATGAACTTGAAGAAACTGTCAAATAAGGTGATGGAATGGATAAAAAGCAAGACTCATCTATATTCTGCCTATAAGAGACTCATTTCAGATCAAAACACATGAAGATTAAAAGTGAGGGGATAGAAAAGCAATTATTATGAAAATGGAAGTAAAAAAGAAAGCCAGAATAGCAATATTTATATTGGACAAAGTAATATAATAATACAAAGTATTATATTGTTTACAGAGTATTATATTAAAAAGAATACCATAATAGTAGGGGACTTTAGTACCCCTACTTCCATCGATGGATAGATAATCCAAACAGAAAATCAATCAGGAAAAAGTGGCTTTGAATGGCACACTAGACCATCTGTAGCTAACAGATATATTCAGAACATTCCATCTTAAAATTGCCGAATACTGGGGCACCTGGGTGGCTGGGTCAGTTTATTGTCCAACTCCAAATCTCAGTTCAGGTCTTGATCTCACAGTCATGAGTTCAGGCACCACACTAAGCTTACTTTAAAAAAAAAATTGTGGAATCCCATTTTTCTCAAATGCACATGGACCATTCTCCAGAATAGATCATATATTAGGCCAAAAAACAAGTCTCAACAAATTCAAAAAACTGAAGTCATACCATACACCTTTGCAACCACAATGCTATGAAACTACAAATTAATCCCAATAAAATATCAGGAAAGAATGCAAATACATAGAGATTAAGTAACATACTATTAACCACTGAGAAATCAAAGAGGAAATAAAAAAATATATGGAAACAAATGAAAATGAAAATGTAATGGTCCCAAATCTTTGGGATGTAGCAAAAGCTATCCTAAGAGGGAAGTTTATAGCAGTACAGGCCTACCTCAAGGAGCAAGAAAAATCTCAAATAAAAAACCTAACCTTAAACGTAAAGGAACTAGGAAAAAAAGCACAAAAAAGAGCATCCTACTGAAGAATGCACGGGTCAACCAGGAAATTAAAGAATTTTAAAAATTCATGGAAACAAATTAAAATGAAAACACAACTATCCAAAATCTTTGGGACACAGCAAAGGCAGTCCTGAGAGGAAAATATATAGCAATACAAGCCTTTCTCAAGAAACAAGAAAGGCCTCAAGTACACAACCTAACCCTACACCTAAAGGAGCTGGAGAAAAAAACAGCAAAGAGAGCCTAAAACAGCAGGAGAAGAGAAATAATAAACATCAGAGCAGAAATCAATGAAATAGAAGCCAAAAGAATAGTAGAACAAATCAATGAAACTAGGAGCTGGTTGGTTGAAAGAATTAATAAGATTGATAAACTCCTGGCCAGACTTATCAAAAAGAAAAGAGAAAGGACCCAAATCAATAAAATCATGAATGAAAGAGGAGAAATCACAACCAACACCAAAAAAAATACAATTACAAGAACATAGTATGAGCAACTATACACCAGCAAATTAGACAATGTGGGAGAAATGGATGCATTCCTATAAACATATAAACTACCAAAACTAAACCAGGAAGAAATAGAAAGCCTGAACATACCCATAACTAGTAAGGAGATTGAAGCAGTCAACAAAAATCTCCCAACAAATAAGAACCTAGAGCCAGACGGCTTCCTAGGGGAATTCTACCAAATATTTAAAGAAGAATTAATACCTATTCTCCTGAAACTGTTCCAAAAAATAGAAATGGAAGGAAAACTTCCACACTCATTTTATAAAGGCCAGCATTACCTTGATCCCCAAACCAGACAAAGACCTCATCAAAAAGAGAATCACAAACCAATATTCTTGATGAACATGGATGTAAAAATTCTCACAAAAATACTAGCCAGTAGGATCCAACAGTACATTAAAAGGACTATTCACCATGACCAAGTGGGATTTATTCTTGGGCTACAAGGCTGGTTCAACATCCACAAATCAATCAGTGTAATAATGATACATTAATAAAAGAAAAGAACAAGAACCATATGATACTCTCAATAGACACTGAAAAAACATTTGACAAAATACATCATCCTTTCTTGATCAAAACTCTTCATAGTGTAGGGATAAAGGGTACATACCTCAATATCATCAAAGCAATCTATGAAAAACTCACAGTCAATATCATTCTCAATGGGAAAAAACTGAAAGCTTTCCCCCTAAGGATAGGAACACAGCAGGGCTGTCCACTATCACCACTGTTATTCAACATAGTACTAGAAGTCGGCTTCTATCTCACCAATCAGATAACAAAAAGAAATAAAAGGCATCAAATCAGCAAAGAAGTCAAATTCACTCTTTGCAGATGATATGATATTTTATGTGGAAAACCCAAAAAACTCCACTCCAAAACTGCTAGAACTCATACAGGAATTCAGTAAAGTGTCAGAATATAAAATCAATGCACAGAAATCAGTCACTTTTCTATACAATAATAGCAAGACAGAAGAAAGATAAATTAAGGAGTCGATCCCATTTACAATTGCACCCAAAACCATAAGATACCTAGGAATAAAGCTAACCAAAGAGACAAAGAATGTGTACTTGGAAAACAATAAACTACTCATGAAATAAACTGAGGAAGACACAAAGAAATGGAAAAACGTTCCATGCTCATGGTTTGGAAGAACAAATATTGTGAAAATGTCTATGCTACCTAAATCAATCTACACATTTAATGCAATCCCTATCAAAATACCATCAATTTACTTCAAATAAATGGAACAAATAATCCTAAAATTTATATGGAACCAGTAAAGACCCCAAATAGCCAGAGGAATATTGAAAAAGAAAACCAAAGTTGGTGGTATCACAATTCCAGACTTCAAGCTCTATTACAAAGCTGTATTCATTGAGACAGTATGGTACTGGCACAAAAACAGACACATAGATCAATGGAACAGAATAGAGAGCCCAGAAATGAACCCCCAACTCTAAGGTCAACTAATCTTTGACAAAGTGGGAAAGAATGTCCAATGGAAAAAAGACAGTCTCTTCAACAAATGGTGTTGGGAAAATTGGACAGCCACATGCAGAAGAATGAAACTGGACCATTTCCTTACACTGCATACAAAAATAGACTCAAAATGGATGAAAGATCTCAATGTGAGACAGGAATCCATCAAAATCCTTGAGGAGAACACAGGCGGCTACCTCTTTGACCTCAGTCACAGCAACATCTTCCTAGAAACATCACCAAAGGTAAGGGAAGCAAGGGCAAAATGAACTATTGAGATTTCATCAAGATAAAAAGCTTTGCACTGCAAAGGAAACAGTAAACAAAACCAAAAGACAACTGACAGAATGGGAGAAGATATTTGCAAAAGACCTACCAGAAAAAGGGCTAGTATCCAAAATCTATAAAGACTTTATCAAACTCAGCACCCAAAGAACAAATAATCCCATCAAGAAGTGAGCAGAAGACACAGACATTTCTGCAAAGAAGACATCCAAATGGCCAACAGACACATGAAAAAAATGCTCAACATCACTCAGCATCAGGGAAATACAAATCCAAACCACAGTGAGATATCACCTCACACCAATCAGAATGGCTAAAATGAACAAAGTCAGGAAATGACAGGTGTTGGTGAGGATGTGTAGAAAGGCGAACCCTCCTACACTGTTGGTGGGAATACAAGGTGTTGCAGCCACTCTGGAAAACAGTGTGGAGGTTCCTCAAAAAGTTGGAAATAGAGCTACTCTACAACCCAACAATCACACGACTGGGTATTTACCCTAAAGATACAAATGTAGTGATTTGAAGGCGCACATGCACTTAAATGTTTATAGCACCAATGTTGACAATAGCCAAACTACGGAAAGAACCTAGATGTCTATCAACAGATGAATGGATAAAGATGTGGTATATGTATACAATGGAAGACTATGCAGCCATCAAAAACCAAAAAATCCTGCCATTTGCAACAGCATAGATGGAACTAGAGGGTATTATGCTAAGTGAAGTAAGTCAATTATAGGAAGAATTATCATATGATCTCTCCGATATGAGGAATTTAAGAGGCAGGGCAGGGGCTCATGGGGTCAAGGGAGGGGAAAAATGAGACAAGATGGAACTGGAGAGGGAGACAAACCATTAGAAACTCTTAATCTCAGGAAACAAACAGAGTTGCTAGGGGTTGGGGAGGAGGGATAAGGTGACTGGGTTATGGACATTGGGGAGGGTATGTGCTATGGTGAGTGCTGTGAATTGTGTAAGACTAATGATTCACAGACCTCCACCCCTGAAGCAAATAATACATTATATGTTAATAAAAATAAATGAAACAGGAGAAATAACAACTGACACCACAGAAATACAAAAGGTTGTAATAGAATATTATGAAAAATTATATGCCAAAAATAGGACAATATAGAAGAAATGGTCACATTTTTAGAAAAATAAAATCTTCCAAAACTGAATCAGAAAGAAATAGAAAATTTGAACAGACCAATTACAGCAATGAAACTGAATCAGTAATCAAAAAAACAAAAGCAAAAACAAAAAAACAAACAAAAAAAAACCACCCAACAAACAAAAGTCCAGAGTTAGATGGCTTTACAGGAGAATTCTACCAAACATTTAAAGAAGAGTTAATTCCTATTCTTCTCAAACTGTTCCAAAAAGATAGAAGAGGAAGGAAAACTTCCAGGTTCATTAGCCTGATACCAAAACCAGATAAAGACACCATTAAAATATAGACCTACAGTCCCATATATTTGATGAACATCGATGCAAAAGTCCTCAAAAAATACTAGCAAATCAACTCCAACAATACATTTAAAAAAATCACTGATCACAATTGAGTGGGATTTGTTATTGGGTTGCAAGGGTGGTTCTATATTCACAAAGCAATCAACATGATACATCACCATTAGTAAGAGAAAGGATAAAAATCATTATCTTTTCAATAGATACAGAAAAAGCAACAACATACAACATCCATTCATGATTTAAAAAAAAAAAATCCCTCAACAAAGTTTGTTTAGAGTGGACATATCTCAACATAATAAAGGTCCTTTATGAAAAACCCACAGGGAGCATCATACTCAATGGTAAACTACTGAGAGCTCTTCCCCTAAGGTGAGGGAAAAAAAAAAAAAACCAAGGATATCTACTCTCACCACTTCTATTCAATATGGTGCTGGAAGTTCTAACTGCAGCAATCAGACAACAGAAAGGAAAAAGGCAGGGAGATCCAAATTGGTAAGGAAGAAATAAAACTCTAATTATTTGCAGATGATATGATACTGTATGTAGAAAACCCTAAAGATTCCACCAAAAAGCTACTAGAACTGATACATGAATTCAGTTAAGGTTGCAGTATACAAAATCAATATAAAGAAATCCATTGCATTTCTATACATTAATAATGAAGCAGCAGAAAGAGAAATTAAGAACTCCTATTGACAATGGCATCAAAAATAATAAGATACTGGGGCACCTGGGTGGCTCAGTGGGTTAAAGCCTTTGCCTTCAGCTGAGGTCATGATCTCAGAGTCCTGGAATCAAGCCCCACGTCGGGCTCCTGCTCAGTGGGGAGCCTGCTTCCCCCTCTCCCTCTGCCTGCCTCTCTGCCTACTTGTGGTCTCTCTCTCTCTCTGTCAAATAAATAAATAAAATCTTTAAAAAATAAAATAAATAATAAGATACTTAGGAATAAACATAGCCAATGAGGTGAAAGACCTGTACTCTGAAAACTATAACACATTGATGAAAGAAATTGAAGACAACACAAAGGAATAGAAAGATAATCCATGTTCACAAATTAGAACGAATATTGTTAAAATGTCCGTGCTACCCAAAGCAACCTACAGATTTAATGCAATTCCTATTAAATATCGGTAGCATTTTTCATGGAACTAAAACAAATAATCCTAAAATTTGTGTGGAATCACGAAAGATCCCAAATAGCCAAAGCAATCTTGAAAAAGAAAAACAAAACAGGAGATATCATAATTCCAGATTTCAAGAAATACTACCAAGCTGTAGTAATCAAAACGGTGTGATACCAATACAAAAATAGATGCATATATCAATAGAACACAATAGAGAGCACAAAAATAACTCCATAATTATATGGTCAGTTAATCTTGATAAAGGAGGCAAGAACGTGCAATGGGAAAAAGTCTCTTCAACAAATGATGCTGGGAAATCTGGACAGCTACATGCAAAAGAATGAAATTAGACCACTTTCTTATACCATACACAAAAATAATCTATCTATTGTGAGACTTGGAACCTAAATGTGAGACTTGGAACCATAAAAATCTCAGAAAAGACCACAGGCAGTAATTTCTTTGACATTGGCCATAGCAACGATTTTTTTAGATATATCTCCTGAGGCAAGTGAAACCAAAGCAAAAATAAGTTATTGGGACTACATCAAAATAAAAAACTTCTGCAGAGCAAAGCAAACAACCAACAAAAGACAACCTACTAGATGGGAGAAGAGATTTCCAAATGACATATTGAATAAAGGGTTAGTATCCATTATATATAAAGAATCTATAACTCAACAGCCCAAACCAAATAATTCAATTAAAAAATTGATGGAAAACTTGAACATTTTTCCAAAGAAGACATCCAGATGGAAAGCAGACATATGAAAGATGCTCAACTTCTCTAATCATCAGGGAAATGTAAATCAGAATCACAATGACTTTTCTCCTGACACCTGTCAGAATGGCTAAAATAAAAAACATAAGAAACAAGTGTTGACAAGGATGTGAAGAAAAAGGAACCCTCTTGCATTGTTGGTTGGAATGCAATCTGATGCAGTCACTTCGGAAAAGAATATGAAGGCTCCTCAAAAAATTAAAATCAGAATTACTCTATGATACAGTAATTCTGCTACTGGGCATATTTACACAAAGAATAAAAAAAACACCAATTCAAAATGATATATGCATCCCTATGTTAATTACAGCATTATTTACAATAGCCAAACTATGGAAACAACCCAAGTATTCATGGATAGATGAACAGATAAAGATGTGAGATACATATATATATAATAGACACATATCTATATATATTATACATATATGTAAAATATATATAATAGATAGATGATAGATAGATAGATAGATAGATAGATAGATAGATAGATAGAATATGTAATATTATTCAGCCATAAAAAAGAATGAAATCTTGCCATTTGCAACAACATGGATGGTCCTAGGTGCTAAGTGAAATAAGTCACTTATTTCACAGTGCTAAGTAAAATAAGTCAGAGAAAAACAAATACCATATGATTTCACTCATACGTATAATTTAAGAAAGAAAACAAAAAAATGAAAGAAGTAAACTAAAAACAAACCCTTAACTACAGAGAACAAACTGATGGTTTTCAGAGGGTGAGGGGATGGGTGGAATATGTGAAGGATATTAAAAGGACACTTAACAAGATGAACACTGAGCAACATATAGAATTATTCAATGACTGTATCATACACTTGACAATAATATAACACTGTATGTTAACAATACTCAAATTAATTTTTTTAAAAAGAGAAAGTGTCAATGGCCAAGGGTTGAACAATTTTTACTTAAGGATAATATTTTCTTTTTTTTTAAGTTTTATTTATTTATTTGACAGAGAGAGAGAAATTACAAGTAGGCAGCGAGGCAGGCAGGGAGAGAGGGGGAAGCAGACTCCCTACTGAGCGGAGAGCCCAATGTGGGGCTCGATCCTGGGACCCTGAGATCATGACCTCAGCTGAAGGCAGAAGTTTTAACCCACTGAGCCACCCAGGCGCCCCAAGGATAATACTTTCAATGAATTTAAATGTATCAAATATATTTAAATGTATGAGTTCCTAATTATATACACACTAGCTGCACATATACTACCTATTTTGTATATATATAATAGAATAAATACAAAATAATATAGAAAAACATGTATGTGCATACACATGCAAATTAATCACCTTCAGGTGAATAGGAAATTGATTCACTGCAGTAAAAACTGGTATATAAACAAATCAAGCATTATTCTGTTTCCCATGTGAACTGTATAATAACCAGCTGGTTGATGAGAAGTATCTGTTTATAAAAGGATTCAAATTAATAAATGTGAAAGAAATGATAAAAATGTCACCATTGGTAACCCCTAATTAATGAATAGATTCAATGCACTGAGCATAATAAACAGAGGTTAAAATCCACAAAGCCAGACAACCAGATACAATGTATCTCTTGATGAAAGTGCACACCACCATATTAAGACCTGCTAAAGGGATGGGACCCAAACCTGATGGAGCCTCCAGATCAAGCTCACAATTTGCAGGAAATACAGAGAACAGAGGAACATGTTGAACATAGCTGTGAATAAGAAATCAGCAAAATCCAGTCTGTGGATTTTAGTTTTTGGTAAGTAAATATTAAGGAGAAGAAAGTGTTATAGGTGGGGCATCTGTAAATTATAAAGGACTTCAAAGACACACCAAACAAAATAGGAATTCAGTTTTAAGTTTAAGTTTTAATGTCTATGAATTCACCTTAGGGTGATTAAATTTCACAAAAATGCAAGAAAGCAATTTCTACAAAAGTCAGGATGGTGGCTGTCTTTTGGAGGAGAAAGAAGGATTTGTGATTGATACAGAGCAGGAGATGGTGGTGAAGTCCTATTTCTAGACTTGAGCTTTGGGATTAAGGTGTTTAAAAGTAAACATCTTCAGGGTGCCTGGGTAGCTCAGTAGTGTGAGCAACCAACTCTTGATTTTGGCTGACTTTATGATCTCAGGATGAGATCGAACCCCACACTGAGCCTGGGGTCTGCTTAGATTCTCTTCACCCCTGTACCCCACTCCACCCTCCCTTCCCAAGTCTTATGCACTCACTCTCTCTCTCTCTCAAAAGAAAAAAAGTAAAAATCTTCCACATTAAGCCATGTATTTTCATGCAGTATTCTGTATTTGCTTTTGACTTTACAAAGAAGGTTAAAATATATTCAATGCATCATTGAGTTGGCAATAGAACAAAGAAAATCCTAGAAGTCCAATATTGGAGCAAAAAGGTGAATTCATAGAGGTCAATAAGGACTGATGTTAGCTATCAACCTGAGGGCAAATGCTGCATCTTGTAGTCTTTGAGCCTCTCTGTTCAAGGGCAACACAAGGCTCTAGTTTGTGGTATTGCAGGGTCCCTGTTAGAAGGGAATTAAAATCCTCTCCAAAAAAGCAGAGCTTCAGATCAGGCATCAAAAAGTTTCCACAGATAAAGTTCCAGAGGGTGTAAGCTCATAGGAAAAATGCTAAAACTCACCAGAAAAGAAGGAACCGGGACAATGAAGCAGTGGAAATGATGGACAGCAGAGTCAGACCTGTAAAGAGTTCAGAAAATGCAATTGAAAGAAAATACTGGAACATAATAAAGATGCTGAGTATGTTCTAAGAGAGCAAAGACTTGAAAGCGACCAAGTAGATTTCTTTTAAACATCAAGTGTAATTCTATAAGTGAAAAATAAATAAAACCAAAATTTATGACACCAGGGAGGGACATCCAACTTCAAGTATGATGAAACAGCCTGTGACAGAGCAATGTTCCTGCCAAGAAAAATTGGAAAAGCAGAATAAAATATACAGAAATACCTATTTGAGAAAATTGTAGAACTAGTAAGGTAATCAGATTTTGAGAGGAAAAAAATTAGAAAGAAGAAACCTTGGGAAAAATGGAGCCAACCTTCTGCAACAGATTTTTACCTCCTTTATTGGCCAGTTTGTTGTACAGAACAAAGGTCTGATGGGCCAAGCAAAGAGCTTAGGCAGAGTGACATCTGCCATCAGGTGGAGAAAACAGAGCTGCTTTGGACAGTCTGATGCTTACAAATGCTTGCGTGAGAAGGGAGCGGTGAAGATCTGAACCTATTGCTACCATTTTTTCCTTCAAGACATAGAACAAATTCTGAAGCTTCTTGGGGCCAGAGGCCAGGATGCCAAGCAAAAAGCCATCATAAAACACTGGTAATCTCACATTGCTGGGAAGGAAAAGATGAAATTTTAGGACCTGCCAGAGAGCAAAGGCCTGGAAGGATATTCCAGGTTGTCATTTGGGGAGGGGACAAGCCAGAGACAGATGAAAGCAGATGGCACAAAATAACAGTAATATTTTTTTAATCATTTAAAATTAGAGAATTAAAATGCAAGGTAGCAAGACTATAAAAGACAAGAGTTTAATGGAGTTAAGGTGTTGCGTGATTCATGCTCTCTCAAATGAGTTTTTAAAAACTCAACTAAGCTATTAAGAGAACATATTGTAATCTCTACGTTTTCCACTGAAATTGGAGTAAAATACATACATAATCAAATACAAGAAAACAAATGAAAATTTTGATTAAGCCAAAAACAGGGTAAAAAGAAGAATAAAAGAAACATGCAACAAAGATACAATAGCAAAATGGTTGATACACAATTTACTAAGTTAGCAAGTTCATTAAATGTAAATTAGACTAAATCCAATTAAAAGACTAAGAACTCCAGACTGGAGAAAGCAAATATAAGTCACTTGCAAAAGATGTTCCTTAAATCTGAAGGTACAGAAAAATGGGAAGTATAAAGATAGAAAAATATGTTCCTAATTAAGTACCAACATTCCCCCCATTCCCAAACACCACCAGGAAATGTGCATAGTTTTAAATATATGGCAATTTAGGCTTTAAAAATAACAAGCAATATAAGAAGTAACAAAGGCATTTTTAAATAATAGGGTCAATCCACTAAAAAGATACCATAATCCTTCACCTCTATGCATCCAGTAACATAGCTTCAAAATATAAAAGCAAGAATTGACAGAACTAAAATGAGAAATAGATAAATTCACAATCATAGAGGGAGACATAGCTCTACTCTTCAAAGCCAAAATAAAGATAAAAAAATATAAAAATATAGAAGATCTGGACAACATTAATAATATGTGTAATCTAGTGGATATTTATAGAATGTTGACCCAATAAACTACACGAGTTGGCAAACTTTTACTTAAAGGTCCATATAGTAAATATTGTAGACTTATAAGCCATATGGTCTCTGTAGCAACTACTCGATCTGCCATCATAGGTGAATATAAACATAGCATGGAAATGAATGGACAAGGCTGTGTTCCAATTTACTTTATTTACAAATGCTCAACAAATTTCAAAGACTTGAGATCATTCAGAACACATTGCTTGGCCACAGTGAATTTAAGTAGAAATAAGTGAATAAAGATAATTCCCATTATACGATTAAACATACACTTTAAAGTAAACTCTAGTTCAAAGAAAAATCACAAAGTAAATTGGAAATATTTTAACTTAAATAAAAATAAAAATATCACATACAAAAACTTATGGGAAATCCTAAAGCTGTACTTAGAGGGATGTTTATAGCTAGAAAACCAATTATCAAAGAATCTATGTGAGGGATTTAGAAAAAGAGAAGAATAACACCTAAAGCATAGGTAACAAAATTAAAAATAAACAAATGTGACTACATCACACGAAAAAGCTTCTGCATGGCAAAGAAACAATAAAATGAGAAAATGACCTACAGAATGCGGAAAAATATTTGCAAAACATATATCTGATGAGCGGTTAATATCCAAAATACAGTTGACCCTTGAAATAGAGCAGAGTACTGTAAATGTATTTTCCCTTCCTTATAATGTTATTAATATTCTTTTCTCTAGTTTACTTTATTATAAGAATACAGTGTAGAATACATACATAAAATATACGTTAATCGACTGTTTATGCTATCTGCAAAGCTTCTGGTCAACAGTAAACTATTAGTAGTTAAGTTTTGGGGAAGTCTGAAGTTATATATGGATTTTTTACTGCATGGGAGGTGGGAGTTGACACCTCTAAGTCCTTTGTTGTCCAAGGGTCAACTATATATAAAGAACTCATGCAACTCAACAGCAAAAAGATAAAAATTAAAAACTAACCAATTTTTTAGATTATTAAAATCAGCAGAGGGGTACACCTAGGTGGGTTAGTCAGTTAAGCATCTGTTTTTGACTCAAATCATGATCCCAGGGTCCTGTGATCAAGTCCCGAATTGAGCTCCTTATTCAGCTCAGCAGGGTGTGCTCCCCCTGCTTGTTTTCTTTCTCTCTAACAGACAAATAAATGAAATTTTTTAAAAAAATAAAAATTTAAAAATTTTTAAAAATCAGCAAAGGAACTGAAAAGAATTTTACAAAAGAAGATATATAAATGGACACTAGATACACAGAAAGCTGTCCAACATTACTAATCATTAGGGAAACACAAATCCAAACCACAATGAGATATTATCTTATGCTTGTTTGAATAGCCAGCATCAAAAAAATAAGGGATAACAAGTGCTGGTGTGGATTTGAAGAAAAGGGAACCCTTGTGCGCTCTTGGTGGAAATGTAAATTGGTACAGTCGCTATGGAAAACAGTATGGAAGATCCTCAAAATATTACAAATAGAACTACCATATAATACAGCAATTCCACTTATAGAAACATAATTAAAGAAAATGAAAATACTATGTCAAAAAGACATCTGCACCACCATGTTCACTGCAATATAATTTCCAACAGTCAAGCTATGAAAAAAAATTACCTGTTCATTGTTAGGTGAATGGATAAAGAAGCTGTGGGATAGGTAGGTAGATAGATGATAGATAGATAGATAGATAGATAGATAGATAGATAGATAGATAGATGATAGATCGATCGATCTTGACCTTCATGATTATGGATGAAACTTGTGGGGCAATATGTTAAGTGAAATAAGTCAAACAGAAAAGATAAATACTGTATGATTGCACCTATATGTGGAACTTGACAAAAACCAAAAATCCTCATGGAAAAAAGATATCAGGTTTATGATTACTAGAGGCCAAATATAAATGTTGGAGAATTGGAGGAAGGTGGTCAAAAGGTACAAACTTGCAGTTTTTAGATAAATAAGTACTAGGGTTGTCATGTATAACATGTCAACTAGAGTTCGAGTAGTTCCTAAGAGTTCTTATGACAAGGAAAGAAAAAACACTTTTTCTTTTTGTATCCGTATGAGATGATGGGTTAATCACATCACCATATGTGTAAGTTGAGTCACTGTACTATACACTTCAAACTTATACATTGCAGGATGTCAATTTTATCTCAATAAAACTGGAAAGGAAACAAAAAAGAAAAAGAGCAGTAAGTTAAGCTCATAGAAAGTAGAGACAAATATTAAGGCTAAATGTATACATTAATGAAATGTAGAGATGTACAACAGAGAAAATTAACAAACTAAAAGTTAGTATTTGAAAAGACCAATGAAATTGAGAGAACTTTTCCAAGACTGAAAAGTAAAAGAGAAGAGGAAAAAAATGAAGAAGAAAGAAGCAAAGAAAGAAAGAAGATCAGACAAGATAGAAACGAAAAGGGAGATATCACTACTAGAATTAGTAGTGAATTTAGCAAGTTACTTAGATAAAATTAACCGAAAGTCTATTTTTGGGACACAAATATAAGTGAAAATTTAAAATAAACTCAATCATTTATATTAGCAGAAATTAACAAATAATAAAAGATCTATAAGATTATACAATAAATGATGTAAAAGATGTATAAGATTCTACAATAAAATCATAAAACATTACTGAAAGGAATTTTAAAAGACCTAAAAAAATAAATAAATCAGTAAACCATATTCAAAATTAAAAGACTCAAAATTTTAAAGATATTCTTTCCAAATTGATCTATCGAATTGTATGGAATTTCAATAAAAACTCCAGCAGCGTATTTTTTATGGAAATGAACAAGTTGCCTTTAAAATTTATATGGAAATACAATAAAATTTTTTTCAAAAAAATGTGTTACATCAATTGGATAGTCCTATGAAAAAAATATCTTTATCCCTAACTCACACAATATTTAAAATTAATGCCACATGGGTCATGGTTATAAAAGGAAAAGAACAATAAAGTTTTGGAAGAAAACATAAAAGGATACTTTCATGACATTTGGTAAGAAAAATTTCTTTAATGCATACAACCACCAACCATAAAGAATATAATTGATATATTATACTGTGTTAAAACTAAGAAATTTTAGTTATCAAAATTAAGAATATAAAATAAGTCACAGAGTAAGAAAAGATATGTGTAGTGTCCAATAAAAAATTTTCATCCAGCATATTTAAGTACTTCTACTTGTTAATATGAAAATGCAAACTACTAAAAAGAAAAAATGAGTCAAAGTCTTGAACAGGCCTCTTCCAAAAGAGGATATCCAAATGACCAATGGAAATATAAAACTAAACTTACCTTCTTTAGCCAAAGAAGTGGCAATTAAAGCCATAATGTGACTGGACACTTTCCCGAGTGACTAAAATACAAAATGTAGATAATTCCTAATCCAAAGATGTGGAGCAACTAGAACTTTGACACATTGTTCATGGAAATATAAGTTGGTACAAGAGCTTTGGAAATATAAGTTGGTACAAGAGCTTTGGAACGGTCTTAATAGTATCTATTAAAGCTGAATATATGAATACCTATCAACTAGCAAGTCTATTTGATTACAAAGAAACACATACATATGTATACCAAAAGATATATATGAGGAAGTTCATAGCAACACATTTTGTGATGGACAAATACTGAAATTAACCCAAATGTTTATAGATGGTTGAATGGATAAAAGCAATAAAATATTCTTACACCCATGAAAATGAACTACATTTTGATTCAACATCATAATGAATGTCACAAACATATCCTTGAACAAAAGAAGTCAGACATAAAGAACTTAATGACCATAAGTTTCCATTGGATAAAGTTCACAAAAGGCGAAGTTAATCTATGCTTTTGGAATGTAGGGTACGTATTAATTTTGGTGAGTTAGTTAGAGAAAGGGGCATAGAGGGATCCTCTAGGGTGCTGGAAAGTCCTATTTCTTGGTTAGGTGCTGCTTACATGGGTGGATTTACCTATAAAAATTTCTTCTCACTGGCACTTCTAATGTTTGCATTTTTATGTGGGTATATTACATAGCAATAATGATTTGTTTGGGGGCTCCTGGGTGACTCAGTCTGTGTCTGACTCGATTTCAGCTTAGGTCATGATCTCCAGGATCGTGAGATCAAGCCCCACATTCAGCTCTGTGCTGGGCATGGAGCCTGCTTAAAATTGTCCCTCTTCCTCTGTCCTCTCTCTGTTTCTCCCAAAAAAAAAAAAAAAAAAAAGATTTTTTTAAAGCAACTTTAAAATAAAAATATTTTCAAACAAGCCAAACTGAGAACATTATACCAACAGACCATATACATAGGCATTTCTGAGGGTTTTAATGTGGAAGATGTCAAATGATTCCATATAAAAGATGTGAATACTAGAAGCAGTAGTTAACAAATAAGTTGGTATACAAGTGGTTAAAGCAAACAAATATGAATTTGATGAGATTGTATTAATAATTTTTAGTATGTTGGATAACTTTAATTTTCAGTTGTCAGATGGAGAAGGTCTGAGAATCCAATGTGTAACATGATGACTATAGTTGATAGCACTATATGTGTAATTGAAATTTCCTAAGAAACTAGAACTTGAATGTCTGCAACCATCCTTATTCCACCCCTCAAAAGGTAAATATGTGAGTGAGGGATATGTTAACTAATTTGATGGGGGAAGTCTTTTCACAAGTAGAATAAATCAAAAAGAATTATATCAACAAAAGAATAAATTACTGGGTAAAAAATGTAAGTTAAAAGGAGAATGACCAAAAAAGAGTTCAAAGTTTCTTATATTGATCATGAAGAGAGTTATATATCTCAATTTACTAATTTTAATTATTATGTGTGATATAATTTATTGGTTAATCACTAAAAGAGTAACAATAGTTTATATGATTTCTAAACTAATGGGGTAAAAAAAATCTTGAAATCAAAACATATATATGTATATGTTTACATTTATACATACACACCACACCATACAGTATTAGTTATCTATTACT
Organism: Procyon lotor; assembly: GCA_028646535.1. Classification (NCBI taxonomy): domain Eukaryota; kingdom Metazoa; phylum Chordata; class Mammalia; order Carnivora; family Procyonidae; genus Procyon; species Procyon lotor. Next base: position 72,476,875 of record CM053613.1, read on the forward strand.
GTAACAAATTACTCCCAAAACCAAGGTTTTTTAAAAAAGCAATCATTTATTATCTTAAACTTTCTATGGGTCAAGAACTCAGGAGTTGCTCAGTGGAGTAGTTCTGATTATCTTTTGTGAGACTGCAGGCAAGATACTTTTCAGGGTTATAATAATCTTCAGATTTGATGGGGATTGAGAAACATGCTTCCAATGCCACTAATGTGGCTGCTGGCAGAGAGCCTTGGTTCCTTGCTGGCTGTTGGACAAGGGCCTTAGTTCCTGACCACATAAAGCAAATATTGAGGAAACTCCAGAGGAAAATTGATGCATCATCCATTGTTGAGGGAGATTTTATTGCCCCTCTTAGTAACTGATAGGTAAAAACCAGTAAGGATAAAAAATTCTGAGCAATAAAATCGTCAGTCCGGTCTAATGTACGCTTACAAAGTATTGGCCAATAACAGAGATATATTTCCTTTTTAAGCACACATGAAACATTTACAAATATTGACTGCATAGTAAGCCATAAAGCAAACCTCAACAAGTGTTCAAAAGCTATGAAAACATCTAACATGATGAAAATAGAAGTTAACAACGAAAAGAAAATAGGAAGAAATATTCATTTGGAAATTTAAAACACTTTTCAAAAACTCAGGCATCAAGACACTGTCATAATGACAATAAGATAAGATTTAATAGGACACTCTAACCAAAATACTTCCAAATTTACAAACTCAAAATATAGAACCTTAAATTATTATTTTAGAGAAGAAATAATTTTTAAGAGGAGTCAAATATTCAAATTAAGAAATCAGAAAAAGAATAGCATAATGAAAGGAAAAAGGGAAATGAAGAATATCAGAGAGGACATTGGTAAGTGAGATGAAAAGTACACAAACACCAAACATGAACTTATTTAAAAACTGAAAAAGAGACTGATCACGGCTAGATTGACCAAGAAAAAAAGAGACAGCACCAATAAACCATAAGATTAGGAGGGAGGGATGAATATAACTATGAATACAGTAGAAACTGGAAATGTTTAAAAATGTACTATCACTATATGTTGATAAATTTGAAAACTTTGATAGAATGGACAAATACTTAGAAAAGCTACACAATTCACTCAATAAGAAAAAAACAACTCAGAATAAGTCTAAAATAATTTAAGAAATTGAATCAATAATCAATAGGTCAAAATCTTCTCCCAAAGACATCCCAGGGTCAGATAGTTTTACAAGTATGTTTTATTAAAACATCAGGAAAAAAATCCCAATTTTACACGATTTCTACCAAAGAAGAGAAAAATAAATGACACCTTAAACATTTTTATAAAACATCTTTCTCTTTTCTTTTACATTTTCCCTCTATTCCTTCTTCCCCCTTCCTTCCTTCCTTCCTTCCTTCCTTCCTTCCTTCCTTCCTTCCTTCCTTCCTTCCTTCCTTCCTTCCGTCTTTCCTTCCTTCCTTCCTTCCTTCTTTTCCTTTCTTTTTTTAATGTGTCAAGTCTCATTATACATTTCCTATTCCGGATGTGGACTCAGTCATTTTCTCAAGGAATCTGTGATGGCTGCTCTCTACCCAACCAGTGCACTCCCATCTGCTATGAGTGTTGACTGCTTATCACTCACAGTAACAATAACTTCTTCAAAGAACAGCCCTGCACTATTACCAAGCTTCTTCACACCCTTACCGCAGTAGCTCATGGGCAATGACTAACTGAAGTGGGGGACAAAAGACTTGCCTTAAGTTGTCAGGAACTCTGTAGGGTCATCTGTGCACCAGGCTGACTCTAATCTAGTCAAGCCTGCGTCCTTCCTTATTAGCTTCTGACCTTGACCCTATCCTGTTTTTCCTCAGCTCTCCTCCTGAGAGCTTTCCTTCATTAAATCACATCCGGTCCCACTCTCTGGCCCTGCTTAAGGAACCCAACTAAAACACAACATTAGTTTGTTTCAGTGAGAAATTATACCATGTTATGGGCATTACTACTGAATCAATCATTGTTTTGAGACCTTTTCAGTGGAAAGAACTATGAAATATTTCTTATTAATGAAAAAATTTATAAGTTCACGCTGACATTTCCAATTCAATTTTATGATTACAGGGACTTACTTAACTCCTCTAATATTATACCTACATTTTCCTCTCTCCCCCTGAAAATCATGGCTCCTAATACATCAACATATCTATTTGCTAAATAAAGGTTCTAAACATTATTGACATAAGAACATAAACTGATCATGAAATAACACAGTCTTCTGAATGTTCAAGTTTACACTGTTTGAGATCAATATGGTTTATTCAGAGTATAATTAATGTTTTAACTCATTTGCAAATCTATTATACAATAGTACTTAATTATGAAGTTCAGCGGTGTTTGCTACTTATAATTACCTCTTGTTTACCTTCTGCCTCTCATAATTCATGATAGTCTTATTTATTTATTTGTTTATATTGAAATATAATAGACATATAACATTGTATTAGTTTTATGTGTACAACATAATGATTTGGTATATGGAATTACAAAAAATCAGATCTCCTTTCATTGACTACAAAACAATTTGATTCAGATCAAAAATCCCAACAGATTGTTTTTAAGTAAAGTTGCATGTAAGTTTTTTGGTAGAGTAAGGCAATTCTGAATTAATCAAATAGTTTAGGAGGACTTTTCCTATCAGACATTAGGACTTATAAACTATGGGAGCACCTGGGTGGCTCAGGCATTAAGTGTCTGCCCTCGGTTCAGGTCATGATCCCGGGGTCCTGGGATTGAGCCCCACATCAGGCTCCTTGCTCAGTGGGGAGCCTGCTTCTCCCTCTCCCACTGCTTCTCCTTTTCCCTCTGCTTCTCCCTCTTCCTCTGATCCCCCTGCTTGTGTTCCCTCACTCTATCAAATAAATAAATAAAATATTTTAAAAAATTATAAACTATGGTAAAACCTATAGTAATAGATCAACTGACAAAGGGAACAGAATGAGAGTCTAGAAAGTGACCTCCTCCCAAATGGAAAATTGGACTCTCATCTCGTTCCAGAGCTGGCATTGCCAATTAGTGAAGAAAGAATAGACCTTTAAATCAATTATTTTAGAGCAATTAGTTTTTCATTTGAAGGAAATGAAAATTGATTTCCATCAAGTCTCAGCATATGCAAAATTTTATTACTGTTGGATTCTATATCATACAATTTTTAAAAGACAAGATGGTCTGTAAAAAAAATGAACAGACAAACCAGAAATAGGGCACTGGTATTTGCAAGTGTTTGCAATATTTGACATAGAATCAGTATAGAGAATATGTAAAGAATGACTATAAATCAATAAGAAAAAGATAAGCAGATTAAAAGTTGGCAAAGAGCTTAAACTATCCTTTCACAGAAAAGTTGCCATGAACATAAGAAAATATATTCAATATTATTAATGAGACACATGCAAACTAAAACCATAATACAGTGGCATTTTACATTTATCAGAAATTAAAAAGTCTGACAATTTTAAGTGCTGAAGAGAATAGGATATAATAATAATAATATACTGCTGGCAGGGTAACAGTGATTATTGGTCATTCTGGAAAACAATTTAGCTTTGTCTAGGCTCCAAGAATTCTAATTTGAGGCATATTCTAGTATGTGCGTGCCATAGGAATGACAGAAATTTTTAAGGAAATGTATAAATGATGTGTAGCACATCATATAATGGAGTACTATACAAGCAATCAATATAAATTAACCTCATTTATATGACGAATCTCAGGAATATAAAGCAAGATTAAATGGAAAAAAAAAGGTACTGAAGAATACATTTAATATCCTTCTACATATAAAGTCCAGAAAAACGTACATGCGGTTAACAATAAAGAAAAGCGAGGAAATATAAAACAGATTCCAGGATTATAATGTAATTATTTGAGGTGGAGAAGTGTGGGGAGTCATGTAAATGTATAGAAAGTACATTCAGGCCTTCAAAGTACTGCCAATTTAATTTTTATATGTGAGTCATTGTTTTGTTGTCTTTTAAGTCTGAACATTTATGAAAGCATTTTTGTACAGATTAAATAGTTCAGAAAGTTTTGTTTAAAAGTAAGGTATAAAAAGTGCAATATGATTATAGAAAGACAGAAGACAAGGAAGGAAGGGTGGGGGGGAGGGAGGAAGGAAGGGAGGACATTATAAAAGTTATAACATTTTCAAAAGCAACAATCAATCACTTTAAATAAATATTTATTGGGAAATTGAAATGTGCCAAAAAAAAAAAGATTTATGATTAGGTAATGAGTATGCCTTTAATATACTGAATAGATCTGTGACTCAGAGATAATTTTCCACAGTTTGCCCAATTGCTAAGTGGTAAGCCAATATTTTAAACCAGTTCTTTGATTTCATATTTTATTGTTTCTTTGATTTTAGCCTGCTTTCTAGGAAAATTGCAAGCCAAAGTTTGGAAGTTTGGGAGTCTTTAATATTAATCATGAATCTCCATTATGACAGAGTCTTATATCAAGACTAGGCTTTAAAAAATGGTTATTAAGTTATTTATGGGCATTACAATTATTTTTTATAAACTAACATCTTGTAGTGCTCTCTTAAAAAACTAGATCACTTTCCAAGAATAATATAAAAGACAATACTCTAATTTAAATGTTTGATTCATTTGACTATATATATTTTTTTAACTTCTGTGTGAAAAAATAATCACTATAAACAAATTTGAAAACCAAGTGGAATTTGGAAAACATAACTGTTTATACCAGACAAAAATATATAAATTTATATTCCCAATATATAATGATCTCTGGGCAGGTTTATATATTTATATAAACAAATAATAACAAAGAAATAAAGCTCTCTCTCTCAAAAAAAAAAAAAATCCAAAACAAAAACAAGGAAAAGATACAAACATAATATTTCAAATAATAAATGCTAAAGATTCAAAAATACTAAAATACTAATTAATCAAAGGAACATAAAGAGGAGCTTTTATTATTATTTATTATTATTGTTTTATTTTATTTAATTGATACTATCAGTTGGCAAAACATTGTGAAGATTGAAAAGATAAAAAGTTGTTAGAGTTTGGTCATACTTCCATTTTTATGCTCTCTGATATTAAAGTAACTTGGTTTCACTTTCAAGAGTGTATTTGACAATGTTTCAAAAGACAAAATATGCACTTCTTTTGACTAAGCAGTTACGCTTCTAGAAATATTTTCTAAGTAAAAAAAAAGCTTTCAAAAACATATATTTTTGATGGTTGATCACAGTATTACTTGCAATAATTAAAATTTGAAATAATATTTCTCAATATTGGTTTAGTGAGCTATGGAATATTATGCAAACACTGAAATAATCATACTAATCAATATATTGATATAGAAAATGTCTGATTGTTGGTTGAAAATGGATTCTAGGACTTATGCTGAATTCTCTGGATGATGGAACTTCACAGGATTTTCATTTTCTCCTCTACAGATTTCTCTATTTCACAATGAGCATATCTATATATAAGTAAGCAAAAATAATAATAAAAAAAGAACAAAAATGAACCCTCTAACACACATGCATATTATTAGCAAATAGGTTTTCAGGAACATAACAGCTACCACTTACTGAATATCCAATTTATGTCAAAGGTGAATTTCCCGAAACTCTGAAAGGTAGGGCTTCGAGAAGTTCAGTAACATGCTCAAGTAACAAAGGAGTGTCTCAGTCATTATTCTGAATCAAGTACTTGATTCATCTAATCATGAATCCATGATTCTCTAATCCGTGTTATCGCATAAAGCATCTCTTAACCTTAAGTCAATGAACCAGATCGCCATGGACAGCTCTCAGGATCTGTGAACCTGCTGAAATCATAAGCAGAATTCCCTTTGTATGTAATTTTTTCTGGGGTAGAGTCCACACCATTTATCACAAAGTTACATTATATGGTCTCAAAGGATGAAGGGCTCATCCCTTTGAGGGAACATAGATTCCCCTGAAATCGTAAAACCCTTTTGATGGTGCTCAGGCTTCCCAGCTGAAGAAAGCAGTATGTTTTCCCCCATTTCCCTGCTTGCCACTCCCAGCCCCTTGTCTCTGGGAGTTTTGAAAGTTTTCTCTCTTTTTAAAAATGGTATTTATGTATTTATTTAAATAAAGATTGTGTGCATTGAAGCTGTGATTGTTTAAGCCATTGAAGCCATGATGGTTTGATTTATGCATTTTTGAGAATAAGCGGGCAGGTGCTCTGTGAGGCTCCTTCCCATGACTGTGCTGGGGAAGTTGTACACAGCAACTTTTGTGTATATAGCATGGATCCAGGCTAGGCTACTACGGGACAACTTACTGTAGTCCAGTGTGTCTGCATGACCAGGGCCTTTCCCTTAGTGGAGAACATCAAATAGGGCCAAGACCTCTCCACAGTTGCATTTTCACCTTCGTTCTGACACTAACCGTCTGGTCACCCACTGGAGCATTCTAGAATTCAATCCGAGATCTAACCACCAGGAGTTGGTGCAGCCTACATAGGGTGAAGGACACAATGCCAACAAATCCATTTCAGATACCAACCACACTTTGAGGTTTCCTAGGCTACCCCATATTTCTGAACAACTAGTTACACAATCAGGGATTTCCCATGACCCCTCTGAGAATTTGCTGGAGTGACTCCCAGAGCTCACGGAAATGTTAACAATTGCATTTGTATTACAAAGGATGAAAATCCTGAAGAGCCCAATGAAGAGACACAGAAAGCATGCAAATCTTCCAAGCCCTCTCCTTGTGGAACACATCAATGTGTTCACCAACTTCCCTGAGTGAGGGAGCTCCATTCAGTGTCCAGAATTTTTACTGGGGTCTCATTACATGGGTTTGATTGATCAAATCACCATTCATGTGATTTAACTCGATCTCCTTGCCTTCCCTCTTTGGAGGTGGAGTTGGCTCAAAGATTCAACTCCTTAATCACATGATTAGGAGTTTTGCTGATGATCAGCCTCCATTCTTAGGTGGATCCACCATGAGTCACTTCATTAGCTAACCGCAGGTTTGATTCGAGCTGCTGATGAATAATAAGGATACTTCTGTTGCTCAAGAAATTGCCAGGATTTGGAACCACCATGTCTGGAAACTAGACAGAGACCAGTTCTTCCTTCTGTAACAAGCTTTCTCTTTCAATATATGTTTTCCAATTCTCATTTTGTCTTCTTTCCTTAATTTTCTCTCCCTCCTTTCCTTAGTCCTCTTTTCAACTGTTCCTCTGACTTTGTCCTGTTACTTGAATTTAAGACTGAAAATATTGCCTACGGTTTGTACGATGGAGAAACTTGCAAGAGGACACACTTAGAGGCACTATACAAAGCACCAGCTGTTGAGATGATCTTTAAGACAGGTTGTATAAATGAACCCTATGGTAACTCAAGGCAGGAGCAATAAAAGACAAAAGTCAGACATGATGCAAGGGATAAAAACATGCTACTTATTAAAATTTTTCTTTGAAAATGTTTCTACATTTTTAGGGCACTTGCAAACCACGTGAGGATCTTCTTAATGTGCAGATTAATACTTAGTACTTCCAAGGACCCAGGAATGTGCACACAGCCACCTACATAATGTGTGAAACCCAGTGCAAAATGGAAATTCAGGGCCCCTTGTTGAAAAAATTAAGAATTTCAAGATGGTGAGAGCAATACATTGAACCAAACACAAAGTCCTTGTGAACAGGGGTCTTTGGTTAATGCTAATGATCCATTGACCATAATTTGAGCAGAAACTATTTGAGTAGGATTAGGGAGGGACAGGTCCCCCCAGAATGGGCCATTTGGCATGCAAATTATCTTGAGCTGAAGGCCTTTGAGACCCTGCCCCTCCCTGAACTACATAGAAGACTCTAAACTGGGAAGTCTTTCCTAGAATAAAGGTCATTCACAAGTAAATTTAAGCTAACTGACCTATCTATAAGGCAGGGCAAACAACTAATTACCAAATATCTGCTTTTCTTATTGCTCTGTGAAGTGCATTTCTTTCTTGGGAGGTTCCAGACCCCTACCCACTTCTCCTTTTTTCTGGATGACATACATACCTCATTTTGCCTATCTTTGGAATGCATACATACATCTTTGTGGATCCCCTGTACATACACGATTAAATTTGATTTTCTCCTGTTAATCTGTCTCTTGTCAATTTGATTCCTAGTCCAGCTAGAAGGAAACTTGAAGGGGACAGGAACCCTTGCTCCTTGAAAAAAAAATCTAAATGTTCTAAATTGCCTGCCTTCCATAATGGATTTATAATTTTGTCGGTTTATTGATTTTTGATTTTCCTTAAAATAAGATATTTATTTGGTAAATTAACCAAGCAATTTGAATGCTAGGGTTATTTCAGAGACAAATGTTTGTTTTTGTTTTTGCTGTAAGATATTCAATAAATATTTGATAAATTAGTCAATAATATGGTACATGGACATATAAGAGATTTGTTCTTATTTTCTCTTGAAGGGTAGCAGAGGATGCAACCCCAAACTATGCCTCTTTGGCATAAGGATTATTTTGAGCTGATTATTTTGAGAGACTGCAGGCAGAGAAGCTCTGAAAACAGAATGGAAGGTACCCTTTTGCAAGAAAAATTTACATTACAAAGGAGGCCCACTTGGGGAAGAGAGCTACTATCAGAAAACTTTTTACCTAAAAAACTTATCTACATAATAGGGCAATTTTGTTTACCAAACATCTCCTCCTCTCACTTTCCAGAGAATTACCTCCCTCATATCTTTTTGTGACTCTAGTATATATGCCATTAAAATTGTTTTGTTTTGTTTTTTTCTCCTGCTAATCTGCCTTTTATTATTGGGGGGAGAGGGGCTTAACCAAAAACCTAGAAAGGTAGCAGAAAAGTTGTTTCCTCCCCTACACCATCTTTCCCTCCTTCCATGCCTTCTTTCTTCCTTCCCATCACTTTCTATCACTGATTCTGGACTTTGAATCACCTGCCTGAGACTTTTCTTCTTCCTCAACCCTCAGTTCCCTTCACATTGATTTCTTCAGGTAGTTTCTCTATTGTCAGGACACTTTTTCTCCATCCTTGTGTGTGACTGTGGCACCTCGGTTGGTCACTCTGGTAACAGAAGTGATCTGCTTAATTTCTAGAGAGCAGTGATTTTAATTTTAAGTATCCTTAATTTTTGCAACCATTTTCTTATGGAAATATTTCTAAAACATGTTACACACAGACATAGTCTTCAAACAGAAGATGAAGAACATAGTGTAATATACGGTAGAACCCTTATAGGTATTGTGTTTGGTGTATCTACTTGCTCCTTCCCAAAATGATCCAGGCCTTTGAAACATTAACTTCTTGCTTTTTTTTTTTATTTCCTGTTTGTAAAAAATTCTCCCCAACTGGTCCCCTCTAAATTCTTAGTATTGTCCATTTGTTTGCCTAAAATAGAATTATCAATTTTCTGTCTTTTTTTGGAACTGCCATGTCTAGAACCTAGACAAAGACCAGTTCTTCCTTCTGCAACAGTATCAAGCTTTGCCTTTTTTAAATGTGGTTTTGAAAGACCAGACAGCCAAGCTCACTATGATAGTTCTGCAGCAAATTCTGCGGCAAATTAGTCATTTATATAGACCTGACTGTGAGTGTAAGGAATTCATTCACTTATGAATAAAGAACTGAACTTTAAGCTTTGGTACACAGATTCTGTAATATCAACTCTGGATAGTCAGGGAAATTTTTAAATTTTTTACTCCTGTATTCTTGACAAAACTACCAGTGATTCAGATTGTTACAGTGTTTTCAGGAGTTCGACAATAAAGTCCCCGAACTTAATTTACATTTCGGTTCCAACTGATCACGAGGTTTCCATGTATATTTCAAACAGATTAGTCTGCCATTTCCAACATTCTGAGGTTTTTAAATTTTTTTAGAAATAGGAAATATCGTCAATCCCTGCCCTTAGAATGTTTCTAAATTCATGTGTAATAAGCCACTTTGATAGTCAAGGGTTCAGAGGTTGGTCATCAGAGGGGCCAAGGTGGCACATTTTGGTCCAGCCTGCCCTTGGTCTCTATAACGTCCAACATGTAGCTAATTTGATGTCTTTTCATTTTCGCTATATCTTTCTCATAACACACACACAGAGAAATAAACACTTATAAACAGGCACGCATATATACATATCCCATTATGGAGAAATTGGAAAAAGGAAACAGAAGAGGAATTCCTAAGGTGAGCAATTTGGGGGAGAGAGATGAGGCGCTAAAAGTGGTGAAATAAATACACAGCTCAGATTCCTGTTCCGTATGAGCTTATGTTTCCATCAAGGTTACTGAAGCGTTTTCAACTAGAATACTAAAAATTTCAGAACACAGAAAAGCTCTCCAGATTTATTTAGGCAAAACAAGCAAAACGTAACCCATGACACAACAGAGAGCCTTTTGGGGGCTAAGGCAGGAGCAGGAGCTGAAGGAGGGGGAGAGAGAGAGGGAGTCTGGTGCGAAAGGCATTCTCTGTCTAAGAACCAAAATCCAGAACCATGGCTGGAAAAAGATATATCAGCCCAATTATGTTGTCCGTGCTAAAGCGACTAAGCAGCCCTAAAATTACCCAAGCCGAGAAAAGGAAATTTGATACCCCTCCACTCAGAGCAGATGCATTCCCCATAGCACCATTTTTCTGTATAATTTTTAAGAGTTTCTTGTCAGAAATTGTGTTGTTCTCCAAATCCCTCTGCTTTCCTCCTTCTTGACCTCAGACACCCCCGGGCATGTACGCGCAGGAAGAGAGAAACAGCTCAGGCAGAGGCCTACAATGGTACACAATTCTGCCATGAGTTCATCCTAAATCAACTGAGAGCCGCAGAATATATGTCTTCCCAAAACACTAGAAAACAGCCAAGTCTATTTTTTTCTCCATCCATGTAGCTTTGGGGCCACCAGGTGGCGCTGTTGCAGACCAGCGCTCAGCCTCTCCATGCAGTGTGAGTGTGAGAAATGACAGGAAAGGTTCAAGTGAACCCCAGAGTATGTTGGTTGCGTTTCCTTAAAACCCAGTGCACCTTGAAGGTGATAACTGTCCTTCCAAAGTTCATTCTGAAATAGCAGGAAGCTACAAAGCAGCTTCGGTGGGGTTCGATCAGTTGAACCTTACCAGCCAGGTCACCGGAAAAGCAAAGATGTTTTCAGAGAGGCCAAATATAAGAGGTTGATGACTGCAGACCAAGAGACAAAACTCACTGAAACCCGTGAAATCAGTCAAACCAAGCTCTCAAAAACTTCACGTCCCTGCTCTCTTCTGTCTCATTCTGTCCATTGATTTGCCTTGATCCCCTAACCACTGTTCACTGCAACCCATCCCCCACTCAGGCAACACGGGAAAACACTCACATCTTAGAATGTAAGTGTCGCAGAATTACCAATAACCACACTGGCCAACCAAAGAAAGTTTCCATTGATTTCCCGTGTTGTAAATTGATCCAGATAAGTTCTGTAGCGTAAGGGGCTCATTAACTCGCTAATTTGAAATAATCTGAACATAAGCTGGGCTAAAGTTTCCTCTTGCCCTGTGTCCAGACTCATTTAACTCAATTTCTTCCAGTGCACCCCTAAGAAGGCCAAAGCTCAGTGTTCAATACCTACTTGATTTTACTGTTCCTTTAACATACTCCTTGCTCGCCTGCTCCTAGCTATTTGGTCTGGGATTAAGGTCAGAATGAAGGTAAGGAGTGAGAACAGAAAAAGAATATGAATGGAGAAATACAAATATAATCTAATTACTGGGGGAGGGGGAGGACTTCAAATACAACCTCTGATTTGGGTTCAAAGTAGCAGAGAGTTAGCCCAACTCATACTGTCTCTCCCATTGAATGCAGCTGTGCAGAGTTCATGGACTATCTCTCCGAGGACTCTAAATAGTAAAATAGTAACAGAAGGGTTAGGGAAGAAGACTAAAACTCAAAGTACCACCAAGTTGTCAGGGAGTTTCACATTTTCCTTCCTCTCTCCCCCAGGGTGAAAGCAGAGTAACATAAAAGCTAGAGGTGGGCACTGACCTGGGCATAGAGAGGCATTTCAGAAGAAGCCTGGAAAATAAATAAAACTGCCCTTATTCATAGATGACATGATTCACTATGCAGGAAATCTCCAGGAACCTACAAAAAAGCTCCTAGAAATAATACCTGAGTTTAGCAGAGTAACAGGATATAATAAGGCAACACACAAAAATCAATTGTATTTATATATAGTGGCAATGAACAGTTGAAAACAAATTTTTTTTTAAAAAAGCGCTGCTTACAATAGCTTTAAAGAACATAAAATACTTATATATAAATCTCACAAAACCTATACTGGATCTCTCTTCTCAATACTGTAAAATGCAGATGAAAGAAATCAAAGGAGGCCTAAGTGAATGGAGACACATACAGTGCTCATGAATCAGAAGACGATATGGTAAAGATGTCCATTTCAAAATTGTTTTATAGGCATCACAATGCCAACGATGAAAAACAAACAACCCAACTAAAAATAGACAAGAAACTTGAACATTTTACCTAAGAGGATGTGTGAATGGGAAAACACACACACACACACACACACACAAAGATAAGCAACATCACTAGCCATGAGCGAGTGGGGAAATGCACATCAAAGCCACATGTGATATGCCCACACAATTATAAGATGGCTAAAATATAACTACTGATAATGCTAAGTGCAGACGAGGACACAGAGCAGCTGGAACTCGCACACATTGCTAGAGGGGATGCCCAATAGAGCAGCCACTTTAGAAATGAGGTTGGCAGCTTTTATAAAATTATGCGTACATTTCCCATAGGACCGGAAACCCTGCTCCTGGGTATTTACCTTATAGATATGAAAATTTGTGTTCACCCAAAAAGCTATGCATCAAACGTCTACAGCAGCTGTATTCAAAGTTGCCAAATCTGGAAACAGTCCAAGTGTCTTTTTTTTTTTTTTTAAGATTTATTCATTAATTTGAGAAAGAGCCTGAGCCTGAGTTGGTGGGGAGGGGCAAAGGTAGAGTGAGAAGCAGACTCCCAGCTGAGCAGGGAGCTCGACACAGGCCTGGATCCCAGGACCCTAGATCATGACCTGAGCTGAAGGCTGAACAGACTGAGCCACCCAAGCGCCCCAATCCATCACTTTTAATGAGTGAATGGATAAACAGACTGTGAGACGTCCATGCAGTGCAGTACCACACAGCAACAGAGAGGAGCATGCTTCTGATACCCACAACGACCCGGGTGAATCTCAAAGGCATTATGTGGAGTGAAAGCAGCCAGTCTCAAAAGATCATACAGTGCATGATTCCACTGATAGGGTAACTTCAAAAAAGACAAATCTATAGTAATTGATGATTTATCAGTATTTGCCGAGAGTCAGGGATCTGGGGAGTCTACAAAGCAGTTGCACAAAGGAGTCTTTTGGGGACATGGAACTGTTTTGCATCCTGGTTACTCTAATGCATTTCCCTGTCCTTCTGCACCTGCTCTGGTTCCAGGGCTTAGCGACCCATGTCTGAACTATTTTAATAGCATCGTAAACTGGGCATCTTGTGTCTAAGTGCTCCTCCCAGCCCAAATATCACACATATTTTCCAAAATTCAACTTGATTTATGTTACTTCAGTACTTAAAATTTTTCAGTGGATAAAACAGAGGCCAGTTTATTTAGCAGAACATTCAGGTCCCTTTAAAATTAAAACCCAATCTACTTTTCCAATATCATTTACGGCTGTTCTTCTCTACACACCAATGATTTCATAAACTTATTTGTTATTCTGTGAACATACTCCAGTTCCAACGCCATCTTTGCTTATGCCATTGCTTCTGCCAACCAGAACCTTCCTCCATTCTACCACCTGGTGAAACACTGCTTGATTTAAAGAACTAACTCGAATATTACTCCTTTAATAAAGACCTTCTCATCATCTGCTGTTGGGAAGAATTAAGTAACACAGGTATGGCATGTGTCCATCAGTGTATAACTATCGTAGATATTCAATAAATCCTAGTTACTGTTAACCAGACCATCTCTTGCTCTCTCATAGTATCTCTTCATATTTTCTTACAGCTCTTATCTCCTATATTGTAAGTACGCATATATGCGTGTTTCCCTGGCTGCAATAAGATCCTTCTGAAGAAAGAAATTAAACAGTGCGCATTTTGACAGTGTTTATTGTTGAGATGCTCAATAAATGTTGAGCGGGGGGTGGGGAGGAAGCAAAAGAAGGAGAAGAGGAAGAAAAGAATTAAGAGAAAAGAGATCACAAGCTAGCAGGTGAGTCTTCTCCCAATAATGCAGAAACACTGAGCTTTAATTAGCAGGACAGATTCCTCCAGAAGACACTGGTAGTGTCTTTAATGATTCTGCATCCTCTACTTTATCAATGCCAGGGAGGTGGGCAAAGATAACCTTCTTATGATTACAAGGGGCTATAAGGTGATCGTAGATGTTTCACCAGCTAACCTCCTCCCAGCTTCTGGCAGGAATTTAAGTGAAAAAAGTGAAAACAAACCCACGTGCCACTGTATCAGCCTCTCTGGTTTCCTGGTCTGCAAGCTAATTGGGTGAATAATACAACCTGTATGTGAAAATTTCAGTATGTTCTGTTATTCCTTTGCACACACAAAATTAAGGAAAGTAGCTATTAGCATTAATAATTATTAATATGACAATAGTATTCACTGTGCACCTACTGTATACAAAAGGCATAGTGCTTGGTATTTTCTATAATAAGTTAATCAGAAATAAAGAAAATCCAGATATGACTTATATTTACCTGAATGAGGAGTCATTTTCTTTTTAATTCGTGAACACAAACATGAGTAATTCATTATATTTTTGTGCGTGTGTAGGCTTCACACCCAGCATGGAGCCCAAAGCAGGGCTTGAACCCACCACTCTGAGATCAAGAACTGAGCTGAGATTAAGAGTCAGACTCTTAACTAACTGAGCTACCCGAGTGCCCCAGAAAACACATGAGTAATTTTTTTTAAGATTTTATTTATTTATTTGAGAAAGAGCATAAGCAGAGGGAGGGGCAGCGGGAGAGAGAGATAAGTAGACCCTCAGAGTATGGAGCCCTAGGCTAGGCTCCATCTCAAGACTCTGAGATCATGGCCTGAGCAGAAACCAGAGTCAGACACTTAACCGACTGAGCCACCCAGGAGCCCAAGACGAGTGTTCTTAATTCAAGGCTCAGGAGAAGCAGTATCTCAGGCAAGGAAAGTGGAACGCCTGGAGAAAGAGAATAACATGCTCTGATTTGTTGTATGACACTAATAACTCCCTAGATCCGAGCCACAGTGTCCTCATCTAGAACATGAGGGCTTTGATCTAGAGCAGTGCTTCTCAAACTTGAATGTGTATATGAATCACTCAGGGATCTCACTCAAAGGCAAGTTCTTTTTTTTTTTTTTAAGAATTTTTTTTAAGATTTTATTTATTTATTTGACAGAGAGAGAGAGATCACAAGCAGGCAGAGAGGCAGGCAGAGAGAGGGGGAAGCAAGCTCCCTGCTGAGCAGAGAGCCCGATGTGGGGCTCGATCCTAGGATCCTGAGATCATGACCTGAGCTGAAGGCAGAGGCTTAACCCACTGAGCCACCCAGGCGCCCCCAAAGCCAAGTTATTATCCAGGAGTTCTGGGGTAGAAATTCCATATCCCTAACTAGCTTCCTGGTGATGGAAATGCTCCTGTTCCTTGGACTGCAATTTCAGTCTCAAGAATCTAGGTAATCTATGACGTCTCATTAAGCTCAAAAGTTCTAAACCAAGAAAGATATCATCTGAAGGCCATATGGAGATCTCTGGATTACAGTTTCATAAATTCTGCCCCAGCAGGAGCTATGAATGATGGGTGTCTCTCCTTCAGGATTCCTTGAGTCAAGATAGAGATTTGCTCATATCCAACCTTCAGGAAGAAAAGCCATGGGAGAGAAAACAGGAGTGTGAAAGTAATAGACCCTGCACTAATTCCAGTGATTCCCCATGCCGCATTCCCTGCCATGAAAATTTGCAACACCTTTCAAAAGCCCTATGTAATTCTAAAATCCTCCTTTTCCTTCCTGCCTCTTGCCCACGCTGCCACACAACCCAATTTTTTGGAAACATCCGCGTGAGGCAAACTAGAGCTCAGAGCAAGGTTGGGGGTGGCAATTGTCAAGACGCAAATTGCTTAAACTCAGTTGTTGTTTTGTTTGGAGTTTTTTTCCACTCCCCCCCCACCTCGGCCCTCAAAGATCTTGGCCTGTTCTAACATTTTGTAGACTATACCTTATTAAGAAAGAGCTTCTGAGCACCACATTCTTCCAATTCTCCACACAGTGGCTTTCTGAGTTGCATAGTACGCCAACTTTAGAAAGAGGTAAGCACATAAATAAAAAGGAAAAAAAAATAGGGAAAAAACTAGATTAAAGAATATTCCTGAATAATAAATCCAGTCATGCTAGCCTATTACACATCCAAAGAATTAATTAGAAGCCAGTTAATCTCTAATCTAAGAAAATAATATAGCATATCTTGCTTTAATATGTTTGAGTTTTGACTGACATTTCATTTGTTCAAGAGGATTTTTTTTTTGCTCTTTCCTGTCAAGAGATGTTGGCAAAGCTGTGTGTAATCAACTTTTTCATTCTGCCTGGCAAAGACTATTAGCCATTAAGACGGGGAGATGTACAGCGGCTCTGTCATGGGTGTGGATATACAGCATATGGATATACAGCAGTGAAATAGGAAGTTCTTAATGAGACACTTCAGCCTCCGAATGTGACCTGTTTGAATACCATTCAAACTCTAACGCCTCCAGTGCTCTCTGTTGGCATTCTGCAAGAGGGAAGGAAGGAGGCGACCAGTAAATTGTCTTTCCTGAGTCTGCAAACACCATTCCCATGTGAGGTGCCTCCATTTCCCCCTCTGGAAAACAGTGATGGAAATGACCTACCTTATTTAATCAGTGTTTCTAATACTTGATTAGCCCCTCAGGCCAAAGCAGCTAGGTTAGTCTAAGAATGGAAAGTCCTCTACAAGGGGCTTTTACCTTTCCTGCTTCTGGGAGAGATTCACTGTGCTCCACAGCAGCGACAATGGCAAAGGGATTTTCAGGCCCATCCAGCCTAGGTGGATGGAAAATACGGAACTATGGGAGAGTTAAAAATGAGCCACAGTTCAACTGGGCTCCAAGGGGAGCCTAAAATAGAAAATGGGCCAAACAAAATAATGTATATTTTTAACTCATAAATAGGCCAGCAAAATTATATTCAGTCTTTATAAAGTGCTCTGATACAAATCTAGCCACTATCTTCCTTTGCTTGGCCATCCCACATTTCTTCCTCTTCTTCTTCTTCTTCCTCTTCTTCTTCTTCCTCTTCTTCTCCTTCTTCTTCTTCTTCTTCTTCTTCTTCTTCTTCTTCTTCTTCTTCTTCTTCTTCTTCTTCTTCTTCTTCTTCTTCTTCTTTTAAGATTTTGTTTATTTATTTGAGAGAGAGAGCATGCCTGAGAGGGGAGAGGGGTTTGGGAAGAAGAACAGATGGAGAGGGAGAGGGAGAAGCAGACAACTCTCTAAGCAGGGAGCCCAATATGGGGCTGGATCCCAGGACCCTAGGACCAGGATCTGAGCTAAAGGTAGATGCTTAACCAACTGAGCCACCCAGGCACCCCCCATCCGTATTTCTTAAGTCATTTTATTTTACTACATGAAGAAAATAATAGGAGGCTTTGTTAGCAAAGGAATCAAAGAATGTAAGTAATTACTCAGATCATTTAAATTATTATGGCTATTTAATTCCAATTACGTGGGTATTTCAGGAAGGCTTTTATGTCCCACCCTTCCCCCTGTTCCCAATAAAAATTATCTGGGTAAATATTGCTGTTCTCTTATACACTTTTTGTGTAGACAAACTAAGTCCTCCATTTTCTCACTGGGACTCTAACTATTAAATCTTTCTAGCACCTAGATTCTCTGATGACCTCTAAGTTGTAAATTACCACCTTGCCTTTAGATATTTACAAACCAAAAATTCATTTATTTACTGTTTGGTTTTTGTTTTTTTTTTTCTTTTTCAAGAAACACTTAATGAGCATCGGCTACTTGCCAGGCATTGTTCTCTATACACACGAGTGACCACAACCAAATAGTTCAGTGGGAAAGACAAAAAGTCAAATAATCAAACAAATAAATCCTACTTAAAAATTATATTAAGTACCAGTTCTATGAAAGCTTAAGACTGGGGGACTTCATCTGTTCTGTGAGTGACATTACACCTGAGAACTAAAAGATAAGGAGGAGGCACCTGGGTGAAGGGTATGGTGAAGGATTGCAATCAGGGAGAACAGCATGCACAAATGCCCTGTGGTAGGAAGGAGCACAGTGTATTAAAAGAAATGAGACATGACTGGAAGCTAGTTAGACATAGCAAAACCTGTACAAACTGTACAATGAATTCAGGTGAGGTCTAGGGAAAACTTTCTAAGCAAAATGAGACTTGGAGCTAACCTGTTAAGAAAGTAGAATTTTAGAAAGGAAAAGACGATATATTCCTGGCAGCTGGCACAGCAAAAACAAAGGCATGAAAGTACTAAAGTATTAAACATGTTAGCTCCTTTTTATTGACGTTCTTTCAATTTATGTATCTGTGACCTGGTTTATTTGAAAATCAAAGAAATACGTTGCCATATCTTAAAATTGAATTCATACAGAAAGACACTTAAAATGAAAAGGATCTGTCCTTCCTATATAAAAATTAACTCAAAATGGATTACAGACTTAAATGTAAAAAGTAAAACGTTCAGAAAAAACATAGGAGATTTTCAGGGTTTAGGGCCAGGCAAAGAGTTCTTAAACTTGACACCAAAAGCACAATCTGTTTAAAAAAAAAATACTTGATAAATTGAACCTCATCAAAATTAAAATTTTTGCCTGCAAAAGCCCCTGTGAAACGTATGAAAAGACAAGTAGAGACTGAGAGAACATATTTGCAAACCAAATATCTAACAAAGGACTTGTATCTAGAATATATAAAGAACTCTCAAAATTCAACAGTTAAAAAAAATGCAATTAGAAAATGAGCAAAAGACAGGAAGAGACATTTTGCTGAAGAGGATATGCATACAGCAAATAAGCACATGAAAGGATGCTTTACATATTAGCCATGGATGGAATGCAAATGAAAAACCTTGATGAAATACCACTCTACACCTACCACAATGCCTTAACCAAAAAAGCAGCAACACCAAATACAGGCAAGGATGTGGAGAAACGGGATCCCTCATACACTGCTGGTGAGAATGTCAAAATGGTGTGCCCATTTTAGGAAACAATTTGGTAGTCTTTATAAAATTACACATCCAAATTGTGATATGACCCAGAAATTGCCTTCTTGAGAATTTATGCCAGAGAAAGAAAAACATATTCACACAAAAACCTATGTGTGACTGTTCGTACCAGTTTTATTTATAATATCCCCAAACTGGAAACACTAGATGTCCTTCAACCAATGAGTGTGTCACCAGCTAGACCCCAAGACCTGACTTGACTGCCCACCTCCTTCTATTCACTAACTTCTGTAAGCTCTTTCTGGCTTATCTCTTAATTCAGGCAAATGAAACCAAAAACCACCCCTCAGGGGATGGCAGCCACCCTAATAAGACCTCCCACTGGCCCAGACCACCCAGATCTTTTGAGCTAACCCCCTGATTTGCACCTGCGCAGATGGACCTTGGAGTGACCTCTGGAAACCTACCATTACCTATACCTCATTTTAATATAGAAATCTCTGTCCAAGGGGGAGCCTCAGCCCTATTTACATAAAATAAGATGTATTTATCGGCATCATAGGATGATTTGGCTTCCTTATCTAAATAGTCATCCTAACCCTAAACAAAAGGAACCCATTCACCCTCTCCTAGGGAGTCATAGCTTTGGAAGCAATTCCCCATGCTCTCCCTATTTTCTGCAAATAAAAGTTTTTTCTGTGTGACAACCCAGTGTGGTGCAGTTTCTGACTCACCAAGGAGAAAACTCACATTGGTTTTACAAGTGGTTAAACTGTGACACAAACCTAGCATGTAATTCCATCCAGGAATGAAAATTAACCAACGACTAATATACACAGCAACTTGATGAATACTTGGAGTTATACTGAGCAGAAAAAAAGCCAAAAGTTACATACCATGTGACACCATTTATGTAACAGTTTTGAAAAAAAAATTATACATAAACAATGTATTAGGGGTTGTCTGAAGTTAAGGATATAGAACATCATCTATTAAAAAAATAGAGAGAGGTATTTGCCATCCAGAATATTATCTTCCCTTGGAACATTTTCTGCTGACCAGTAACTAGGGAAGTAGCAATCCCAAATCACCTTAGCCCAATAAAAGATTTATATGATTAAAGCTAGGCTTCAGTCCATGCGAGATCTGACTCATTTAGGATTTATCCTTGATCCTAGCATATTTCCCTTGTATGCCCTCACCCAAGCATAGAAGGCTCACCAAGGCCCCTGTGTGTACAGACCGTGAACCCCAATATTCGCTCCCATTATTCAAGTCTGTTAAAGCTCTACCCAGCTCTGCCTCAAAAATCCATAGATGTCTCTGTGATTAAAAGCTTACCTCTCTAGGCTTTCTTCTTAGGAAAGTCTGGCTCCCTACATCTTCACTGCCTTGTTAATTCCCAATACTTCAAACAGATTCTTTTCTCCAGATTTTCTATTTTTGCTCGTTGGGAGTGTTCAGTGGAAGAGGAAGTCTCAATTGCCTTTTTATGTTGACTTTTATATAACTTATCCCACTTTTCCTCCGGAGACTTTCACCCAGGCCATGAATCCTTCCTCTCCAGTATAAAATTTTTACTCCTGGTGTTTGCCCTTGTGAAAAATCAAAATTCTTGGTCCTCACCTATCCTGAAAATATTTGTAATCTCATGTAAATGTAACTTTTTCTGGCTATGGTTGCTCAGGATGGCCACCATTTTCATTCAGATTTTTGAAGTAATTGGCCATACTATCTTCTAGCACTCAGAGTTACTAATGAGAACAAGGCTTCAGTGGATCCAAGAAAATGTATTTTTTTCTCTGTTTCTTCTTCCTTTGCCTCTTCGTATCCTTCTCTCCCTCCTTCTCCTTTTCCACATCCTATTTTCTTTCTCCTTCCTTCCATTCCTTCTCCTCTCTCTTCTTTGTTGATAAGTATTTCCTTTCTGTTTCTCCGTAGTGCATTTACCATCATTCGGATCTTAGATGTTCATTATCAATGATCTATATTCTTACTCTTGTTTTCCACTTTTTTACCCTTATGGGTTCTCATAATAAAATGGAAGCAGCATTTTCAATTTTTAACTTTTACACCTTATTTTATATTTGTACGTATGTATTTCAGGAATTGTATCAGTGATTTTTCCCTTAATTTTTCAGTTTCTTCTTGTTATCTTGCTATTCCATTCTTGTAGTATTATGTGCTTATTTTAGAAATGAAGTAACATCTTTTCCCTAAGGATGTTAATTTTTGCATGTATCTGTATGTGGTGTTTTAAAAGTATGTCTACGCAATCTTTTCCAGTCCATTCTTCAAAAGATAGAGACTAATTCCCCTCCACCTTGAGTGTGAGCTAAATTTAGTGACTCCCTTCTAGTAAAGAGAATGTGGCAGAAGTCGTCACCAGTAAAATCCCAAATTAAACAGTTTACAGTCCAGAACTACAAATGTGTATGTCCTCAAATCTCGTTGACCTGCCCTAGTAAGTTGCAGAATAACTGCTCTATAACGATGCTTAAGAACATTTCCAATTTAAACACAAGTTGAAACATTTTAGAAAGGTGACATTTAAAAATAGAGAAGCAAGTCACTTTGATAGTTTAAATTACAGAAGCTACTAAAGGTAGCTTTTATAAAATTGGGTAAGTTAAACTTTCATTTCCCGCTAAGCAAAATTTGCCACAAAGAACAAGGCAGAAAGTAACATATTCAGTTAGTGGGATATGTGATTCCATCTAGAACAGACTGATAGATTGCTGGCTGGAACTAGAACAGCCCAGACCTGATGGTAAAGACAAGCTATTGGAAGTAACAAAACTTGAACAAAACTTCATCATCTATCATGAGTTGGATGCCTAATAAGAATCCCTGTTAATTTAGTGGCATAAATTACGAGTTCTGGATTGTATGGATTTTTTTTTAAAGATTTTATTTATTTATTCGACAGAAAGAAAGAGAGAGGGATCACAAGCAGACAGAGAGGCAGGCAGAGAGAGAAGCCGGTTCCCTGCCAAGCAGAGAGCCCAACGCGGGGCTCGATCCCAGGACCCTGAGATCATGACCTGAGCATGAAGGGAGAGGCTTTAACCCACTGAGCTGCCCAAGTGCCCTGGATTGTATAGTAATTAACACACAAGTTTTTGCTTTACTTTGTTTTAGTATTTGTATGTATCAGGCACGGAGCAAGGTGCTAGAGATAAAATGGCAAGAAAGAGACATGGGATCCGTTTCGAAACTTATTTTCTCGAGAGAAATAGGAACATTAATCAAATAGTCACATAAATAATTATTTGACAAAGTCAGCATTTCCCAAACTTTGGAACACGCAATTTATTAAAAACGAAAATATATTGAGGCAACACCAATAAAAGATCATAAGATATAATGTGCAAATGAATGAAAGTAGACAGCAAGAAGCGGTATCACAGATTGCTTAATTACTGTGAGGAGTGATACAAATTTGATTCATGTGGGTTTTTTATTCTCTAATAGAAAAAAAATCCAAATTATAGAGAGAAAATATTTTATTAAAAACAAGAATAAACAAGATAATAAAATATCACAATACATGTAAGAAAATAAGACAAGATATACAAGATAGACCAGGAAAAACAAAATAGACCACATACATCAATATGATAGTTTGTAAATGCTGCCTATGCATCAGTGAACAAACTGAATGTCATTTACACGTGCATCAGGTGATCAATCATGCGACATCTTGCAGTCATTCTTCATGACTGCACCCCACTTCTTAGAAAGCAGAGGAAGGCACAGTAAAACAAACAGGCATAGAAATGTCTTTAGCATTTTTCCATACATATACACATATTTTAAATACTTTTTGTAAGAAAACCTATTCCACATATCGCTATCTTTTTTCATGGGTACCCCCCTCTCACCCAAGTATCTTCTTTGTTGACACTCCATTTAAGTACCAATGGGCAAGTCCCTGGAGGAACTTATTTTAACTCTTTCTAGAAGAGCAAGGCAGTTGAAAGGTAACAATAGAAATGGATCTCAGAGATCATTTTAGTTAAAATCATAATAATATAAAAGAGGAAATTCAATGTTTTCAGAGAATTACAGTATTTTGGAGATTTAAAATATCATAAAGGAGGAGTGCCTGAGTGGTTCAGTCAGTTAAGGGCCTCCCTTAGGCTCAGGTCATGATCTCCGGGTCATGGGATCGAGCCCTACATTGGGCTCTCTGCTCAGCAGGGAGTCTGCTTCTCCTGCTCCCTCTGCCCCCACCCTCGCTCATGATATTTCTCTCTCTCTCAAATAAATAAATAAATAAAATCTTTAAAAAAATAAAATAAAATATCATAAAGAATATCTAACTAGACCTATAGGAATGACGACACTATACATAATTCCTAACCAGCATTCATGTAGTGTCAGCCTCGAAGTTTTCACCAATACATTCATCCCTCCACTTGTTTATTCAGTAAATATTAATGGGCCACTTCTGTTGTGCCAGAGGTAATTACAGAACGTCAGAAAACAGGGTCTTGTAAGCCCTCAAACAACTTACAACTTAATCAAGGATCATGATAACCACAAGGTCATGCTTGACATATGTATGCTTCAATAGGAAAAACATTAAATACTATGAATACTATGAAACTTCAAATCAGTTAAAAATTAGAGACTCAGAATTCAATCTCAACTTTATAAAAATATGCTACTTTTTCACATGCAATGTATGGGATACAGAAAGAAAACATTCTAGGTGAAAGAACTAATGTTAATAGAGGCATGTAGCTAGACAACCACCAAGTGATATTGGAACCTCTCCTTCTGGCTGGGACCAGTGTAACGACTTCTTTATTAAATTCCATTTTTTTCCCTTTCCACCAAGATAACAAATGTATTCATGGACCCTGAATATTTTTTTGTGCTCCTTTGTAATTCCTCCTACCCCTACCCCTCCCACTAACACTAGGCAACCACTGATCTGCATTCAGTCATATAGCTTCACGTTTCCTAAGATTTTATGTATGTGGAATCACACAACGTGTGCTCTGATTTTGCCTGAATTCTTTCACTCAGCATCATTATATTGAGATTTATCTGTGCAGCTGTACGCATCAGTAGTTTATTCTGTTTTATTGCTGAATAGTATTCCATTATACGGATATACCACAATAGGTTTACCCATTCGCTTATTGATGGACATTTGGGTTATTTCTAGTTAGGGGCAATTACAAATACAGCTGCTTTAGCAAATTCTGCACCAGTCCTTGTATGAACATGTTTTTCTTTCTCTTCCATTTATCAGTAAGAGGGGGAAGACTGAGTTAAATAGCCAATGCATGCTTACCTTTTTAAAGAAACTTCTAAACTCTTTTCCAAAACTCCTGTTTATACCATTTTATATCCCCACCTGTAATGTATGAATGTTCCAGTTTTTCACATCCATGCAAATATTTGATACAATTGGTCTCTAATCTTGGATATTCTACTATACGTGCAATGCTAGCTCATGGTTTTAATTTGCTTTTCCCTAAAGACTGATGAGATCAGACATGTTTTCATGTGCTTATTTGTCACTTATGTGACACTTTTACCTACTTTATTATTAGATCGTTACTGAGTTTTCTTATCAAGTTTGAGAGTTCTTTACAGATTATAAGACACAGGTCCTTTATCAAACACGTGGCCTGCCAGAATTTTCTCCTAGTCTGTGACTTGTCATTTTCCCTCCAATGTCATTTAAAAGGCGTACATTCTTAATTTTAATGAAGTCCAATGTGTTAATTCGTTCCTTCATGGATTGTGCTCTTTTTGTTGAAGTATGTTATTTTATTTATTTATTTTGCCACAAAGAACAAGGCAGAAAGTAACATATTCAGTTAGTGGGATATGTGATTCCATCTAGAACAGACTGATAGATTGCTGGCTGGAACTAGAACAGTCCAGACCTGATTATTATGTTATTTATTTTGCCATTTATTTTATTTATTTTGTACCCAAAGTAGGGGTCAATAAATATTTTCTATAAAAGTTTAAACAGTAAGTAATTTAAACTCTTAGGCCAAATAGTATCTGTCATAGACACATAGCTCTACCAGTTGTCATGTAAATTGGCATGGCTGTGTGCTCGTGAAACTTTATTTAGAAAAACACAGAATGGGCTATAGTTAGCCTGTGAGCCACTGTTTCCTGCCTCCCAGCCTAGAGACTGGTCTCTCTGGGTAAAAGTTCCATGTATAGTTAAAAGTTCCATGTATTGTGCTGTTGTGAGAATTGTTCTATAAACGCAATGAGATCGAGTTAGTTGATAGTGTTAAGTCATCGATAGTCTGGCAGTCTTTCTTATTCCCCGTCTGCTTGTTCTATCAATTATTAGGAGAGAAGCATTGCAATGCCCAACTATAATTGTTCATTTGTCCGTTTCCTTTAACAGTTTTGCTTCACAGGTGTACCTTGGCGTTGTTGCAGGTTCAGTTCCAGACCATTGCAATAAAGCAAATATCACAATAAAACAAGTCAAGTAAATTTTTTGGTTTCCCAGCACCTATAAAAGTTATGTTTGTAGCATACTCTAGTCTATTAAGTGAGTAATAGTAGGATGGCTATAAAGACAATGTACATACTTTAATTTAAAAACGTTTTACTCCTGGAATGCCTGGGTGGCTCAGTCAGTTTAGCATCCGACTCTTGATTTCGGCTCAGGTCATGATCTCAGGGTCGTGAGATCGAGCCCCATCTCGGGCTCCACCCTGAGCAGAGAGCCTGCTTCAAATTCTCGCTCTCCCTCTCCCTCTGCCCCTTTCCCCCAGCTCATGCCCTCTCTCTCACATAAAAAAACAAATAAAAATGCTTTATTGCCAGAAGAGGCTGACCATCATCTGAGCTGTCAGTGAGTTGTAATTTTTTTTTAATTTTTTTTATTTTTGTTGGTGGAGGGTCTGTGATCACCATTCCAAACAGAGCAGTAATGAAAAGGTTTGAAATATTGTGAGAATTCCCAAAACGTGACACAGAGTCGCAAAGTGAGCAAATGCTCTTGGAGAAAATAGTGCCGGTAGACTTGTTTGACACCAGGTTGCCACAAAACTTTAATTTCTTGGAAAAAAAAAAGTCAGTATCTGAAGTGCAATATGGGGAAACACAATAAATGGGGCAAGACTGTGTTTTATAACTCACTGGCTGGAAAACTGTTTAAATTATGTTCTCTGCTGACTCATCATCTTTATCATTATGAAATGATCCCATTCATCCCTGGTCATAATCTCTGTCCTAAAATCTACTTTGCTGAACAGGATTATAACCACTCCAGCTTTCTTTTAATTACTCTTAACATGTTTACCTCTCCCATGCTTTCATTTTTAACTTACTGTGTCTTTATATTTAAAGTGGATTTCTTATTGGCAACATATAGTTAGGTCTTGCATTTTACCTAAGATGACAATATTTACCTTTTAATTGAGGCACTGAGAACATTTACACTTAATGTGTTATGGAGAGTTGTGTTTAACCCTACTGCTTTGATATTTGTTTTCTATTTACTTAATCTACTCTATTTTTCTCTTTTTTTCCCACTTCCCCCGCTTTGTTTTGTATTAATTAAATATCTTTTAATGCTTCCATTTTTGTCTGATTTTTATTTTTTTATTTTTTTTAAAGATTTTATTATTTATTTGACAGAGAGAGAGAGACATCACAAGTAGGCAGAGAGGCAGGCAGAGAGAGGGGGAAGCAGGATCCCTGCTGAGCAGAGATGCCGATGCGGGGCTCCATCCCAGGACCCTGAGATCATGACCTGAGCCGAAGGCAGAGGCTTTAACCCACTGAGCCACCCAGGAGCTCCTTGTCTGATTTTTAGCTGCAACTTTTCAGTATTACTTTACTGTTTCTGATATACTTTTTTTAATTATCAAGGCCTACCTTCAAGTGATTCTATCTTTCACGTAAGCCTACAACAGTTTATTTCCATTTGTACTCATCCTGCCTTTATGTTACTCCTGTCATATATTTTCTTTCTACATGTTATAAATGCAAGAACACATTGCCGCTGTATTTATTATAAGCACCCAGTTATCTTTTATATAGATTTGAATAATAAAAAAGGTTTCATATTTACCCATATAATTACCATTTTCAGTAATCCTCACTGTTTTTCTTAGTTACAGATTTCCACTTTCTCCTTCCTTTAACATTTCTTAAAATACAAGTCTGCCAGCAATGAATTCTTTTAGCTTTTGTATGTCTGAAAATATCTTTACACCACCTTAATTCTTGAAATGCAATGTCATAGAGGTAAAGAATTCTAAGTTGAAAGTTTTTTTAATGCTTTGCTTTTCTTTTTATTGCCTTAAGAAGTTCCCGTCTGGCTTGGTTGTTCTTCAAGAATCTGCTCTCTTACTCTTTTTCCTCTTCGTGTAATGTATCCTTTTCTTGTCTGACCATTTCTTTAAATTTAAATTTTAGGTAGTTAATGTACAGTGTAATATTGATATCTGGAGTAGAATTCAGTGATTCATCACATACAACAGCCAGTGCTCATCAGAACAAGGGCCCTCCTTAATACCAGCACCCATCTAGTCCATCCCTCACCTCCCTCCCTCCACCAACCCTGTTTGTTCTCTATCGTTAAGACTCTCTTATGGTTTGTTCTCTATTGTTAAGACTCTTACGGTTTGTTTCCCTCTCTCCTTTTTTTATTTCCCCCTTTCCATATGTTCATGTTTTCTTTCTTAAATTCCACATATGAGTAAGCTCATCTGGTATTTGTCTTTCTCTGACTGACTTATTTCACTTAGCATGATACCCTCTAGCTCCAACCATGTTGTTGAAAATGGCAAGATTTTGTTCTTTTTGATGGCTGAATAATATTCCATTTTAACACTCCACACCTTCTTTATCCACTCATCAGTGGACGGACATTTGGGATCTCTCCATAGTTTGGCTACTGTTGACAATGCTGCCATAAACATCTCTATGCATCCCTTCAAATCTGTATTTTTTGTGTATACTTTCCTTTGGAAAAATACCTAGTAGCACACTTGCTGGATTGTAGGATAGTTCTATTTTGAACATTTCGAAGAACCGCCATTCCAGAGTAGATGCACCAGTTTGCATTCCCACCAGCAGCGTTGGAGGGTTCCCCTCCCTCCACATCCTCACCAATGCCTGTTGTTTCTTGTGTTGTTAATTTTAGCCATTCTGATCTGTGTGAGGTGGTATCTCATCATGGTTTTGATTTGTATTTCCCTGATGATGAGTAATGTTGAAGATCTTTTCATATGTCTGTTAGCCATCCAGATCCCTTTTTTAAAAAAGTGTCTAGATTTTCTAGTTATTACTGATTTTATGTAAAGTGATTCTTATGTGTCTTGTGTAGTTTCTTTCATGTGTCTTGTGCTTGGGATTCATTGAGCTTCTGGGATCTGTGAGTTTATAGTTTTATTGAATTTGGAAAAAAAATTATCATAGTTTCTCTAGCTTCTCTGAAATTCCAGTCCCATTTCCTAAACTCAGGGAGACTCTTGGGCTTTTTTCAGGGTTCCCTCTCCCTGGACCACATCCTGGAAACCTTTTCCAGGCAGTAAACTGGAACAATCATAGTGCTCACCTCATTTATTTTCCATCTCTGAGAGATCACTGTCCTTCATCACCTGATATTCAGTGTTTTAAGAAACATTTTGTGTAGGGGCACCTGGGTGGCTCATTCGTTAAGCGTCTGCCTTCGGCTCAGGTCATGATCCCACGGTCCTGGGATGGAGCCCCTGCATTGGGCTCTCTGCTTGGCAGAGAGCCTGCTTCTCCCGCTACCATTCCCTCTGCTTGTGTTCCCTCTCTCGCTGCGTTTCTCTCTGTCAAATAAATAAAATCTTAAAAAAAAAAAAAATTTTGTGTAGTATTTGTTCATTTCCTTAGTTATTTCAGGTGGGAGAGTAAATTCAATCCTTATTTCTCCATTTTGCCCAGAAGCTGAAGTCCATACTTGTAGGTTTTTAAGGCTCCCCCTTTTATTACTCATTTTAAATTTTATTGCATTATAATTGAAGAAGATCATGGATATGCACTGAATATTTGAAATTTCTGAGACTTTTTTTAAGGCCTAATATATGATCTATGTTTATAAATATTACATGCATCCTTGAAAAAAATATCCTTTTTTATCTGTTGACTATAGAATTCCATATATAGTTGCATGAGCTTAATAAATTTATTGTTTACATGCTTAATGTATCTGCTCATATTTTGTCCCTTAGTTCTACCAGTTTTTGAAAAGAATATGTTCAAACTCAATCTAAAATTTTTATTTCATGAATTTCCTATTTCAGTTCTGGTAGCTGTTGTTTAATATATTTAGGGACTATATGGATAGGTCTATACATGTTTATGATGAACATTCCTTATTTTTTAATAGACAATTTCAGCAGTATGTGAGGTCATTCTTTGTGCTTTATTATATATATATATATATATTTTTTAAGATTTTATTTATTTGACAGAGAGAAACACAGCGAGAGAGGGAACACAAGCAGAGGGAATGGTAGCGGGAGAAGCTACCTTCCTGCTCGGCAGGAAGCCTGATGTGAGGCTCAATCCCAGGACCCTGGGATCATGACCTGAGCCGAAGGCAGACGCTTAACGACTGAGCCACCCACGTGCCCCTGTGTTTTATAATATTATTGCCTTAATTCTGATTTTCAAATATTAAGATTCATCTTACAGCCTTATTTATTTGTTTGTTTTTATTTTTCTCACATTAGCACATACCCTCCCCAATTATTGTTCATATTTACATACTGTATCTTTCTTATCCATTTATTTTCAATATTTATTAGTCTATTTTAAAAGTACCTCTTCTGGATAATATATTATTTCTTGAAAAATATTTACCATAACATTAGAAAACATAGGAACACATATAACAACAGATATTCAATATCCTGTCACAGAAAATTATAAAATTATTTATAATTATAAAATTATAATATTGAGAGAAATTAAGGAATACTTCAATAAATATAAGTATAAACTATGTCCAAGTTTTGACAAATTTAATATTATAATATTAAATATATTAAATTATAATATTTAATATTATAAAGATACCAATTCTACCAAATTGGTCTGTACATTAAATACAATTCTAATAAAAATCTCCAGAGGTTGTGTTGTGGAAATAAATAAATTATTCAAGAATTAACTTGTTACTGCAAAATAAGAACTAATGTTATTGTCTTAGTCTGTTCAGACTGCCATAACAAAATACCATAGACTGAGTAGCTTATAAAAATCACAAATTTATTTCCCTTAGTTCTGGAGGCTAGAAAGTCCAAGGTCAAGAGGACAGCAGATTTGGTGTCTAGTGAAGACTTGCTTTCTGACTTTGCTATGTCTTCACATGGCAGAAGGGTCAAGGGAATCCTCTGAAATCTCTTTTATAAAGACACTACTCCCATTCATAAGGATTCTATCTTTATGATCTAATCACCCCTCAAAAGTTTCCCATCCTAATACCATCATATTAAGGTACAGAATTTAGCATGCAAATTTTGGGGCAGTCATAAACATCCAGTCATAGCAGTAAACTTGAGGAGAACAAAGTTGAGTCTTACTTTACCAGGTATTAAGATTGTAGAAATATTTTTGAAGAGCAATATTGGCACAAGTATAGATTAATAAATAAGTTGAACAGAACAGTGTCTGACTTCAGATCCACACCTGATTTACAGTAAGTGTAGTACTAGGACCATTGGGGAAAAATTTACTAAGTAACTGACTAAATAGGAAATGTACTATTCAATCAGGTCTCTGTGTGGAAAATGAAAACTGACTGTCATATCACTTTATTTACAAAAATAAATTCCAAGCAGATTGTAGATATGTGATTTCTGATTTCTATAAATTAATATAGAAATCAGGATATAGAAACTTTTCATAAGTAAGACACAAAATCGGTAGACACGAATGAAAAGTTGAGAAATTGTACTAATTTTCAATAAAGAAGTTTTGCTCTTCCAAAAACAACATTAAGTAAGTGAAAAGTTAAGATAGTAAAAAAAGTAAAAGATGATATTCACCATGGTCACAGTCTATAAATAAAAAACAGACAGATATCAAGAAAAAGAAAAGCACCCAACACAAAAGAATGAAGAACTTGAATAGCTACTTTATAGAATAAATTATAAACATGGCCAGAAAATATGTAGAAGTACAAAACCTCATTGAATAATTAGAGAAATATGAATTAAAGTAACACAAATTAGATATTACTAAAAATAATATTAATAATTATTAATTATTATTAATTTGTAATAATTACAAATTAGATATTACTAAAAAACCTCCCAATAGGATTAAACATTTTTAAAAAACAATATATTTCCAGTGTTAGCATTAGCAAGGATATAGAACAACTGGAATTCTCATCTATCCCAAGTAGGAGTATACACTGGCATGATCACTTTCAACAAAAATTTGGCAGTATCTAAGTCTTATTCTATGACTTATGTGTACCAAGAGACGTA
The DNA here is from genome assembly GCA_028646535.1 of Procyon lotor. NCBI lineage: Eukaryota > Metazoa > Chordata > Mammalia > Carnivora > Procyonidae > Procyon > Procyon lotor. The sequence goes on from CM053613.1 coordinate 72,508,607, forward strand.
AACAGGAATATTCACAGCAGTTTTATTTGTGGTAGTCCCTAATGTATACAACCCAAATGTCTATCAAGGTTAGAAAGAATGTTGTTTTTACACAATGGAATATTATACAACAATGAAAATGCTTTAATTGCAGTTTGTAAAACCCATGAATTTCATAAAATATTTTTGAGAGCAGGCAAACACAAAACAATGTATATAAGCGGTAAGTCTATAAACAAAGTAGGAAGTAATTTCTTGAAAATCAGAGTTTTTTTAAGATTTTATTTATTTACTTGAGAGAGAGAGGGCAAGCAAGAGAGAGAGCATGAGCAGGGGAGAGGAGCAAAGGAAGAGGGAGAAGTAGACTCCCCACTGAGCAGAGAGCCCAGCATGGGGCTTGGTCCCAGGACCCCAGAACCATGACCTGAGCTGAAGGCAGATGCTTAACCAACTGAGCCACCTAGGTGCCCCCAAAATCAGAACAGTTCTTATCTTGGAAAGACAGTGGAACCCATGATGGGAGGGACATTTGAGGTTTCTGGGGTGTTAGCATGTTTCTTTCTCAATAAGCACATTTTCTTTTTAATAAATTGCAAAGACTATCCTTTGCCTTGTGTATTTTCTTTGTCATATTTTACATTAAAGATTATTTTTAAAGATTTTATTTATTTATTTATTTGACAGAGAGAGAGAGAGAGAGAGACAGTGAGAGAGGGAAGAGAAGCAGGGGGAGTGGGAGAGGGAGAAGCAGGCTCCCCACTGAGCAGGAAGCCCGATGCAAGACTCAATCCCAGGACCCTGGGGTCATGACCTGAGCCAAAGGCAGATGCTTAACCAACTGAGCCACCCAGGCACCCTACATTGAAGATTTTTAAGAATAAATAAGTCCATATAATGAACTAAAATGTATTTTTTTACAGTTTTATTAATTTTGCTTCTGTCTTTTGCACTACACAAAATAAACTTTACCCTCACTTTACAGAACATCTTTTTAAGGATTTAAATATAGCAAAGTCATGTGGCTAAGGTCACACAGTTATTTAAGTAATAGCAGGGTTGAATATGAGATTAAGGTTCATTTCGTTCAACTATTCATCCACAAAGTGAATTCTTTTCATAATGTCTTGTCCAGATTGATCTAGCCAATACATGGATGTCTCAAAAAGTGAAGAACCCATGAACCCCTCAGGAGATGACACCATGTAGCAGATATGTAATTAGAGCCTTAGGATAATAGTAGCACAATATTTCTTCCTCTCTCTACATTATACTGGTAATAGTCTTGGCTGCCTCACAGTAGGCACATCACAATAGTTATGACTAATTTCACTAACCTCTACCATTTTTCTTTGGAAAAGATTATCTTAAAACCTTGGTTTGAGTTGATTAGAAAGAAGGTAGCTGAAAAGACAGATTTCATGGAGCATCTTTCTAACTACAGATTTTCAACCTGTCAATCCACTTACATAGTTTTTGCCTCTCATAGGGAAGGATTATTTTTTCTGATGACTTAAATACTAAAGAAGGCATTTAGGCATGAGGGCAAAGGTGTGCGTCTCAAAGTAGGAAAGAAAAAGGTAGAAAATTCTAGAAGGTAGAAAGGGGCTCCCATAGCTTAATAAACAAGTCAAGTGGTCTGGTGATTTAAAATGGTCTGTCTGGTCCAACACTGTGGCTTGCTGTTATGTTTTCTGCATATCACCACAGAGAATAGCTTTGGGGTTTTTGATAAGTCTATACAACAATTAGGTCATGCACCAATTTATGAGTCTGAAGTCTTGGTTTGAGGGTTCAGTTAATTCCACTGAACTACTTGAGAAAAATTGCATTTCCTCACATTCATTGAGTTGATGTGTTAGTAGACTATTAGATGTTGCAAGCAGCTAGAGTGTTTGAACTTGGGAGGCAAGTAGATCTTTCTCAGGAACTTGTTAAGTAGCATGCTGAGGGTAAGGTAGACTGAGTTTTAGAAAATCTACCAAGTCATCTAGTATTAGAGGGATATCTCCATTCTCTCTTTGTGCCTATATTCTGGATGTGTCATTCAGAGTGTCTTCGCTCTTTTCATTTCACCAAATCCTACCATGGATTTATAAATGTTTGATCTCCTTCAAGATGTCTCAAAAATTCTTCTAGGAAGTATACTTTTTTAAAGTTTCTTTTCCGTTTGTTTTATGAGTCTGTTTATTAGTTTGTTTACAAACTGGCACAAAATTTAGTTCTGAAAAATGTACATTCTCACCAGTAGTGGGTTCCTGCATGGTATGATCATCACCAAAGCTACTTTATAGACAAGTTTAAAATTCTAGGATAGAATGAACAGAGCAATTATCTAAAGACTCTGAAAAGTAAGTGGTAGTACATATCTTGGAGAAATAAACCAGAATGTAAGTTTCAATAGATTTGGCAGTGAGTTTCCTGGTTTGTTTTTCCTTCCATTTCACTCAGCCTGGGTTCCAAGATAGGATAAATTTGGAGTTGTGCACCATGTGTGGACACAAATGTCTCTAAGAGAAGCCTCTCCTTCTGATACCTCAAATGGGAGAGGGGTCCCCTACAGGACAGAGAAAGCATGACAAACTCTGTTCTCATTTCTTCCATCAGGCACCCAGGCAACCCCCCTCCCAAAGCTACAACTGTTCTATGGCAGTTGCTATCGAGGCCAAACATGCACCTAAAACTCCCAAAGAGGAAAATCATTCTCTTTGACCAGAGGAACTATGGTCTAAAGAGTGTACAGGAAATCCATGCTACTCTTTTCTCTCCCATTAACCACCTGACCCTTAGCCCTAAAGGCTAACCCAACTATGAGAGGTAAGCAGCAAAACACAGACAAACTGAAGTCTCAGGGTTTTTTCCCCAAAGAACAACATGGGTGGACCTCTGGGTTCCAAAGACTGTGAGTGAGATAGCACAGAAGACAGGCTATGAGAAAGAAAACTCCTGAGCTCAGCCCAAACTTCACATGGAAGTATATGTCCCTAAATGTGCCTGGTAAATTCTCAAAAGTTGTGGGAACTGAGCTATGAGTGAGGCCACTGTCAGGTTGCAGATTGTTCTTGGGAGGTCCAAATAGCACTAAAAAGTCTTCAAAAACAGAACGGACTTTAGCAACATAGCCCACAAGATGAATCAGAATTTATGGCTCGACCATAACCAGATTGATTGATGGCTTAAAAAGAAAAAATAAAAACACAATCTCTGTAAGACTTTTCAAAGACTCAGAGTCTCATAACATAATTTTCAAAATGTCCAGGACTAATTCAAAATTATACAACATACAAAAGAATGAGAAAATTCAACAAATTCTCAAAGGACAAGACAATAACAGAAGCCTTGAGATGATACAGAATAATCAGATAATTTGTCAGAATTATCTGACAAGGACTTTAAAGTAGCTATTATCACCATCATGAAGTAAAAATGAATACCCTTGAAACAAATGAGAAGACAGAAAAGCTCAGCAGAGAAATGGAAGCTATAAAATAGAACCAAATGGAAATTTTGGAATTGAAAAATACAATAATTATTACAAAAGTCAATGACTAGGTTCCATAGCAGAACAGAGATGAGGTAGGTGAGAGACAGTGACCTTGATAATAGGTCAGTAAAAACTATCCAATTTGAACAAGAATTAGAAAACTGGTATTTAAAAAAAAATGAACAAAGACTCAGGTACCTGTAAGACAATATAAAAATGCCTAAAACACATGTTATCAGAGCCCCAGAAGAAGAGGGGAAATGATTTCGTGCAGAAAATATATTTTAAAAAAATAACTACCAAAAACTTTTCAAATTTGTTGAAAGATATAAACCGGCAGATTAAAAGGCTCAGTGCACCCCAAATAGGATACACTTAGAGAAATAGATGCCCAGATATATCTTAATCAAAGTACTGGGGAAGAAAATCTTAAAAGCAACCCAAGAAAACAGCACATTGCACATAGGGGAATGCTTGAATTGACTGTAGTCAATTCAAATGACTACAGGTTTCTCATGAAGCAGCATGGTGGTCAGAAAATAACAAAAAACATTTTTTTTTCTTTTCCTTTTCAAAGACTCTATTTATTCATTTGACAGAGAGAGAGAGAGAGAAAGAGAGTGAGATCACAGGAAGGCAGAGAGGCAGGTAGAGAGAGAGGGGGGAAGCAGGCTCCCTGCTGAGCAGAGAGCCCAATGCGGGGCTTGGTCTCAGGGTCCTGGGAAGGCAGAGGTCTCAACCCACTGAGCCACCCAGGCACCCCCAAAACAACATCTTTTAAATGCTGAAAGCAAAAAACTGTTGACCCGCAATTCCTTATCCAGTTATTTTATCTATATTCAGAAACAAATGCAAAATAAAGGTATTCTAGAATGAAAGAAACCAAGAGGATTCATCACCAACTGCTAAGCTCTGAAAGCAACACTAAAGGAAGTTCAGAGAAAGAGATCTGCTATGACAAGAAAACTTGGCATTTTGGAAATGAAGAAAAGCAATAGAAATTTCAATTCTGAATATATATAATGGACTAATTTTTATCTTCTTAAATTCTTTAAAATACGTATCTTAAAATATATATAACATTTTCTGAAGGGATTTCCAATTTATGTTGATAAGTACAATGTGAAAGGGGAAGGGAAAAAGGACCTATATGCTGGCATGCTTTTTACATTCCATTTGAAGTGGTAAAATATTAATCCTAAGTAGGCTGTGGACAGTTAAATATGAATATTGTGTTCTTTGAGTGACCACTGGGAAAACATGCATAAAGAGGTAAAGAACCCCATAGATTAAAAAAACGTAGACAAAAGATGAGCCATACCGTGTTCATGGATTAAAGAATTCAATATAATAAACATGTATAATCTTCCCAAATTGATTTACTGATTCAACACAACTCTAATCAAAATATTAGTAGCATTTTTTTGGGACAAGCATACTCTTAAAATCATATTAAAAAAGGCAAATAAACTAGAATAGCAAGACGATTTTGTAAAAGAGGAACAAAGGTAGAGGGCAAAGACTAATTTAGGATAGACACAGGTCATTTAACAAACTAGAGTCCAGATATACTCACACAAACATAAGTTAATTTTTGAGAAAGACACAAAAGCAATTCAGTGAAGGAAAGGATAGGATAGTCTTTCAAGCAATTGCATTCAGACAATTAGAGATCCATGTGTTAAAAAGAAAAAGCACCTAAACCTATACTTTACATCTCTGACAAAAAAGTAACTTAAAGTAGGGGCACCTGGGTGGCTCAGTGGGTTAAAGCCTCTGCCTTCAGCTCAGGTCATGATCTCAGGGTCCTGGGATCAAGCCCTGCATCGGGCTTTCTGCTTAGCAGGGAGCCTGCTTCCCCTTCTCTCTCTCATTGCCTCTCTGCCTACTTGTAATCTCTCTCTCTCTCTCCATGTCAAATAAATAAATAAAATCTTTTTTTTAAAAAAGTAACTTAAAATAAACCATAAATCTATTTGTAAAATGCAGAACCACAAAACTTTTAGGAGAAAATGCAAGAGAGAATCTTCATGCTTTTTGTGTTTGGCAAATAATTCTAAAATGTGACCCATAGGTGCAATCCATAAGTGGAAAAAAATGGACTAAATTTCAGCATAATTGAGAACTCTTTAGTTCTTCAAAAGACACTGTTAAGAAAATTAAAAGAAAAGATCCATTTGCAATTCCCATATTTGACCAAGTATTTGTATGTTGAATCTATAAAGAACTCTAAAGACTCAACAATAACAAACAGCCTATTTAAAAAAACCTGTGGGTAGAAGATTTGATCAGACACTTCTCCAAAGATTTATAGATGGCAAATAAGCACATGCGTAGGTACTCAACATCATTAGACACTGGGGAAATGCTATTGCACACTTATTAAAATAGATAAAGTAAAATAAAAACTGACAATATCAGGTACTGGTGAGGATATGGAACAGTTAGAAGTCTCATTGATTGTTGGTGGGTATGCAGAATGGTATAGCCACTCTAGAAAAACAGTTAGGCAGTTGCTTTTTTTTTAATACTTTAAAAAATTTTTCTGAGATTTTATTTATTCATTTGAGAGAAAGAGAGACAGAGAGAACATAAGCAGGGGGAGAGGCAGGCTCCTGGCTGAGCTAGAAGCTTTACATGGGGCTTGATCCCAGGACTTGGAGATCATGACCTGAGCTGCAGGCAGAAGCTTAACCCATCTGAGCCACCCAGGCGCCCCTTGGCAGTTTCTTAGAAAGTGAAACATACAATTACTATAAGACCTAGAAATTGCACTCCTGTATATTACTCTAGAAAAATTAAAACTTCCTGATGCATCCTCAGAAGGTCAATAGCAGCATACTACTATGTTGCAGTGCCTGCAAAGTGTTATAATTGTTCTATTTATTCTTAGTGATTGTTGTTAATCTCTTACTGTGACTAATTTATAAATTAAACTTTATCCTAGTTATGTATGTATAGGAAAAACATACTCTGTATAGGGTTCGAGACTATCAGCAGTTTCAGGCATCCACTGGGGGCCTTGGGAGGGATCCCCCCTGGGTAAGTGGGGATGGCCCTGCTACTCAGGAGGAAAGAGGAAGCGAGTATTGACAAGCACACAACCCGATGAATCTAAGGGAAGAACGCGGTCTCAAAAGGCTGCAAGGTTCCTTATGCATCATTTTACAAAATGTAAAACTAACGGATTGAAACTAGATTAGTGGTCACGAGGAGCTGGAGGTGGGAGTGAATTTGACTGTAGTAAAAAAAACAGCAAATGGAATTTTTTCTTATTAATAGACCTGTTTTATATCCTGATTGTGAGAGTGACTACATGAATCTAGATATATACTAAGACTCACAGATCTGCTCACCCACAAAAATGTTAATTTTACAGTATGTTTATTTTTTTTAAGTGCCATTACAATCTCTTTAATGACTGCAACTCTTATTTATACCTCTGGTAAAACCAACAACACTAAAGATCATGCTAAGCAGTTTCATCGATTTCTTTTTCAATTCCCAATAGACAACCATGTGAAAATTGAAACAACTTATGCCAATTAAATACACATGAATATTTTAGCAGTATCATCAAGACGATCACATCAGGTAAAATTTATAACAAAGTTAATTTAACATGTATTACTGTTATGAATCATTATGTTTTGGGTTGCATCATACGCAGTCCATTTAAATGGCTGTAATTAGTATGACTTTTATGGTCAACTCATTTAGAAAATTTCACCAGTATCTGCAACCATTGTCAATGTTTTTAAATGCTGATGCTCATCATATGCAAAACTCCTACTCATCTCTCATATTTTGGGACACAAGTAACAAGAGAAAGAATTTCTTGGGACATGAGTAACAAGAGAAAGAATTTCTTGGAAGTTGCAAAATTGAAGCATTGAGTTGCTTAAAAGAAATGTTGGATTGAGTAGAAAAAAAGAGTTAAAACTTAAGACATCTATTATCCCACAATGATTTATTGCACACCTATTGTATACAATGTAGTGTTAAAAATTTTAGCAGGTACAATTATAAATAATCCAAGATCTTGGACCCTCAAAAAAATTCACAGAAGGGTGAGAAAAACAAAGTCAATGTGATGGCAGATGCAAATTGTGTGAATTATAAAGTGTTATCTGAAATACAAATAATACAAAGCAGGTTTGATATACATGATGACAGAAATAATTACACAATTAGGACACCTGGTTGGATCAGGAGGTTAAGCATCCGACTCTTGATTTCAGCTCAGGTCATGATCTCAGGGTTGTGGGACTGAGCACCCAGTCCAGCTCCACACTCAGTGTGGAGTCGGCTTCAGATTCTCCTCCCTCTCCCTCTGCCCTGCCCACTCTCTCTCTCTCTCAGATAATAAGTAAATCTTTTTTAAAAAGAAATAATTACACAATTCTATAGGTTTTTATGGGGGAGGGAATTATTTGTAACCAAAAAGATATAAGACCTTGTTGGGAAGGTAGTGACTGAGTTGAGCAGTTAGAGGCAGGGGCAGGTCAAGGCTGCACGATGGATACTTCTGGTGTCTGGAATGGAGCTCAGTGATGTATGGAACAGATGCTGAAGAAAAGGAGAATTGTAGTTGGGACAGGTTGGGTTTGAGGCATGAATTACATGGAAATGCCATTTGAACGCTAGGACTGAAGTCAGAGGAGGAAGAGCAAAGTGCACAGAAGCTAATTAGCATAAAGTGGAAATAGATGAGCTCACTAAGAAAATGAATGTATGAGAAAAAAAGGACTGTGAGCATACAGCTAAATCATTCAGGTTTTAGGAGAAGTCAAGATTATAGGCTGAGCAATGGCTATCGAAGTAGGAGAAATAGGGAAATTCATTAGAGAGGTAAGAGAGAAAACCATATGAACTCCCAAAGGATGCTAATGACTTCCTCTTCATAAGCTGCTATCAATGAAAGCCAATTTTTAGATAAGTGAAGACGGAAGAAGAGTCTAGAAAGCAGGAACACAGAGTAAAGATGTTTTAGGATATTAAACATCAAGTATGAAAAACTACGCAAGCCTGATTCTCTAGGACATTACTTGGTTTCAAACTTGGTCTCAAACTTGGTATGACCTCAACAGATATCTGGATTACATAAAGAATTGCCCCATTTCTTCTTGGAATAAAATATCTGCCCACACATTGCCCCAGTATAAAGCCATTAAATTGGTACCTGTAACTGGGTCTGGACAACATCAGAGCCCAGGAAGACGCTGGGAGAGGCATTATTTTTTCAGATGATTTGCAGTCTTCAGGGGAAAATAATGAAAGGAGAAATGTAAGTAGGGCTTCTTTCCAGCTGTGACCAATTTCCCCACCCTGCATTCAGACAATCAGCTTGGAACCAGCAAACTCAGATGACTTGAGCTCCCAGTAGAATTCATTCCCAGCCAGGAGGGAATAAACAATAAACATCACCTGTGTCTCAGGTCATGATTTTTTTTTTCTTCCTCCCTCCCTCCTTTCCTTTCCTTTCCTTTCCTTTCCTTTCCCTTCCCTTCCTTCCTTCCTTCCTTCCTTCCTTCCTTCCTTCCTTCCTTCCTTCCTTCCTCTCCCTTTCTCTCTTTCTTTCTTTCTTTTCTTTCTTTCTTTCTTTTGGTCTTTTAGGGCCCATTGCTATACCATAACAGATTTCTTGGAAAATCTGGCTGGAATATTTCATAGAGTATTCTTAAGGTGCAGGGTTCTGGACCTATTTTCACAAGGCCTTTCTTATTTGTGTTGACCTGCTCCCTGGTCAATAGGGGTAGAGAAACTCACAATTTCTTGGGGGAATTATAGGTGAGCAAGGCAGACTGGAGAAATTGGAAGAGGCATCTCTCCAGGGGCCCTTCTTCCTTTTTTTTTTTCCAGTGGCCACACATGCTAGTGGCCCCGTGGGATGGTGTATGACATTTCACACCCAAGAAAACAGATAACAAAATTAGCTCCCCTCTTATGCTATACCAGCCTCTTCCCCCAGGACTTGACCACTCTAAGACTATAAAATACCCTCATGGAAACAGGCTAAGTGGGTTGTCCTGATAGGTGTTTTTGTTTCATTTTAGTGAAGTTTTATTCCACTGCTATGGAGACCTGGCTTGAGGGTATTGGATAAATGCTAAATAATAACCAGGCTGAGAAAAAGAAATGGATTTCCCAGCATAGTAGGTATAAAGAGAACAGGCTTAATTGTTGATTCTCATTCCTGCCTTGTTCACACTGCAGCTCACATTCAAATAACTTGAGGGGGAAAAAAGTTCAGAACCTAGTAAAGTAGAAATTATTCTAAAGCTGTTAGGGTGTCAATTCCATACTTCCTTTAATTTGGAAATGTATTTCTCTGCTGTTGTACTAGATCAATAAAGAAAATATGGGAAGAAAGTTTATCAATATATATTCTAGCTGCTGAAGTTGTAGTTTGCCAGATGGAAAATTAAGCAAAGGAGAAGTCAGAGAGCCTGGTTCATAGGAAGTTCTGAAACCACTTTTCTACAGGATTTTCAGTTTAGAATATGTGCCTTTCTTTAACTACCAATTACAAAACTCCCTGAACTCCCAGGGTTGGTGGCATGTCATGGATTTTGCTCTGGTATTTTGTAACAGGGAGCTTTGAATCCCTCTAACTTTTTGCTAAAGAGATCATATTAAAAATTGAAGTCTTTCCAATTTATGCAACTAGTGTCAAACTATCTCCTGTTGTGTAAGGGTCAAATCCAATGAGTTCATTTGGATGAAAAAAAAAAAAAAACATGTCCAAAAGACATATCAACTTTTCTACTTTTTCTACTTTCAACATGACATAGTAGATATAGGCTTTTTGGTGAAAAAAAAAAATTAAAAGCCTGAGCTATATGAATAATGGGAACATGTTTGTAACTGTTTCACAAGCTTGGCTTTCAAGATGTTTCTACAGAAGCTCAGTGAAAAAGAGAGTTAAGGCAATTATGCATTCAATCCGGGTGTCAGCTGAGGTCACCCTGTCCTTTGAGACTTACATGAAATTAATGTCAACCACTATGCCCATCTTTAATGAGAAGCTCAATATCTGCCCTAAGATTTTGACACACATCTTAAATGTACCTTCTCATGGTTAGCTGTATTTTTAATTAACTATTCCCATTGAACTTGCATCTTCCCTCCCATCCCATCATGACTGTTCTCTTCTTAATGTCCAGTACTAACTCATACACCAACACAG
>CM053613.1:72526380-72565434 GCA_028646535.1 Procyon lotor
AGGCACCACCCTCAAACCCCGAAGGATGGGAACTGATGGACAACACGCCCACCTTTCGTTTCAAGGTCAGACAGACATGAGAGCCATCTCAACAATCTCCTCAGAAGGTTCCAGGGGCTCCAGCACCAGTCTCTCTCAACAGTGACCAACTCTAATTCGTCCCTGTGTGGACTTTCCCTCCTTCTCCGTTTTACTTCCTCTGCCTCAAGCTTGCTTTTAGGAATGGCTTCCAACTGCATTACCTGCATTCAAGCCTTTGTTTCCGGCTTTGCTTTGTGGGAAACCCAGGCTGAGGGCTGAAACACCTTTCTTGCTCATCTTGCTCTACACACAGCTTTTAAATTTCTTTGTGTTTTTTTTTAAAAGCATCTTTCTCAAATCCTTGTCTTATTTTAACATTTAGACTACCTAACATTATTCCCATCGCCTGGTGCTGCTCTTCTGTATTCTCTTGATGTTTATCCTCCTCCCTCAATATTTAATATATGTCCTTTTAGAATATGAACTCGACTTTCAGCTATATTAGTTCCTTTAGATTTTATATTCTTTTTTTTCCTGTCAGAATAATTTCTGATTATATGGGGTTTCAAGTGCTCAGACCATCTTATCTCTCCCAAGCTGTGTTATCTTTCAAGTCTCTTTACTTAGGATCACACACCTACACACATGATCTGATTATTTTTAACTTCCCTGTTCTGAAGTCACCTCTGTGTCTTTGCAGGCTTTTGTGAATTTCACAACATTACTCTCTCCAAGGCCCTTGCTCCTCTCACAACGGTACCAGTTTTGCTTCAGTGGACAGAATTCAATCAGTGCAACAATTCCCTCCTTGTGACTTTCTTTACCAATAGAAGTACATCGTGTCATGGTTTTCACAAGTGGCTCCGCTTCTAGAAGATTCAGACTCTCCACTGCTGCCTGGATAGTCTCAATAGCCATTAGGTTAGTATCTTTCCCCCCCGGGAGTTCTGTACCTCTGTACTAGAGGTACCTTAAGGCACCTCTATATGGTGGGTTTACTGTCTCTAAAAACTACTCTGTCATTAAAACACTTCTATCCAAATCTGCTTTCAGTCCACATTAGATATGTGCCATTATGCTCCAACTGCAGGTTGAAGAGTATTACCGATAATCAAATCTTTACATGGTACTCTTCTCTGCAATTTCTAGTAGATTCATTTTGTTGATGCAAGGTATTCCCTCTCTATTACTCCATTGTAGCCATCTTCAAATCCCTCTCAATCTCAGTACTACTTTAATGAGATCATACATATGTGTGTAGCCATATATATACATATAACTTTGTATATACATTACTTTGTATTGAAATAGCCATATTTTATTATTAACAGTATTCAGTGTCTAACATGTAGATACCTGAGGCCCATTGATATTATTCTTATTATATTCATTATTTTCTCATTGTTTTTCCCCATGAAGCACACATTTTGTTTTCCTTGGTATTAATCAGTTTTATCTGGGCCTTTTGATTTTTCATAAAATGTTTATTTTTTAAAATTTTTATCACATTGGTATGCTTCCACCCTCTTCTAAGTGTTTGGGGTTCTCTGTCATTTCCTCAAAGAAACATCATTCTTTTATAATGAGCCATGATGCAGAAAACCAATTTTTTCCCTTAATATTAGTATAGTAGTAGATTATTTCTCATATCTTCCTCCCAGTAATAATAAAAATAACAACTACAGTTATACGTAATTGAATTCTTTGATGCACCAAACTTAATGTCTTTTATGTACGTTATATTTAATCCTCATAACAACCATGACAGATGAGGACTCCTGGCCCCTTTTCCCAGTTAAGAAGACTGAGTTCTCATTAACTAGTAAGCAGTGGATCCACTATCCCTAAGTCAGTCTGATTTCAAATCTTTTTCTCTTTCACAACTACAATGTAAATAAATACTATGCTTCCAAAGTTGTTCTCAGGTCCCTTGGTTGCTATTGTCACCAAGGAAATGGGAAAGAAAATTTTTTTAAAGTCTAGTTGTTCAGGATCTCCTCAGGTATTCAGATTCAATAAATACATTTTCTATCTTTCTTTTAACTCAACTTTTTTTCCCTTGCGAAACAGATGAAATAAGTACTCTGAGAATTTGGTGGTGTGAGTGCACAGGAAGGCAGCGCATTTTGCAATTTCCCATGTTATATGTACATTGGCCATTTCTGTGGTGCTCCCACAACACATCTTGTCCTCCTGGACCCACAGTGGGATTCCTTACAACTGCTCCATTGCTCTGGGTATCACAGGATGCTGCTGCTTCTGCAAACATCTTGGCTTAGACCTCTACTGGAAGCTACCCCAAACTGTTAGGGAGCCCTTTTGTCCTTTTTATATTTAGTGCCCAGTGGCAGAAGTACAGACAAAGGTGCACCACAAATGAGTTAATTAATAATAAAAATATCAAGTATTGTGACGTGATGTTTAAGTAGAAGAACAGGGGCGCCTGGGTGGCTCAGTTGGAAAGGTGACTGACTCTTGATTTCAGCTCAGGTCATGATCCGAGGGTTGTGAGATCAAGCTCTGGGCTGGGCTCTGCACTAGGTATAGAGCTAGCTTAAAATTATCTCCCTCCCTCTCTGCCCCTCTCCCTCCCTCTCTCTGTCTTTCTCAATAAATAAACAAATTAATAAATAAATAAATAAAATATAAAAATAAAAATATAAAAGACTTCACAGATACATTCTTTCTACCTACTTGCAAGTGTTTGAGGAAATGATGGAGAATTGTATTCTTACCTAAATGAGTGTCATTATTACTTCAAAATTCATTGAATTCATTCATCCAGGAATCCAGAATCTGACACTGAATGATGTCTACACTGTCAAACTGGCCCCTCTTGAGTCAGGTTGAAACCAAAAGTCAAAGAACCTTGATTCTTTTTGTGGAACAGATTTTTTTTCCTTTTGAATAATGTTTAGTTTTATTTTACAATTATGCACTCCCACTGTAGAATATTTTAAATGTACATCAGTGCATGCCAAAAAGATGAAACCCTTACAATCTCACCTCCAAAATATAACCAGAATGACTTTTTAATGCCCCTTTCTTTCTAATAATTCTTCCAGGATAAAGTATGGCTCATGCTCACATCAGAGCAATCAGTTTTCATGTTCTTTTTCATTTAAAGAGACAGTTATTCCCAATCCACTCTATGTTTCCAGAGATTTTTTTTTTAAGTTTTTATTCAAATTCCAGTTAGTTAACATACAGTGAAAATTAGTTTCAGGTGTACAGTATAGTGATTCCATGTGTACAATTCCGTATAACACCTGGTGCTCACACAAGTGCCCTCTTTATTCACCACGGCTTATTTATCCTCCCCCCACTCCTCTCCCTTCTTTTGTGGAACAGATTTAAAGCACTTCCCCTGCAATTCCAAGCTCCACTGTTTACTAGCTCCATGTTCTTTAGAAAGTTACTTAGACTCTGTGCCTCAACTTCCTTACCTTCTACAAAACTGGACTTTAATGTCCCTAGCTACCATGTAAGTCCACAGTCCCCTTGATGTCTCAAATATACATGAGTTGTGTAGTTTGAAAATCTGTGATGATTTCTGTGATGTTCTTTTTTTTTTTTTTTTTGTGATGTTCTGAAAATCTCCGTAAACTTCATATCTCTTGCTGCATTGCCACTGTGATGGTGAAATGCTCGACTCAGCAATTACTTTTTGTGGACAAGTATCCATATGGCTCCAGACCTCGGTCCCACGGTCTCTGAAATGTTTGCTTATTGTCTTTTGCAGGATCTGCCTTCTTTTTTTTGTGAGAGCAAATTCTTGACAGCCAATAAACAAGTTATTGGTTTACTTTTCTTTCCAAAGAGAAGTGAAGTTACATTTTTGTTTTCTAGGTGAAACTGGAAAATACATCTAAAATAGACTAAGAAAATTTCCCAAGGTCATATAGTGACCTAGGTGAGGAAGCCAGGATCAAACCCAGATCTCCTACACACTAAATTCTCTGTTTTTCATTTCTACACTGTTATTCTTATGGGAAATATATATTTGCAAATATGTTTATTTTTAAAAATGCAAATGGCATACTGAAAAACAGATAAAGTTTAGGAGAAAAGTAGCATTTTAGGATAGTGCTGGAAAAAGATTTGGGGATTTGGGACATTCTACATGAAACTCTGTACAGAGGATCTGAGAGGCTGATGTAGACCCTGGGAACTCTAAGGAAGAAGATTCTAAGGGGAGAACAGCAGCATCAAACAGATGAAAACTCTCTGAGGATAAAATTAATCAATTTTACAAATCTGTCTTAGGGTGACAATAGTTCTTGAAGTTCCATATGGATCAATACCCAAAACATTTTCCAGGAAATATTTCTCTCTGTCATTTATATAATTAAACTCCAATCATACTTTGTACGGGGAAAAAAAAGTGAAGTGCCCAGCAACCACAATTTTTAATAAATATTAATGGATGAGGAGGGGAGAGAGGAATGGAGACAGCAGTCGAGTTTGGCCTTGGGACATCATGCAGAACCCACCTCTTTAGTTTTGATATCCCCAGTGGACTAGATACTAGTTTTGCTACATTGATTGCTGTTTCATAATATAAAATTTAATTATCTCTATTATTTTACAATAAGCTTTTCTGCCTTGGGGCCTCGGGCAGAGGGTATGGTTAGTAACAAATCTAATAAATAAAGAAATAAAACACTTCATTTCCTTTTCAGAAAGAAGTTGTGTTTTGCTCTCTATGCTTTGAGCTTAGGGGAATTCACTTTAGTTTTCTCAAGCACACTTGTTCTTTGACTCTGAAAGGCTACCATCCAGGGGCCCCAGGACTTTAAGCCCCAGGAACCACTGTGATCCCTCCAGCAGGATCGCCGGTAAACAGATGACGTCTCCATACATGCTCTCAGGGACTGTTTGTTACTCTTCGTGCTTTTATTACTGGATTCCCCCTCCTTGCATTTGTTCAGTCCAAAAAGCATAGAATTAAGAACTCTGACTCTGATGAATCCTTTACCCACTTACATTTTGTTTACCCACTTATTTTCATGTGAGAAAAGATTCTGATATTAACCTGATGCAGATTAGCAGATACAACACACAGCTGCTAAGAGATGAAACAAGGCTAGGGAGGGGGAAAGTGAAGTCAAACACTAAGCGGATTGCACACAATAGTTTAGTAAGATGAGGAACAGGTGAAATATATTTATTATTAAGCTGTCCAGACTTCAGCGAATATGCAATAAAGGGTCCTCCATCCAAATATATACTGTAGATATCAACATCATGCATTTAATAAGCCTCTTAGAAGCATAAATGATGCATCATCACTAGGTCTAGTGCTATTGAGGATACAAAGGAATCTGCCACACTCTGCCTTTAGAGGCCTAATGCACCAGGAGTAAATATAAGAGAGATGCAAAACTATCTCACAAGGCAAAATATAGGAACTCCTGGAAAAGAAGGAAGAATTAAATTTCTGTCAAAGGGCAAATTGGATCAGGTAAAGGATTAGAAAGGCTTCATGGAAGAGATGGTGCTTACAGTAGGTGTAGAAATAATGCTCTACTGCTATACACACCAACAGGAATAAATAGTAAACATAACACAGATAAAGGAAACAATTCCAAAGAGTGCATTAGTCTCTCTACACGTCAAAATTTTAAAGATTAATATTATGTTGTTTTGAATACATGAACAGGTATGAATAGGAAAGTGAAGGGGAGAAGGGAGGTGGCCCGGGGCTCTCCCCTAGCTCCCTGTAGCTGCTGGTAATCCTTGACATTCCTTGACTGTGGCTGGATCACTCCAATCTCTGGCTCCACCTTCCATGGCCTTCTCTGAATAAATGGTAATATTCACTCTTCTGCCATATAAAGTAATACTCATCTATTCTAGGGAATAAAATGCACACATTCCTTTTGGAGACCACCATTCAACTTACTACAGACTGAATGGTAAGCATTTCTGAAGATAATAATATAATCACACATTTTGGCATCATAATACGCTTGCTTTTTTTTTTTTTTTAATAAAAGCTTGACCCTTACTGACAGTAATGTTTTTATTTCTACCTGGATAATTCCCTGCCTCCTGTCTTCAGGGATAGTTCAAAGTATCTTCAAATCTCTGTGCCTCAACTTTCTATCTTACCTTCAGCAAATGACTTTGCCTCATATTTTACCAGGAAAAGCAAGTTCTTCCAGTACAAGGTCCTTAAAATCCTCTATTACCTACCATTCTGATTCATTAAACAAAGCACCTAAACTCTTCTTAGTATTTGGGCTATAACTGTGAATTAAAACAACAACAACAAAAAATGACAAAATTACATAAGGAGTATTCTGGCAGGGGGATAAAAACTACATATAATAGTGAACATATAATATATTATCTGATGATAAATACAGACAACCCTTGAACAGCATGGATTTGAACTGCATGGGTCCACTTATATATTTATATATATTTAGGTTTTTCCCAATAAATACAGTACAGTAGGATAAATGTATTTTCTCTTTCTTATGATTTCCCTAATCGCATTTTCCTTTTTCTAGCTTACTTTATTATAAGAATACAGGATATACTGCATATAAAAAAATATATATCAAACAACAATTTATGTTATTGGTAAGACTTGGGATCAATTATAGGCTATTAGGAGTTTGGGGTAAGTCAAAGTTAGACATGGATTTTCAATAGTCTGTGCCTTTAACTCACTGTGTTGTTCAAGGGTCAGCTATTCAAGGGTCAACAATACAAGCTTAGTAAAGAGCAAAAGCCATAAGAAATTGCAGGTACTAAAATTAGAGTTAGGTTAAGCCTTGTTGTGAAGGTAACATTTGAGCAGACTTAAAGAAGGTGATGGAATTAGCTGGCACATGTAAGGCAAGAGCACCCGGATCCAGGGGAGGGATAGGGCAAGAGCTCTATGGTGGATGGATGCCTGCTGTCTTAAAGAACCAGAGCAGAAGCCAAGGTAGCTGGAGCAGAGTAGGCAAGGCAAAGCGTGGTAGTGATGTAGTCAGGAAGGTAAGAGGGTGCAGAGAAGGGAGATCATGCAGAGTCTTATCAATTGTAAGGACTTGGGATGTTACTGTGACAGAAATGGAAAGACATCCCGGAATCAGAAAAAGAGGAGTGATATCATCTGACATTGATCTTTAATGAGCCCCTCTGGCTTCCGAGTCAGAGTAGACTTTGAGGGCAGAGGGGCAGGGAGCTTGGTTACGATGCAGTTATAATGAATTATATGACAGCTGATCGTGATTCAGACTTGGGTCATAGTTATAAAGCTGCTGAGAAATAACTGGGTGGGGGATATATTCTGAATAGAGACAACAGAATTTGTTGATAAGGTGCTAGAAAAAGAAGGGCTCTGAATGGTTTGAGCAACTAGAAATAGTTGTTTTCATCAAAGATGGGGAAGACCAGGGTGGAGCGGATCCGGATGTGGGTGGAGCAGGTCAGTAGTTTAGGTATGGACATTGAGAATTTGAGAGATCTATCATATAATATAATTATTGTGTTATTATATAATAATAACTACCATGCAATATAATAGAGGGACCTATTATTCAATAAATAATTGTATACAATAAATGCATAATTTGTATGCAAATACAATTGTATTAAATACAGTAGATATTCATGTATCTTTTTAAAATAGCAATACACATCTAGATATATCTAGATATACAAATCCTGAATTTTGGAGATAATCCTGGACTGGAGATACAACTTCCATATTTCTCTAAATCTTTACCTATAGGTATATATCTATACCTTTGTCTTTTCTGGCCCAGGGGAAGAAGTGGTACACTTCCCAAGTCTAGCACCTTACTGATGCCGTTGATTCCACTCTTCACACCTCCCTCCAAGTTCTTCCTTTAGCTAGGTTCTGTTTTTCTTTTGAATCACGAGTGTCTGATTCTACTTTGGCTTTTTTATTCTTTTCCCCTATTCCCCAAATCAACTAGAGCCTTTCTATCCAAATCCACACCTCTCTACTCATGTAAATAAAAAGTTTTTAGAACTGTCTTATTCTTGCTTCACCCTCTTGCCTTTGTTCCAATTTGGAGATATTACAAATAGCGGCCAATCATCTCCTTTCTCCAGTCTTCAGACATTAAGAGGAAGATGTAGGTGTGATCTAAAGCAGTAGCAAGATTCAAAATTGGGCTTTGACACTTTTGACAGGAGGAATCCTAATGCCTCTACTATTGGCTCACACTGTTCCAGTCCCAGTCGCCTCGTTGCTAGTCTTCAAATACTCCAAGCTTTAACCTCAGTGCCTTTGAATATGCTCTCCTGGCAATCCTCTTCTGCCAGATAATCACATAGTTCACTCCCTCAATTCACGCAAGTCTTTGCTCACATATGCATGTATCAGAGAGTGCTCCTCAACTACACTTTTAAATTTCCCATGGCTTTATCTGCCTTTTTTCCTTCACTGACATTTTTACTACCTAACATTTCATATAGTTAGGTGCTTATTTGTCTTATCTGACTCACACACTGAAATGTAAGCTCTGCGGGAGGAAGGACATTTTCTCCTTTGTTTGCAGCTGTTTCCCTAGTATTTGAAACAAGGCCTGGCACATAATAAGTTCTAATAATTATTTGTGAAATGAATGTCCTTGTGGTTAAAGGATCTTGATAGATTCAATGGCTCTTGTGCCCAAAGAGCTGGCAGCAAACCGGGCAAATAAATACCACAAAAAGCCTCCTTTTTTGTTCTCCCTTGTGACCATTAGGACACTACATTGGGTGTGGACTGGAGTGAAAAATTAAAGAGGGCGGCAAGGTTCAAAAACAATCATTCTTTCATCATCAAGTAAGTTTTATAAAGGATCCAGAATTCCCGGTTAATCTGAGAGCAGCACCTAAGGAGGGGGGTTCCTAACCCTTTAGGGCTACAACAAACCAAAAATTATTAATAAAAACTGGGCTGACAAAGCATATATAGCATCAGGATAAATTCCTTCCCAGCTAACTTTCCTGCCCTGCCTCCCTTCCAACCAGATTAACCCCCAGATATAAAAATTCAGAAGCCACTACTACTGTAAAGATAAGTAAAATGTATTTTGATTCTACTGAGCCTGGGGAAGCCGTTTCAAGATTTGGACACAATAGCAAAGGCCTCTCAAGTGCAAGGGTGGAGAGGCTCTGCTGAGTTTCACTACAAGAAAGAGAACTGGCAAGAGTGGAGTGCAGATGAGAAGACATTTGGAGAGAGGAGGAGGAAAACTCAAGGGGTACCTAAGAACCAAGACTATGAGATGGTGAGTGTAAGGTCTCCTACTTATGGATGCAGCTTTCACCCTCCTGTTCTGCATACAATAAAGAGTCTCTAAGAGCCTACCCCCGGTACCCCCACGCCAATCTGCTCCTCCACTTCCTGCTGACATCACATATGAGCAACTGGTGCATGTGGTTCCTTTTCTTTGAGTTTTCATGAGGTTTTGCTTAGTGAGACCATCCCACTGTGTTCATATTTTGTTTACCTACAATACTACTATATGGTATTGAATTGAAGAGCATTTGAAAAAAGGGATGAAAGGAAATGAAAGCTTGTCCTTACCTTGAATCACATATCAGGAGCTGAAATTAGATCCCACCTACTGGGAAGGGAGAGAGCCTGTGTCACCCAACAAAGCTCAGCCCCCTTGGCACATCCAAAGCCTCATATCCTTGCCCCCTGGCTTTGGCACCAGGGGTTCCACGGCTGTGCCCAGGATGAAAGCACCGTCCCCAGCTTGCTCTCAGGCAAAGACAGCCTGCTTTTAATTAGGAGCAGGAACCGTTGTTAGATTTGTATTTTTCTTTCTTTCTTTTTTTTTTCCTATGCTTGATGGCATGATGTGTGTTACATATTTAATTAAAGAGGATCTAATGAGTACTTCTAACAGCCCTGGGGTCAGAAGAGCCACTGCAGAGATTCATGCAAATGAGCCAGGCTTTATGGCTTCCCTAGTGAGCGGCAGTGATGTTGTCCAAAATGGCAGAGTCTGTGGGAGCCCATCAGCTTTCCAACTTCCATAGGAAAATACCCAAGGGGAAAGCACACAGAGGGTGGGAAGTAGGATTTGCAGACTTTGTGTCTGGACCCAGAAATAAGTCTAAGTGTATTATGGGGTATGTCTAAACCTTATTTCATAAGGTTTCAATTGACCCAATTCACTGACCCACTTGGGTCAATGGGCTGAACCAGAGAGCAACCCAACAGGACTAAGACTCTTAAGAAGACACTTTTGGACAGAGGAAGGTGAATCAGAGAAGAGTGAAAGAAGGAGAGGTAAAGCAAAACGTGTTAGGACACCTGGATTTTATTTTATGGGAAATGGGTCATTAAATGTTTTTTATATGCACTTTCTTCCCTGTGCTCTATTATATCTATTATAGCACTCTCTTGTGATTTATCTACAGACATATCTATATCCCTATCAGACTCTGAACTGACTCCTCAACAGTGAGGACCGCCTATCTCTTTGCTCCCATGACTCCTACTCTACTTCCTCTGTTAGATCAGCCATACCAGATATCTTACCAGATTATAATTGCCTATTGAGTTTCTGTCTACTCTGCCTAATTGAGAGTTGCTTGAATGTGAAGATTCTGCATTTTTTTCCTATATGATTTTTGTCTTATTTGTGCTTATATGCCTAGTGTCTACCACAGTGCCCAGAATATAGTATGTCCTCAATAAGTTATTGAATGAATGAATGAGTAATACAAATGTAATCAGTCTCCTTTCAGGCCAGTCTCAGCGTAGGTGCTGCATCCAAACAAAGACAGACTGCAGATTTGCCCCCTGAAATCATTGGAGAGTTGTTTCAGATTTTACTGAAAGTCAGCTACTTGGACAAATGGGGAGAATGACGTTATGTTGTATATTATAAGATTTCTTTAAAATTCTCTTTAAAATACAGAATAAGAGGGGTGCCTGGATGTCTCAGTCAGTTAAGCTTCTGCCTTTGGCTCAGGTCATGATCTCACGGTCCCAAAAGGTACAGAGTTCTTTGTCAGCCTCCTTGCTCAGCGAGGAGCCTGCTTCTTCCTCTCACTCTGCCCCTCTTCCCACTTGTGCTCTCTCACTCTTTCAAATAAATATTTTTAGTATATGTGCTGCCGAAGTGAGCACTCTTTCAAATAAATAAATAAAATCTTTAAAAATGATATAGAATAAGAAATTTAACACATTGTCCTTGATTGGATCCTAGTTTTGAAAAAAAAAATTAAGCATCAGTTATTAAGGATATTTTTTAGATAATTGGGGAATAGTTGATATTAGATGACATTCAGAAATTATTTTTGTTGTATGATAATAGCCTTGTCATATAGTAGTTTGTCTTTGTGGTGGTTTTTAAAAATAGCTACAAAGTCTTTCACAGCCACCTCATGCAGGGGAGGGGATCTATGTCCCCTCCCTTTAATATGGGCATGTTTATACCTGTGGCCAACAAGATTTGGTAGAAAGGAAGCTGGAAGGTTTCCAAAGCTAGATCAGAAAAGCCTAAGCAGGTTCTACCTCGTTCTCCTGGAATGGCCATTCCTTTCTTAAGATGCTCCTTCTCAGAACCCAAATGCCATGCATGAGATGCCCAAGCCACAGAGAGGGGACACACATGGATGCCCAATTCCACAGGCCCAGCTAAGGCCAGACTTGAAGTCATTCCTGGGTTTATCTGTAGAGTCGTCCTGATAATTCCAGCCCCCAGACATTTGGATACTCCCAACTGAGATCCCAGATATTGTGAGTCAGGAGGAACCCATCCCTCAATGCCTTACTGACCCACAGAATCTCTGAGCATAATAAAACAGTTGCTACTTTGGACTACTAAGTTTGGAGAGGTTTGCTAAGCAGAAACAGTAACTGCAACTCTCTTTGATATTTTTTGGACATCCATGCTAAAAAACTTAAGGATAAAGTGACATGATATCTTTAGCTTACTTTTAAAGGGTCCCCACAAAATGTGTACAAAGCTTGTAAGGCTAGATCAAGCAAATACAGAAAAACAATGGCAACTGTCAAATATAGATGGTGAATACGTTGTTCATTGAACTATTTTTTTCTATTTCCTTTACATTTTTTACAACAAAACTTTCTTTAAAAAGTGCTTTTAGGGGCGCCTGGGTGGCTCAGTGGGTTAAAGCCTCTGCCTTCGGCTCAGGTCATGATCTTGGGGTTCTGGGATCGGGCCCCTCATCGGGCTCTCTGCTCAGCAGGGAGCCTGCCTCTCCGTCTCTCTCTGCCTGCCTCTCCTCCTACTTGTGATCTCTCTCTGTCAAATAAATAAATAAAATCTTTAAAAAAAAAAAAAAGTGCTCTTTAAACACCTGTTTCCCCAAACTTCTATATCTCAGGAAAACATAGATGTATCACTCACTCATCTCTTCTGTCTCCCCCAAATCTCTTCATACAACCCTCTTTGAATGGGTCTTAATTCATCCTCTTTTTTCTGACAGGGGCTCTTCTTGTGGGCACTTGTGCCTTTCCCAGTGAAGAGTCAGCCAAACCTGTGCCCTCCAACCCCCCTCCTCTTTTGAGATCTGTCATTTTATAAGGCAGAGGAAGGGACTAGGATTGTAATAACGAATACTTTAGCATGTTTTCTTTCAAATTAATAGCACAATTTTTTAAAAAGACTTTTAGAAACTACTGGGTTAGTAAAAAGAACAGAGCAGACCTTTATCAAATTCAGTATGTATTGGCAAAACTAGGACCAAAGCCTTTCTGCATTGAAAACTTAAAATTTCCAAAGCAATGCTATGGATGCTATGGATTATTATTCTCATAGCCCTCATAATCTCATAATCTCATAATTCTCATAATCTCATAAAAGAAAGCAGAGCACTTTTCTAAGTCATCGTTGGGCAAATAAACCAAAAAAAGGAACATTTTTTTAAAAAGCTCAGATCAAAAGTGTTTTTCCCTCTATCCTGGCTCCCTTTAATCTACTTTGGAAGTTTCAGTGTCACTCCCTCCCTCTTTTCCCAGCTCCTGGTCACCCCCAACCAGCTGTTCCTCTGTCCTCTAAAAGGCCACTGCTTTTTGGAGGAGTAGAATCAGGTAAACCCTGAAATCCCAATCCTATTGTAGAAAAAATCTCTTACATCTTTTTTTTGGGGAGGGGGGATTGTTGAATAATATTCCATTTTACTGATATACCACATTTTATGTAACCATCAGTTTTACTTATTTTTTTTGTTACGCATTTTTTTAAAGATTTTATTTATTTATTTGAGAGAGAGCAAGTGAGAGGGCACAATAAGGGGAGGGGCAGAGGGAAAGGGAGAAGCAGACTTCCCGCTGAGCAGAGAGCCAGACTCATCCCGAGACCCTGGGGTCATGACCTGAGCTCAAGACAGACGCTTAACCCACTGAGCCACCCAGGCGCCCCGTGAGTTATGCATTTTCAAAAGGAAAATAAGCTCTAATTTATGGTGATATAATGCCTGGTTGGTAGACAACAATAATATGAAAACTTAAATAGCAGACTCTGTGGTTCATAAGTGGACCCTGACCACACAAGTTGGGTTCAGAGTTGAGAAACTACTTAATCAGGATTTACTTACATTCTTGATATTTTCTTTAAATACCCTCCTCCCACCC
This sequence comes from Procyon lotor, assembly GCA_028646535.1. NCBI lineage: Eukaryota > Metazoa > Chordata > Mammalia > Carnivora > Procyonidae > Procyon > Procyon lotor. The sequence goes on from CM053613.1 coordinate 72,539,978, forward strand.
TGGGCTACATAAACTGAAACCACTTTTCTCCTTGATGACACCAATTCCTGTACACCCTTTCCAAAAATAGTAATAATTATTGCAATAATAGTCAACATGGAAGCCAATTGTTTATTGAATACCTACTACATAGTTAGTGCATTGATGCTACTGTTTTATTAGTTATTTCAAGAAGGGGGATTCCTGTGTACCCTGCAGCATCCAGACCAGTGTCCCTTTGTCCCCAGGTATCTGCTCATTTGAAGCCTATACCATACTGCCCTCATTAGCTATAGAGTTCCAGAACACTCATTGCTTCTTCCTTGGCTTCAGCATGTGAATGTCACCACATTTTGTGTTGTTCCCCGATTCTTTATGCCAGGATTCATGCGGGTATCTTGTAACTGTAACATCTTCGGGGACTAGCGGATCTGTGTACCCTCACAGCCACACATCACCACCACTCAGAACTTACCCTCCTACATCTGGGGTCTTGAATTTGCAGCAGTTCCTGTCTGGCTTATGTCTTCTTCTTCTCAGTGTCCCTTTTGCTTTTACTAAACTGGTCTTTGTTTAGCCGTGAGTTGCCATCAGCATGCCATTTCTTCTTCGCCCCTAACTCATCACCTCGGCTCTTAGCTCTCTCCTCTCCCTTCGCACCCTAATGCTGACTCATTCCACTACCACCCTCAAACGCCTTGCTCTCCTTGCCATGTTTCTCGTTGGCAGCTCTCAACTTGGGAAACTACCCTGTGCTTTTTCTATTTCCCCCTCCAAGGCTGTGAAATTCAACTGGAGATTTTCACGAAAACATGTTTAATCTTTGTTAACCACATGTCCTCTTCACCTCAGCTGGACTTTTCATCTCTTCTACAGTCTCATCACATACATAGTTCTCATCACTCCACGTTCCATTTCCTCGGGAAGTTCCCGGAAATCTCATGATGTCCTCATCCACTCAACCCACATGTGCTCCAGCAGAAGGCCCTGAGAATATTTACCCAAATCTTCCAGGATCTTAGAATGCCATTCTCTTCAGCCTTTCCTTCAAAGTCCTTGTACTGGAAGCAGCAGTACTTTGTACTTTGTACTTTGTACTGCTATACAACCCCCCTCCCCCCCGGCTTTTTCTTATGACCAAGCTCACCACTTAGGTTCCTGCCCCACCACCTTCTCCTTCGCGAAGATCTCGCTCTCTCAAAATTCTCCTCAGAGCGCCTCTGTAGCACAGTCAGTTTAGTGTCTGATTCTTGGTTTCAGCTCAGCTCATGATCTCAGGGTCATGAGACGGATCCTCACATCAGGCTTCTTGCTCATCGGAAAGACAGTCTACTTGAGATTCACTCTCCCTCTGCCTCTCCTCCCCCCACTCTCACCCTCTCGCTCTCCCTCTCTCTCAATAAGTAAATCTTTAAAAAATTATTTTTAATCTTCTGTCTTATTGCTTCAATCCTTTTCTCCTTCTCTGGCTATTTTTGCTTTATTTACAAACAGGTTTTGATCACTCCTTACTGGTAAAACAAAATGCCCTTCTGCTCTCTTGCTAAGCTATCTCTTAGTACCTCTAAGCAGCTACCCTATCCCCTGAGCAGAGTGCACTCCCAACCCTTCTGCATTCATACCCAGCCATCCATTCACTAGTTAATGCTGCAAGATGCCTTTCTTCCACCAGCCTCCCAGAATGGTTCTCCTGAGGACAGCAGTGATCTCTGAATCTCTAAAGCCAACCATTGTTTCTTAATCCTCATTCCTGCCTTCTCTAAAGAATCTGAAACTTTTGATTATCCTCTATGTCATGAAAATCTATCCCCATGAATCTCCTTGTTTTCTCAATTCTCCCTCTCTCTACCCTATTCCTTTTTCTCAAAAAGAGACGTCTGAGATCAGTCTTTTATCTGACGGCCCCACAAGATCCCTTTCCTTTCCAAGCTCCTTCAAACTGTCAACTTTATCTAAATTTATTCGTAAATGCATCTGTCCGGCCCTTGCCTATTTTGTCCTGATCTCCAGGCTGGCATTTCCAGATTCTTCCAGATATCTACTTGAATTGTGCAGACATTTCAGATCCACCATCCAATGCTGGACCGCCAGCGTATTGAGTTCTTCCCGTAACTAGCCTACTCCTATTTGCTGCCAAGCCCAATGACTTTCCTTTAGCATTGTCTCTCCTACTGTAGTAGGTCCCTACCCCCCTGATGTGGGCATCAGCGGCGCCCGCAGTGTCGTTCTCCTTACACTGTGCCTCTCTTCTAGAGTCTTCAAAGGCTCTCTACTGCCACTGATTCAAATCCAACCTTTTTGATCTGGCAGTCAAGTTTTTCCACCTTCGTGGGCACCCTAATTTTTTAGCATATTCTCTTCTTCCATCATGTATTTATTCACTTACCTGGTCAGCCAATATGTGGAGAGTTCAAGTTCTTTTTAAAACGGTGTGTCATTGGTACATTTATGAAGCAATGACGCCTGCCTCAGCGTACTCTCTGGGAAGAGCGTACTGCTGGAAGGCTTGGGCTGTGTAGTCACATTAAAGCACCTTAGAATCCTAGTCGTGCCCATTTGGAAGCTGTTCTGCCCTGGACAAATTACATAATCTCTCTAGTCAACATTCTCATCTGTAAAATGAGTGTTTTAAGAATGAAATGAGATGCTGCAAGCAAAGGGCTGCCCAGAGTACCTAGCCCTTACATAACATTTGAAGCCCTTTCTATTTTTATCTTATCAAATTGTTTTGTAAGGATGGATCTTTGCTGCTTCAATCTGGGCTCCACCCGAAGAATCTGAATTCCTAGCCACTTCATAAGTAAGCAATGCAATTGTTTGCAAACAATTGGGATTGACCCTTATCCAGCAGTGTTCTATTGTCCTTGGTGGGGAGAATGGACCCAGGGATGTATCTAATCTCTCATTTCCCTGGGAGCCACTTAACGTGCTAAGTAAAATTGTCCAAGACAAAGTAAAACTAGAAAATGAGCATTTGGATTTTCTGAGTAGCCAAATAGAAGTCCAAGGATTCATTTACTATTTGAAATCTGCCAAATCTCTGACTCTGATCCACACCAACCAGCTGGCCATGATCTTTCTGAACTTCGAAGAAATTATCTGAGTTCTGGTTCTGAATTCTCCAGGAGGTCTCTGTGTGACCAGGCTAAAGTACATACATTTTCTGGGCTTTCATTTTCTCAGCCTCAAAAGGAAGAAAATCAGGACTCTCCCTACTCTCTCATCTAAAAGCCCAGGAAATGGCACATATTAGGCACTCAATAAATAATTTGCTAAATGAATAAATTAATATGTGGATGAAGAGCTGCTCTGCGGTCCAAATGAGTTATTAGGAGCAATCACATTTTGAAAAATGAAATAATAATTTAAATTTACATAACAAGTTATCAAATAGCAGATGATGAATGCACCAATGGTGTAGTTCAAGGTTTGATGAGCTTCCCTGTACTCTTCTCACTTCCCAAACCCTCAGACTCTTCTAGAAGCCTTACAGCGGCAGTGTGCAGAATGAAGAGCCCCGAAGCCATCCTCCTGAGCAGTTGCCTGTGTAATGCCAGCACTTGGGGACCTAACTAAATATCAATAATTTCTCCAGGACGCCTGTCACCAGTCTCCTTTTAGCATCAGATGAGGCCAGAGAGCTAGGAAGGCTCCTGGGTGCAGCACGAGTTCCTGGCTCCCGTCCTGGTCTGTCTGCTCTCTGCATGACCCCAGCCAGCAGGCAGCCCCCAGAGGTGCCTCCCTCACACGCGAGCCCCAGGGCTCTCCCGGATTGGCTCCGAGGTCTCAGACCTCTCAGCTGAGAGGCAGTGACTGAGGTAAACCTTGGCACCACAAACCCCACAGTCATAAATTTCACTTACATCTAGTAAAACACAGGCATCCAATTAAAGCCATAATCCTATAAACTTGCCAGCAATCAAGTTCACGGTTAAAAATGAAGATGGACAGGTGCACTCAATCAATACCATAGAGGTTATAGCCTGCCTTTTTTACCTGTTCTACATGGAATCTTCTGCTGTTCTTGATGCTGTTTGTTTTCTGCCTGGGTAGAAATAACAAATGTTCCTGCTTACTCTTCCATTACATTGTCCTGGGCACTGGAGCATGACTGAACCCTGAGGCCAACCAGATGTTGGACATGCAGGAGCAGGAAGAGCCCTTTCCCTGGTGTAGCACACTCCCCTCCATGGTCCTTCTCTGGCCAGACCACGGATTCAGACTCTTGTGCCTTGAGGGTACGAGGGACCTCTACCCCAAGGGTCTCCTCTGACCTTTGCATTGATTTCCTTGGCCCTCTGGCCACCCCCACTGGCTGTGCCCACCAGGACCAATTTATAATGTATTGGGTTGCTATGGTTCTCCAATTTACAGGGAATTTGGTTTAAAGATTAAAATATTGGAAGAGCATAAAAAAATAGCTAGTCAGATAGCATTTTCAGCAGGCAGCAGCTCTCTGAAGCTATAAGAGGAGGAGCTGAGTATAACTTCCAGCATTTTCCTCAAGATTCATCCAGTGTCTCATTGTGTGTCTTCCTCCTCCCTTTCTTCCTGGTCAGGCCATGCTCTCTTCCTTTCCCTTCTACCTGTCACCCTCCTCTCCCTTCTCTATTAGTCCCTTCTTATCTTCCTACTACCCTCTATGCACTTGACCAACACCTACTGTGTGCACAGCCTTGTTTGCACACCTCTTTTCTTCCTCTGGCCCTGCACAATATAAACTAAACTTACCCGGTTGTTGAATGAAAAAGAAATTATACTTTTTTTTTCACTGTACTCTGATTTTTCCAAGAACAGAACATCTATGTATGTCTCTCAATAGATTTCTTTGACTCTAAATTAATATCTCCCAAAGCTCTCCTTGCCTGTTTTACTCGCTGAAATAAAGATTTACAATGGGAAATTTAAATGATCGGGAAGGAAAACACATCTAAGAAACACAGATAGGAACTATCATTTGTTAGAATCAAAGAAGATTTTGGAGACTAATGCCTTTTTTTTTTTTTTTTTGGTCTGCAAATTCCTAATGGAGTGTCTACTTGGGCCTTCTGACTATTAGCTTCTCTGATGTGGACGTCTCCAGTTGGCTCTGGTACCAGGGACTGGCATTTGCCAAGTCTTGCTCATTATCCTGGGGGCATGAGTCATTACAACATATAGAAGAAATGTTTCTGGCAGCATGCACTTCTGTTCCCTGCAAGTAACAACATCAGAGAAATAGGAAGGCTTTGGAAGAAATTCAGTCCTAGGTCTCATGTCAACGTCTGTGTTTCTCTTGTCCAGGGATCATGCAACTCTTGAATCAGGGGAAAGGGATGGATCGGTAACATAAAGAGGATTGCTAAGAAAATCAAACGATATCGCAAATATTGTTTCCTTAAAAATCATACAACACACATTCACAAAAACATACGCACTATTCTCATAGAGGCAGGATATGGCTAAACAGAGAGACTAATTCCATAAGCTACATTGGTCAGATCCTAAGGCTGGAAGAGAACACAAGAAATCATTTACTTTCTATCTCCAGCAAGGCTACACGTCAGCCAGAAAATAAACCCCACCTGCTCCAAGACAAGGTAGCTGATATGGGGGAAAAAAACACAAGTAAAAAACAGACTCTCAGTCATCAAAAGCATCCATGAATAACAACCAGAATTGGCTGTCTGGGCACTTGACCTGGTGTTCAATTGTCAAGACATCCCCATGACTTGATCGTTGCGGTTCCTATTTTGTAAGTGAAATGTCATAGCCAGAATGGAGACCTACACTTGGGTCGTCTGACTCGCGGTGAATCTGGCCTCCAGACGGCACTGCCCCCATTGGCTTGGGTTGTCTGGACACCCAAGAGAACCAATCCATACACCATTTGGCATGTTAGGCAAAGACATTATCTGGCAGACTCCGTCCCAGAAGAGTAGCTGAATGTTTCTTTCCCTCTCCTGCCTCTCTCTACTGGGTGACAGGAATAAACCCCACAAAAAGAGTAGGCTTCAACGAGTGTGGATAATCTCCTTCAGACATTGGTGGATGGGAAATATATAGATATATACACTTTGTCATTAAAATAACCCCGTTTTTCTAAGCTTCTAATAGGATTATTCAAAATGTTTAAAGCAAAATCCTAAAGCCTGTTACTGGTTTGCCAAAGAAACTAAGCCTTTTTCTTTCTTTCTTTCTTTTTTTTTTTTATATTTTCATCTGAATGTTGATTCTGAGTCAGGCAAATGAATGGGCACCAGTTCTTAGCTCTGCCTGTCACTCAACAAGCAAGGAGTTCTCGGGTAGGCGTCCCCAACACTGAGTCCCTCAGCATCACCTTCTTCCTTTGGTCTTCCTCTCTGTGCCTCCCGCCCCCGCCAGACACACACTGCCCTTCTTTGTTCCATCCCAAAACCCAGATTTGTCAAATGCTATCTGGGCAAGCTTTCCCCAAGTAACTGAAACAGGAAGTTCGCCATTTTCTTTTTCTTCCACTCAGCACTCAGGTACTCAGCTTGGAGAGTAAGAACTCATGGTTGTCTGAAGGCTATTTGCTCTTAAGTCACTTAAAGCTAGTACATTTTCTCTTGTCTATTAGATTTTAAGGAATCTGAGGACAAAGGCAGATTTCTGTTCCTTTATTCCGAGTTGTTGCATCTCTCCCTCTCAATGCAGCATCACCACCACACCTCTTGAAAATCCATTCATTGACATCAGCACAGTGCGTGGTGCTCACTGATTAGGAGACCAAGACCAGGATCAGAAGTCAGCCTTGGCAAAGAGAACTGCTTTTTGTCTGAGCGGGTGATCCCAGGTCCAATTAAACAGTATGGAAAATCTTTCTGGAGAAGAACATCCAAGAAGATAAAGACTGAGGAATGAGATGCATAGAGACAGAATATCTAGAGCAGTCAAACCCTTGTAAACATAGGTTTGCAAGATGTTTAGAGAAGCTGTTTATGAAATGCAAAGCAGAACACCTGTCCAGATAGATCAATAGCTCTTGCATGTTTTTTCTGCCTCATATCCTCTATTCACCTCTTTTTCCCAATCTCCATCCTCTCCCTCACCTATGCCGTGGGCACTTAATATCACTGAGATGAGACATAAATATCACCCCCTTATAAAAGACTTCCCTGACCATGAGCAGCCCTGCACACACCTCTAGCTCTACTCCCAGCTGCACAGCTGTCTCTCCTAAATCAGAGTCCCCAGGACACTTGGAGTTTAGCTCTACTTGCTCTTTCCCCACTGTAATTAGCTCATATTCATTTTTCAAATTTCTAATGCCAAGAACACAAGGAGAGGTCATTGAGTGCATACTCAGCAAACATTTAAGATATGAAAGAATTAACAAATGACTGAGTGAATCAGATTGGCAAGTCCTGTGTCCCCTTAGCCAGGTTTTATCTCCACTTGTCATTCTTCCATATGTTTCTACCCTAAATACAAATGGCTGAACTGCAGGTCCCCCGTCCTTCTACCTGGTACATCGCAGATTCTGCAAATAATGGTAGGAAATTACAGGATGATCATATGATGACATTTAATTTTAGAATATCATTTTCTCCTGTGACCTCATATTGTGTATATACGTGTACAAACACCGGCATGCTACAGTTGCTGTCTACTTAGGTGGGTGGCAAAGCCCTCCACGGATTGTGTTTGGAGGGATAGGTCATTTATCTGGGAGATGTGGGAGGAAGAGTTGATATTATGGTGAAAGAGACAATTAGTATAATAGAGTCATTAAACTGACAATGGAAGAAAGTACTGCTCCATAGTCTCCCAGAGCAATCAGGGTGCCCTAAAATGGGAGACTGGCAATGATAATAAAAAAATACTGAACCTTCTCCGCCTCCCTTTTGTAGTTCCCCTGGGTGTGGGTTTCAGTAGAATCTGTCTCAGGGGAAGGCTCTGAGTATGTCTGTTGCACTCTGATGCTTACACTCTGGGAGCTAAGTGACCAGAGAACAGAAAGAAATGGTAGACATGCTAAGGGGGAAGAAGGCCATAAAAATGCTAAGAGGGGAAATTGGAAAAATGGGCAATGGACCAAAAAATATTTGGGGGCCTTGCAGGGGAGCTAGTGTTTTTTGAAAATTACTTTTTCTGCAACAAAAATTTGATCAGAGATCTCACCTTCTTTTGGGAATATAGAAACCATCTCACATAAAGTCTCTCTTCCTCCAAATGTCAAATCTACAAATCTGTTTTTCCTTTACATTTCCTCTTCCTCCCTTCTGTCACGGACAGGCACTCTGGTCACTCATTTACTCAAGTGAAAGAGAAAGTTATCCTTACTTTGCCCATTCTGTCATCTCCTTCAAGTGAGGCAGTGGCAAATTTTCAGTATCTCTTAGATGTCCGCTCGTCCCTTCTCAACAGTCCTAACCCTAAACAGGTCAGCCCTCTCTCTTACCTGGATTAGTTCACTGGCTTCCTCACCTCAGTCTAATTTCCACCCCATGCCTCCTCTGATCTATTCTCCACACAGAAGTGGAGAGATCTTGTCCATTTCCAAACTGTAACATGTTTCTATTCAGCTCAGAACCCTCAGATTACGTCCTATTCTACTTGGAAAGTCCAAGCTTCTTATCATGGTCTTGTAAGTCCTGTGGGATCTGGTCCTCCTTGCCCCTCTCTCTAGCTTCTGGCTACACTTTTCCCTGTTCCCTAGCCAATGACCACAGTGGTCTTCTCTTTGTCTTAGAACACACCAGGTTCTTTTATTCATCTACTTACAGTAGAAATGCTCTCTCCTGCTACTTGCTTCTCTAAAGATTTTTTTTTTTATTTGAGAGAGAGAAACACAGCGAGAGAGGGAACACAAGCAGAGGGAATGGTAGAGGGAGAAGCAGGCTTCCTGCAGAGCAGAGAGCCCAATGCAGGGCTCGATCCCAGGACCCTGGGATCTGACCTGGGCCGAAGGCAGACACTTAACGACTGAGCCACCCAGGCACCCCGCTCCTCGCTTCTCTAATCCTTACTCCTCCTTAAGCCTTTCCTGTCAGCTATGTCTAAAGTAGACCCTACTGTAATCCTCTGATTGTTGCCTTACTGTTTTTCATACTTTTTCCCTGCAGTGATTCAATATATGTGTTTATTTATCTGGTTCTTGGGTTGCTCTGTAACATGTAAGCTCCATGAGGTCGGGCACCCTAGGGGATGGTTTTTTGTTAGTGGTATGACCCCAAAATACACTATCATGCCTTGAACATACAGGCTTTGGGTTCGTGGAGGGAAATCCCACAATTCAGATGAATTGAGAAATAAAATTGGAAGTAGTATAATTATAAAGAAATGCACTTTTATGACTTTCAGGACATATAACGTATTCCTGAGGAGGCCTAATTTATTGGACGGATAAGACTCATTTATAGCTGGCAGCCTCCATTTGTACCCATCTGCATCCCAGTAATTAATGCCAAGTTCTTAGAATCAGTCTGTTCCCTTAAGGAGGCAGACTCTGTGTTTAAATTTGATAGAAGTGGCCTGGGTAACAACAGAACTTGACTAGATCGTCTTAAATTGCTCTCTCATTTGTTCCTATGTGAAGGTCTTTTCAAACCAATTGTAAGACATTTAATCGGGAGGATTTTGCCCTCTATTTTCTCTCTTTATTAAAACCTAAAAGCTACAAACTGTTCTTTCAGCTAATTGTAAACAAGGAATAAGTCCTTCGTACATGAGATAATGGATGTGTGTTCAAGCATGTTGTGTGTGCGTGCACAGGTGCATGCGCAAGCATGTGTGTGTGTGTGTGTGTGTGTGTGTGTGTGTGTGTGTAAGATTGTGTTGGCTCACTGGCGCTGTCCCTATCATTGCAATAACATGTTAGAATCTCCTACTACCTTTTAATTCAGGTGAAGAATATATTGCCGCCGAGCCTCCCTGTTATTTTGTTTTTATTCAGAATAAATATAATTGGAAAAAAAGTGGTTTAATTCCATATAAATAGTGGAAAATATGAGTTCTGTGAGGGCGGGCGACAAGGTCTGCTTTGTTTGTCCCTAATTCACCAGATAGCACACTGCATCATATCTGCTGCCTGCTAGAAGCACAAGAATGTCTGAATTGAAGTAAAAATTCCTATAGGTTTTGGTTTTTTCATAGGCTATGTCCTCTGCATGTCTGCCTTCCGGCCCAGTCCTTCCGGGGATTCAAGGCAAGTACCCGCAAAATAAACACCTGCTGATTTTCCTTGACAGCTGAGCTTGTCAGTGCCTTCCTATGACTGACAGTGCCTTCCTATGTCGGTGCCTTCCAATTCCTCCAGTTAAGCTCTTTTTGGGGAAATAATACCTTCCCCTCGATTTCAGTGGCCACATCATTTACCTGTAGGCAGTTTTTTGAAATAGCCAAAACAAACAAGGGACTCTGGGACCTAAAAGGATAGTCTATCTCTGCCCAGCTCACAGGGGTCCCCTCTAGGTCTGAACCCCGCAAGGTCCTCAGGGAAGGAAACTTTCCCCATTGTTCCCTCTGGCACTTGCAGAGTTAGTGCTTCAAGCATTTATCCCTGTGCCTTCTCTGTTCTCAGATAACTCAGAAATGGTTGGATTAAGAATGTCAAACTTGGCCTTCAGGTAATCCCCAGTGCAGAAGGCAGCAGTTAAATTTGAAGGGAAAAATGGTTAAAAGATAAAGAAGTTCTGAAGCAGCGTCAGGAGCCAGCACTCCTTCTTTCAGGGAACACAGAGACATTTTCCAAAACCCCTGTCGTCAATGAGACATCATGGTATTTTCGGCACATTCCCCACAGCCCGTCTGGTATGGGCTGCAGGATGGCAAATACAGCGGGGAGCGGCGAAGCCCCTCCCAGACGTGCCATCTCTCTGCTGCGGGACCCTCCCCTGCGCTTTCAGTTCCGGGGGTGTGCTGCGCAGCCGGGGCTCAGATCCTGTCCCTGCCATGTGCAAGCAGTGGGAACTTAGACAAGTTCCTTAGCCCCTCGCAACCTGTTTCTCCTCTGCCCCCAAAGAGACGTTAACAGTGTCTATTGTTGCACAGGCTGTTGGTACGCGTTTACCCGGAACAGTACCCGAGACAGGGCGCATGGTAACTGCTTACCAAAGGCAGCCCCCTTGCCATCATCTTCCTCTTCATCCTCCTCCTCAGTGGCACGCATCCCTTGTCTCTCTCCCTTCCTCAGCACCACAGGGTGGCACACCAGGACCACCATCCTACCCTGGCCAGACAGTGAGGACTCACCCCAGGGCTCTTCCCACCAACGCCCCTCCTCAACCCTGACTTAGGCTCCCTCCAGCTATGGCCCAAGCTCTGAGCCTGGCCACTTGGGTTCCAGAAGCTCTCCACCCCAGATTCCTCCTGCTCACCACTGCCTTTTTCTGTCTGATGCTGGCAGACTACTAGATCAATCCTTCCTGCTGTGGCCAGTGCAGACATCTCACTGCTCCCACATAGCTTATGCCCATCATTGTGGCCTTGATCAGCCCTTTCTAACTACCTAGACGGTCCTCCCTCACCTTTCTGCTTCTTCTATGTAGATTCAGTTTAATGCCACCTTCTCCATGAAGCTTTCCTTGACTGTAAGCTCAGATATCAAACCCTGATTTTCTCTAACACTTTAGAGCCTATTTCTCTCTTTAACCAGGGACCTGGTTAATCAGACACCACCTTATTCATGATTCATGTAGAATGCTATACTGGAGAGCAAACAAATCTTCGTTCTGTCTGTGTGACTTTGGAGACATTATTTAAATTCTCTGGGACTCCATAGAACACGTATAAAATGGAAGCAATTACACACACCTTGACTGATTGTATAGAAATGAAGTCATCTATGACAAGTCATGTAGCACAAGGCCAAGCTCATTTTAGGCATTTAATAAACAGCTCTTGCATTGTCCTGTGTTTGTGTAGGTCTAGGACCCCTCCAAGGACAGGGCTTTATATTTCTTAACATGCTCCCTATTGCCTAGACATAATGTCAGTCTCCCTATATACCCTTAGTTTATGATTAATACCTATTTGTCGAATGAACGAATGAATGAATAAAATGTACTTCTACCCATGAATCTTTCCCTGGCTCAATTAATGTGTTTGCCACCCAGCTTTTCTGGTGCTGTATATGTGTGTGCATGTGCGTGTACGTGTGCACACAAATGCACAAGTGTGCACAAATGCACATGCATGCATATTTTATAATTTCTCTAATAGACCCACCTCCATATCTAAAATCATTAAAACCCTCCAGAGATCTTCATGTTGACTTCCAATACCAAAGTGTCACAAAAACTGAAATTCTACCATCAGAGAGCTTGTCCTGCGGGTTAAGCATTGGACTCGCCCTGCAGTCTTACAGGTAATATAAAGCCCTGTGTCAAGGTCTGTATTCATTAGCTTGGGCTGCCATAATAAAATGCACAGACTAGAGGGCGGAGACAACAGAAATTTACTTTCTCACAGTTCCAGAGGCTGAAAATTTCAAGATCAAGGAGATGGTGGGGTCAGTGTCTGGTAAGAATTCTCTGTTCAGGCTTCAATCAGCCACTTTCTCACTAAGTTCTCCCACGGTCTTTCCCTGGTACATACATGCGGAGAGTGAGATCATTCTCTCTTCATCATTTTATAAGGCCACCGATCCATCAAATGAGGACCCCATCTTTATAACCTCATTTAACTTTACTTACCAACTAAAATACAATCACATTGCAGGTTACGGCATCAACGTATGAATTTGGTGGTGGTGGTTGGGGGAACCATTTGGGCAGTAGAAAGATCGTTCACATCTTAATGTAAATTCCATTTTCGGGCACTTTCTCCTCCCTGTCAAGCCAGTAGGTGGGGAGTACAGTCCTCTAAGTGGGGACATGACAAGTAGGGTACTGCTGGCAGATGTTATCTGGGGCCCCCCGAGCAAAAATTCCTTATTGCAGAAGTATCGTCCTGCCCCAATACATTGTGCCATCACTATAAATTTGTCCAAGAAACTCATAAGCCCACTTCCCAAACCTTTAGAGCTATGGGAAGGAGGATGAGTGTGGGCTGTTAACATGCATCCATACGACCCCACCACTGCCATTAAATCTGGCCTTACAGCAACTGCTGGAGACCAGAGTCACTTCTCCATAGCAAAGGGACAGCACAATTAGTTTCCAGTAACTGTCTCTATCCATTGTGAAGATCAAAGCCATAAGGCCTACCTCTGCTCGAAACAATGGGAAAAGGACATTCGAGAGGCAGGAAAACAAAAATTAGTTGTCAAAACTCAGTGTGAACCAACTTTCATAAATCACTGCTGGCCTAGAGGGGCCCTGCAATTGTTGGTGTTCTGTATTGTTATTTATTTGCTCTCTATTTGCTCTTAACCTAGAATCTTCCCCTTACCTTTATGTCTGGTGTGTGAGTGAGTGAGCGTGTGTGTGTGTGTGTGTGTGTGTGTGTGTGTGTGTGTGTGTGCGATATCATAATTTTTTGAAGAGTACCAACCCATTGTCTTATAAAATCCCCCTTCCATTAGCTGCCTGTTGCTATGAAATAAATTACCATAAATTTAGCACCTTAAAATAACACCTTAAAGTAGCACCTTTTGCTATCTCCCAGCTTCTGGTCAGGAGTCTGGGCTTGGGTTACACAGGTCTTCTGCTCAGAGTCTCACCAGGCTGAACTCAAGGTGCTGGGGGCTGCAGTCTCATGCGAGGATTGGGGTTCCCTTCCAAGCTCACTGGTGTTAGAAGAATTCAGTTTGTTGCAGTTGTAGGTCTAAGGCTGTCCATTCCCCAAGGCCACCACTTGCCATTTGACCCTCTCCACGGCACAGCAGCTTCCTTCTTCAAGGCTGAAAGGAGAATGTCTGTTGCTGCTCTTTACCCTTTAATTATCTTAAAGTCAACTGACTTTAATACATCGGCAAGATCCTTTCACCTTTGCATGTACATACCATAATCTAGGGATTGACTATTCCATCATCACCCACAGGGCCTGCCCGTCCATGGTGGGGGGTTACACAGGGCATGTGCAATCAAAGCCAGGAGTCTGAGAGTCCGTCTTAGGAATCTATCTATCACATTCTCCATTCTGGACTTGCCAGATTTATTTACTTGTTATTAGATTCAGATTACAGATATTTGGCAAGGATAAGGTGATAAGGTGGCTGATAAGCCACTGATAAGGTGGCTCAGAGAGATTTCCTTGTCTCCAGTATCTCTGATTGTCCCTAGGTCCCTTTCCACCCTGACACACACACTCCTTACCCTCTCAGAGATAAAGGTTCTTCTAAAACATGGTGGAGAGGAAAGTTGTCCATGTTTGTCTAAAAGCTCTGATCCCATCATGATATTAGCTAACTTGAATGGGCACCACCCCTGGATGTCCCCATAAGTGAAGTATCAGGTACTAGTTGAGAGTCCTGAAATAAGACTGCCCAAATCCAAATTCTGATGTTTGCACTTACTAACCAGTGGCTAAGTTTTCCATTCTTCTATTAATATCCCTACATTGAGCCCACCCTTAACATTATCAGGGCCCAGAACAAGAGGACACATGGCAGCCTATATCAAAAGTAAAAGTTAAGCAAACAGTTTAAATAAAGCACGTTCTCTCCTCCCAGCTTGACAAACACGTGTTTATAATCACATGGAAACAGAAGGCTTGAATTTAGAACTCTTGATGGTATAGGAGATAACACACCCCAGGCTCATCCTCCTCTTCTCCCCTTTCCCACCTGGCTCCTCCCCACACTGCACCAACTCACACAAAAACTGACCTATCTCATGAGGCTGGAGGAGAAAAATAGAAGAACATATGCTTTGAGTACTTAAACCAATGTCTGATGCAACGTAAGTTTTTAATACACGTTATCTCTTATTATTTTCAGATTCCCTATGGATCAAGAAGTAGATAAATAGCTGAGCATATTCCCAGTTTCACCAGCACCTGGCAAAAGCCCCTTGCAATCCTGCATTTTCTAGCCTCTTCTCAAACCTGAAGGCAAACACAGAAGGAAAGCTACAGGCGAGACGTATTCTCAAATCAATTTCTGCAGCCAGGGATGATGCTGTTTTCTAAGCCATGCAAGTCAAATTAAAATCCCTCCATATTCCCCTATCTCAACTAGAGCCTGCCTGATCAAACCACTGCTCACAGACAGGGACAAAACACACATCTCACCGTGTTTGACATCCCAGATTCCTTTTTCACTTTGCTCATATTCATTCGCTGTCTCTTGGAACCTCTCATTCTGTTTGTGAGTTATCGTTAATTACAGAATAAATCAAGAATACATGCTAATCTGGAGGATCTTGTCTTTGAAATGCTTCTTTGTGCCTTCCCAGTTTGTAGAGAGCTGGGTTGGGAAGGCAAATGTATCCCTCACTGGCAGACTTTGTCTTCCTTAGAATTTAGGTATGATCTATATTCAAATGACAGTTTAATGAGCCTTTTCCTATTTCCAGAAACCTTATCACATCATTAAAGCGTAGAAATGAATAATACATCTAGCAGTTGGATTAAGCTGAACTTGAGACCTGACGCATCTTCAAAGAGGGGAAGAAAGTGGAGTAGAGGCAAAATTGAGGAATGCTGAGCTGAAAAGAAGGGGTTAAATGAAGGGTTCAGGGAGGGGTGCTATTTTTATTCTAATGTACCAACATAGATAAATGTCACTAGTATTTTTCAAAGTTTTGATATGGCACTCCTGTTTCTTTGAGCGTGGCCTGGAAAAGAACTTATGCAGATCATCTTCTGCTGGTCCTCATGGCTTAAGATGAAGAGTTCACCTGCAATGACTTCATTGTGAGCAAGGTGCAAGCTGCCTGTGTTAGTGTCCACGCCAGTCCCTACTTCTTCCTCAGGATAGAGGAGCTTAGGGTATTTAGAGATCGGAGCCCTGGGGTCAGAATTCCAGATCTGTCTCCAAGGAACTGTGTGTCTTAGGGCTGAGCAGGTTGACCTCTTTACAACCTCAGTGTTTTTCATCTCTAAACTGAGAGATAAGATATGCACCTGCTTTGGTGAGTTGTGGAGAGGATCCAGGGAAAAAAACTAGATCAAATTCTCAGCCCATTGTTTGGTATACAGTAAGGGCACAATGCCTGTCAGCTCTTCCTTTTCATTTCTTGGTATCTTGGTCTTTCTTTTACTTTTTCTTCTACTGAGAATGGCCTTCACCCAAGTCCACTCTGTAACCTCAACTCCCCAGCCCTTTCTCCTTCTGAAAACTTCTATTATCTTTCAAAACCCAGTTGAAATGGTCTCCACCATCATCCTCTCTGATACCCTTAGGCAGATCAAATGTTTGCTTTATCCAGACCTCCATAATTCCCTCAACAGGCTTTTGTGATCAAAATTGCACTTTGCTGAGATTTTGGTGTTTTGCAGTGGGTCCTTGAATGTCGATGGAACGAGTCTAGATTCCCTTTTCTCTCCTTTCCAATGGTTAGAAATAGAGGTGATGGCACATTTCCAGGTGGCCTCAGGGCTTTCTGTCCAATGCTGACAGATGCACATGTTGGTGATAAGAGCTCTTTATTGCCCCGGAGAAAAGCCTTTTGATAGACACTGCCAAGACAGCACAGATTCTAACCCAACCATGCCCCATATGGAGTGTTAGTATGAAAATGGTTAAGTGAAGTCTACCCCCATTCCATTGCCCTGGACAAAGGGTCCTGGACATGTTGGAAACCTGGACAGCATCCCTGACTGCTCCCTTTCTCTTGCGCATCACATGCTAGATAAGGCAAGGCAAGGGTCTCTTGGCTCCACTCAGGATTCCTCCATTCACCCCCACTGTGTCTCTCTCACCCCATCTCTGGGCTCACATACTCAGGATCTCCCTTCAAAGTCCAAAGTCTTTTCCCACCTGGCCCCTGTCCATCTTCCTGAGGAATAAATCTAGTACTATTCTCTTCTTTTAAAGAATGGCGTTTTTCCTGACAAAAGCTAAGAGGTAGAGCCCTCTGTCCTCTGATCCCAGCTTTCTTTTAGATTTGCTTCTTACCGCTTTCCTTTGTGAGTGTTATCTTGAAGCTAAACCTCTGTGCCATTGTATTCCTTCAGCCAGTGATCTTTTAAATGTAAAAATCAAATCCTGCTACTCCTCTGTTCATACCAGTTTTTGTATAGCCACATTGGAAAATGATCTGGAAGCTCCAGTAAAACCGATCATGTGTACACGTGAGGACCTAGCAATTTCTCTCCCGATATGTACCCACCATGAACCCATGTGCAACTCATCCAAAAGATGTGTATCAAGATGCTCAAAGGAGTATGATTTCTGATACAACAAAGTGAAATACACCTAAATGCTCCTAAGAGTATAATGAATAAATTACATTATATTCACCCAATGAAATAACATACATGAATCATAAGGAATTTCTAGAGCTGGGGGCACCTGGGTGGCTCAGTCAGTGAGGCATCTGACTCTTGATTTCTGCTCAAGTCATGATCTCAGGGTCCTAGAATCAAGCCCCATGTGGGGATGGGGGGGTGGTCTGTGCTCAGCAGGAAGTCGGCTGGAGATTCTCTTTCTTCTTCCCTCTGTCCATCCCCTCACTCTTTCTTTGTCTCTGTCTCTGTCTCTCTCTCAAATAAATAAATAAATAAATGGATAAATAAATAAATTTATAGAAATTGTCTAAAGCTATATGCAACAATATGAGTGACTCTTACAAATATAATTTTGAGGAAAAAAATGCCAAGCATAAATAGTACCAACTGTGTGCTTTCTTTCATGTGAAGTAGAAATACAGGTAAAACTGTTAAAAGCCAGGGCAGGGTTGCCCTTGGGGAAGGAATGACTACAAGGGATTGTCATGAGTTCAGCTGTGCCTCCCAAGAAGATATGTCCGACTCCTTCCCCCTGATACTGGTGAATGTGAGCTCTTTTGGAGATAGAATTTCTGGAATTGTCATTAGTGAAGGACCTCAAGATGAGATCATTCTGGATCAGAGTGACCCTGAACGTCTAGTGGCTGGTGTCCTCCTAAGAAAAAGGAAAAGATGTGGGACACGCAAAAGGGAAGGCTATGTGAAGGCAGAGACAGGGGCTGGAGTGGTGCTTCTACGTGCCACACAGGGCAAAAGCAGACCCCAGAAGTGGGGAGAGAAGATTGGAGTGGACTGTCCCTCAGAGCTTCCAGAAGAAACTAATCATGCCAATACCTTGACTTCAGATTTCTGGCCTCCAGAGCTATAAGGGAATGCATGTCTGCTATTTTAAGCCACTTAAGTTTTGGGAATCTGTTACAGCAGCCCTGAGCACCCCATGTAGGGGCATTACATGGGTTACTGAGATGTGGCTAGAATTCTGTTTCTTCTTCTACATTCAGTTTAGGAAAATCCATCCATCTGTATACTTGATCACTGTGCACGTTGTATTACATGTATTATACTTCTAAAAAGTTAAAAGTATATATAATGACTTTTTATTACAGTTTGAAAGCATCCTTCATACCAGAGTGTAGCAGTCAGAAAAAGACAGGTTCTTTTCCAGTAACAAATAAACCCAATTGACCCACAGCATCGAAGGTCTGTATCTTCACCCATGTGGCACATCTTCTTGGGATCAGCTGTGGTTCTACTTCACATCTTCTTCATGAACAAGATCAAACTTTAACAGTTCCTGCAGTTTTTCCAAAATTCTCCAGGTGGACAAGTAAGACAACATGAGTGTCTTTCTCCAACTGCATTACTTTTATTTGGCTACGTGCTTGCACATTTATTCCTGGCACTAGGTGTGAATGCCCAGACTGCTGGCATATCATCTTTATAGTGTAATGATTGGCAGCACATTTTTTTTAAAGATTTTGTTTATTTGACAGAAATACAGCGAGAGAGGGAACACAAGCAGAGGGAATGGTAGTGGGAGAAGCAGGCTTCCCACGGAGCAGGGAGCCTGATGCGGGGCTTGATCCTATGACTCTGGAATCATGACCTGAGCCAAAGGCGGCCACTTAACGACTGAGCCACCCAGGCGCCCCGGAAGCACATTTTTTATATCAGACATGATGTTAGACAGACTTGAATCCCATCTCTAGTAATCTTCCACTTAGCTTCAGTTCCCACCTGCAAAATAAGGGTAGTACTACTAGGACATTATAATAGGGTGAGGATTAAAAACATGTGTAAAATTCTTTAAAATCCAAGGCATAAAGAAGGCATTCAGTAGAATCTTGGAATCCATATTCATCAGGGATATTGGTCAGAAATTCTCCTTTTTGATGGGGTCTTTGCCTAGTTGGGGGATCAGGGTAATGCTGGCTTCATAGAAAGAGTCTGGAAGTTTTCCTTCTGTTTCTATTTTTTGAAACAGTTTCAGGAGAATAGATATTATTTTGTCCTTGAATGTTTGGTAGAATTCCCCAGGGAATCTGTCAGGTCCTAGACTCTTGTTTTTTGGAAGGTTTTTGATCACTGCTTCAATCTCATTACTAGGTAGTGGTCTATTCAGGTTATCAATTTCTTCCTGTTTCAGTCTTGGAAAATAATAGGTTTCCAGGAATGCATCCACTTTTTCTAGGTTGCTTAACTTATTGGCATATATCTATTGATAATAATTTCTGATGATTGGTTCTATTCCCCTTGGATTAGTTGTGATCTCTCCCCTTTCATTCATAATTTTTTTTAATTTGGGTCTTCTTTCTTTCTTTTGGATTAGTTTGGCCAGTGGCTTATCTATCTTATTGATTCTTTCAAAAAACCAAATTCTGGTTTCCTTGATGCAAAAAAAAAAAAAAAAAAAAGGCATTCAGTAAACATTACCTAAGTACTTACTATTATTTCCTACCTACTACAGGTCAGGCTCTGATCTAGGATTCTAGATTACTGGTGACCAAGTCAAAAATCTAAACCCTTAGTGGCTAGGCTGCTATAGTTATTATTAAAACTGTTATTTATATGGCCACTAGCTAGCACGGTGCTTGACACATAGTAGGTCTACAGCAAAAATCACCAAAAAAATAATTCTCAGTCTCTTACTCCAAAATGCCAAGCTTATTCCTAACTTCTTGCCTTTGTAGATATTTCTTTAATATTTTTTCCTCACTTAATTCTCGTTCTCATTTTTTCATGAGTCATTCCTCTAAAAAAATTAGCTTTTTGGGTGACTGTTTGAGCCTAATCACGTTAGCGTCGCATACATAATAATCCATGTTAACAGATGCCCTATTTAAGGGGAAATGTAAAGCCATGATGTGGGGAAATTATTCATCTCATGTTTTTGTTGAAGAAGCAAAACACGCAGTAAATTAAGTCTAGTCTTCTTGAAATTCTGCATTTAAAAAAAATTGTGATAGAAACTGGGGAGCACACTTCGTACAATGTGGCATTAATTATTTAGTCATTCTGAATAGGTTTCAATTGCATTACATGGAAAAATGGAAGAGCCCTCCAGTGGCCAAATAATCCCTCTCAAATCCCAAGGGTTATTTGCTGCAGAAGGCATCTCCAACTGAATGAAATGCCTGCTTTATCTTCTGCAAGGAAAGAAGGAGGGCAAGACCTATTAAAGTCCCATTTTCCCATTTTAAAAAGGACTCTTGTCTGATTCCAAACACTCAGACAAGTTTGAAGCTGATTGTTTTATCTCTTAAAGCAGAGATAATACCCCTTTTCTGATAGCTAACCACTGCAATAAAAAAAAAAAAAACAACACTTTTTTTTTAATTGAGCATCTACCGTAGGTCCAGCACTGGACTTTGTGGAAGGAGATGGCCTATGGAGGGAGAGAGAAAGGTGAAGTAGAATGTCCAGATTCTGTCCTCGAGGGGACTGTGGTTAGCTAAGGAGAGTAGAGCAAATACTTCGGACAATAAAATGATCACGTATAATGTTAAACTTGGTGTTTCTTATCAGAAACTATGTTTGCACTCTTCAGGGCAGGGAAAAGAAAGTGCTTCATGAGAATTAATAGGGGTAAAAAAAAAAAAGAACTAATAGTGATGCATGGGTGGCCCAGTTGGGCCAGGTGTCCAACTCTTGGTTTTGGCTCAGGTGGTGATCTCAGGGGTCATGAGATACGGCCCCTTTTCGGGGTTCATGCTCAGCATGGAGTTGGCTTGAGAGTCTCCTTTTCCTTCTGCCCCTCCCACTCGTGCTATCTCTCTCTCTCTCTCTTTAAAATAAATAAATAAATCTTTAATAAAAGAATTAATAAAAATTTATTTGCAGTTTACCAATGGTAAGCACTTCGCTAAGTATTAGAGGGGCAGAATCAATACAGACATGGTGCCTTGCTTTCTCGGACCTTAGAATCTGTTGGGGGAAAATAACGATGAATAAGCAATTGCAAAGAGTTGTGTCAAATACTGAGATAGAGAAAGTACAAGAGCAATGAGGGCAATGGGAGGAAGCATTGAGCCAAAACTGAGGAGGAAATAGTGGTCAAGGAAGGCTTCCTAAAGGTGGTGACTTTTAGGCCAGCACGTGAAATGCAGAGACATTTCTTAGCTTCGTGATGAGGTAAGGGTTAGAATGTTCTAGGAAGAGAGAACAGAGGATGTGAAGAGCTGATGGTGGAGAGCATGAGGGATGGTTGAGAGGCTAAAGGATTTCTGTGTGGTTGGAGCAGAAGAGAAGGGCGTGGGAAGGTGGGAAGCAGGGACCATGTCTCGGGAATGGCAGGTAAGGCTAAGTCCCACTGCCCATCAGATTCCTGTAAGGCCCAAACAAGCACATTCGTCCATAATCTCCTGTCCAATCCCCACGTGTCTAATCAGAACTTACTTTTTATTTCCAATTCCCCCAAATTGGCATTTTTATTCTCAGTCCTGACTTATCTTTGAAATTCACCCCTCCTCCTACATCAACCCCTCGGTGCCAATGAGTTTCTGGGTCCTGGTCTTCCCTTTCACTTGTAAAGACAATTCAATCCTTCCACATGACGTTTTTCCAATATTATTTCCAAAACCATTTCCTCCCGCCCCTCTTTCTTGGCCCTCAGTCCACACCGTGGTTTAGCTCCTCAGCTGGGCCCAGTTGGGATTCCTGGAAGGAGTCAGCAGTGAAGCCTGGGACAGGTGGGAAGATACTGGAGCACCTGGGAAGCCAGCAGGTGTTTGAGGGGGGCACCCAGCTGCTGTCACTCTTACTTGCAAGAATCACCAAATCAAGGAGGTGGGAGGGAGTGGCCCAACATCAAAGTCAGGACAAGAGAAAATCAGAGTGGTTTGGATATGTAATTTGTCAGTGGGATGAACAGCAAATCTGTCCTGAGCCTTGGACTTTGTTGTGAAATGATGTTCCTACCTCATATCACTGTGCCTAAGCCCCTCAAAATGAATTCACCCATAGGGACAACAAGCAAGGGCACTGCCCTCTTCTGGATCTGACCCAGTTACACGTGAAACCAGCCCCAGCACCCCCGGCAGACCTCATCGCAGTTGCCATTAAGCCTTCCCATGCTTCACTGCCATCCTGAAAATGACCCGGCCTTCAATATGGGAAAGGAACGATTCTCAAAGGGAAGTAAACACACTTTCTTTTTTCATCAGAGAAAACACTTTGCAGGGGTGATAAGAAAGGTTAGACCTTTGAGCTACATTAGCCTGAAGGGTCAGGATGACAGAATCACTCGTTCATACTTGTGCAGAAAGTAATTTGGGCGGCCGCAGCTTTCTGCTTGCTAGACAGCAAACTGAGCGATTTCCATCAGCCAGGACTGCACGTTACCTGGTGCCAGATGACTTACTCCGGTTGTCACCGATCCCAGTGAGGTGGATTCCCAAGGGAGGATGCATGTGAATTTTGAAACTGAGAAGGATTTTTAAACCGTAAACAACATCCCCCGAATCTCTGCCTCCTCCCATTGCCATTGCTGAAAGTGAAATGCACATCCAGCCACTATTGGACTTCCTGTGTTTGCAACTCTGCTCTCTTTCAGGACAAATTTTCAACCTCGGGGCCATCTCAGTCTTTGGTAACAAGACTGAGAAGGGTAAAGGGTCTATAGATTCTGATCCCAACAATTCTAGGCTTCTGCTGCCTTGAGGGTCCTGAAGAGCAAATGCCTTGTGAATTTCATCACTCTCCTATGGTGCCTACCTCCCTCCCCCGAAAGGTTTTCTCCTCTCCTTCCTCCTCCTCCTCCTTCTTCATCTTTTCTTCTTTTTTATTAGGACGAGAATGCTTAACTTGAGATCTCCATCTTAATCCATTTTAAGTGCATGATTCAGTTTTGTGAACTATAGGCACAAAGTTTTGCAGCATCTCTAAAGCATATCCGTCTTTCTTAACTGAAACTTTACACCTATTGAAGAGCTACCCCTCGTTTACAACCCCCAGCCCCTGACAATCACCATTTTACTCTGTTTCTTGAATTTGAAGGAATTTTTAAGGCTCGGTAGCAAAAAACACACCAAAAAACAAACAAACAAAAACCAAAAACAAAACCCAAATGACCCCATTTAAAAATAGGACAAGGAATTGAGTAGATATTTCTCCCAAAATGACATACCCCCGGCCGACACGCGTATGAGAAGGTCCTTGATATAGCTCATCATCGTCATCATTGGGGAGATACAGATCTCCCCCCTCCATGAGTTTCTGAGTCATCTTTAAGCCCAAGGAGGACGAAGAGAAATGTGCTAGGGTATGTGAGGGACCAATGATGCTGTAAGAGAGTGTGTGTGTTGGGGAGGGTGGTCAGGAGAGGGAGATAGTGGGACATTGGTGTGGGGCTGGGCAATGGGTTCCCAGAGACGGTGTACATGTGGCCTGGAAGTAAATGCTTTTAGCCTACAAGTCAGTTTTCAGTCCTGCCTCAGGCACTTACTGGCCAGAAGAGCTCAGCCAAATCTGAGCTGTCTCTTAGCCACTGCTTCTTCACCTATGAGAGCGGGAGTAATAACTTTAAGCGGGAGTAAAATAATAATAAATTATTTTAAATTTATTTAATTTATTAAATGTAAATTTATTAAATTTATTTAAATTTAAATTATTAAAATAATAATAAATTGTATAAAATAATGTAATATAAATTAATATAAATAAATTATATATATTATAAAATATATTATATAAATAATATAGAAATATTATATAGAAATGTTATAAAGTAATATAAATATAAATAAGTAATAAAAACAATAATAATTTATGTGTTCACAAATATAGCAGGGAAGCCAAAAAACCCAGATGGCAGTAGGGCCCATTATATAGAACAAGAATAGAAAAGTTAAACCCAGCTTTGTATAAGAGAATAGGAAACCAGGGACTGGGGCAAACAGGAAAGCGCATGCCCCAACATCAAGCATTTTAAATTCAATTCTAAACGAGGGGATCAATGTACATCTGCCCCGCCCCCCCGCCCCACCCCATCCCCAGTTTTATTCCGTAGGAAAATACCTGACCCTAAAAACGAGGCTGTGGTTATTTCATTATTATTCTTTCCTCCCGGAAAAGTCCCCGCTCAGACGTTCCAGATTCATCTGAAGACACGTGGCCTAAGCCAGAGTCTGCTCAGGAACCTGACCGCTTGCATTTTCTGGAGAGCTAAAGGCCCTCCCTCACTGACACGGAGAAAGAACAGCCAATTCATGGCCAGAACCAATCTCTATTTCCAGGTGCTTCCACGGTTTCCTTCTACTGTGGTGTGCCCCCTCTGCCTCCCTCCTCCTTCTCACTTTCGCTGCCAGCCCAAATCCAGGGAGGAGGGGGCGGGCTGGCAAGGCTGATGGCTGACATCGAAGTCACCGGGAGCCGTGGGTCTGCTCGCCCCCTTTGGCCTCCTCCCACCTGTGCTCCAAATACCCAGTCTGACCAGGCTTTCGGGAGAGCGGCTTTCCCCTCTTAAGTCCCAGTTATTCAAAAGCAGGACCAGGGTCTTGGAACAGCAGACTGATGGCTTGTGAGCCAGATCAGGAGCCAAGTAGGTGCAATTTCTCCCTTTTCCTTGGGTAAGCCTCTCTCCTAGAGGTTAGGAGCTAAACATGGACTCAAGTTGAGGGGGGGGGTGGGAATAAAGGGGGATGTTTTGGGTTTTCCCCTTCGACATCAACGCCAGCATTGTGCTACCTGGTCTGGGAGAGACACGAGGATCTCGTAGCCATCTCGTAGCTGGCGTCTGCTTGCTACTCCTCCAGCAAGCACTGAGGACCACGAGATGGGCCTGGCTGAAATACGTTTTTTTATATCAACTTGGTGGGCCCCACATCCTCTACACACAGAGCTCAGCCAGAATATTTCCCAGGTGAGTTTAGGAAAAAGAAGAGGCTGAGTCCTGCTTCTGCTCTGGGGATTTCCTCCCGATTGCCAATAGAAACTCACTGTATCCACTCCCTCCCTGCGGTCGGACTTCATTCCTTTCCGTGACCATTCTTTTCAATCCTCAGGGAGCTTCAGAGCTGGATTCCCTGTGGATTCCCATTATTTACAAGGCAGGTTTCCTCCAATCCCCCTCTGGAGGTGATGCAAAGTATGCCTGAATCATACCTTCTTACAGAAATTCTCATTCAGTAGGTGGGGGTACATTTATTCAAGATGTCCTCTGGTGGCTAGAACAGGAGCTCCTGGCTAATAATCATTGCTCCAGT
>CM053613.1:72565534-72582672 GCA_028646535.1 Procyon lotor
TCCCTCTTGAAGATTTTGCAAAACCAAAAAATCGGGGGGGGGGGGGGGGGGGAGAAATAGCTTTATTTGAAGTAGGATCATGAATCTAAAGAGAATGTTTTCAAAGATTTCTACGATGCATCAGCAGCTCCTTAAAGTAATAGCTAACAGTTTAGATCCATTATTTAGTTTCCGTAGAAAACAAACAACAGGGTCGAGTAGAATAGTAATAGTGGATTTCGTGCTCATTCCCCATTCATCTTCTGTGCCCTTGCATTTTTAAGACAGGAAAGCATTTTCCCAATTACAGCTGAAACAGGAAGGCCATGGGGGGGGCGGGGGTGTGCTGCGGGGAGGTGGGGGGTCTGGCTTTGCTGGATGCCTTGCTTGAGTCCTCAGGGCCTGAAGTCAGAATGGATGTGCTGGGGAGGAAGGGAGGGAAGAGAAGCTGGGCGTTGTCTTCAGAGTCAAGTGATATTTGGTCCACTCCAGGCAAGATTAGTCCCTATCCAGGATGGCGGCTCTAGAGGTTTCCAAGCCTCACCTTGGCCATGCTCTTGCAGCAGAGATGTCTAGAGCCAGGGGTGCCTGGGTGGCTCAGTGGGCTAAAGCCTCTGCCTTTGGCTCGGTCGTGATCTCGGGGTCCTGGGATCGAGCCCCACATCGGGCTCTCTGCTCGGCTGGGAGCCTGCTTCTCCCTCTCTCTCTGCCTACTTGTGATCTCTCTCTCTCTGTCAAATAAATAAATAAAATATTAAAAAAAAAAAAAAAAAAAGATGTCTAGAGCCAGAATCCCCATACTCTCAGGCTTTGTGTTTTGTTCCTCTTTCCCTGTGGTCACGAGTCATTCCTTTCTAGGACTATCCTTAAGAATCTTCAGGGTGCTGCAGAGGGGTCCCCAACTGCCTAATCAGAAATTCTGCCATATGGCCCCTCAGTCCTGCACAGAGATCTCACCCTACCTCACTCTACCCCGTCCCATCCTCTGCAGGAAATCGGTCCAGTTGTCTCCTGGAAAGCAAAGAGCGGAGATGATGCAGCTTTGAGTGTTCCATTCGCCCGGACAGAGGCGGGGGCTCTGAAATGTGGGCTCTCGCCGTCTGACCACACTTCCTCACTTAAGAAATGACTTCACAAACCCAAAATAGCAGTAGCCAAGAAACAAAACACAGAGAGGTCGCGAGGTTCGGGCGCTAAAAACCACATGGAGAAATGAAAACCAAAAGTTCAGATAAATATTTCCCATCAGATATTCAAGGTGGGGATGAGGTCTTCTCGTGGGGCTGGCCGCACTAGGGTGAGCTGGGGCCCTCGGGACGGCTCTGTTCCAAGGAGGCAGCAGGAAAATCAGATTGAATTTTTCTACTATCCTGCTGTAGTCCTTTTGTAAAAGCATTTGGAACATGGCAGTTTTAGTATGGGGTAGATTTGACACTTGTGTTTGAGATTTTTCTATCATCGATGCTTCTAGATTTCCAAATTTCTCCCCATCCTCTAGGTCCAGACGGATCCACTCTTCCCCTGTCCACGCACATAAACCCTGGGACAGCAAACCGAAGCCCGCCAGTTCCAATCTCTCTCATCTCACCTTTCAGACTAAATTCCTGTCTAGTAATTACTGCCTGTGATTCTGAGCGGTAATACATAGTTATCAGCGAGCACTCATCAGAGAGGTTAGCAGAGCGGGCTTCCCACTGAAGCCTCAGAGAAGAGGCTTCATTATGTTTTTGCTGAGTTACTTTGCCCTGTGGCTGTTTATAGAGTTATCTCCTCTCTGCATGACTGTCCTGCTTTTCCCAATCCTGATTATGGACTATTTCCCCTTCTTCTTTCCTGGAAGCAGGAAAGAATTCACAAAAGCAGACTCTCCCCTTCTGGAAGAGGAAACACAGAGGCCCGTGGCATGGTTTTGGAGCGAGTCCTTCACTCGCGATTTCTCCTTCCAGAAGCACCAGCCTGTGAAGCCTGAGTCCTTACTGTTTAACTTAGGAGCTGAATGCCCCTTCACTTTGAGGTTCCATTTCCTCTTCTGTAACATGGGAAGCAGTAATACCAATCTCATAGCGCTTTTGTGAGGATTAAAATAAATAACAGAAAATAAAGACGTTATGAAGTAAAATTTGGTTGAGTATGACATCCCAGGTCTTGTAGCTCAGCAAATGGCAGTAGTTCATTATTACTATTATTATTATTATTCTTTTCTACTGTGGCTTTGTTATGCAAGTACTATGTCTGAAGCAAAGTGGCTGTGTGATCCTGTGCAAATCGCTTGACTTCTCTGAGCCCTTGTATTACATATGAAATAAAGTATTCTGTCTGAAGCAACAGTCAACAAATCTGTTAGCTGCTCTTCTCAGGTTGGCTGCCTTACTCTCTCCCGCCCTGGGACCAGATTTGCCCTCAGCAGTACACCCTCAGCTGGGGAGGGAGCACCTGAACCTCCGAGCCTCACCCACCACCCCAGCTCAGACCTTTACAGCATCTCTTATGCTCTACTTGAAGGAACATTATTTTTAGACATGTGAGTTTTGGGTACTGAGGAAGAACACTCGATTCTCTCCTCTGCATCTGTCTCTGTCCACCTCTCCCCATACAGACCTCCAAGGGGAGGAGGAGATGGTCGGTAAAAGAACCACACAGAAACCCCCAGGCCCTATTTTATCCCCCTGAAGGATTCCCACCCTAATAGAAGCAGAAGTCTCTCCTGTTTCCATGTCTCACTTTTTTTAGCAGCCCTGAGAGGAAGATAATTATTATGCCTCTCTTACAGTGATTTTTAATTTTTAAAAATTGTTTACTCTGATTTTTACTTTTTTTTAATTTTTTTTAAATTTTATTTATTTATTTGACAGAGAGAAAGAGATCACAAGTAGGCAGAGAGGCAGGCAGAGGGGGAAGCAGGCTCCCTGCTGAGCTCAATCCCAGGACCTTGAGATCACGACCCAAGCCAAAGTCAGAAGGTTAACCCACTGAGCCACTCAGGTGCCCTTACTCTGATTTTTAAAAGCTTGCTCTGGCTCAGCAACTTGTCCTGGGGTGCATTTCCTCACAGTGGGGGGCCAGATGAGATGACATGTGTGGAAAACCCAGCACGAGGCTGCCACACATCATCTCATCCCTTGCCACATCATGGGGGGCCCCTCACTATGGGGAAGCGGTCTTGCCAAAATCGTACCCACCTCCTCTCCCACCCTGCACCCCTCGTGCCCCTTGCTGCAGCTATAGGGAGCTTGTCCCCAGTGCCCCAGGACTGTCCTTTCACAGCTGTGCACACTGGGTGGGGGTGACCCCTCCCCCCTCCAGCCAACCTTCCCCGATGTGCCATTTTCTAACAATTCCTCTGATAAGAAACTCACCCGATCTCCCAAGGAGAGCTGGTCCTCGTCCTCCTCTGCTCCAGTAGCAAATGGCTAGTCCCCATTTCTGATTTCCAGATTCTTTCTCTATTTGTCTCTCTCTCCTACTAGGTGCCAAATCTCAAGGGCCAGAGTTTATAGCTTATTCATTTTTGTATTCCTGGCATCTGGCAGAAGGGCCACACATAGTAGGCACTTAATAAATATTTAAGTGAATCGAAGCCCTGGAACAAAACTGTGGACTCCCATTATTAACCGGCCCCCTGCTGACTCCCAGGAGAACACAGACAAAGTAGACTGAAGGGTCAGACTGATGGCAATTGAGAACCTGGGAAGAAGCAGGAGTAAAATGAAGGCCCTGCCCAGAGAGTTACCAATTTGGTGCATTGTCCCTCCACGAGCAGGAGGGATTTCAGTTCTTTCCAGCTCCCTGAAAACTCGGGCCACCCCAGCCAACAGCACTCTGAGCCGCGCGGCAGCCCCCTTGGCCGGGTCAGCCCGAAGACGGCGGTGCAGAGACCGAGTGTGGAAAGGTGAACTCTTCCAGGCCTGACACTGTGATCAAATATTATTGCAGGCACTTCTGGGAGGCAGCTTGGACAGCAGTCCTGGCCCGGTCTGTGCACAGCTGCAGAGAGCTGTGTGAGCTCCAGGAGGGGGCCGTGGAGTAGGTGCACCCAATTTCCATTTTTCTTTTTCTCTTCTCTGTACGAATTCCAAGACAGGGCCAGGCAATCACCTGACTAGAGGTTCACGACTGCCCAGCAGCATTGCCAGAAGCCAGACCAAGATAAAGGGGCCCCATCAAAGGCAGGGGGAAAGAAGAGTGAGGAGAGTCAGCCCGATAAACAACACATCGTGGGTGTGTGAACTTGACAAAACAGGGCTGAATCTAAAGCAGGAGGGTCGTCTAATCCAAAAGCCTGGGAGACGGCATCCCTGCGGATACGCTAAAATCTGACTCACCCTCTCTGGATGACCTTGAGCTTAGACTGATCCTCATCTACAAAATCAGGAGAATAGAACTTCATCGTCATAGTGGAAAAAGAAATACCAGAGATCTGTTGGTCTGAAACCCCTAATTTTGAGGATGAGGCAACAAAGGCTCAGAGAAGGCAAGCGATTTGCACAGGATCACACAGCCAGTTTGTGATAGAACTGGGAGGAGAACCCACATCTCCTCGTCAGTCACCTCTCAAATACCACGTTTCCTGTGAACAGCATTTCAGATTCTTAGAAGACAACTCTTTGTGCCAAAGGAATGTATAGCATCGCTCTGCATTGAACCTGGTGACTCGAAGGAGTTAAGCAACAGCTCTAAGAGTCCAAGGGCTGCCGAGATCATTTGTCCAAGGTTTGTGCCTTTGAATTTGTGTCTGTGGCTCGATGCTGCATTGAACATGAAAGTCAGGTAGTCTAAGGGAAGTATAACAATCCGATATTTCTTCCCTTGTTCATGCTCTCTAACCCCAAACTTGATGAGGTCCCTGGGGATTTTTTTTTTCCAGTGTACTTTCATTCCTGAATCCTCTACGATTTGACTTCCCATCAGCTCCTGCTCTGACTGTCCCGGTTTCACAGACCCACCTGCCCATCCACACTCACCAAACAGAAATAATTTTACCAAGTGGCCAAGCTGCAGATTGTCTCTAAACAGCTGGGCTCAGGAAAAGCTCTAGGGATGAGTTCGGATCAGGAGTTATCTTCCCTGACACGCTGTTTCTGGATTTGCATACACGTGGGCTGGATGTTTTAATTAGCATCGTCAGCTGCTCTGGTCACAGTTCCCCACCGACTGCTTTGCTTCGGAGGTGAGTGGTCGGAAGCTGTCGTACTGAGAGGTTGGATGCTCTGATTTCTAGAAAAAGAAAACAGCACCTGGGCATCTGCATCTTATTTATTCATTTGTGTTCAACAACGTTTTGTCAAGGCTCTATTAAATGTTGGGCACTGAGCTGGAACGCAAGGATTCTAAGAGAATCAAACATGACTCCTGCTCATAAAGAGAGCACACCTAAGGGACAGTAAATATTATAAACAGATAACGGAAGGTTAAGGTGAATATCTGATGGTCCAGAGATGCACAAGGTGTGATGAAAGAGGATCAGCATTTTCCCAGGCCTTAGGTGTGTGGTGGGAGGGGGCTGAGGAGTGGTTTCCATTGCTGAGAATCTGGGAAGGCTTCCTGGAGGAAAAGATGTCCAAACAAGTCCCAGATGATCCAGAGAGCTAATAAGGCATGAGATGGTGTTGGCGAAGCTTTCTTGGCAGAGGGAACAGCATAAACAAAGAGATGAAGAAGGACAGCAGAGCGGTGCCTGGGTGGCTCAATCATTGAGCATCTGCCTTTGGCCCAGGTCATGATCCCAGGGTCCTGGGATCGAGCCCCGCATCGGGCTCTCTGCTCCGCGGGAAGCCTGCTTCTCCCGCTACCATTCCCTCTGCTTGTGTTCCCTCTCTCGCTGTGTTTCTCTCTGTCAAATAAATAAAATCTTAAAAAAAAAAAAAAAAAGAGCAGCAGAGTGAGAGTACGTAGATAAGCAACTGGTGGCTTCATGTTCAAGAAGGGACATTGGCAGCTGGAAATAGTGTTCAGAGTGTTTGGGGGTGGAGAAAAGGAAGGGGAAGAGGTGTGGGCAAGGGACACATTATTGACATTTGTCTAGCAGCTCACAGTCTATTGCCCCACATGCACAGAGCAGCCTTGTGAAGTTTACGGAGGAGACATCAGTCCCTTCCGAATGCACCAGGGGGGCCCTCATCGCCAGCCCAGTGATCCCTCTTCTCTCTTCCTCTTGCCTTATAGCACAGGCTGCATGGCTTCCACCCATTGTCTCTCATCCTCCAGGATCTCCTTCATTCCTGCCTTCCCCATGGCTCTCCAGCTTTCCCTTTCGAATGCCTCAACAGCTAATCTGTTTCATCAGAAGCCCGGAATGTTTCCTTCCCTGGGGATTTACCCTTGGCCCTCCAATCTCATTCCGGTCACCACCCCGGGTTCGCCCACGTCTCCATGAGTCCCAAACCCAAACAGCTCCTGCCTTCCTCCTAAGGTTTGAGCAAGCAGACACTTCTACCTGAGTATTCAGCAGGAGCTGAATAAGGTAGAGAACAGCCACTCACCTGTGACTAGTTCAAGGTTGAGACCCGAACAATATCTGATGATTGAATGAACCATCAAGTTCAAGGAACTCTGGGGTTTGGAAAGCTGAGCATCTTGTGGAACAAGTTAAGTTTTCCAAGTTATACTTAGGAAACAGCGAGCCTCCTAACAGAAACCCGGAGCTACATCCTGGGCTTCTAATACTGAGTTGAACTTGCATTTGAGTCCAGCTCTGCTGTCCACCAGCATCGTGACTTTGAGCAGGTCTCACATTACACCAGTATTTTGCAACGATAGGAATAAATATAACTACCCTTCACAATTCACAGAAAACAATGGTCTCAGGGATGGATACATTTTTCATAGATCTTGTTATTGAATCTCTGTGTGTATATTGACATAGCAGGAGCCAAATAAGTGCTCGCCATAAGTGGCATTGAGCTAGGCTTGGTCTGCACAGTAATCTGTTCTCGTGTCAATAATTTTCGGAGCCCTGAGTCCTCCTTGGCCCTCTGCATTGGCCTCCTAGATCTCGACAGGGCATGGGAAGAAGAATTCAAATTCAAATAAGGGAAAGACTTAGAACTTCCTCTGATACACTGTAGTTCCACCATGGTTCTGTTTTGCATAGTTTTTGCAGTCCTTATTGTGGTCATTTTTTGCAAGATGCCTTGATAAACTCAGGGGGGAAAAAAGACACACAGAGAAATCCCAAAGTAACAATGGGTAAAAGGAACACAGAAGAGGATTCCCAGAGGGTTGAAGGCATTTTCCCAAATGGGTCTGTGTGCATTCCACACTTTTCATGCTTCTCTTAAGAAAGGGCCAGTCCACTCCTGGTATTAGAAATCCAGCCAAATGGTCTGAGCATCCAGGAACGTGTTTGGTCTATTTCTAGGAATTCCCATAGACTTAGTCACCCCAATTTTTACATACCTCATAAACTTAAAATAAAAATTTCCAACCCATGTGTCAATCCTTGAAGGATGTGGGGTTATTGGAGGCAGTTCCAAATTTGAGTGAGCATGAGGTGTCCTCTCACCTCAAAAAAGGATTATTCATGTTTTGCAAATACATCTCCACTTTCTAAATTTTCAAGTGTATTTTAGATTGTTACAAATAAATATCTACCTATATAAGATCATTATTGAATTTATAATACCTGTTTGTCATGGTGCATTTTCCTACAAAGTATTAAAAGGATTCATAATGGCTTCAAATTTGATTGTGGGGAAATTGGCAAGGAGTGTGCTTTGCAAAATGCTTGACATAAAAAGCAACACCAATGCCAGGTGTTTAGAAATCGCTCTGAGCAGTCAGAACCCAGGATCCGAGCGGACCTGGGAGGCAGCCTTCCCGGGCAACTCAGACATATGTATGTTGCAGAGTGACCTTGAGAAAGATCTTTCTGCTCCCGAAGATGGAACTATTCGGGTCTCTCTGCCAACCTAATCCACCACGCAGCCCTGGCACGAGATGCAGGGAGAGCTAATCTTTCCTCCCTCCATCTGGGGGGCCTAGGGACGGGGGTGGGGAGCACAGCAGCAGCTGCCAGCCGAGGGCCAATGGGAGGATGAGTGGGAAAGGGCAACACAGCGCCACCCAGACAGACGCAAGCATCTCTCCTCTGTGCCTCCCAGAATCCCTCTCCATCAACCCCCAGGACAAAGTAGCAGCAGAAAGTAAGTCTGGCGAACACGTGGCCGGGAGAACACAGAGGTAAAGAGCAAGGTGACTAACCTCATCAAGCCATCACAAATTAAATACTGTCTGTGCAGGAGAGTTCACCTCCCAGCTTGCTCTGGGAGCGGGAAGCTGCGATTTTCTGTGCTCTGACCAGATAAGAGGCTGCAAGCCAGCTAGCCAGCCTGGGTGAGAACGAGATGGGTGAACTACACCTACAGCAGGTGTGTGTTAGGTTGGCAACTAATTACCAGCAGGACACATTGGTCACCAGGGCGGGTCGCTGCCTGCCGCTACAGGTGACATGGACCTGGACTCCGGGCACCTGACTGCAGACTCCTTTCTTCCCCCACTGACCGGGGGTTCCACTGGACGAGCCACGAACCCCACCACACCTTCGGTTCTGTGCCAGAGAAAGGGTGCTATTAATACTTGTTTACCTTCCACAGGGGGCCAGGAGCCTTAATTAAGTGTGGTTTGTGAAATGCTCCAAGGTTACCGGATAGAAGCTGAGCTCTGAGTGCAAACTATTATTGTTAATTAATTATTGTCAGCAGAATTATTTACTCCATGTTTGCAGCTCTAGGAGCCCTCATTTACCGGTAAAAGAGCAATTTCATTGTATATTTTCCACCCTCCTCTCCCACCCATATCCGTGGACTCTGATCTCTCCCATTCTCCTCTTTCCTCCCATTCCCTGTCCCCCAGCCCTGCCTGGAAAGCAAGGAATGTAGTTTCCCCCCCACCTTGCACCTCAGACCAAAGCAGGCTTTCACAAAGAAAGGAAAAGAAATCCTTAGGAATATAAATGTAAACTGAAACATCAGAAAGGATCTAAGACAAAATATGTGCAGCCTCGGTTGGGAACCACAGAGTCCCTCTGGGGAAAATATGCAATTAATCCTAGACAGAATATACAGCTGAAATATGGAAGTCTTTCTGCTGAGGGTTTCTGCTGGTGCATGATTATGACCTCTGAGGGGCAATGATACGCACGATCAAGAGAAGGCATCGGAAATTCTCGAAGCAGTGAGCCTATTGACGGGACCAGGAGGCCTCGTTTTTACAACTCCCTCCCTCAGCACCCCAAGCCCTGCAAAAAACAAGGCTGGCTCAACTTTAATTTTGTCTTCCATTAGTTAGGATAGATCCTAAGAATTTCTATAGAATTTCTAGAATAAAGCGTGCCTCTGAGATTAAAAAGAGGGAGACCAGAGGCATTAGGGAAACAAAGCAACCCGGATGGAACAATGCGTGTCTTCCCATCTTGGCTGCCGCCTGGTGCTCACCAAGCTGGCATCGGAAACCAAGGGCATTGTGGATGCAAGACAAGAGAATCCCCAGTGAACTGTAGCTTTTATGAATAAATTGTACTTGCCAAAATTGGTCGGTTGTTTGTGGACATTGATTTATTTTCTCTGGTTCTTTCTGATTGTTATATTTTGGATGGTGCTTACTGATGTGAAAAAGCCATCTAGGATAGCTGATAAATCTAGAGATAACGGCAGAGGTCAGAAAAGGGGGAAGAAAGGAGAAGAAGGTGTGCTTGCCACAGAATGGAGGAAGTTTCTTGTAAAGAGCCATTTGCAAACGGTTTTGCCCTACTGCGTAATTGTATAATTGGTCGGGTCACTTGTTGGGTTTTTTTCCTTTCCCTTCTGGAGTTAAGAATGGAATAGAGAGCCTGGTGGGAGGGCTTTGTTCTATCTGAGTGTTCAGACATTTTGTTGCATTTCATTTGTTACTTCTCCTTCTACTCTCCACCCCCACCCCCCACCCCCGCACAAGTATGTGAAATGTGCCTGTGTGTGTGTGTGTGAGAGAGAGAGAGAGAGAAAGAGAGAGAGAGAAAAGAGAGAGAGAGAAAAGAGAGAGCAAGATTTCAGCATAGTAACAGCACCATTGAGAATGGGACTTTTTTCTTGTTCTCTTTTGAGGAGTGCGCCCCTAACATTTTCAAGGTCATGCGGATAGGCACATTTCTGGGCTTCAAGGTGAGCCTGAACCTCTCTGATTCCCTGGGTCTCAGCGCTCTCTCTACTGGAGTCCTAGTGCCAAGCTCGCATCTGGCGGGCTTTCTAAAAAAAGAGCCTTGAATTCAGTGAAATTTCCAGGTGGGATGGTTGGGCATCGAAGGAGGGAATATGGGGAGGGAAAGCAGGGAAGGGGTGGGTGGCAAGACACCGCTGGCTGACTCTGTTTCCACCTTTGTATCACAACTCTTGAAACATTACACCTAAAATAGGTCAACAGGGATTTGGGATAAAGTGGGATAAGCTTTAGTTAATTATCCCAATGTGCAGAATGCCTGCTTTTAAATCCTGAGTTGGATTTAATCACAGAAGCTGAGAAGATCTCCCAATATCCAAATGCATTTGAAAATTGACCAGAGGGGCACGCTATCCAAAGAGATAGCTTGTTCCGTAATAGGGTCACAAACATAACAATGGCGCAGAGACAGGAGCATACAATGGCCCGTCTGTGTGCTGGTTCCTGGTATCGTTCAAGGCAGCATCGCAGCAGAGGGAATCAAGGAGTGAGAACTGGCTCTGATCATTTTTCCACATCCTCCCTGTCAGGCTGGGTCTCCTCAGCAGAACAAACCTCAGATTCAATACAAGAGAGACACAAAAAAAGACAAGGAACATCTGCAATCAATTGGCAGAGTGGCATTAATAATAGAGACGCTGAGGAAGGGGGAGGGGCGCTATTTTAAAACTTGCTTTTAGACACACGTTGTATTTTGAGTTATCTGTACTTTTCAGTAACCTTGCATGAATGAGGGTACCATGTGGGTCCTTTTTAAAGAACACGAGCCCTCCTGGGGTAAGTTGTCACTAGAAAGACTAATTTTTTTCCCCATCAGTCTAACAGCAAGTTGATTTATTTTAACAACAGTTTGGAAACTATCACAGGAAACGGTTCAGATTACCCTCCACAGATTGCTTTATAAAACAATCTTCCCATAACCTTAGTAGAGCAGAAAGATCCAGAACAGAGCTTCTCACAAGTTCTTTCAGGATCACAGATCCATCCCGCCCCCTCCACTCATGAAGGTATCGTCCATGGGAGGGCTGGTACTAAAATTCTACCATCAGATCCCATATCCGTTGGTTAGCTCTATACTTTAAATTTTTTTTTTCGTTTTGCTGTCATCTTGCTAAACATCCCCAATCACATGTTTGCAGGGGGCAAGAATTACATCCATGTCAGTTTTTTTGTTGTTCAAAGTCTCAAAAACTATCATTTTGCACAGAGTTGCAATATGGTGATGTTCAGTAAATGGCAATCTAAGAAGCATTTATGGAGTACCGAATATGCACGAGGCACCGCAAAGCTTGCAACAGTTCAAGAGTCCTTACCCTCGGAAACTTTGCAAGCTAGTGGGAAGGATGGGCATAAGCAGAGTAAGAAGGGATTAGCCTGAGAAGACAAGGTGGAGAGCTTCACAGAGAAGGTGATGCATGAGTTAGGTTTTATAGAAAATTAGGGTTTTGGTATAAGAAGGCTGGAAAGAAGTTCAAGGCTGAGAAAGCCTCAGGAGCCCCAGCTCGGATGAAAGTGATGGCGAGACTAGCCTCTGCTTCGACAAGGAGCCTGGACAGATGCAGGGAGATCGAATCCGAGTTTCCCTGCAGAATTCCTTCACCTGCCTGCTTCTAGAATTAAGAAATTCTCATCAATACCCAGGAATCAGATACATCAGGTGACTTGCAAAATCACCCTATCACTGGAGGGCAGAGTCCACGATGTGATCACGGGGTTCTGACTCCCAAATATCAGACAGATGAGGGAGGACCTGAGCTTCCCAGAGGTCACTCCTGTGACATTTCCGCCCCGACCGCCACCCCCACGCCCACGGATCGTGCGAGAGACCTCACACACTCACAGATACAGAGCTTTCTGCCAGACTGTAGAGCAAGAATTTCACCTTGGAGGTGAGAACGGATATGAGAAATTTCAGCCCCAAGAGTGATTTTCCCTCCAGCCGTCATGAGCACCTGAAAAACAGGGGTTTATAATGGAAGTGGCATCACAAACTGTGACTTTGTGGCCGCAGAAGTGCGACACTGTCCTCAAGTTCAAGCACTGTCATAAGAAGAAACATTTAAATGGTGTTGAGAAGGACGGATGGGATAAGGGCTCATCTTTTTCTAGATCATCACCTCTCCCAATCTTTTCCATTTCCAGCTAAAAAGACACACAAATTTCATGGGGGAAAAAACCAAAACAAAACAAAACAACAACAACAAAATTTAGTGCAAGAACAGGAAGTTTGGTAACTGGAGAAAAATCTATTGTGAACGATGCTGGTCTCTGACTCGAGGCAGTTGTCACAAGGAAGCTGTGATAACCTCAGGGCTCTTGGAGAGTTCACTGGGGTTCAAGTCCCTCCTGGCCTGCTCCGAGCCTCTCTGAGCAATTCCCAGGCATGATCCCAGAGCCAGTTACCTTAACATTCCCTTTGATTGTAGACGCAATATGATGGGATTGGGCTCTATTAGCCCAGCATAAACTGCAACTCTTTGCAAAAAAAGCTGTAGCCAAGATGAACGCAAAAGGAGGTTCTTTCTCCAACAGTCCTATGAACTACTCCATCAATCTGCTTCCATATACCGAGATCATATGGAGCGTCAATAAATTAAAAAAAGTCCCAAGTTACAGAAGGGAAAAGTTGAAATTCACATGGGAAATCAGGTTAAAAAAAAATCTAGCAGCAAATAAAAATCACCCATGTTTCCTCAGAAAGCCACATGTATGTACATACATACATTGTATATAAATGTATGGTTCAAAGCTATAAGCACATTTTTATACTGCATGTACCTAAATATCCTTTATAGCAGAATACTGCACCAAAATCCATGAGTCTTACTCTTTCTCTCATGTAAAATGGGGGCAGTTCAGCTAATTTAGATTGACCTTCTTTCTGTTAGTAGACTTTTAACCCTCTTTGAACCGTTTGCTGGTTTAAAGAATAACAAAAACCCCTCCTCCACATTTAGCTTAAGACAGATGATGTCAACAGACGGTGTCTTAAGGTCAAGGTGTATTTGGTGCTCCACAGAAAAAAGGCACATAGGCGTGAGGGAAGCCTGTGTATTTACACACTGAGTAATCTGAGAAACCCCGCAAAAAATCCCCAGATTTT
Organism: Procyon lotor; assembly: GCA_028646535.1. Lineage (NCBI taxonomy): Eukaryota > Metazoa > Chordata > Mammalia > Carnivora > Procyonidae > Procyon > Procyon lotor. The sequence continues at coordinate 72,578,808 of CM053613.1, forward strand.
CCCAAACCTATCTCCCGGTGGTATTTAATATTTAATATTCCCCATGCTGATCTTAATTACTTTCCTAACACGACAATGATCTACAGGAACGCATGTGGACGATTCTGACATCAAGCTGGTGTGCGTACTATATAGAGCAAAACATAGATTAGAGCCCAAGGTCACCAGGAAGGGCTGCAGTGTCGAGGAGGCAATATCCACTTTCCTGGCTTGTATTTCTATGTGGAAGTTCTTACACAAGAGAAGGGCATCTGGCTCCTACCCTCCCCTCTCTGGATCGGCTCTCTTTCATTCCCCTACTGGGGCATCTGGAGCAAAGACTAGAGGTGAGAGGCATTAAGTCTGTCCATTTCTACGCATAAAGTTTTAGCAAGTGCTCTTGGCAATAAACAAGTTACAGTCTCTGAACTGTTTCTTCTCCAAGCAGATGAAGTTTTGGAACTTCATCTCTGACCTCTGTATCTATTGTGCAAATGGTCCTGAAGTTGGGAGAATAGACAGATACTTTATTGACACCCTAAATTTAACTAGTAACAAAAGTGATTTTCCCCCTACACCCAATAAATGGATGCTTTTCATTAAGAACTGAGCTCATTTCCCAGGTGTACTTTTCACCTGCTTTCTTTTTCTACCCATGGAATGCTCTCAAGACCAACACAATGAGTAGAACACACAGAAAGATCTCCAAGGCAGCTTTGCTAGTTAAATATAGTTCACCAGCTTCTTAATGCTTAAAGTGAATTATCTGATTTTAGTCTTTCAGAATTTTTCAGATGCATCTGTGAAGGGTACCTGTTAAGTTGTACAGATATCCTTGACATGAATGAGTTGGTCAGATCCCATCTGAGAAGTGTATGTGGAGTACAAGGAGAAAGCCACAAAGCCCAAAGCAGGGGTTTGGATAGTGGGGATATGGGGGAGATTGAAATCAATAATGCTACCCAGCAAAGGCATAGCAACAAGGAGGGGGAATACAGAGTACTCGAAAAACATAGCTTGGGGCACCTGGGTGGCTCAGTGGGTTAAAGCCTCTGCCTTCGGCTCAGGTCATGATCTCAGGGTCCTGGGATCAAGCCCTGCATCAGGCTCTCTGCTAGGCAGGGAGCCTAGCCGTCTTCTCCCTCTGCCTCTGCCTGCCTCTCTGCCTACTTGTGATCTCTCTCTCTCTCTCTCTCTCTCTCTCTCTCCCTCTTTCTCTCTGTCAAATAAGTAAGTAAAATCTTTTTTTTTTTTTAAAAAGACAGCTTGACCCAAGCAAGCCACAAGCCAATGCCCTTTCCTGATCACATGCCTGTGGATGCTTTGGAAAGAATCCATCATTATTCCTTCACTAAATACCTGGGGTGCCTACTGTATGGACGGGGGCTCATCCACCATCCACCCCCAGGATCATCTTTATATTCAAAAGTAGCATTTTAAGTTCATGCTTTTCAAATAATAGCAAATAATTGCTGATATTTACCATGCATACCACACACTGTTTAATGCTTTGTGTGCATTAGCTCATCTTATCCTCAGAATGAATTTGATAACACCTATGACATAGGTGTGATTATTATACCTATGATGTAAGTGTGATATAAAATATATTAATAATAATAATTATTATTATGACAAGTTCAAGTCTAGGTCATGCTTAATCAACAGAGGGGCAATCTTTCCCCAGGAACATTTGGCGATGTCTGCAGACATATTCGCTTATTGACACTGGGTGGGAGAGGGTACCCCAGGGGAAGGATGCTACCAGCATCCACAAGTTGAGCACAGGGAGGCTCAGAACCCTTAACACACACACAGCCCTCTTCCCCAAACAGAATGACTTGGCCCAAGGTACCGACAGTGCTCAAGTTCTGAAACCCTCTGCTCATATGTTATTCTAGAAACCTCAGATACTTGTGAAGCACTTCAAAATTTACAAAAGGCTTTTGACCATGTTTTCCCATTTGATCTCACAACATTTCTATGTAGGAAGGAGAATGCCTTGCACTGTGTTTGCTCTGCAGACATAGAAAGACTCGCGAGTAGGGGTGGCTTGTCTGACAGGGTGCAGATGAAATGCCAGCAAGAAGGCCTATGGATCTGAACATTCAGCCCACTGCAGGTAGGGCGGGGCCGTTACATGGGATCTGGCTGCCTCTCTCCAGGGCAGTTCATGTCCTTACAAACTCTTCCAATAGCTTTTGAAAATAATGAGGACCAAAGGTTTATTTCTTTCTCAATGAGAGGACAGATAATTTGAAGTTGGTGAGGCCTATCTGACGAAAATAAAAGACCTACAATTTATCAATGACTACAACCTTAGCAGCAAGCATACACAATATACTACTTCCTTTCTTCTTTCTGAAGTGCTCAGGACTGGTAGGTGGGAGAAAGGATAGTCATCCATTCACCTGATTTTTAAAACTTCCTACCTGCAAAAGCACTTTTAGTTTTAAAAGATGCCCAAGTAAGTGCCCTTTGTGGTTACAGACCACTCTCTGGATTCCACTTGGCTTTAACCAGCTGGCATGCATCCTGCACAGGTGGGTGGGCACGTGGAGAGAATCATAATGGCGGCTCACTGTCCTGCAGCATAATGGCGGCTCACTGTCCCACAGCCGCACAGGGCTTCTCTACAAGGCTTCTGGAGCTCTCAAAGCCCGTGAGACAGCCAGACAGAGGCAGCCTGAAAGGGAGAAGGCGAGCGTGGAGGAACTCACAGAGCTCATAGGAAGTGGAAGGCCAATGTACGTCCTGTGGTTTGGGGGTTCGCCATGGGGATGGTCTCCCACCACAGAGAACTCTCATTCCGCCAGGCTCCAGGGCTCCCACTGCTCAGTCACCTGTCTAATCTCAGATTTCCACTTTTAAGAAGATCCTAGAAAAAAAAAATCATTACTATTCTCTGAGAAGAGGATTACAGGTTTAATGTTTAACAGAATCTAACACTAGCAATAGTCTGTATTAGACGATTCACAGGCTTTGCAATCAAACAGAACTCAACTCCGATCTGGCGTCTCCCACTTTGAATGAAAATCAAATTGCACACAGTCACACACAGCTTGAAACCTGTAGGGACTGAGTGGCAACATGGGACCCTCCGCTCTGTAACACCGGCATGAACAAACACATGAGGGTCACCAGCTTCGGTATCCCATCCTCACCCAGCCCTGGGTTTAAAAAGAGCAGAAAGGTCAGGCCCACAGGACCAGTTGGAGCAGCCAAAGGTGGGGGGCACATAGGAGAGAGTCCCTGGCATCTCCTCCAAGACCCTACCTGTGCTAATTCTGACCAGAGAAATAAATACCTATCCCTCTCGCCACTAGGCTCTTTCTTAGGATGCCCAAGAAGGCTGTGAAAGATAAAGGGACCAGCTCCAAACCCTCCTCGAAGATTCAGCTAAATATGGCCCTGGGCCCTGCCACCTCCTCTTGGCCCCCAGGCAAGCCAGGACCGCTTTCCATCTCCAGAACCTGGCCCAACAGTGTCCTTGTGCCTTCAAGGACGGCACCAGTCCTGTTATGGGCGAGCATTACTTGCTTGCAGTGTATGTCATTTTAAGTCTGTACCATCTGTTCTGGGCCCTCATTATGAATTCATAATGAACATATGTGACAATTACATCTGTAAAAGGAAAAATGGGATTTTTGTGATTTAGGTTCAAGAAAATGCTCTTTGTGCAAGCAAGCATGCATTCGAGGGCTTTCTTTTTTTTTTTCTCCTAAGATTTGAAAAACTATCTGCCACAGGTAAGTTTTAGTTCTGGCTCAACCATTAAGCTTAGAGTGACCAAAAAGAAGAGACTGTAGCTCCCTATTCTTAGAATAAAAAATGAAATGAAATGAAATGAAATGAAATAAAATAAAATAAAATAAAATAAAATAAA
>CM053613.1:72582772-72633223 GCA_028646535.1 Procyon lotor
GGAGAGTTGTGCATGTGCGTGTGCATGTGTGTGCATGTGCGTGTGCATGCGTGTGCATGTGTGTGTGCGTGTCTGTGTGTGTGTGTAGAGGTAAATGGGGGAGAGAGAGAGAGACAGAGAGATGACAGACACATAGAACACAGGAAAAATCAGGGACTGTACTTACCGTTTTAATAACAATTTTCTCTGATAGTGTGATCAGAGAGACTGAGAAAGGAGAACATTCAGAAAAACAAACAAAAAAATCACCCAAACCAGGGGCTATATGACGACCCTCGAGACCAGTGTTCTGAGGCATTATAGGTTCAACACACGGATGAATGTGACTAAGGGAGGGAGGGTTTGTTCTCTGCTCCAAGTAGGCAGCACTGGGAGCTATTACAGAATGCCGCGGATTTATTTGCATAGATGCAAGCCAGGCCAGGTTAAAATCAAATAGTTATGAAATGTGGGAAACAGAATTCACCACCTGCCTCACCTGCCCCTCAGGAGGGCTTGATAATTTGAAAAAAAGCACAAGTTAATCCCCTCCTACTGACAGGCACAGGGCCCCATGAGAGCAGCTGGGAGACTGTCTACACAGCCCACAGCAACCACAGTAGTCAGAATGTGCAAGAGTCCAGGAAAACCCCTGTGTGCAGAGCCAAGGAGCTAGTTAATCCTATCTGAGCACCGCAGAGCAGGGGATGGGGGAGAAGTCTGCCCCCTGAAAGCAGGTAGAAAAAGACCCATAACATGCCTGTACCACATGGGGTAGATTTAATGAGCTTAACACTTCAGTCAGTTGCTTCTCCCCCTAAAAGCAAAGAAAAAGCTTAGGGCCACCTGGTGAATGGTAATTGCTAGCTCTCCATCCAGGAGCAGATCAGGCAGAGCAATAATAGATTTCTTTTTTTCTGGAAGAGGTCGCCGCGGACAGCTATAGCGACACTCAGCCAATCCAGGCTCCTCTTAGTTAAGGGGCACTGTGGCACCCACGAGCCCAGAACAGCACCGGCTGCTGGTGCATGGGGGCTTAGATGATCTCTGGCGATCAGTGTACCCAAGGCATTGCTCGGAGGGCTTGGAGGTGTACTCAGCCCCATATGGTAGCGCTCGACTGATGGGGAGTAAGGGCGGGGATCTACCCAGGGAGAGGGAAAGTGATGTGTGTTAGGGCTTTGACATCCCTTATTCCTACCCTTCACCTCGTTCCTTCTGGAGACCTGGAGACACACAGATCGCCAGCAAACCGAGAAATGCCTAGCCCCCTTATTCATCTGGGAACTTACCCCATAGCTCCCACGATGTAAGGCTTTGGGGTGTATGATACAGCTTGTCCTTTTTCATTGAGGCCAAAATGCAGCATGCTACTTCCCACCCTCTACCTACACCTTGTCCAGGTGTGCCTACCTTGAAGAGATAGGAAATGTGAGCCCCCATTGGACCTAAGCCCAGAAGACCACTATCAGGGACAAGAATGCAGCTGGACTGATTCCTCCCTTCAAAGTAGCAAACTTCAGCCACCAGCAAAGAACTCCAAAGAACTCCAATACGAAACATTTGGCTTGGCTACTTCTCCTCCTGTGCAGGGGGAGGGAATGGACAGAGAGAACAGGAGTGACTTCTCCAACATTTCTCTGGTGTGGCGAGAGACAGGAAATGGTATCTCCTTTCTAGAAATGGAAGGCATGGAAAATGAGTCTCCTTTCTCAACACGTTCACCCCAGCAAGTGGGCAAAGGAGATGGGGGTTCACTAGTTCTTCCTTTTGTCTTGGGCGTCCCCAAGGGGATGCCAAGGATGGCTTGCCTGCTCATGGAGTTATTTCAGGACTCAGTGCATTCTTACCTCCTCTCGAGTTTGAAGCCCTCACCTCCTTCTGAACTGCTTTCACTCTGCAGCCAAGGAAATGTGAGTGCGAGGAGAGGAATCCGCAACACACCCGGGGCTGAGAAGCCTCGGAAATTTCAAAGGAGCTCTGGTTTGTTTGGGAACCAACTCAGAGGTTAATTTAGAGAGAGCCTCCTGGTAGGCACAGCTGCTCACACACAAAGCCTACATCATCTTTTATTTTTTTTAACTGAAATTGGGTGATAGGGCTACAGCCACATCTTAAAGATCTTCTGGTTCAATCCTCCTTCCTCATTTTATATATAAGAGAAATGAATGAATCGTCCAAGGCACAGGCTCTCTCAACACTGTGGAGTGTGTTTCCTACCACCTTGTCCATGAATCAATCTCTGTACCTCTCTTTTTCTCTCATTATTACCCTTTGGTCTGTAATTTCCCCCTTTTTGTTGAGGAATTCCTTTTTTGTTGAGGAATTCCCTCAACTTCCCTCAAATTCCTGTCCCCTAATTGGCAGTAATCCTCCTTACCAGGGAAGGTGGTGAGGTGTGTGGCTGGGTTAATTTGGGGTGGGGTGTGGGGAGAGAGGATTACTGTTTTCACTAAATCACATTTTTTTTTAATTTTACTTATTGGGGTGCCTGGGTGGCTCAGTGAGTTAAAGCCTCTGCCTTTGGCTCAGATCATGATCTCAGGGTCCTGGGATTGAGCCCTGCCTTGGGCTCTCTGCTCAGTGGGGAGCCTACTTTCCTCTCTCTCTCTCTGCCTGCCTCTCTGCCTACTTGTGATCTCTCTCTCTTCTCTGTCAAGTAAATAAATAAAATCTTTTATTTATAAATAAAATCTTTTATTTTATTTATTTACTTGACAGAGAAGAGAAAGAGCTCACAAGCAAACAGAGTGGCAGGCAGAGAGACAGAGGAAGAATCAGGCTCCCCACTGATGCTGGGCTCCATCCCAGGACCCTGAGATCATGACCTGAGCTGAAACCAAGAATCAGACACTTAACCAGCTGAGCCACCGAGGTGCCCTTGTTTTCATTCAATAGCATTTTAAAATTATAGCAGGGATGCACTAGAAGGAGCCATGGACTGGCTGATTTCCAGCCTATTCCCTTGCCTCCAGGATCCCCTCTCCATTTCCCAGGCAAATCTGATCCTGCTGGTCCCCTGTTTATTGACCTCTCATGGCACCCCCTTTGATCCTGGGTACCTGACATCTGGGGGGGTCTTCGGACATGAGTCAGTAATATTAGGGATGTTTCTAATGTATGTTTTCATTTCTGATAATGTAAAAATTAACAGACACATTTTTCTGGGTCACCAGGATGCCCACCTTCCAACGGAATATTGCCAAGAAATTAAGTATTTGTGTTTGTGTTTACGACAGTGGTGGTGACAAGCAGTACTTGTTTAATACTGAAAGCTAATGAGAAAACAGCAGAGGCCAACTAAATACATACATTATGCTTTCTGTCAAAGTGAAGGTCAAATGACCTCAATGCTCACTGTACGAATGAAGATTTCCCAGTAGTTGGCATGGAGGATGTAGTGTGAATCATCACGGTGACTGAAGTATGACAATTACCACATCGAACTCTTTAAATTTTTATTTCATTGGCTTTTAGTTTCATGTGCATTTAGTTACACATTTCTGTTGATTTTTTGTTTTATTAGAGCTACAAAGACTGCATTCCTTCATATGTGTGTACCTATAAAGCTATGCTCTGATAAAGATATTTTAGTCCACATTGAGGATTGATGGGTGTTATCAGTCAGGGTCCCTACAGGAAAGAGAGGGCACTACCCGAAGAAGGATTTGACTGAAGAGAATTTCATGAAGGGGTGTGAGCAGGGTTAAGGGAATGAGCAAAGGTCAGTAAGGAATCCAAGAATTGGCAACTGTGGGCTGCGCGGTGAAGACAGGTCTGCTAGAATGCAGGAGGTAGAACAGCTAGAAGAGGGGATGCAGACAGGAGCTATAGCGTAGAGAAACTGAACTGCTTCCAGAACATGGCACTGATGCAGGGAGGGAATAGGGGAATAAGTACCTGTTCTCTCTTCCCACCACTCTCTGTTCACCCCAGTGGCCCCTCACTGTCCCAACCACCTAGAGGCAGAGGTCCGGGGAACTTGGATGGTGCAATCCGTAGAGGACAGCCTTCTGGGCCACAGAGCAAGGCAAAGAAGGGTAGAGGTGGATTTGGGGGTGGTGGAGAATAACCAGAATAAGAGGGATTTTAATTTTTCCTTTTAGAAGTGGAACTTTAAGCTTGAGAAACATCACCCTGAAAGCTGACATCCTCAATGTTGTCCCCAAGATGCTCCCTTTCCTGGACTTTGCCCACCTCCCCATCCTAATCTTTAGCCATGTGAAATCAGGATTTTTGGCCAATTTCATCCAGGTTTCCAGCCTCTATCCCTTCTCTAACATTAAATTCCCTGTGAAATCTTAATCCCACCTGCTTCTTTACCTTCAATCTGCAAACAGTAACTCAACTTGCAAGATTTAACACAAATGTCAATCTTTCTATAAAACCCTTCCTGATTCCCTTTAGCACAGATGAACAATTAACTAGTCCTCCTCTGACTCCTGTACAATACCTACATGCTTGTACAGTAGCACCTAAGACAGTATAGTAATGGTTCTCATTAGCACTAGACTCCAATTTCCTAAGGGGCAAGGTACAGGTCCTATATTTCACCAATTAAAATAAGTCTGTCATGTAACAGAACTCAGTAGCTACTAGGAGAAAGGAAGGAAGGAAGGAAGGAAGGAAGGAAGGAAGGAAGGAAGGAAGGGAGGGAGGGAGGGAGGGAGGGAGGGAGGGAGGGAGGGGAGGGGAGGGGGGGGGAGGGAGGGGAGGGAAGGAAGGTAGGAAGAGGGGAGGAAGAGAGATAGGAAATGAAAGGAAAGGAAGCATTAAATAACACTACATGAGCATCTAAGTTTTGTCAGTATATGATCTTGGGCTTCTCTACTGATCTCAACATTCTTATCAACAAAATGAAGAGAATAATATCAAAGTCCTCACGGACCTTGAGAATACTAAATAAAGACAAGTGCAAGTTCCTACAACAGTTGCTGACTTCCTAAAGACAAGGAAGAGTATTTATCTATTCATCCACCATTTCCGCATATCCACTGTCTTTCAGGAAATGAAAACATTTGGAGCACTTGGGTGGCTCAGTCAGTTGGGCATCTGCCTTCGGCTCAGGTCATGATCCCAGGGTCCTGGGATCCAGCCCTGTGTCAGATTCCCTGCTCTATGGAGGAGTCTGCTTCTCCCTCCTCCTCTGCCCCTCCCCACTGCTTGTGCTCTCTCTCTCACACACACTCTTTGTCTCTCTCTCAAATAAATAAATATTCTTAAAAAATAAAAATAAAATTTAAAAAGTAATCTAATACAAGAAAAAAAAAAGGAAATGAAAACATTTGAAACTCTGATCCAGCCAGTTTTCTAGATCTACCCCTTGAGCCTAATGGAATAAGTATGTGTGCATGGATATATCTAACCACGGGTACTTGCATTTCCATCTAGGCAGGAAAAATGCTGCTTGGCCAAGCAGGAAGGAAGAAAGTAAACTGTTAAAGATATGTGTATGGAAACATGTGTTCTTCCGGCTGAAGAAAAAAAAAAAAACTAGCAGATTTTTTTTTTCTTCAGATGACTAAATGACTGACTAAATGGGTGTATGAATGAATTTTCTTCAGTAAGTGAATATACTCCTTGTGTGACTGGTGTCCCTGCTACCCAGCTAATTTTATTCCTGGAGAGAAATTTTAAACCAGTCCAGAATCTACGGGAACCCTCAACTGTATGGGAAGGAGCAGAAAGAAATCAACACCCTCTGTCTATAATCAACTCAAATCAACTCACTCATTAAATTCTTACCTACGAGCTCATTCACTGCCAGAAGACAACATCCCAATGATAACCCTAAATCAGACTAAAATAAACTGAAAACAAGAATTATTATAAGAGGCTCTGAGATCTTTCATGAGATTTGGTTTTCCACATAAATTCCCAGAGGTCCCATGGACCTCTATTCACTCTCAAGTTTCTGCCTCCAAGTCCTAAAAATGTCAAATGTCTGTCTGTTGTGGAAAGGGATTTGCTCTCAGGCTTGCTCTGTTGGAGACATTGAGCCAATTTTGTGAGTCTCGGTTTAATGAGGCAATTCTACAAATGCCAATGTTATTTTTTAGTAGACTCAACATATTACAGCTTTGCATTGTCACAGTAGAAAACTTACTCATTTATATAACTTGGGTTTCAGAGGTGCATACTCTACAGGTGAACCAACAAGTTCAACAGTGGCTCCTGTTTGGATAGGTATTCTTCTGCCCCTCAGTTTTGCATGTGCTGTTGTAAATGACAAGAGAAGGGGAATGAATGAGCTGTGCAAAGAGGGTTGAGTTGAGGACTCTCCGGTTTGGAGGGTCCCAAAGGTTGCGACTTTAAAAATCTTCTCCAATTTCTCTATATCTGCTTTAAAATGCAATATGTAAAATCCGAATAACATAGAGCGAGCTCTTGTGAATAAATTGCTTTAAAATTTTACAATACCCTGGTACTTTTATTTCCATACCACTGTAGAGTCTTCTTGCTGATTCATCTGTAGCTTGTGATTCAGTGTGTGCTTTAGATCTTTCCTTTGATACTTTCCGGTTTAACCACATCTTAGGTGTTTGGGTTTTCTGCCTTTAAGCGTATTATTTTGTACCTCTTCATTTTGAGTTTTACACAGCTTGTCCAGGTCATGTGAATGACTTGTCAAGGTCATTTTGAATTCTCTTTTTCTTTGCCACTAGGTACACATTAGGCTTATTTTTAAAGCTTTCTCATTCTATACTTGGAACCTGCAATGGTTTGATTATCATTTAGGACCTCTCTGAAATGCACCTCTCTTCTTTGCTTACAGTTCGACACCAACTACCTTTTTGGAATGGTATTGGAAAGGAGCATTCATTCAACTAACATCATAAATTTTAAGCCTATAGTTGAAAATATTTACACAATAAAAAATCCTTTTTGAGATGAAGAAAGATCATTGTCATACTTACAAAATAGGAAACCATATTGTTCTAGAAGTCTCACTTGTCAAAGTGCAGTCCATGGACAAGCAGCAGCAGCATCTGGTAGTTTCTTAGAAATGCAGAGTTACAAGCCCTACTCGAGACCTCCTGAATAAAAATCCAAATTTAACAAAACCTTGGCGATGCATATGCATATTCAAGTTTGAGAACCAGTGCTCCAGATGATTTATTTTTTTGATAAAGTATCCCATGTTTTCCTAGGTGATTGTAAATTGATAGGTTAATGATTTGCCTTATGATTGCCCAGATATGGATGGGGCAGTAATTTTCAGAGTAATCATTTTTCAAGGATGGCACCACGTATGCCTTCTAGCAGTCCTCAAAGAATTTTCTACTCCCACATGATTGCTTTATAGAAATATTTAGAAATTGCATTACCACCTCAGTGTATTTCAAACTTTGCTCTTTCTCACTCCTCTCACACTCAAAGGAACGCTTTGAATAGATGAGCAGTTTAGATAAAGAAAAAATAAGATTACTGACTTTCTTAGCATGGGTACCAAGTGTACTTAACTGATTGAAAAGTGCAATATTTTAGGAAAATATAAGCATAAATGCACATAATCACATTAACACGATAGTAATTTGATTCTGAAGATGCTGGCTCTTCTAATAAGCTGTTCTGTGATCTCATGGGCAATCACTCCACTTTTCTAGATCATCAGACTTCACTGTGTAATGTTGGAAGTGTGGGCTTGGACTGAGGGTCATGTTGCAATACTAACTCTGTAACTAATTATGTGACCTTTGGCATGTTGCTTAAGCTCCCTCAGTTTCAGATTTACCATCTGTAAAATAGAAATAATATCAGTACCTATCTCATATGTACTTATGAGAATTGAATAAAATAAGTCATGAAATAGCACCTTCTGGACCATATAGAATATCCAACAAATAGTTGTTGTTTTTGTTATTGTTACAATGATAATCAAATGTTACCAAGGTTTCCAAAGATTGAGATCTTCTCCCTGAAATTCAATATTTTATCTCCAGTGCCCAGCATATAGTAGGGGCTCATTAAATATGGGTTGAATTAATGACTAAATAAATGATAGATGGATGAATGGATAGATGGGTCTAGGTTTCCTAAACTATAAAAGGAGAAAATTTCACTAACTAATTACCAAGTTCTCTTCTAATTTTGAATTTTTCACCGATATTATACACAGCCCCTGTGTTTAACACTGACTTTCAGATAAATTCTAATCTTAAAAGCAAGAATATGGGCAGGTTCAGGAGAAAAATTTTTGGTATGGTCAAAGATAAAGTTACTAAGCACACTAGGGGAAGTCAGGGACAAAACTGTGATATCCCAGGGAACATGTTCAGCCAGTCATTTTGGTTGTGAATGTCATCCATTGTTGCTTTCAGCAAACCAGGGATCCAGAAAATAGGTAAGTGCTAATGACCCCAAGGAAAAAGCAGCCTATCTATTTTCATACGCACACCTAGAAGAAATTACACCTTCCTGACAACTTGATTTAGATGAAATGTCATGAGAAAAAGAATGTGCTCAATTTTTCAACAGGGAAAAAAAAAATCCAGTAGGGAACTCTCTCAGGTCTTGGGGGTGAGATTTTCTTGATATTAAGCTGATGATGCCCTGTGTATAATATCAGCCCCTTGACTTTTATTTGTATAAAAATAGTTTTCTTCACAGGTTCAAGCATTTGTAATCATGGTCCATGCTTGGAACCTGATCCCGTCAGAGCAAGAGCTAGGAAAATGTTTCTTGAATGGAATTAACCCTCACAGCTACAATTCTGGGTGGAAGATAGAACAGGTTTAAGTATTTTTACTTTATGGAACAAGATATCAAGGCTTTCAGGGTGAGAAAATTGCTCAAGTGCTCTTGGTAAACAGTAGTAAAGTTAGATCTTGAACCACTGACCTTTTTCCCCAAAGTCAATACACTATCAGAACACCACACTGCATTTCTGTAGCTACGGAAGCTAGATTGGGACAAGGATTCATCCCTTCAATTAATATTCATGGGGTACATGCTAGGTACTAAGTAAATATATAATGATAAACAAATCAAGTATAATTACTGCCTCAGGTAATATTGCCGTGAGCTATATAGGCTGATAAAGGATAAAGATATATTGTCTTCCTCCCACCAGGACTATCTTTTGGTAATTAGATAACCCATTTTAAATATTTTGAAAAAAAAAAAAAAAAAAACTATAACCTCTCAAATGACCTGGTGATAGACTTTCAAATGGAAAGGCTTTGTAACCAGATAGATTTCCATGTAAGTCTGTCTTCTATTGCTTGTTGGCTGAATGACCTTGGGAATGAATGTCCGGAGGGTTCATCTTTCTGAACATCAGTTTTGTCACCTGCAAAAAATTGAGATATAACGCACTTTTTGAGAAGTCATGAGAATTAAGTGAACTATAATTCAAGAAATCCTGGAAGGTGGGTCCTATGATATAAGAGGAACTCAAGAAACTTCATTGTCCCCCCTTTTTTATTTCCTGTCCTAAAAGTCAATAGGAAGCACCCTGCTTTTCTTTGCAGACACAAAGCCCAAGGAAAAGCAAACAAAAGAGAAATAGAAAGAAGAAACAGAGTAATTGGAGGCCTAATTAGAATTCATTTGAACTGCCTAATTGGCCTCCACGTTTCAACTAAAGAGACTGGATGATACCTTCCCAATGGACCTGGAACCATTCAAATAGGTGGCTCAGAGCCATTGAACACGTGGCTTATCTCCCTGCAAGAGCTTTAGCAAGAGGGCAGCCATGACTGCACATCTAAGAGCCTTACAGATGGCTCTCCCAAGAAATCAAAGAGTGGAGTGAACAATCACCATGGATTTCTGCCTCCAAGCATTCTGTGCCTATATAAAACACAGAGCATCTTTGATGAAAATATAATTATTAAAAATTACTATGATACTTCTATGATTTGCTCCTAATCTGTCTTTCTAGTCTATTCCACTATTCATTCCTCCTTAAATGCCTTGTACTCAATCCAAACTGAAATATTTGATTTTCCTTCCATTTGTTCTGAGTTTTTATGATTTGGATCATGCTGTTTTCTCCCCATGGAATGACTTTTTCCCTTTGCTACTCCAAATATTATCTATCCAATAAGACTCAGGCCAAACATTCCTTTTCCATCAAGCTTTCCCTGAAATACCCATCTCCTATTCCATTGCCACCTGGAATTAAACTCCATCTGCCTTGGTCTCTCATTGCCCTTCATAACTATTTCTTGCTGTACACTCTCTTTCTATCTTGTATTAATGTTATTTCTGTGTGTGTCTAATCTTCCCTTCTAGATCTGAACTTCCCTGAGGTGGGAAACACATTGGCACATTGGACTCAGATTTATGTCCTGATGGAACCAAAGACTATGAGTGACATATAATGAAGGCTAAACAAATACTCATGAAATGAATGCAAATAATGGCAGCAGTGATGGTGACGATGGTAGTGAGCAACTAACATTAATTAAAAGTAACTATGTGTCAGGCCTTCTTCTTGGGTTCTTTATAGGGCTTATCTCATTGAATCCACTCAGTAAACCTCTGTAGTGGCTTTAGTTACAATCTTCATTTAATAGATTACAGACCTGAGGCTCAGAGATGATGATTCTCCCACTGGAAATCCAAAGCTAGGAGCAACAAGAAATAGTGTTCTAACCAAGTTCTTCTCCTTCAGAGATAGCATTAAGAACTATAATAATTACTGTGATAGTTGATTTTATGTATCAACTTCAGTGAGCCACAGGGTGTCCAGATTCAATATGGTTTCTGGGTGTGTCTATGAAGATGTTTTTGGATGAGTTAGCATTTGAATCTGTGCACTCAGTGAAGTAGAGGCTCTTCCTCAGTATGGATGGGCATCCTCCAATCCCTGAAGGACCTGAAGAGAACAAGAAGGTAAGGAAGGAGTTCACTCCATTTTCTTCCTTCCTCCCTGCTTGAGATGGAACATCTCATCTCGTCTTCTGCTGTGCATGGACTGGGGTTTACACCATTGGTTCCCCTGGTTCTGAGGTCTTCAGTCTTGGACTAGAGGTACAGTTTTCCTGGATCTCTGGTTTGCAAATGGAAAACTGTAGGACCCTTTAACCACAGGAGTCAACTCCTCATAATAAATTAAGTGATTGTTAGATAGATGATATATGATAGATGACGATGATAGATAGATAGATAGATAGATAGATAGATAGATAGATAATATGAATAGATAAGTATTTAGATGCAGAGATAAATGATAGAGATGATGATGATAGATAGATAGATAGATAGATAGATAGATAGATAGATGATAGATAGATAGATAGATAGATAGATAGATAGATAGATAGATAGATGATAGATAGATAGATAGATATCTTACTGGTTCTTCAGGGTTCTGAAGAACCTTGACAAATATATAATTTCCTAGCTCACCTTCTCTCTTGTTCTTATGTTCTCATAATTTTAGGAAAGCACTCCTGTAATTTTAGAATTATGTAGCTTCTGAAGAAATGTTTCAGACTCACTTCTTCTGCATACCCTCCCCCCCCTTTTCAAAAATGAGGCTTTTAACAAGCCCTTAGTGAAAGGACATCTGTGGTTAATTCTGACCAGAGCAGAACTAAAAGGACACCCCCCACCGAATAGACACAAACCTTTGATGCACACTGAGTCCCAGCTGAATCAAGTGCTTTCAACTTCCTTTTAAAAAGAGTTATTCCTGCAGGAATCTATTTAAAACCTGTAGATATTAACAAAAGCAGACAGCATGGAGCAGCACTACACCCACTGAGGATGGTGAGAGAGGTGGGGGGATCCCCAAGCTCCTCTTTCATCCCACAGGTCAAGGTAAGGTGGTGAGTCTTCTCCCAGAGTGTGCATGCCCTAAAGAAGTGCATCGATCCCACCAGTTAGCATTCTAATGAGGAGACACATAGTTGCATATGATCAAGGGCTCAAATGTGTGACTCCCATATACTTCAGGCAGAATAACTAGAGAAGGAGAGAGAAATAATGATAATAATAAATAGCCTGGGGTCTGGCACAAGTGTACAGTATGATGGCGAGAGAAGAAGGTGATGAGATTTCAGAATATCTGGACTCTCTACAGCTTGTCTTCCCTTCCAGAATGGTCCTTGGGGGCTCAGGGACAGGCAGAAGCAGTACAATTTGGGGGTTCATTAAAATGGTGCAGGCTGCATTTCTACTAAAGTTCTTAACACATGAATGGAGAATAAGGACTTGTCATTCCTTGATTTGCCCTCCCCTACTTGCATTGCCATACTTCATTGTCTTATTTGCGTTGGGCTCTCTGTCTAGTCCAGGGTATTTTTTTCTCTGTATTCTGCATTTCCTCAGCCATTTCTGCTTACACCTTCCATATACAAACACAGCACGTGGCCTTACACTTTGTGGATACTCAAGAAACATTTATGGGGGATGATCTTACGGAGACTGTCTAGTCTTTTTATCTTGGCACTTAGCGCATGATCAGTAAATGCTGGCTAGAATGGACTGAGGGGTGTGTGGTCAAAGAAGGGTCTTTTGAAGCTCAATGAGCTCAGTTGCTTGATTTCGGATAGCGGTTGTGCCTTGGCAAGAAAGTATCCACATCCAAATTTGAAGCATAAATTCCATTTAATTAGTGACATGAACTAGATGCCCACAGCTGCTGTTTCTTGTAGTGGCCAAGGGCCTGGGGGGGAAATAGCAGCAATGAGTGTAAAATGAATCAAATGGGCGGGGAGAGAAGAGTGGGCACAGATGGGCTCCGCAGACCTCTTCCTACTCCAGTGATCTTGACCCAATGAAAGTGACATCAGGGACACAGAGACACATAGCGCCTGGCACAGTGGCCTTTAGATTTCTCCAGGAGGGCTCTTGGGGGCCCATAGACTTTCATCTTTTTTATTCTCATACAAATATACAAAGAGAAGTTATGAATCAGCATAGTTCAGTGGACTGAACGTAGAATTTACAATCAAAAGACTGAGTTTTAACACTTGACTCCATCTGCAAATGCTAGCCTCCTGCCCTGAGCAACTCCCTTCTCGGCTCAGAGCCTTAGTTTTCCAACCTGCTAAATGGGAATGACAATTCGGGACCTGCCCACCTTGAGTGAGTTCATATATAGCAAGTGTTAAGTAAAAAGCATTATATCAATACAGATGAATGAACAAACACTTACCAAACAAAGGCCATGGCCTACTACCCTATTAAGAACTTTTCTGCTCAATAATCTCATCCATTTTTGACAATACCCCTGTGTAGTTATACTGCACTCAGGTGACATGGGGGGGAAGCTAAAATTAATTTTTATATCTGCCAGAAGTCAGAGAGTTCACACAACTCGATTCACAATCCCTTTCCAACCTACCAACTCTTTTCATCACTGTATGTCCCTACTCCCATGTAAGCGGTGCCAACCAACCTGGACCCTGACACTAACTCCCCCTGGGGTTCACGTCTGGGCTTAAAGCTTTAAAGTGCAAGACAATTACAATCCTCTGAGCCTCCAGATTCAGGCGTGATTCGCTCAGCGCTCAAGCCACACATTCACACTCTGTGTAAGGCACTACTTTAGGCTCTGTGGAATGTTTTAAACTGTTTCAGTAGCACTATCTTCCTCCCTGCATGGAGCTTGCATTCTAGAAAGAGAGACAAGCCAGGAGAAAGTATCCATCATAGCATATGTCACAAACAGATGACGACAACTAGTGGTATTGATCATTTACTATGTTTACCACATACCAAATTCTCTCCCGAGCATTTTCCATACGCTAGTCGTGGAAATAAATGAAGACCACCCAAATGAGGGAAAGCAATTCATTCAGAGCTTGCCATGAGGAGGGAGTCAGTCACCATCCCTCGCATTCGGCAGAGACACAACTGCAGGCAGAGGAGCGGAACAGTAGAGGAAAGGAGGGAAGCCTGCCGGTGTGCCCCAACTGGGGGATGTTGGTCTGGGCAAGCTGGAGGTTGGCTAATCAGGAGTAGGACACCTTATGCGAGCGGCGAGGGAAGCATATTTGGTTTTCTCTCTTTGGTCCTCAGTTGGAAGTGTGGGCAAAATCAGGGAAGCTGGCAATTATTGATCAACTCATGACCATCAGGGGCTGATTGCTATAGAGGCTGTGGTTTGATTTTCTGAATCAATCACTGAAGATCATGGGGTGTTCTATTTTTACATATTGTTTGGTCATCCGTTCGTCTACTCAGCCTTTTATAATTCACTAACAGATGACAACAATCATGGGACACAGACACTGCTCTGGCCAGAAGAAACTGAGGCACAGAAAAATTAACCCACCCAGAATCACATAACTAGTAAGAGGCAGAACCTCATTCTAACCAGTTTCCCCCAGAACCTGTACCCACACCTACTATGCTAATACAGTTGAATGGGAAAAGATTAACAACACAAAAGGAAATGGGCAAAGAACTTGAGCAGAGAGCTTACAAAAAAGAAATGCAATAACCCTTAATATAAAAACGGATGCACAGTCTCAATCAAATTAAGGGAAATAGAAACTAAATTAGAATCAGACACTCCTATTATTTACCTATCTGGTTGGCAAATATCAAAAAGTTTGATGATATACATTGTGGGTGAAACTGTAAATTGAAAAATCTGTGAAGGGGAATTTGACAATATCTATCAAAATTACAAAGATATCTCTCCTTGACCGAACAGTTTTATTCCCGCATATTTATTATACAGATATTAACCCGTGAGTGAAATGACATACAGGCAAGGATATTCATTGTCACATTTGTCAGAGCAAACACTGAAAATGACCTAAATGACCATCAACAGAGGGAAGGTACGTCCCTAACTACATACACATATGAGCATATACATCTACTAACCATTCTGGATGTTTTACATGTTATTAACTCACTTAATCCTGATAACAGTCCTATGAGGTGAGTACTCTCTCTGTACCAGCTGATTAGATGAGTCAGCCAAGGTCGAGGTTAAGTAAGCTGCCCAAGGTCATACAGAGGGCTTAGACTCAGGCAGTCTGGCTCATCTGTTCTTAACCACTGTGCTATCTCCAACAGCTATTAAAAGAATACTGGGTGATGGGCGTTCGGAGGGCACTTGTGGAATGAAGACACGGTGTGATATGCAACTGATGAATCGCTAAACTCTACCTCTGAAACTAATACTACACTCTATGTTAATTGATTGATTTTAAATAAAATTAAATAAGTAAATAAAAGAATAACATGGTTCTATATGTACCAGTCTATAACGATCTCCAAGATATGTTATAAAGTGGGGAAAAAAGAAAACAACAACAAAACAAAGGCAAGCTATAGAATGGTATGCATGTGTGTTTATTATGTGTATATATATCCATATGTATATATGAAAATGTCTAAAATATATTCAGAAAGATATTCCACTTGGTAGGGGAACTGAAGGACAGGGATGAAAGGAAATAATTTTATCATAAAAACTTATCTTTTGAAGTTGGACCATAGACATGTTTTCCATCAAAAATACAATTATAAACACTAACTCAGCTCATATCACTCTCCTGCTAGAGACCCTTTAATCGCCTCTTACTACACTTAGAATAGCCAACTCCAGACTCCTAGCACAGACAACAAGTTCCCACCTGCTTTATGCTTTCTTCTAGTGGAGCCCAACTGTCAGGCCTTCTTTTATAGCTTAAACTTGACAAAACTGTTCCTGCCTCAGACCCTTTGCATATGCTGTGTCTTCTGCCTACTATCTCTTTTCCCACATACAGCAATAGTTGCTTCTTATTCTACAGGCCTTGACTTAGGTCTGCAGGTATTCAAGTCAAAGATGTTTCCCCATTCCCATTATTTATCACAGTACCCTATTTTATTTTTTTCAAGTAGCTCTATTTACAAGCTGTAATTATTTATCTTGAGTCCACATTTTTACTGCCTTTGTAGGTTTTTTTTTAACTAGAATAAGACTTTATTTGTCTCCTTTTACATGATCTTGCTAGCACACAGCACAGGGCTTGGCAAATAGTAGGTATTCAATAAACATTCGGTTAATTGTTTAATTAATTAACTAATTAACCCTGTTGTTCACTTAGAAAGAAACCCAGCATGCATGGGGATCTGAAGGACAGGATTTCCAATCCCAGGCTACAGTATAAGTAGGACAGGAGGTTTTCTCGGACCTCATCCAGTCACTTATTGAAAGGGTCCCCAAACTGCCACTTGAGCGGCAGTTGTTGTGTGATCCCTGGAGCGAGGGGTAGGGATGGAGAGAAATGAATAAGTTTTGAAGTTAGATAGGCTGGAATTCAAGTTTATGTCTAGCTGCACATTCTGTGACTCTGGGTAAAAATTATTTAATGCCTACGAGCCTGAAATGTGTCGTGCAAAATCAGGATGGTGGAAAGAATGTGAGGATGAAATAAAACAAAAGCTTCCACCTTGAACCGTGGGAGTCCTTCAATTATCGGTAATTATATGAGTGCTTCCTCTATCCCTCTCTTAAATACACAGGTGGCTTTGGAAGCCAGAGAGAGACTGTAGCTACTGAAGGCAAAGCATGCTTGAAGGCCTGGCACTCCTCAAAGTCTAGAGGTAGGGTCCTTCCCCCAAGACTAGTCTTACTGCTATTTCTCTGGACCTGGTGATGACGATGATGATGGTGATGATGTTGATGATGTTGATGATGATGATGATGATGGTGGTGGTGATGATAGGACAGTAGCAAACCCTAAAGCTACTAGAATCATCCTCTACAGTCAGGCCTCAGCGTACTCTCCTGGCCTCATGGCACAGAGCTTTATTTCCATAAATAGTGCAGTGTGTCCCCGCCGATGGCTACTTCATTAGTATGACCCACGTTCTGTTGTAGTAATAAATTTGGAGCACAATGACTGTCAGGTCCTTTCAAATGTTTTGATGAAGGAGGACTTGGATGTCATTTTTTTTCCCTTCTTATTCCATTTCTCCTTGGGCTGTGGAACCAAAATTGGCTGGATCCTGTGAAACACCAACGTGATCACTGACCTGCCTCTTCCCTCAGTCCTGGAAGATCAGAGGACCTGAGTGCACCAAGGAGGGGCAGACTCTGGGACTTCGGGCAGGCCTGGGCCCCAGGGGAAGCCAGGCCTCAGAGGGGCTCGAGACATTTGCACACAAGTCACGCTTCCCCCTGATAGTCTGTCTGTCATGACTCACAGGAAGGATCACAAGGGACTCTACACAGCAGTGCCCTTGGAGATGGCATCCTTCTAGCCCACCCAGAAGGGCGTGATCAAGACTGAGGGGGGCAGGAGCCCAAAGCACCTTTTGTGGTTTTGCACAATGCCAGAGGAAGAATGTGGACTCCTGGCATGCTGTTTTCCTGAGACCCCCTTCCAGGCCCCTCATACTCCTTCTCACCAGCCAGGAGGAAGAAGCAAGTTAAGTAGCCAGCCAGAGAAAGACAGAGTTCTGCCAGCCAAACTCATCGGTCTGTCTTCAGGCTCTGAGAGTGTGAAATGGAAATGGATGGTATCCAGGGAGCCTGCTCTGATTTTATTATTTCAAAATGCTCTGGACACAGATTAACTCCCTTTGCCTGGAGTTCAGTTGTTTTTCTTTTCTTTCTTCTTCCAGGGGATAGGGACATGATGCTCAGTGATAAATTCATGGGACAGCAGTATGTCTCCACCGCACCTTCTCGAAATGCCTCTCTCGTCCCTTCTGGAGGGAGATGCTCCATCTCGGAGCCTTGCCTCCACTGAATCAGACTAGATACATTCCTTCAATGCCGCCCCAAACAGCCAAGCTGTATTCATCCGGGAGAAGGGAGGAGGGAGAGGGGCAGGGTGGCTGTTCTTCCCTGTGTGAGGGAGGAGGGCACACATCAATCTCCCAGTGGTCTGCTTCCCATCTTAGGACGGTTTCCATCCACTCTGCAGTGACACAGACGATCTTCCTCTGGCAACGTTTAGCTGCTTTGCTTCCAGCAACTCGAGGAACCCTGGCAGGAGGTGGGTCACCTAGAATGAGTGATGATGTCGGCCTCCTCCAAGCTGGAGCTGAAGGAAGTCACACAAAATACTCCAGGCACCATCTGTGCAGAACACAGACATCCAGAAAGTAGGCAATTCCCCTGCAAAGCAGCCACGGCAGTGCCAAGGGTTAGTTTGAATAAGACCATGATGGCCATGAAAGCATCTGGGCCCTCCCCTTTCAAGAATAAACTCTCTTCATTCATTGAACCTTTTTATCAACCTTAGTTTCTCCATCTGTTCAATGGGCTACCTCCTAATGGAAAGACTAATGTTCTTTGGTTTTCACATGTCTCATCCACTATTTTAAATCCTTTGGCCTCCTTTAATATGCAAAATTCTTTTTCCAGGGCAGCATGGTATGGTGAAGATGCAAATAGGTTATAAGAGAATACCATCCCAGCTCTTGGTTGTCCAAAGTTGGGTATGTTATTTTACTTCTATGGGCCTCAGCTTTCTCATTCATAAGGCTGAGGATCAACACTCTCTGCTCAGGGTGAGATGAGAGAAAGATGTGAAATAGCTTACTTAACACAGGTATCCCATCAGTGGTAGCTACTACCGCTGTTACCGCCAGCTGGGGATGTGTTTTACGTAAATAGTCAGTCTCCTTCTGTGCCTAGTACAGTGTTGGCACACAGTAAGAAGACATTCCATAAATATCTGCTAATTGGTATCCTTTCAAATTTCAAGGCAGAACAGGACTGTATCCACTAATGGTGTTATTCTTGCAGAATGATTTTATAACCCCATTAGTCTGAGAGAACGAAATGGAGCTACAAATGTTCACGTCAAGAGTTGCAGTGTCCAGGCCACTAAAACATTTGATTTTCTTCTCATCTCCATCAAGTGCCAACATGTGAGTGAATTCATCTTGACTCTCTATTCTGATGTCTGTCTCGATGCAAAACCCACTCTGGGAATGAGCTGATGACAACCAAACTGGATCCTATTAACACATCTTCTTCTCAGAAGCTGCTGCTACTTTACGAAACGCCTTTGGGTGCGTTGCAGAGAAAATGCTGGTGACAAAGGAATCCAGGCTTTGATCAGAATTGTTTTCCTTTGCACTTCTCTCGAGGCACTGCAGAGGGTTTGCACTCACAACAGGCTGACACAGTTAGTTACCTGTGGTTCTCATGAAAATCAAGGTGAGATATTGCTTCTGTTGTCCTCGAATTTCTGGTCTAAAACACCATTCCTCTGCTATACTGGTTCTCATTTCTACCCTTAGAGATTCTATGTTGTCATTAATGTTTTTCTCCATCCTAGCTATTGCCTGGATAATTGTCACCCTGAATTCCTTTTCTGACATACTGTTTATGTCCATGTCCAATAGTTCTGAGGGAGAGGGTGCAGTCTCTGGGTTTTTCCTTTGTTGGGTGTTCCTCCTCCTAGTCATTTTGATGAGAAGTGGATGAGAGGATGTAGAAGAATGAAAGTTGACCATTCTCTTACACCATACATGAAGATAAACTCGAAATGGATAAAAGATCTCAACGTGAGGCAGGAATCTATCAAAACCCTAGAGAAGAACATAGACAGTAACCTCTTCAACATCAGCCACAGCAACTTCTTTTAGAACATGTCTCCAAAGGCAAAGGGAAACAAAAGCTAAAATGAACTTTTGGGACTTCATCAAGATAAAAAGCTTCTGCACAGTGAAGGAAACAGTCAACAAAACAAACAGGCAACCCACAGAATGGGAGAAGATATTCGCAAATGACACTACAAAGGTCTGATATCTAAGATCCATAAAGAACCCCTCAAACTCAACACTCACAAAACAGATAATCACATCAAAAAATGGGCAGAAGACATGAACAGACACTTCTCCAAAGAAGACATACAAATGGCTAACAGATACATGAAAAAAACATTCATCATCTTTAGCCATCAGGGAGATTCAAATCAAAACCACACTGAGATACCACCTTATGCCAGTTAGAATGACCAAAATCAACAAGACAGTAAACAAATGTTGGAAAGGATATGGAGAAAGGGGAACCTTCTTACACTGTTGATGGGAATGCAAGCTGGTGCAGCCACTTTGGAAAACAGTGCAGAGATTCCTGAAGAAATTAAAAATAGAGCTACCCTACGACCCTGCAATTGCACTACTGGGTATTTACCCCAAAGAAGCAGATGCAGTACAAAGAAGGGCCATCTGTACCCCAATGTTCATAGCAGCAATGGCCACAATCGCCAAACTGTGGAAAGAACCAAGATGCCCTTCAACGATGAATGGATAAAGAAGATATGGTGCATATATACAATGGAAACATTATGCCTCCATCAGAAATGATGAATACCCAACTTTTGTATCAACATGGATGGGACTGGAAGAGATTATGTGAAGTGAAATAAGTCAAGCAGAGAGAGTTAATTATCTTGTGGTCTCACATGTGGAGCATAAGGAAAAATATGGAGGGCATTTTGAGATGGAAAAGAAGGGTAAATGGGGGGAAATCAGAGGGGACGATGAACCATGAGAGACTGTGGACTCTGAGCAACAAACTGAGGGTTTTGGAGGGAAGGGGATAAGGGCTTGGGTGAGCCTAATGGTGGGTATTGAGAAGGGCACATATTGCATGGAGCACTGGGTGTGGTGCATGAACAATGAATCTTGTAACACTGAAAAAATGAACATATTTGGGGAATAACTAAAAAAAAAAACAAAAAAAAAAACACTGCTTCTGAGGATGGCAAGCCACGCAAGGGCTTGTGTCCTGCCAAGTGTGCGGTCTGGCTCTGACCACCTTGCAAATGAGGCTTTGACCATTTTGTAAGGACTGCTGTCCTCCCTGGGACCTGAATCCCCCTGATCTGGGGCCACTTTGCCACCATCGGCAACTTCAGCCTAACCCCAGCCTGCAAGACTGATCCTATCCCCAGGCAAAGGCCATGCGAATCCCCTAAATCAGAGTTTCTACAATTCCCATTCTAACAACATTTATGAAATCACATCACCTGTGTTACCTCATCCATTCTTCTCAAAAGCCCTGTAAGGCAGCTGGTAGTGTGATTCTCTTTTTACTTATGAAGAAACAGAAGGTCTGAGAGGTTAAATCTCTTGTCCAGGTCCAACAACCAGAAAGTATTGGAGTCAATTGGTGGAGCATGGAGAACTTTGGTTTTAACCCCTCACACGCTACTATCTCCCAGCCCTGCCTCCCCTTGTCCGGGAGTCTGATCTACCCGATACTACAGTCTTCTTCAGGACTGGGCTTCTTGATCTTGATCTCTCTACAGAGCTTCTCAACCGTCAATGTGCATGTCAATTACTTGTGAGTGATGTGGGGAAAGAGATGGCTTTACAGAGAAGGGGAAGGGGAGGAAGGGCATTCTAGGCAGAAAGAACAGCAGGAGAATGGAACTATAAACAAGAGTGATGCAACCATCAGGGGAACTTCAAGTAGCCCAGCCCACCTGCCATTGGTCAGTCTCCCTGGAAGTTCCCTTCCTAATAACATCCTAAATGGCTAGGACCAGGCTGTCCAGATAGGGTGAGAGATACACACAGGGCCTGACCACCAGGACTTCAGATGACATGAAAAGAAACTAGATGTGAGTTATCGGAGAAGGGTACATGGAGCTGGAGGGTAAATCGCAAAGGCCAGTCTAGATGTGGACAGAACTGGTTTAATGTAAGATCTGGTGCCCAAAGTTTCAAAGTGAATCCAAACCACAGCACGTCTATTCCCTCCAGGATCACCACGTAAAGTGCTAGTTAGCATGTGCCCCTGGTAGGGACTCCATCTTTGGTTGAGCTGTTGGAAGCCAGCCTTGGTATCTGGGCCGCATTCACTAGGTGTTTCCTATTCAAAACATGGTGTGGGGGCGCCTGGGTGGCTCAGTTGGTTAAGGCCACTGCCTTCGGCTCAGGTCATGATCTCAGAGTCCTGGGATCGAGCCCCACATCGGGCTCTCGGCTCAGCAGGGAGCCTGCTTCCCTCTATGTCTCTGCCTGCCTCTCTGCCTACTTGTGATCTCTCTCTCTCTCTCTCTCTCTCTCTCTCTGTCAAATAAATAAATAAAAAATCTTTAAAAAAAAAAAACAAAAAACAAAAAACAAAACATGGTGTGGGACACAATATCACCCATGTGGCGTTCTTGCCAAAAACACAAACCTGAATCTAATTATGGAATATCAGCCAATCTCAAATTGAGGGCACTCCTCAAAATAACTGGCCTGTACTATTCAAAATTGTCAAGGTCAAGAAAGACAAAAACAGCAGAGCAATGGTTTCAGATTACACGAGACTCAGGAAACATAACAACCAATGCAATGTGTGATCTCAAATTGCATCCTGGACCAAGGGGGAACATCTCTGTAAAGGACATTATTGAAACAATTAAAAATTTTTGATTACTGTCTGTTTTAGATAATAATATTGACCACCCTTAAGTTTCCTGATTTTGATAAATACAAGAAAATATCCTTATTCTTAGGAACTAGACATGTACTGAAGAATTTAGAGGTAGAAGGGTACAATGTCCCCAGCTTACTTGGACAAAGTTCAGAAATATACGATGATATAAATATGTGATGAGAAAGGAAGTAGGGCAAAATTGTTGAATTTTTATTTGGGTAAAAGTATATAGTGTTCTTTGTACCATTCTTGCAACTTTCCTATAAATTTGAAATGATAGCAATTTTTTTAAGTTCAAAAAAAAAAGAGAAAGAAAAAGACTTGATACGTATAAAAAGAAAGAATGGATCTTTAAGCAGCAATTTATTAGAATGACAGATTTTCAGGTCCCATACAGGACCCACAGAATCAGAATCTACATTTTAATAGGATACTCATGTAATTTGTATTCCCACTGGGAATCTTCATCCTATTACACCCCAGGCTGGCCACCTGGTCCTGGCTGTCAGATATCTCAATCACAAATCACCTCTAAGCTATATCCCAAACTCCTATTCATCCCTCAAAACATGGTTCAGAAATCATCTTATGCATGAAAAATTTTTTCCCCTGCCGACAGCTCCCTTCTAAAATACTGTGCTGTATTCAGTACTTTCTAAGAACATTTTTAATTGTCTCCCCATTTTCCACATTACATCGGAATTCAGTTTCATTTTCCTGTTAGAATAAAATATCTATTCTTTGTGCATCCTCAGCACTGAGTCAGGCAAATGCTGGTTTTAGGGAACTTTTGAGTGTATGAATGAATAAATATGTAAATGAATGAATTTAACTCTGTGTTGTCAACTCCCATGCTCCAGGAATATACTGCTGGAGTCTTAGAAGGGACCAGAGGTAATTTAGATTCTAGCAGACACTGGGTATCTCACCAGCAGGGAACAAAAGAGTTGGTAGGAAGAGAAGTTCCAGAGTGTAGATATCCATCCTGTAACCCAACATTGCTCCAATGCACTATGAAGATAACTAGTTTCAAGTTCCCTTGAAATTCTTAGCAGTTGTATAAATTGCCACTGACTTTATGACCCAGTAACACATTGTTACAGTAACAATTCATTGGTAATGTCCACTTGCCATAAGATGTGTGGGTGTTTCAAAAATACAATAAATAACAAATGATACACTTGGCCAATACAATGGTTTAATTGTGGTTACTGGGGGGTGAGGGGTGGAGAAGATGACAGGCCAAAGAGAAAGATATTAGGAGGCTTGTGACATTGTTATCCTAATAGATCTGCGCCTTTAAGAGACAGCCCTTTCTCTCAAATCTGGCAGGCGCAAGCAGAGATACAGGATTGAACATCAGAAAACTCAAATGATGGAAAGGAAAGGAGAGGCTTTGGTTTGGGAGGCATGATCTCCCCCTCTTGCCTTCAAATACATGATAAAGGATGGATTTATAATGAGCTGCTTCTATCCAAGAAGTAAAGCAAATTTAAAAGGACCTACTAGTTACAATCCAGCCTCCCCGGTGTTTTCAGTAAAAGGATAATTTCTAATATCAAACTGAAGCATCCTAGGATATGTAAGGCTGTGTGGACTCCAGGTCCTTCAATACAGACAAGATTGGCTACCATAGCACTTGCAGAAGAAATACTTTATTTTAACTCAACGTGGGACTTTTTAAGAATTCCCCCAGGAACAGGGTTTTGCCAAAAACTGGAGCTTAATTTAACGAGGGTGAAAAGTTTAAGAAAGAAATATAAAAGGAGAGTCTTGAAAGCACAGAAGACACTCGGAGCAGCAACCTGTGCCCAACTAGTTGAAACACATCAGCAATGGCAGTGAGCAGAATGGGCCCTTATGAGCTTCTGAGTCTCTCTGGGGATTTTCAGTGAAACTCTCACCAGCCTGCTGCATGTGCCGGAAGCTTCTCAAATGTGCACAGAAGAGCCATGTAGGATTGCTTGAGGAAGTTTATTTATTTTAATACCTACTGTGTGCTAGATTACTTCATTAATGTCTGCAGGGAGGCAGCCTAACCTCCACCTTGCAACTACAAAGGCACGGAGACACCAGAGGGACCTGCCCAAGATCACACAGTCTTCAGAAAGGTCCCATCTCCTGACTTGATGGAGGACACAACCGTTCTTTAGAAAGCTGTCTCTGTTTATAGAGCAATCAAGTCACCACTCTGGTGCCTCTTCCTATTCACCCTCTGAACCTCACAGCACTGCAGACTTGCAGACAGATGCCTCCTCTGATCTTCACTTGGGACCCAGTTGCATCTCCTGATTCCCAATAGATTTATCATTTTAGCCTCCTTCTCTGATTCAAAGGCCACTTTCACTCATGATGTGCCTTCAATCCCCTTTGCTTCTCATTGCACCCGGCAACTTTGCCCAGACCTTACATGCAGACTCCATTAAGAATGTGATTTATGTTCCCCTGAGAATGGCCATCATCAAGAAGACCAGGAATAACAAATGCTGGCATGGATGTACAGAAAAGGAAATCTTTGTGTCTTGTTGCTGGGAATGCAAACTGATGCAGCCATGATGGAAAATAGTATGGAGTGTCCTCAAAAAATTAAAACTAGAGCAACCATGTGACCTAGCAATTCCACTTCTGGGAATCTATCCAAAGGAAATGAAAACACTGACTCAAAAAGACATCTGTACCCCCATGAACATGGCACCATTATTTCCAAAAGCGAAGCCATGGAAGTACACTATGTGTCCACTGAGGCATGAACGGATAAAGAATCTGTGGTCTATAGATACAATAGAGTAGTATTCAGCCATAAAAAGTTAGGCAATCTTACCATGTGTGACAACATAGATGGACCCTGAGGCATTATGCTAAGTGAATTAAGTCAGAAAGAGAAAGACAACTACTATGATCTCTCTTACATGTGCAATCTAAAACAACAGATAACAGACAAAGAAAACTCTTAGAAAAAGGGATCAGATTTGTGGTTGCCAGAAGGAGGAAGGAGGGAAAGGGGAATTGGAGGAAGGTGATGAAAAGGTACAAATTTGCAGTCATAAGATAAACAAGTACCGGGGATGGTAGGGGCAATATCCTGACTGTAGGAAATATAACAAGATATAAGAGAGTGAATCCTAAGAGTTCTTAACACAAAGAGAATTTTTTTTTTATTGTACCTTGATGAGTTGATGGATATTAACTCCACCTATTATGGTACTCATTGCACTATATGTGTAAATCAAACCATTATGCTGTTTGCCTGAAACTTATACAGTGATATCCATCAGCGATTTCTCAATAAAACTGGGGCAAAAATTCCAACAGAAAACAAAAAGAATGTGGCCTTCTTCTAATGCGAACAGGACTGAATATTTCCTTGATACCGTGTCTGAAGAAAAGACCATGTTAAGCAAATGGATGAGATCAACAGACTCTAAGGGAAGCAGGCAGGAGGGTCCCAGGAGAACTCAGCTTATTTCCCTGGGAGAGGGCAATCTCTCTAGAAGCATCCAGAGTGGACTGGAGGAGTCAAAGGGCCCACACTGAGGTCCCATCATATCATAGATGGGGTAATGAAAAATCAAGAAGTCAGGAGCAACTTCTTAACCTATTTCAGTGAGAGAGAGGATTTCAAATATTGTGCATTCTGTGTCATAATTATTCAAATATTCTTTTTGAAATTACCAGTTCTAAGCAGGTAACTGAATATTTTGATTTACACAGTTATTCTCCTGTTCTGAAATATGTAGGTCTCCCTCGCTGCCTACCATGCCCGTGGGACTAAGAGAGAGCTTGGATCCCACTATCTAGAACACAGTAATTACTCAGTGAGTGCATAGATTAACAAATGTATCGTGCTTTGAACTATATATTAGCTAATCATGCTGTTGGTTTAACTATCTTCCTCTCTATACACCACCAGCCTGTAAGCTTCGTGAAGTGAGGGCCCGTGTCCTGTTGGGTTTATCTCCCCAGAGCCAGGTACAGTTACTACCTAATATAAAAACTATTTGCCTTACATGCTAAACCCTCAACGACTGAGACTGGCATTCACAATACCCTACAAGCTGACCCAATCCAGCCTCTTTAATATAATTTCTCACTCACCCATTTCCCAAATACTGCACAGTGCTCCACCCAAATAAGCGATCCCTTAACCCCCAAGTATATCATGTATGCACAAGTATTCTAGCCCAAGCTAAAGGGCCATTTCCCTTATATACTGCCCAGCAAAGCCCTGCTTTTCAAGCTCTACATCCATTAGCTTTCCTGGACCACTGTTTCCAGCACACCTTTGCAGCTAAGCTTTCTTTGCCACTCATTTTAACTTGCCTTGCAATTTCTTTAGCTTTTATAGCTCTCTGGTCTTCTCAATGCTAATGGGAAGAAATATGGTAGCAAAAATCATGCCTTATATTTCTCTATGCATAACCATAACCTGAAATAATAGAACTAAACAAACAGTAAGAATTCAATAACGTCGTAAGGTTGGAAATGATAATAATACAACAACTACATTTATGCGATCGTAAATTCAGAATATACTATCTAATGTTCAAATAAGGACACCTTAGTGACTGGAAATTACCCCATGGTTCTGAAGAAGGAATAGTGGTTAGACGAGAAATTCACTTGTAGTACTGCTTATTGTGTAAGTATACATTTTTTTGTTAGTTTTGGGGTTTTTTTTGTGTTTTGTTTTTTAACTTCCACACTCCTCTTTTCCTTTCTCCTAAGTGTCAACTGAGGATGGTTTGTGCTCTCTCATCCCTGTGGCTGGACAATCAAGCATATTGATGTGTCTGCTTCTCTACTCTCAGGAGGAACTTGTCTTCTAAGTCGAGAAGCCTAATTCTTTCAAGATCCACAAATCATATCCAAGAATTCTCCCACTCACGTCCCATTGTTCTATGACCAGTTTAAGAGCCAAATGATGCTCTATCATAGGCCCGTAATACACCATTTCATCTAGGCTCTGACAATAATTAATGTCTGTAAAACAAGAAGATATATTCATCTCTATCAAATACTCAATAAAAAAAAAAGAGGACATGTCCTCTGACACTCACGGCATGAAGCAGGGAATTGGAAATTATTATTTATTATTAGCAGATTGAGAGAAAAACTGATGGTTCAGAACTTGTATGAGTCAGTCTTTGTTTCCCATGAACTCAATGCAAACAAGGTGAGGCAGAATGGGGAAGTCATTGGTCCATTATAAGACCCTGTAGATAGAGAGTATGGCAACTGATCTAAGTCAACTCATACAAAGACTGGATGCTGACTGGGCTCTTGCTCTCACCTTATTTCCTTGTGAATATCACCTTCAATTATTCATGCTAGGTTTCTCCATGAGGCTGGGCCCATGGCCACTGGCAGTTCTAGAACTTGTGTCTTCTCACCTTTACTGACAGAGTGTGAGGTAGTCTCTTTCTTCTGATTCACTTCAATAGAAGGTCCCAGAAAGATTCTGATTGGCCTGGTGTGGTCACATGACCAGCCTTAGGGCCAGTCGTACTCAACAGCATAGTTGCCCATGGATGGAATTTCAAACAAGTTTCACTGGAGAAGAGAAGCGAACTGCTCAGAAAAAAAAAAAATTGGTCTCCACTGTATACTTAAAGGAGAAAAAAATTTTTGAATCCACAAGAATTGTTGGTTGGAATGAAAGAAAAAAAGAAGAAAAAGCTGGACAATGGTGAATTCTTTCCTGTAGTGAGCCCCAAAACAGAGAGGAAGTACTTTGCTATAATCAAAGTAAAGGCGAAAATCAATCAATATCTACCACGATCCCCATCACATTACATTATAATTTCCTGTATAAGACTGTTTTCCCAAAGACAACTGAGCTCCTTATACTCAAGACCCTATTATATCTTTACTCCTAAGGCCAAACCCAGCACCAGAATACAGTAGAGGTTTTTCTACAAATATATAAGCATGGAAGAAAAAAAGGAGGTGAGGGAGAGAAGAGATCCTTTACTCAAATTGCTTACCATCCTGTGGAAGATTAGAGGTGATGCCAACAACTACAACCCAAGACAGAATAATTGGTACTGAATGGAATTATAAAGGCATCCCTGAGTAATTCAGAAAAAATGATTTCATCTACTGAGGAAAATCAGATAAACATTAATAAGGAAGTTAACTTTTGAGTATTCCCAGTAAAACTCAATTTAGGGACCCAGAAGGAGGAAATAGTATCCAGATCAGAAACAACACATGGAAACATTGCATTGCAGCCCTATACTGCTAAAGGACAATTTTCTTTCCTGCCTTATACATAAATAGGGGAATTCAGGGGTCTAAAGAAGATCTTTTATCCCTTATCTTCATAAAAAGATCACTTTCACCTATTCATATTGCCTGAAAAATATTAGTAAGGTACAAAGACTTTCCCTCCATAATTAGGGATGAGAGTTTTTAAATGCAAATATTCCTTGGACCAGAAACAGAGTTGTTTATGTTAAGGGGTAAATGACTGATAGCTCAGGCTTTCTCTTAAAATCTAACTGTGCCAGAAGGACAAAATGGAGACCTTAGGTTCTGCAAATCAAAAAGATATTGCTGAGTGAAAGGTGATGAAAGACAATATAAAATCAATCCCAGGTGGGCAGGAATTAGATTGCATACTGGGCTGAAAATGCACAGTGGAATTCCTTCTGATGCTTGACCTTCTTCTAGGAAGTAAAACAAGCAACCATTGGCTTTGTTTTAGCATGTCTGAATTTTAGTAGATAAAACTTAGGTAGGAGCTTGGCTCACCACTAGACTCTGTGCTCCACCATGTCAGTGGAAAGCAGCCTTTTAATGAGAATCAAATCAGCCCATAAAAAAGTAAGGAAAAGGGACACCTGGGTGGCTCAGTCAGTTAAGCGTCTGACTCATGCTTTCAGCTCAGGCCATGATATCAGTGTTGTGAGATCAAGTCCTGAGTTGGGGTCCATACTCAGCACAGAGGCTGCTTGAGATTCTCTCTTTCCCTCTCCCTCTGTCTACACCCCCCCACCACCACTCATATGCATGCTCTCTTTCTAAAATGAATAAATAAAGTATTGAAAAAAAGTCAAGGAAGACTTTTGGTTTAGTGTTAGTTATCTTGTCACAAGGTCATATATAACAAATTCAGGGACTTAAAAATAAACTTCAATCAATGCTCACAGGTACGTGATATGATGGTTACTTCTATGGGCCAAATTTGGCTAGGCTATGGTGTCCAGTCATTGATCAAACCCCAGCTCAGATATTTCTGTGAAGGTATTTTGTAGATGCGATTAACATTTATAATCAGTAGGCTTTAAGTAAAGCAGGTTATGCTCCATAATACGGGTGGGCCTCATCTGAGCAGTTGAAGGCCTTGAAAGCATAGACTGAAGGCCCTGAAGAAGAGGAAATTCTGCCTCAAGACTTTGAAGTAAAAACTCTTGAGCTTGGGGCACCTGGGTGGCTCAGTGGGTTAAAACCTCTGCCTTCAGCTCAGGTCATGATCTCAGGGTCCTGGGATCGAGCCCCACATCGGGTTCTCTGCTTGGCAGGGAGCCTGCTTCCCCCCCTCTCTCTGTTTGCCCCTTTGCCTCCTTGTGATTTCTCTCCTCTCTGTGAAATAAACAAATAAAATCTTTAAAAAAAAAAAAAAAAAACTCTTGAGCTTGAGTTTCCCATCTTCTGCCCACCCCATAGATTTTTAAACTCAAGACCACATTATCATCTCTTATTTGAATTTCCAGCCTGCAGGCCTGCCCCACGGATTTCAGACTTGCCAGCTACAGCAATCACATGAGCCATTCCTTAAAATCTCTCTCCTTGTCTCCATAGATGGATAGACAGACGATAGAACAGAGGACCTCCTGAGGTCTAAACTCAGAACGAGCACACAACCACATTCTATTGGCCAACACAAGTCACAAAGCCAGTCTGAATTCAAGGGGTGAGACAATAGACTGCACACCTTGGTGGGAAGAGTGGTAAAGTCAATTACACTAGGCGTGGATCCAGGGAGGCCCTTAGTTGGAGCCATCAATGCTGTCAACTGAACATTCTTAAAAAACAGGACTGCAAAGTTTTCACAATGACGCAACTATGACCTGTAACCCAGCTTGATAACAACTAACCCTCTGACAATAATTAGTGCAGCTATAATCTGAGTTTTTCTTAATATTTGTCCAAGCAGCCAAGCTGTTAAAAGGAATAAGGACTGTTGGATCAAAGTATCCCAAATATAATAACTCGTAAACTTTATAGTTCTGTATACACAGCGCTCAGCAGCTTACAAAACATTGTCACATTCAGTATCAAATTGAATTTATAAGATTCGGGAAATGCTAAGGGTGTAAGTGGAATTTAAAAAAAATAAAACAAAAGGGGGAGGAAGGAGTGAAGAAAGAAAGGAGTTGGGGCTTCAAGGCATTTCTGCCTCAAGACAAATGCTACACAGAGTACCTCTGGGGGAGTGGGGGGCCTCTGTGAACCTAAGGGACAATTCTGAATTAGATTTGGAGATGGATAGTGAGTCTACCAAGATGACAGATGATATTAGGTGGGATATATGGCACCAACTCCTGGAGCAAGAGAGCAAAACAATATCTTTGGAAGAAAAATTTAGAGAAGAAAGTCTTGCTAGGTGTAAACAAAAGTATATTAAATGTGGATATGTTTTTATTTTTTTTTTTGAAACACATTTCTTCATACCACCTTCCCTCTCTTAGACAAAGGGAGCAGGGACAGGAAAAGAAAAGGGCCCCGAGAAAGAGTGCAGGAGAGAGAAGGAGAAGGGAAAGGCACATCAAGGCTCTTTGGCAAATTAGTCCAGAGTCGCATCAGGGAGGCTGGAGGTGGAGTGGGCCGGCGCCATGGGCCATGCGGGGGATACATGACATTGGAGCCCCAGTGAACGTGGGAGCCTGCCACGGCATGACTGGGAAAACAGAAGCAGCCCCGAGACATTCACAGGCAGGCTGCACTATGAAATGACAAGGGAGGGAGGCAGATGTGCTAAGAGTTTGAACATCACTGTCCCTGTTGGCATGATGACAGAACTCCCCTCACAGCTGTCCCTGGAGTAAGGTCAAGTGTTAAAAACATACCCACGATTGAACGGTCTGATCACAGCACGCAGACCTTTTCAACTGCTCAGGGATATGAGGACAGCAGTTTGATATTTATTAAACAGCAGCGGGGTCTCGAGTAGAGGACCAATCCCTCTGGAAGCTCGGGTCCCAGCTCAGAGAAATTTTAAAGGCGTAGAGCAAAAGGGAGGCCTGGTCTGGGCAGTCACCGTCACCGAAGAGTAAGGCTGAACTTTTATAATCTAGCCACTGTGAGCAGGAAATGAGTCCGCTTTTAGCATGAGATGTTTTATTAATCTTCTCCCTCTTGGAAACTTCTCTACAGTCAGCCATCAGAGAAAACCCTAGATGATCAGGAAAGGTGGGAGTACTTTCTCCAGTGGAGACTATAAAAAGAGATCAGAATAAATGACACTAGAAGGCGAGAACAGCTATAGTCCACCCATTCTAGCATCTTCGCTAGTCCCATCCATCCGAGGAAGCAGCTGGGGTAGACGGAAAGGGTCTGATGGGGGACAGGTAGAAGAAAGGAGATTCTGCTAAGTGAAATCAGACCAGAAAGTCCATAAAAGAATGTCCAAGGAGTGAAAAGCCATCTAAAAAATGATATCCAATACCACAGATCAAAATAAATGTGAATTTAAGATGATTCTGCCAAAAAAACCCCAAACTAGAAATTTGAAGAACTTGGTTGAACTTGTATCTCCACAACTCACTGGCTATTACGGTATCTCCTTGAGTCTCAGTTTCTCCCTTGTTATTATCCTAACTCAAGTGTTTGGGGGAGCTTCATGGAGAGAAGGCCTATGAAATGCCTAGTAAGCTATAAATGCAGCTATTCAAATGTTAATGTCCATAATTGGCATTATCATCATGTTTGATAAACCGGTGAGTCTGGCACGTAAATTTGCATATTCATTAAAAGCTACACAAATGCTGATGTTACAACTGTAGTCACAGTTGAGGACCCAGTAGCTGTCTAAATCTATCAAAAAAAAATTTATAAATAGAGACATGACTGACGTAGACCAGCCCTCCCTCAAAAGCTGATAAGGAAAATGAAAACCGGACCGTATCCTTAGCAAGAATGTTCCTCTAACAGTCTTCAAACTACCTATTCCTTCATGCCAACTCTCAAAGCTATTTTGAGACAGAGCAGAGATCACCGTGTCTCTCGTGGGCTCTTAAGAGCCCCCATTTGTATGGATCGAAAAATGGAGGCACATGGAAAGACAAGACAGCTTGCACCAAATCCAGGTCTGCTGGAAACAGCCAGACCTTCTGCAGCCTAGAGAACATCCCTGCAGAGAGCCCAAGCTTCAGGCTAGGGGTGAACCACAGATGAGATGTAAAATACAAAACAAATAAAGACCACGTAGGGAAAAGAGAAAGATCATATTCTGAGACATATTTTTCAAATAAGAAAGATAAATTCTAAGAAGGAAACATGTTGGGAGAACAAGACAAATGTTGAAATAAATAGGAATAGGAGACAAATTTGGGCCATAGAGAAAGTAACATTGTAAAATGTTAAACAATGAGAGAAGAAAAGGTAAAACTGGGAGAGGGAGATAAACACCAAAGGGCAATAAATCATAGAAATAACACTTCTGAGAATTATTCTGAAGAAAACGCATCCCACAAAGTAAGTCTGCGAGAGTAAGACAAATGCAATGTGACTCACAGATACAGATATCATGACAAGGATGAAAACCACTGTTGGGAAGATAAATGTCCCAAGTAACACTGACCACCTTGGCCTTCCATAAGGAATCAGAATGGTAGGCGTTTCCCTATATTCTTCCTCTTGGGTTGTTCTCCAGTCTCTGTCTTTGCAGGACTGGAGTGGAGGTCACCTCTCCCTTACCTGATAGTAGCTCCCATTGACTTTGTAGGGGACATATATTTTACCTAAGTCCAGACTCCATCTAAGCTGGACTTAGCATTTTAGGAGAGAATTAGGAGAGAATTTAGGAGAGAATCCTTAGCCACAGACAACCTCTCTCTTGGAAGAAGCCAGAACGTTGCTTTTGGATTCCCAGATGCGGGTCTTGTCCCCTGGAGGTGAATGGCTTCAAAGATGGCATTTCCTCATCTTCTCCTGAAAGCTCTTTCACTGCCTTCCCAGAGGGCTGGCAGGATCAGGGTTTTGGGTTTAGGCTTATCATCAGATCCTACTGTGAAAATCCTTGGACAAGATTGTCTGTCATGATGAAATCAAGGCAGGCTTTGGAACCAGACTAAGACTTGAAATTCTGTGGGAGTGGAGATCAGCCGTGTGGCTTTGTTTGACTAGTGAGTTAAAGTCTCTGAAGCCCCTGTTGCCTCATCTGGGAAATGGGAATGATGCTTACTATTTAGGGATAGTTAGAGACAAGCATATATTTTACCTAAAACATCCAGCTGCTCTTAGGATTCCAAACCAGTAGCTGGTGGAATAATTATAATTCATCACAATCATAATCTTTACCTGATTGTGGGATCCAGGTCCAGATGGATTGGAACCTGGCCACCACAGAAAAGCCCAGAAATGGTGGAGAGCAGGATTGGAAGCTTCAGCGTCTCATTTGCAAAAGCAAGAATGAGTCAAATTCAGGAAATAGGAAGCATCCAGAACACAGTGATAACCATTATGCGGAACATCTGTATCACGCATTAGAGATTCATCAAGTGCTTTCACTCGAGAAGGGACTTAAACTTTGGATACTGGGCATAAATGACAGGATAGGAAGCCTACTTACTATCTTTATAAAACACATTTCGACTTTGTGAAGTAGTTTCACATCCATTATCTAACATGATCACTTCCAACTCCATAAGAGTAAATGGGGCAGAGACTATCCATCTAGTTCTCAGAATGAGGAACCTGAGGCCCAGAAAGATGGTGACCCACCCAAGGTCATGCAAGGTCATGCAATCAGTAGGTGGCAGCTAGTTAATGGCTCCAGATTCACAATGATGCTTGCTTCCAGCCATCCCCATCCCTCTGAAAAGAGAAACTTTGCTACTTAGGCTGCATCAAGAGGACCCTCTTAGCTAAAAATACCTCATGCAAATGAATTCTCCTCGAGGGAAGAGAATACACAACCAAACAATCAGTGAGGGAGTAAATGCAGTTAACATGAAAATGGAGACGGGGAAATTGGCTCTTCTCTCCCCTTTCAAAGTGCCTGTCCTCAAACCCACAGCCCACAGTGTCGCTTGTGTGCTTGGAAGAAATGCAGAATTATATGTCAATTACACCTCAATTAAAAAAAGCAAAGAAAAGAAAGTTTTTTGAAAATGCGGGATCCAGGGATCCACTGAGGACCCATTGAATCAAAATCTGCATTTTAACAAGATTCCCAGGTGATTCATATGCAGATTACTGTTTGAGAAGCACTGATCTAGAATAATTCAGGCAGGAAATCATTTTGCCATTGATATAGTCCTGAATTCACCTTGTCAGGGAAGAGCTGTTTTGCACTGCTGGACCAAGAAGACTTTTAGGATGTATGTACCTAATTGTCTGTCTTCACTCCCTCCCGGAGCCTACATCAATTTGTCTACCTCAATCCCAATTGGCTCTTACCTTGACAGAACATATCCAAAGAGACCATAGTTGGGGGAAATCTTCGCTGCAGAAACAGACTTCATAGAGCTGGAAAGGGAATGAACTTGACCTAACCTAGATCATCTCGAAGGTCTCTTGCATTCCTAAAATCCCATAGGATATAGTCAATATAGAGTCATATATAGTCAATATGGGATTTCTATATTGCAATCTTAGTTTGAGTTACTTGTTCTATGTAGGTTTCAGAACGTTTGCTTGCCCCGATATCTGACATTTCTCTGCCCTTTTAACCTATTTACCTAGAAATAAATTTACTTGCATTGCTGACTGCTCTCCTAACTACCTCTGACCTATCTTATCTGGACTGTCACCCAGCAGTAATTGTCTCTATCTGGTCACTCTTATTTGAACTGCTACTTCCGGGGTCCAGAGGAATAGATTTCTCAGAATATTCTTGGAAAAGGCATGCTCAGTCCATGACCCAGTTTCACTTGTTTTGCAGAAATAAGGCAGCTATACCTGGCTCTTTCCCTTGGAGATGTGGGGGCACATTACATCATGCACGGGGAGGTCTCCAAGGGTCCCACACAAAGATGCACCATTATTGAACAGTATTATTATCCTATTGCCCCTCAATTAAAATAAGTGGCACTTAAAAATGCAGTAACAGCTGCTCCCAGCAGTGTCTCTTTGCAAAGCATTTGGGTTCTCAGTTTTTGCTTTTCCCTACAGCCTTTTACATCTTTGTTTAAGCTGTGCTTCACACTCACCATTGTAAAATCCACAGGAATCCCAGACGTGAAATGCCCAATTCAATCCAAAACCAAAAAAAGAGCTCAAGGCCCAAGAGAATGCTATACCTGGACCCTGAAGGCCCTTTGCCATAAGAGCATTTTGTACCAGAAGCTTAATGGGGTCTTCCTGTGATGCAGTCAAATCCACTGGCTTCACACTTGGGTCCTATAAGAAGCTAGTGGCATGCAGTGAAAGGAAACACAATATGTCAACTACATATGTTTACCATTGGGAAAAAAAACCCAAATGCAACTGACTCAAAAGAGAAGGATTTTCATGCTTCTTTTCTTCACTATATTTCATACCATAAAATAATTAATGTCAAATATAGAAAATGAAAAATAATCAACAGAAATAAGTTAACTCTTGATCCCTTCTGTTGTCTTCTCAAACTTCCAACAACTCCTTCTTCCTTACTCTTAGCTAATGACCTTCCCTACTCATTCTCTGAGAGCTAGTAAAGAAAACCTTCCGGAAAGCTATATCTGCTCATATCTGAGCCCTTATTCTAACTTCCCTTATGCTAATCATTGATGAACAGTGTTTACTACTAGCCCAAACCAGCTCCTAAACCTGGGTACCAGATCTCATCAACTTTCCCCACTCATGAATATCACTATAGAAATTCTCTTCTCTCTCATTCAACATCCCT
The DNA here is from genome assembly GCA_028646535.1 of Procyon lotor. Taxonomy (NCBI): domain Eukaryota; kingdom Metazoa; phylum Chordata; class Mammalia; order Carnivora; family Procyonidae; genus Procyon; species Procyon lotor. Next base: position 72,619,105 of record CM053613.1, read on the forward strand.
TATTTCCTCTTGACTACTGAACCATTCCCATGAACATCCAAGCATACTATATTATTTCACATTTAAAAAAGACTCTTTTCAAATTACACCTACATCTTCTTCAACTTACTGTTCCCTCCCATTTTTTCTTTTTCTTAATTCTCCATAAACTAAATTCCCTGCAAGTATTGTCTGTATTCACTATCTTCGATTTCTTTTCTTCTATGCCCTTGTGAACATATTCCAAACTGGCTTTCACACCTCTGCCCATCTCCGATAAAACTGCCCTTGTCAAGGTCAACAGTGAACAACATGAGGTCATACCAACTTTGAATTTTCAGTCCTTGTTCCATTTGATCTATTAGCAGCATTTGATGGGATTGATCACTTCCTCCTTGATACACTCTCTTCACTGACTTCTAGGACTCAGACATTTTTGATTACCTTTTTACCTCACTGGTAGATCCTTTTTGGTCCCTTTCTATGATTCCTCCTCAGTTCCTTGATTTTTAAACATTTGAGTGTCCCTAGGCTAGAGCCTTAGTCCTCTTTGTTCTCTGCCTACATTCATTCCCTCGGTGATCCTATCTGTGTGAGGGCTTTAAATGTCATGTTCATGTAGATGACTACCAAATTTATATATCCAACCCTGGTATCTACCCTTAACTCCAAATATTGGTTGTCTAATAGACATCTCAAACTTAACATGTCCCAAACTGACATCTTTGTCTTTCTCTGCAAAGCCACTCCTCCCTCAACTGTTCCCATTTTAGTTAAAGACAACTCATCTTTCATTTGTTGAGGCCAAAACCATATTTTCATCCATGATTTCTTCCCTTCTCTCATATCCCACAGCCAATCCATCAAAACTTTTGTTTTATTCACCGTCAAACCTTTAAGAACTTGATGACTTCTTATCAACCACCTGTTGTCACCTTGGTTCAAGCACCACTATTTCTCACCTCCTAAATAGCCTCAGGTTACTGTTTCCATTCTCTACAGCCCGCATAGCTGCAAAATGGATCCTTTTAAAATATATTAAATTGTGAGCCTGGTGGCAGGTATTGAGGAGGGCACATATTGCATGGAGCACTGGGTGTAGTGCATGAACAATAAATCTTGTAACACTGAAAAAATAAAATAAACATTTTTGGGGGAAAAATATTTATATATATATATTAAATCATGTCACTATTCTGTTCACCTTCTAATGGCTTCAAATCTTGCTTAATGGCTAAGTCAAGTTATCATTTTTAGGACTGTATTTATGCCCTTATGAAATGATGACAATAGTGTTACATACCTCATAGGATCATTGTGGAAAGTGAATACAATAATGCTTGTAGCTTGCTTGGGACAGTTCCTGGAATATTCTAAAAGCCCCCAAATATACACTATCATCATCATCATGCATACATTGATAATATACTTAATCAATAGGATCAATAGTATTCTATGGCTACAAAATATAATAGGATTTAAAGATAAAAGTAGGAATTCTGTTCTACTTTCTGTCCATGTATTCTGAAAAGCCAGACTTAACATCAGACACATCATAAGCCCTCTTAGGTATGGGGATAAATAAGATTGCTCAGCTGGCAATGAAAGTTTCTTAGTGGAGACAAAAAGGAGAGGACACTAATAACAAAATCGGTGATGTAGGAAAAGTCAATGACAACCACCAAGAATGCAGACCGGAAATCTATCCTGGGCACATCTGTCCATGGACAGTCTGTCTCCCTGACTTTTCTTCTGAACTCTGAGCTCTTCAGCCCTGCCTCTTGAGTAGAAGGTGGTCACAACACTCGTGACCAAGGCAATTGGACCTTTCAAGTCCCTTATGCTACCTTCCCACCCCCACTATATTCTGACATCTCCGCTTCTGCTCCTCCCCCCAGACCTCTCATGTGGCCTCTCTCTTTCTTTTTGAGGAGAGCTGTGTCAGCTCTGTACCAGCTGGCAGAGAGACCTGTAGGAAAAGGTGAGTGCATCTTTGTGCTGGAGTCTAGTGATTTTTTTTCCGTGTGTGTGGTTTCTTTTTTCCCCCCTAAATTGACTATTACCATTTTCCTATTTTTTTTCTTTCCTATCTGAGTGGTACCACTAATGCAGTGAGAGAGAAAAAGAAAAAGAGCCAAAGCCCATTAAAATATAACAACAAAATAACCCAAGGCTCAGAATGCTGAGGTGGCTTCAAGGAGTCCTCTTTTCCTTTCTCATTATCTCTTTAATTCAGCCACCTTCCCCTTGAAACAAGCCCCTCCTTTCTCCCTCTTCCCTGATGTTTTTATTTTCCACACTTGACCTCCTAGTCTCCCACATTTTCTTTTCTTTCCTTCCATTGTCCTGTCCTTCTCTCTGTCTCTCCTCCCCCGAAAGATTTCCTTTTACAGCTTTGGCCTCTTTTTTTCAGCCATTTCATGAGCTATTGTTAGAGGGTCCCTGTGCTATTAATTTTCACTAGAGTAACATCCTGAGGACACCGTGAGGATGGTGGTGAAGGCAAACCAAAGGAAGTAGAAGACTATTCTACCTTATAGCAACCCATTAGCAGCAGATGATGAAAGGCAGGTGAAAAGCAGGACTGGGGACCCTGCTGGGGAGAGCAAAGAGCACAGGGCTCTGAAGCAGCAAGTCATATAGAGAAAAAGTGTGGACCTGGGGAGAAGACAGACTCTGCCGCTGAATTGCCTGGTAACTATTCACAGGTCATTAAACCTTGGGAGCCACACCTGTAAAATGGGCATCACGAACTCCACCTACCTCTTAGTCTTCATGAAGATCAAATGAATGGTATGTAGAAGTTAGTATAACTACAAACTGCTCTACCAAACAAGGTGGTTCTTATTATTACTGGCAGACTTTCTTTTGAGGACAAGATATGTATTTAGTCATCTTTGGGGCCCCAGAATTAACAGATGACCTTGCACGTGGAGGGCACTCAGTAAATTATGGAATACAATTGAGTTGAATTCTCATTCTTCTCACATACTCTGGAAACTCCCTAAATGTTTTATTTCAACAAAAGACATTTTTTTTCTACTTCTCAAAATTACGAGGACTAAATAAAGCACGTTACTGCACTATAATGAAATAGCTCCTGTGCAGCCATTAAAAATTACCTGTTTAATGAGTTTGAATAGTCTGACAAAAAGCTCCTGTTATATTCCTAAGTTTTTAAAACAAGATACAAAACTGCCTATATAATATGAATCCAAATATCGTGTCGTATATGCATATACTCCAAATATTACAATTAATATTCCAAATATTAATATGTCAAAATAGCATTACTCTAAAATATTGAGGCAGTTACTTCTGGATTGTGAAGTTACAGTTGATTTTGGTAATTTTTTGCCTTTTAGCAGTTTTCAACAATCATTAAGCTATATTTTCATATTAAAAACATAAAATGCTATTTTAAACAAAGATTACAATGGCCTGGAACAACCATATGTACCCTTCCCCACTCCCACCTTATCTGTAGCACTGGGTTCTTCCAAGATGATAAAAGAATGTAGGGTCAGAAAATCCATAAGACACCAAGGAGCATATGAATTACTTAATTTTGGGGGATACGACATCTAAAATCACAATGCCTTCGTTCTCTCAAATACCAAAAACTTCATCTCTCTATGCAGAAAATTTGAACTGGGGTTTCATGTTGGTGAATCCAATGATGAGGTACCATACAGTAAAAGGTAAGAGAAGAAGGATGTGTCCACAATCATAATGCCCATGAACTTCCTAAGGTCTTCTCTCTCAGTCACCTGAGGTAATTCATTTCTACTTCTCCTTGAAGGAAATATGCTCACAGATCACTGAGGGAGGGTTAGCTAGCTGTTTAACTGGTGCAGAACCAACAGGGCTAACATATCAGGGCCACTCCGGTATTGTGCAACATAAGGATAACTCATGTGTAATTGGCACTTGATAACAGACAAAGAGGAGGTAAGGTTTATGAAAAACACCACCTTTCTCTGAAAAACCTATATTTTGATATGCTTATTGCTCTTCTAAAAGATATAACATCTATCCAAACACTGACTTATTCAATACCTTTGCTCCCAACCTTCCCAAAGACAGTGGGAAGTGTTTCTTCACACTTGTTCTATATTTTTACATACTAAAGCCTTCAGTCCTCTTAATCCAACCATCTTGGTCCTATTATTTGTTGGAGAGGACTTGCATCTGCTTTTCTGGAAACTTCCCTGTGTTAGGTGAGGTACGCCAAGGCTTTCTGCTTCAAGTAAACTAAACAAAGGTATCGTCTGAAAGAGAAAAGTTAAACATTTTAAACCTTCCAGATATTGTAGTCTGACTCAGAAGGAACTGCAGTGTAAAATCACAGTCAAAAACTAGGTCTTCTACACAGCTATGACTTGAAACTTAATTCAACTGCTTAATGGGAAGCCAATAATTGGCAAAATGAAACAAGGGCTCAGAAGATAAAGAGAAATTTCTTGGACTCCAGGACTGAAATTGTTCCCCAGAGGTGGACTCTATGCAGACAAAATTTGGTTCTTGGACCAGCCTTTTCTGGAACTTTATTCCTGGAAGAGTTTTTTAAAGCATCTAGACAAAAATGTGCCTATCAACTATATGAGCCCTCGACTCATGTCTTCTAACTGGAAAAACACCTCCATGTCGGAGACTCTCGGGTAAGATTCTCCGGTATGTGCAGACATTTCACAAATTTTAGTTTCCTAAAAGAACTTTGTAAAGAGAATATGGGTTTAGAATGAGGACCTAGGTCTTCTTTATATTTACGGGGCACATTTTTATCTGGTATGGCTGCGCATTTGGTACATTTCACTGGGCACTCCACCTCACCCGATCCCTGTCTAACACTGAATTGATGTAAAGGAAGTCAAACAAATATCTTATGCCAGAATCCCAGTCCCATGATGATAAGAGGTATGGTGATCATTTTCCCTTAGGTTATCTGATACCATATATATGTACACGCTATTCCCAGTGTGTTATTTTTACTTCAAACTTTTACCTGGGTTAACTCAGCTTTCACTAATACCTGAGTCATTTATCTTATGTCATGGACTCCAAAAAAAATTTTTTAAGCTTATAAGCTTTCAAATTTTGGTTGAATACTGCCCCTTGGACACCTCTCAACCTTAATAATAAATCTTTCTTTTTGATATTGGGTCACTGGATGCTTCATACCTTCCTACAGAGCCATTTATCTCAACCACTGTATTTTCTCATTGGCTGTATAAATACATATATGTTTTCTTGTTTTATTCACCTTGCAGTAGAGGGGGAGAAATGAACTCTGACAATATAATGTGGTTATTCCTCTTCTGCCACAGTCACAGGAAGAAAAAGGAACACAGAGAATGTCAAAACCTGGAGAATGCCTGAAGTGCAAAGCCTTTTATAACTAGATTTCACAATATAAACCACTTTGAGAAGCTTCCAGAATGGCAAGCACAATAGTAAATCGACAGTGCCATCTGCCAAATGGCCGGGAGATGCAGAGAACCATTGGACTCATTAATTATTGATGACAATCAGAGTCAATTTGACTTCATTATGGGCCAAGAAGAGGAAATCATTAGGAGCTTGTTCTTAATGGACCTAAGGATAATGGGGGATAATTTGGGGGTGGCAGAGTCCATCTCCCCACCTCTTCTCGTCCATCTCTTTGAGAGTAGCAATGTAAGCAGAGCTACACGAAGGGTCTAAATAATTTAGGCAAAAGTCAAGTGACAGAAGGCTCTGAATTTCCAAAACCGAACATCTACCTGTCACGGCTCACAGTTCTTCAGACAATTGTATTATCCTGTCTTGCAGGGAGGAAGACTATTTAACCAAAATTGAGCTTCTTCCAGAATGTTTATCTATTTTTAATCTACCGCTTAGGGGGATGATGCAAACCACCTCCCTGAAGATAAGAGTGGAGGAGTTAAGCCATGCCATTCAAGTATGGGGACGCAGGGAGATACCGAGGCTCTTGGTCTCACTCTTTGTCGCCTCCTGGGCCCTTCACCCCCACTCCTGCATAAAGCTCTATTTATCAGAGCACTGACTTTAGAAAAGAAATGAAGCTGAGTACCATATCTGATTGGAACTGCAGGGGGCTTTCCGTAGACAGGATGCAATTACTCAACTTGGACTTCAGCCAGAGCCAACACTCCTGTGATCACTCCGATTTCTTTGTATTTCTCTAGCACCTTCTCTAGCACAGCTCATTGCAGTTCTCCCATCTGAGCTTAAGAAGAACTTCTGTGCCTCCCCAGCAGCTTTTCTTTTAAACAATTCACTTCAACTGAACAACACAGAGCCTGTGATATTCCCAGCATCGCTCAAATCATTCTGGGCGTTAATAAGCAAAGGGTAGGGCACCGTGTTTGTGATCAAGAAATGTAGTCTATTTGTGGGAACAAAATCTAAACCAAAGAAATAATCAGAGAGCAATAGAAAGCACAAGCAAGTACAAAAACAAGGGGCAACAACCTACTGTTATTCTTATTCCTAGGTAGGAAAGGGAAGCGTACACTCCCTTCTCGGCTACAGAGAACACAAAAACTGATCTTGAATCTAGTCAATTTGTTAATGGTCACATCTACACATGGGAAATTAACTGGGATAGCATACATGTGCTTTCATCATCTTTGCAATCCCAGTTAATTTCTGTGTTTAGACCTGGACTTTTTCTCCATTCTAAAACAGAGGGTTTTTTTAATCACACTTTTCTAGAATCTTTCTTTAGCTAGTGGCTGGGTCACCATGATACTCCATACAGCTCATCTTCATTCAAAAAGCTTCCAGCAACACAGATGCCCCTTAATCCTTAGCATGGTGGCATTTTATTCTTATAGTCTGATATATACTTATGTACCTTTCTTACTAGAAACTCTAACAAATTAACTCATGAAAATCTCTTTGGCTCATTTTTGAGGTGTCCTTTGCAGATAGTTCACTTATATTTATTCTTTAAAGTTACTACTTCAGAATTTTAAGTGGACATGGAATTTATTGGACATTACTGTTAAGTCTAATAGGAAGCAAATCAAATGCAATATTGAGAAATTTCCATGATCATTAGTGCCCAATATGCAGCTAGTGTGGTTGTTCCCAAAATGTACACTAGAAAAAGCATGTTTATTTGAAGAGTATTTCAGGAAGGCTTCTATTTTTCAATTTAATAAAGTACCTTCATGACTATTCAAGGTACGTGCACACACACATTCCCACTTTTGATTCTTACAAACATATCCTGAGGCAGATAAGACATATTTTCTTATTCTCATGCTCCTGGCAAAGAAATTGAGGTTCAGTGCTCTTAGGTGACTTGTCCAAGGTCACACTTCTAGGAAGTATCACAACCAGCTATCCTGATTCCTTGTCCAGTGCTCTCTTTGCCGCAATCTCTTGAACATTCTTAGATAACAGATGTCAAGAAGGGAGAAATTAAATCAGACAGATTCTACGCTATTTGCAAGCTGACAAATGAGATTGCCACAGTCTTATGGATGGTGATGGAAAATATGAAACTCTTGGTTCAGAAATAGAGTACTACTATTCACAGCAATCATCATAGTCAGAATAACAGCATTTTATCCTCAGTTGTCATAACCCAGTTCCTGCCGTGAACTGGGCCAGGTGACTCCTAAGCATGCAGTAATTTCCATTATAGGAGAGTAACACTACTGGGAACCCAAGCTTTTTATAATATGCATTAAACATGCTTGCCCTTTGCGCTGGGAGGAAACATTATCTTTATGATACTAGATAGTAAGAAACCTCCCCTTCCTTTCAGAGAGATGTTTGTTATACATACATTCTTTTAAAAAGAGTCTAGAACAAAGGTATTCAAGTAGCTCAGTTTTCAAGGTGTGCAACACTAAATTGTGTAGGAATTAAGGATGGCTCCAGTTTAAGCAACCTATTCCAAATGATAAGAACTGGTAAGTGACTGAGTGACATAGGATTTGAACCTATGTATTTTCATTCTGTGTTCCATATTCTATTGTTCTCTTCTATCTGTGCCAGAGTGAGGCAATATTTGGAAATAATGAGTATCTCTAATCCACTAAATCATACCTTCTGGTCAACCATCTCTTCTTCAGTCCTAGTGTAGTCGAAATACCAAACATCCACTTCCCATACATATATTCTACACCCGATACATAGCAGGAAAATGTGTTATAACTCTGAAGAGAATAAAGATAGAAATAGATGGATTTTGATCCTTTGAACTACTTGTTAAGAGTTTAAGTCCAAGATTTGGAGACAGAGAGAAGGAGATTGCATTGAATTAAAGGGTAAACAGACATCGAAGTGGGAGGAGAGGATCCAACAAGGGAGGGAGAACACCAACAGAGCCTGAGAGCTAAATGGAATAAAGACAGATACTTAAGAAAACATAATTTATCTCATAAGAAGTTCATGCTTATGTTGCGCCCTAATGCTCTTGTAGGAGTAGCATCTTTGGGGAGAAATAAAACTCAGAAGTGCTGAATTTCACTCCTGGGTCTGCATGCAAGGATTCTAAAGGGAAGGGAATCAAAAGATTGCACCTCTCCAGAAACTTACCAAACTCCCAGGAAGGCTCAAGATATTTCCAGAAAAAAAGTCAACTTGTATGACTTGCATCGATTGACCCCCATCCCTTCCAGCTTCTAGTTGGGTTCAGCCAATGGGAGGAAGCAACTGAAGATCCAGAGTGTAGGAGGAGACTGCTACCAGAATATTAATTTCCCCAGCTCCTTCCACAATTGACTATTTCCCTCTACCTAAGCTCACAGATCTCATCATGCCATCTTCTCCAGACACCTATCCTCTATAGCTTCATACCTTGATCTCAAAGAAAGTCCAATCACCTTCATGGTAAAGTGTCATCTTTTGGGTTCTTAATTAAGCTTCAGCACATGCTACCTGTGTATGTAACTAATTAACTTCTCCATTCTTGACTTCCTTATGTGTAAAATTGGGCTAAAAATACCTCAGGGTGGGGACACCTGGGTGGATCAGTCTGTTAAGCGTCTATCTTTTGCTCAGGTCATGATCTCAAGGTCCAGGATCAAGCCCCGCATGGGGCTCCCTGCTCAGCAAGTCTACTTCTCCTTCCCCCACTGCTCCTCCCCTACTGCTTGTACTTTTTTGTGTACTCTCTCTCTCTCAAATAATAAATAAAATTTAAAAAAATACCTTAGATGGATGTGTGAAGATTAAACAAGAAAATCCTTACCATAGTGCCTCGCATATAATAAGTAATGGATCAGCATTAGGTCATTTTAATCATTTTATTGTTGTTATTGTTATTGTTATTTTTTCAACATCAACAGTGTGGAAAAGAAGGAAGTTTTGCTCTCAAAGGCCCATTAACTTTTAAAACTAAAAGACCTAGCTGGGAACCTAGTAAATATCAGTGAACATATTTTTCTAAATAGAAAAATGTCTAGAACCTATCATATTCATAGCATATTCAGAGCATAGGTTGCAAATATTTCAATTGGCATGTCAAATATTAACAGTCTGTGTTTGAATATGTTCATTCAGTTCTAGAAAGATGTCATCTCCATATCAAGGGATTAAAATCATTGTGTGAATGTTTCCTCTAAGCTGAGATTCCTTGCACATTATAGGATTCTCTATTATTAATCATTTTCTTTAATATCTTAATAATGTGATAGGAAAATCACATTAGCCTGGTAGAAATTTCCCATCAAACTATATTAACTGTCTACTAAAGACTTCAGTTTTCTTCCTAATGAAAATGCTAACAACCAGCTTAGTCTGCACATTGCATGAATCGGACAAGCTCCCAACCTTTCTTTTTTGGGGAATGTGTCAGAGCCATCTTGGACTCTTTCTCTTTTGTTGCCATTTACAGCTGATCAGTTTCCAATGCTTGTTGATTCTAGCTTTATATCAACTTCCCATTCTCTTTCTTCTTATGGCTGTATAGGTCTCCATTAAGTCTTGTGTAGGTGACTATTAAAGCCTCCAAAAGTGGCCACTACGTGGTCTTTTAACACTCAAATCAATCTTCTACATTGTTGCCATATTAATTATCAATTCATATTACTGAATATATCATCCCCCTCTTCAAAAATCTTCTGTGACACCCCATTACCTACCAAAGGCCGCAGTAGGAGGACACGTTCTTAGCATTTCAAGTACTCCACATTCTGGTGCTAAATTACTTTTCCAAATTTATCTACTTTCTTTACTCTCTTTGATAGCCTAATTGGATTTTTAAGCTATACTGAACATTTTCACTTTTCATATTTGTGCAATATTTCCAAATGTACTCTTTACCTTCTCTATCCTGCTCTGTCCACAAGGAAGCTGACCAATGAGGGCTTTCTTGCTCTCTGGTTTCTAACTGGGTTTGGCATTGGAAGCACAAACAAGAGATCAAAGAGCTGGAAGAAAGTTAGCATCAGGTTCCTCTGAAAGCCAGAAGTGCTGTCAGGAAGCCTTCTCCATATGGCTTTCGCTATTGGTGTTCTAGTTACTTCACTCTCCTTGCTCTCCAGGCAAGACTCCAGATACTAGCCCAGCCTTTATTGGTATCTCTAAAGGCTGATCACACTTCTGTAGACAAACCCTGTATTAAATTCTTTTCAACTACACAGTTCAGAGTTTGCATCCATCTGTTTCCTATTGGCACCCTGGCTGATAAAGCAAGAGGGACCAGGAATGGCTCCAAGAAACCACCCGTCAAGTGCGATTCAGGGGATGGATTTGAGGAACACATGGATAACCTAGAACCAGGAAAGGGGACCCTGCTTATCTGGATTTCAGTGGCTTTAAAATTTCTCAGATTAATAATCATGGTAACATAGGATGGGAAGGTTTGACACTGTCATGACAATAGCAATTCTAAAGTTGTAAGGTCCGATGACACCACTCCTGCCTATCATAGAAAGAGTTCCCTGGGCAAAAAACGTTTCCCCTGCACCTCCCTCATCAACAGAGCAGTGACCCCTCATTCCCACCTTTTCTAATAGAATCCAACTTTCCCTGCAAAAAAAAAAAAAAAATTTTTTTAGTGACTTACATGAGGTCATTACCTTACAAAACAATTCTCCCGGGGCACCTGGGTGGCTCAGTCGTTAAGCGTCTGCCTTCGGCCCAGGTCATGATCCCGGGGTCCTGGGATCGAGCCCCACATCGGGCTCCTTGCTTGGCAGGAAGCCTGCTTCTCCTGCTACCACTCCCCCTGCTTGTGTTCCCTCTCTCGCTGTGTTTCTCTCTGTCAAATAAATAAAAAAAAAAGAAAGAAAAAAATCTTTGAAAAAAAAAAAAAAAAAACAATTCTCCCACCACCAGCACCTGAATTGCCTCCAGGACCATTCTAAGAATTAGAGCCCAGAAGGAGAAGCAGAAGGCCCAATCCAGGAAGGTGGGGCCTGTGCAAAGAAAGAGTTGAGGACTTCGCTCTATTGTAGTACACACTGTATAAAAATGTAAGACAGCAGATTTAAGGATGTGAGGTCAAGGTTGCCATTGATAACACCATCCATCTATAGAAAGCTATAGCTCCCATTAGAAGGCCCTCTCCCTACAGCTCCCTTCTCTGAATTTCAGTATAACTACCCCTTTCTCTTCCCCTTCAGGCTCAGAGGTAGTAATGGCTCCCCATTGTTGCTAGCCCCAAGGGATTGCATCACCACCCTCCTTGACTTCACTTACTTCTGCCCACAACATTGAACTTTCCTTAATTACCTTGTCCGAGTGGGCTGATTATTTCCAGGACCCTGACTGACACACTAGTTGGTTTCATGCTTTCTTGCCACAGTGCTTTTTATTCATGCGATTTCCTCTGCTCCGAATTTCTGCCTACTCATCCTTCAAAGCCCAACTTAAAAATCAGTTTTGAAATGATGCTTTCCTGAAAATGGTACTGATTTATTCCTCCCTGAAACCATATTTTTCTTCCTATATACCTCTTTGATGTTTCTTAGCAATTCCTTCTTTGCACTGTTGCTATTTCTAAACATGACGTATTTCCTTTCTCCATCAATAAGCCTCCTGCAGGCAGTATTCATGTTTAATTCTTGTTTTTATCCTTAATTGGCCTTGTCAAGCTGCTGATCAATAATAACCACCTTACTTAATTATTTCTGTGTATCAGGTACCATTCTATGCCCCTCATATATATTAACAGATTTGATCCACCAACAGACTTCAGAAGTTACTACTATTATAATGTCCATTTTAGAGAGAAGGGATCGAGTCTCAAGTAACTTGCTCAAGGCCACACAGCTAATAAAGAGCAGAACAGGATTCAATCCTCTTATATACTTTTAACAGGAATATAGTCCTCATTCAAATGAGCAGAAACAAGAAGGAAGGAAATTGTGACACACATTACAACATGGATAAGCCTTGCAGACATTATGCTAATGAGATGAAGTAGTCACAAAATGGTAAATAAGATTCCAGTTATATGAAATCGAAATCACAGAGAAAGAAAGTAGAATGATTGTGTCTAGGGGCTGGGAGGAGAAAGGGGAGTTATTACTTAATGGGTATGGAGTTTCAGTCTGCGAATGTGGAATGTTCTGGAGATGGTTGGTGGTGTTGATGTGCATAGAAATGGGAACATAACGCTACAGAAATGTGCTCTTGAAAATGGTTAAAATGGTGAATGTGTTGGTATGGATAGTTTACCACGATTATTAGTTAATTAATTAGTCAGTGAATTAATTTTTAAAAATCAGTGGAAGAAATGCATGAGCCAATTGACAGACTGATTCATTAATTAATGATAATGTAGCTTGTGGAGTAGACAGCAGCAAGCCCGAGAAGGTGAGGCAACACCATCTCTTTGCTTCCACTTTCATCACACGATCCAGGTCAGCGGAAGCTTCCATGGCTGTGGGTTAGTTCTCCATGTAAGCACTGATGTTTTTCATTTGGGGGCCCTAGGATTAATCACATAATCACATAGGCTAAAGGAGAACCTCAATCATTTACCCCTAACCAAGTAAGAAAATGGTTAATTGTCTTAAACCATGAAAGAACCAATCCAGTAATATCAGATTTTTCTAAGAAAATTCTTGGGCTTATGACTAGGACCATGGTGAGTAGGCTCCCTTAGAAAAAGGGAAAGACCACCAACTCTACTTGAGGGAAGGTCTGGGCCCCATCTTGCCTCTCCTTCTCTTGTTATGTACCTTCTCTCCCCAATTGTTAAATACCCCCTACCTGCCAGTGATTCTCAAATCTTTATCTTCAACCTTGACCTCTCCCTAGTTCACATTCAGATTTCAGTTGCCTATGTCAGCCCTCACGCAGAAATCTAATAGCTATCTGAAACACAAAATGACCAAACAGAACTCAGGTCTGTCCCTGTCATCCCTCCCCCTGTGGAAGTCTGCTCCTCCTCCAATCCTTCCCATTAGTACAAATGCCACCATGCTCCAAACAATTGCTCAAGCTTCAAAACTAGAAGTTACCCTCAACTCTTTTATTCACTGAGTCTACTCACTCCTATATTGTGATATGAAATTTCTCTCTACTTCTCAAACTTCTCTGAAACTCCACTATCATCGTCACCTTTATCCGGTCCACCCCCGTTTCTCCCCCACACCACTGCAGTAACTCCTAACTGCTCTTGCCTCCTCTAGCTGCCCACTACCACCTTCACTCTCATAGGTGACCACCATCTTGACTTCAAACAGCAGGGATTATACATTTTGTCTGCTTTTGCCTATATTTTATCTTTATGTAAATGGAATAATAAATAGCTTATCTATTAAAAAAAAAAAAAGTAGTAGTTCATGGCTACACAAAGAAGCCAGAAATGTAATTTTAAACAGCCTAAAGAATATCATGGCAGTCTCATGCCTAGAATCTTCTAATCCTCTCCATCTGAATTTAGAATAGAATCCAAATTCCTAATACGGCCGTACAAAAAATCCCATGTAATTCAAGCCCCCACCTACTTCTCATACTTCACTTCTTATCATTTTTCTACTTGCCCATTACACTGCAGCCTAGCTGGCTTTCTTATTATTCTTCAGATAAGATATGCTCATTCTTGTTTGATAGCCAACTATTCCCTCTATTCATACTACCCTTTCCTGTGATCATCCCACACTGGATCCTTTAAGTGACTCAGACTTTGGCTCAAATATTCCTTCCTCAAAGAGGCCTTCCTAGA
>CM053613.1:72633323-72680604 GCA_028646535.1 Procyon lotor
TCCTTTCCTTTCCTTTCCTTTCCTTTCCTTTCCTTTCCTTTCCTTTCTTCTCTTTCTTTTACTCTTTTCCTATTATCTGTCTCCCCAAGCAAAATGAAGCTCTTTAATGAATAAAGACCATTTCTATCTTAAGTGTATTCCCCACAATATCAAATAGTACTTAGTACATGGTAAGCACTCAATATATATGTGTTGCATGTTGATTGCATAAGGCTTTTTCATTTCTAGTAAACCTCTTGTCCAAATGGAGTACACATGCATTTACATTCAAAGGTATATTTGAGTTTCACTGACCTTCTAGCCTAGAAACAGCAACAGGTTAAATTCTAGTGCAAGTTGTTAATCAGAAAAGCCAAACCTGGAAGCGACCTATGAATCTACCAACTGGTAAATGGATAAACATATCCATGGAGTAGACAATTATTCAGCAATAAAAAGGAATAAAGTAGTAAAACACAGTACAACATGGACGACCTCAAACATGTGACATTAAGTTTGAAACATGAAACTAAGATGAGCACTGGGTGTTATATGCAACTGATGAGTTATCAAACACTACATCTTAAACTAATGATATACTGTATGTTGGCTAATTGAATTTAGCCAATACAAAGAGCCACATAGGGACACCTGGGAGCTCAGCTGCCTTCAGCTCGGGTCATGATCCCAGGATCTGGATGCAGTCCTGCACTGGGCTCCTTGCTCAGCAGGGAGCCCGCTTCTCCCTCTACCTGCTGCTCCCCTTGCTTGCTCACTGTCTCTCTCTGACAAATAATAAATAAAATCTTTTTTGAAAAAAGGACCACATACTGTAAAATTCCATTTCTACCAAATTTCTAGAACAGTTGACTCTATAGAGACAGAGAGTAGATTAGTGGTTGCCTGGGGCTGGAAAAAAATGAGAACTAACTATCATTGGGGGTGAGGGTTCTTATCAAGGTAATAAAACTCTTCTAAAACTGGATTACATTGATGCTTGTACAACTCTGTAAACTTACAAAAGAAATCATTTAACTGTGCACTGAAAATGAATGAATTCTGTGATAAATAAATTACTCTTCAGTAAAATTTTTAAAAAATCAAAAGAGCTATCTACCCCTTCCCCCTCTCTCCCCCTCATCAGCCTCCCCCCTCCCTCCCTCAACCTGCCCCCCAAAAATCCCCAGTGAAAACCATTCCCAAGTATTGCCTATTTGGGGAATATAGATTCTTTCCTATTTTTAACTAACTAACTAAATTGATTTTTTTTTCAGTCAGAAATCTACAGTTTTTCCCATTTACAGTGGCATCATGCTTAGCTCATCAACTTTTTTCAGCTCTTTTCTTTCTGTGACACTTGGCACTGCCCTTGCTGTAACATAAACACAGAGTAATGAGTTGTTGTTGCAATTTATAAGGCCCACAGGAGGAGCAAGAGATTCCCAGAAACAGAGATTTTAAGCAATAACGTGTAAAAATATCTCACTCATAAATGGCACTTTTCTAATCTTATACTTACCAAATTGGTAAAGAGCTATATTTTATCGCCTTTTTTACCTTAAATAACAAAGATAAATTTTAGAGGGAGTGCATCCACTGTCAACACACAACTCCCCACCCCTCACCATGATCAAACTCTAAATAAGCAGATAAAAGTTTCCTAAATGTGGCTTCCCTGATTTAAACAGGGGGAGTGAGAATGCCGGAAGCACATGGAATCGGGCTGTCCAGGAAGCAGAGAGATATTCTTATGCTCTGGGAATAAGATGATGGAAGGACAAAAGGCACTGAAGGTACAAGGAACAAAAGAATCTGGAGGTTACAGATCACTTCAAAATGTCAAGAAGCAAGAGTTAGCATGAAAGAGAATCCAAGGTTATCATTGAGTATTATGGTCCTTGTAGATTACATTTTTGGCTATAAAATATAAGATAAATATATCCTTACCAGAAGATTTCAGCTGTGTTCATTGTTCATTTACATGACAAATATATACTGTGAGCCTACTATGTGTCAGATGATATGTTCTGGAAAGCATAATGGTGACACATTGGGAAAACGATGCGGCATATCTGTTGAGTACAAGTTTCAAAGCAAAATTCCTCAAGGTCAAGTCTGGGCTATTCCCTTGATTAACTATGAGAACTGAGGTAATTTACTTAGCCTCTTTTAGCCTCTTTCCTCATTTGTAAAATGGGGATGATCTATGACCTACCTCATAGGAATATTTACAGAGTAAGACAAGAGAATATATATGAAAGTCTTAGCATAGTGTCTGGGAAATAAGTATTCGGTAAAAGTTACCTTTTATTTCCTGAAAGATTATATGAAGAATGGTATTATTTTTTCCTTAAATGTTTGGCGAAGTTACCAGTGAAACAATCTGAGTCTGGAGTTTTCTTTGTAGTATAATAAATTTAATTGCTTTAATAGATACAGTGCTCTTAAAATTTTCTATTCCATGTTGCATCAACTGGTAATTGCATTTTTTTTAATGTTTGTTCCTTTGAGACAACTGAGTTGATCAGTGGGTTAAGTGTCTGGATTTTGATACAGGCTCAGGTCATGACCTCAGGATCGTGAGACCGAGCTCCGCATCAGACTCTGTGCTGAACATGGATTCTCTCTTTCCCTCTGTCCCCACCCCACCCCACCCCCCTGACCCCCACTCTCACTCCCTCTCTAAAAATAAAATAAAGGGGCACCTGGGTGGCTCAGTGGGTTTAAGTCTCTGCTTTCAGCTCAGTTCATGGTCTCAGGGTCCTGGGATCAAGCCCCGCATTGGGCTCTCTGCTCGGCGGGGAGCCTGCTTCCCCCTCTCTCTCTGCCTGCCTCTCTGCCTACTTGTAATCTCTCTCTCTCTCTGTCAAATAAATAAATAAATCTTTAAAAAAAATAAAATAAAAAAAATAAAAATAAAAATAAAATAAAATATTTATTTCTGGGTGCCTGGGTGGCTTAGTTGGTGAAAAGTCTGCCTTTGGCTCAGGTCATGATCCCAGGGTCCCTTTCCTACTGCCCCTGCTTGTGTTCCCTCTCTTACTGTGTCTCCCCAAATAAATAAAATCTTTAAAAATAATAATAAAAACATAAAATATTTATTTCTTTCAACTAAGTTGTTGAGTTTAATGACATTAGTTGTTTATAATATTCCCTTATTTTATATATGACATGTTTTACATATGATACATATGTAATATATAATATGCATTGTATTATATATTATTATATATCATTGACTATATGTTTGTGTGTATATATGTGTATATGTATATATACCTATGTATTCCTATTGTTTTTCTTTTTTTTTCAGCTAGAAGTTTATCAATTTTGTTGTTTTTCTTTATAGAATCAACTTTGGCTTTGTTCTGTCTGTGATTTTCTATTTCATCGATTTCTGCTCTTATCTATTATTTCTTTTCTTTTCTTTTTTAAAGATTTTATTTATTTATTTGACAGAGAGGAGAGAGATCACAAGTCAGCAGAGAGGCAGGCAGAGAGAGAGGGAAGCAGGCTCTCTGCTGAGCAGAGAGCCTGATGTGGGGCTCGATCCCAGGACCCTGAGATCATGACCTGAGCTGAAGGCAGAGGCTTTAACCCACTGAGCCACCCAGGCACCCCTATTATTTCTTTTCTTACACTTACTTTAGGTTTTTGATCTTCTTTTTATAGTTTCTTAAGATACAATTTTAGGCCATTGATATTATACCTCTTTGGTCTTAGTAGAAGCATTTTAATGTTATAAATTGCCTTCTAGGCACTGCTTTAGAAACAATTTCTAATATATTGTATTTTCGTGATCATTTAGTTATATTTTCTAATGTTCTAGGTGATTTCTTCTTTGACCCATGAATTATTTAGAAACTGGTGAGCAAATATTCAAGTTTTCTAGCTATCTTATTATTGGTTTAGAATTTAATTACAGTGTAAAGAATATGTTCTGTATAATTTCAATCTTTACATCATTGAGTCTTGATTTATGACCCAATATATAGTCTACCTTGGGAAACACATCATATGCATTTGAAAAGAATGTTATCCATAGTTGTCGGGCAGAGTAATTTATGAATATTAATTAGATTACGATTGTTGACTGTGTTGTTCAGATATTCTATATCTTCAGTAATTTGAAGAGAGTATCAAATAATTTTCTCAACAATTGAGAGAAGGATGTTAAAAATTATCATCTGACATTGTGGATTTTTCAGTACCTCCTTTAATAGAGCTTTTTAAAGCTCTACTGTTAGGTGCATAACCCTTTATAATTGTTATATGTTTTGTTATGTATGAATTCATCCTTTTATCATTATGAAATGAGTCGTTTTATCCCTGGTAATACTCCTTGTTTTGAAATCTATTTTATCTGATATTAACATAGCCACTCCAGCTGTCTTATGCCTACACTTTGTATGTTATATCTTTATCCATCCATTTTCTTTCAACCCATCTGTATCTTTACATTCGAAGTTCATATCTAGTAAAAAGCATATAATCATACCCTGCTTTTTTTTTTTTTTTTACCCATTCTGATACTCTCTGCCTTTAAACTGGAATGTTTCTAGTCCTCTCAATGTATATATTGGTGCATTTAAATCCACAATATTGGGCGCTTGGGTGGCTCAGGGGGTTAAGCCTCTGCCTTCGGCTCAGGTCATGATCTCAGGGTCCTGGGATCAAGCCCCACATCGGGCTCTCTGCTCAGCAGGGAGCCTGCTTCCCCCTCTCTCTCTGCCTGCCTCTCTGCCTACTTGTGATATCTCTCCTCTCTGTCAAATAAATAAATAAAATCTTTAAAAAAAAATCCACAATATTATTATATTTCTTTGTTCATACCTCCGTTTCCTGTTTCTCACTTTCTTCCTTCCAGATCTTTTATTATTTTTGTTTTAGATTCAATTTTAATTTGTCTCCTAGTTCTTTAAACTGTGACTTCTTTAGTAGTTGCTAGGGATTACAATATATATTTTTAATTTTTCACTACATACTTAGAGTTAATATTGGACCACATCAACTAAATGGATGTAGCTATAACTTGCTGGTCCTTTTTGCTTTGACTTTCAAATACATCATATCTACGTGTGTTAGTAACCCTACAATGTAATCATTTGTGCTTAGTGATGTGCACTTTTTAAAAACATAGATCGAACTTCTATATTTATCCTGTATTATGCATTCCATGTGCCCTTCAATTCTTCCTGAAAGTCCAGACTTCTATGTCATTTCCTCTTGGCCTGAGAAACTTCATTTTATACTTTTCATCATGCAGATCTGCTGGTGATTAATTCTCTTAGTTTTCCTTCATCTGAAAATCATCTGTGTTTAGCCTCCATTTTAAAAGAATGTTTTTTACTGAGTGTAGAATTCTGCGTTGGCAGGTTTTGCCTTCGCCCTTTAAGGATGCCATTTTTCTGCCCTCCGGCCTCCATTGTCATCTTACCATTGTTCTCTCTGAGTACTGTGACCTCCTTCTCTGGTTGTTTTCAAGATTTTCTTTGAACTTTTGGTTTTTAATAGCTTGTCTTGTTATATATAGGTGTGATTTTCTTTGTCTTTATCATCAGTTTTCAAAGCTTCTTGAACCTGTAATTTACGTTTTTACCAAACTTAAAAATTTTTCAGTCTTCGTTTATGCAAATAGTTTTCCCTTACTCTCTCCTTTCCTTCTGAAACTGCAATTACATGTCTGTTAGAATTTTGCCATGGTCTTGGACATTTCTCAGGCTTCTATTTGTCTTAAAAAATATTTTGTTCTTCCAATTGGATAATTTCTACTGATGTATTTTTAAGTACACTAACTCTTCATTCTCTTTTTCTTTTGTCATTGCTAGTATGCTCTTAGGTTCATTAAGTGAATTTTTTATTTGTAAAATTTTATCTTACTACATTTTTTTAATTCTAGAATTTTCATTTTATTTTTTATACTTAGAGTTCCTCTCCTGAAATATCCTACTTATTCATTCATTACTATCATTTTTTTAACATTCTTGAACTCCGTATATGCTATATAAAATATCTGGATCAGAGATTGCCTTATCTCTTGAATATAAGTTGCTATATTTTCCTGTTTTATCCTCTGTCTAACAAATTTGTTTTTTATTTTTATTTTGGTCCAGACTTACTAAGTTATAACTGATAAATAATACTATGTAAGTTTACGATGTATAACACTGTGAACTGATATACTTACATACTGCAAAATAATTTTACGATGTATAACACTGTGAACTGATATACTTACATACTGCAAAATAATTTTCACCACCATAGCATTAGCTAACATCTTCATGTCACATAATTGCCATTTGCTTTTTGTATTGAGTGCACTTAAGGTTTACTTTCAAGTATATAAAACCGTATTATTAACTTTTTTTTACTATACTTAATTAGCCACTGTAGTATACATCATTAGTTTTTGATGTAGTGTTGAGTGATTCATTAGTTACATATAACATCAGTGCTCATCATAACACATGCCCTCCTTAATATAATCACCATTAGATCTCCAGAAGTTTTTCGTCTTATGACAGGAAGTATATACCCTTTCACTAACATCTTCTCATTTCCCCTACCCACCTCCTCCTAGTTATAACTACCACTTTTCTCTTTCTGAGTTCAGCTTTTTCAGATTTCACATTTAAGTTATATCATACAATATTTACTTCTTCTCTGTCTGACTTGTTTTACTTAGCATAATGCCCTCAAGGCTTATCCATGTTGTTACAAATGGCAGAATTTTCTTCTGTCTCACAGCTGAATAATATTCCATTGTACATTTATACCACATACACTATATTCATTCATCTATTGATGAACACATAGGCTGTTTCCATATCTTAACCATTGTGAATAATGCTGCAATGATCATGGGGTGCAGATCCTCTTCTAGATTCTCTTTTCATTTCCCTTGGATATATACCCAGAAGGAGGATTGCTTCATCTTATGATAGTTCAATTTTTAATTTTTTGAGAAACCACCATACTGCTTTCCATAGTATATTTGATCAAGTGCTTTTTCATCAATTGAGATGATCATATCGTTCTTATATTTTATTCTCTTAATGAGGTATATTACATTTATTGACTTGCATCCCAAAGATAAGTTCCTCTTGATCACAGTATATGATTTTTTAATGTACTGTTAAATTTTATTTGCTATTGCTTTGTTGAAAATTTTTACATCTATATACATCAGGGATATTGGCATATAGCTCTCTTCTCTTGTATCTTTATCTGGCTATGGTATGTGGGTAATACTGGTCCTGTAAAATAAGTTTAAAAATGTTCTCTTCTATTCTATTTTTTGGAAGTTTGAAAAGGATTGGCATTAATTTTTTAAATGTTTGGTAGATTCACCAGTGAAACCATGTGGTCCTAGGCTTTCTTGTGTTGGGAAGTTTTTGTTTATAGATTCAATCAGACTTCCTATATTTCCATGATTCAATCTTGGTAGGTTAGATTTATCCATTCCTTCTAGATCATCCAATTTGTTGACATATATTCATAGTAGTGTCTTACAATCCTTTGCATTTCTGTAATATCACTCGTAATGCCTCTGCTTTGATTTCTGATTTTAATTATTGGAAACTTCTCTCTTTCTTAGTCTAACAAAAGTTTTGCCAATGTTGTTTATCTTTTCAAAAAATAGTCCTTCAGTTTGTTAATCATTTCTACTATTTCTCTGGCCTATATTTCATTTTTTTTTTCTGGTCTGATCTTTGTTACTTCCTTCCTTCTTCTAACTTTGTTAGAAGTTAGAAGGCCTTAGTTTGTCCTTCTTCCACTTCCTTGAAGTGTAGTTTGGTCTTTTATTTGTCATATTTTCTTTTTTTTAATGTAAGCACTTATCACTATAAACTTCCCTCTTAAAACTGCTTTTTCAGCATCCCATAGGTTTTGATATGCTGTCTTTCCATTTTCATTTGTTTCAAGATACTTTTATTTCCTTTTTTTATTTCTTCTTTGACCCATTGATTTGTTAGGAGTGTGTTGTTTAATATATGCATATTTGTGAAATTTCCATCTTCCTCCTCTTCTGATTTCTAGTTTCAGACCATTATGGTCAGAAAAGATATCTGGTATCATTTTAATCTTTTTAAATTTGTTAAAAGTTTGTTCCAGCTTTATGAAAAAAGTTGACGGTGTTTTGATAGGAATTGCATTGACTGTATAGATTGCTCTAGATAGCATAGACATTTTTATAATATTCATTCTTCCAATCCATGAACATGGACTTTTTTTCCATTTCTTTGTGTTTCCCTCAACTTCTTTCATGAGTATTCTATAGTTTTCTGAGTACAGATCCTTTGCCTCTTTGGTTAGGTTTATTCCTAGATATCTTTTGGTTTTGGTGCAGTTGTAAATGGGATTGACTCCTTAATTTCTATTTCTTCTGTCTCATTGTTAGTGTATAGAATGTAACTGATTTCACTTTGCTGACTTCCTGTATGAGTCCCAGCAATTTTGGGGTGGAGTCTTTTGGGCTTTCCACATAAAATATCATGTCATCTGCAAAGAGTGAGTTTGAATCCAGTAAATACAAATCAAAACCACAATGAGATATCACCTCACCAGTCAGAAGGGCTAAAAGTAACAAGTCAAGAAATGGCCAATGTTGGCAAGGATGTGGAGAAAGGGGAACCCTCTTACACTGCTGGCAGGAATACAAGCTGGTGCATCTACTCTGGAAAACAACATGGAGATTCCTCAAAAAGTTAAAATAGAGCTACCCAACAACATAGAAATCACACTACTATGTATTTACCCCAAAGATACAAATGTGGCGATCCAAAGGGGCACTGATACCCCAGCAGCAATGTCCACGATAGCCAAACTATGGAAAGAGCCCAGATGTCCATCAACAGATGAATGGATAAAGATGCAGTATATATGTACAATTGAATATTACTCAGCCATCAAAAAAAAGAAATCTTGCTGTTTGCAACAACATGGGTGGAACCAGAGGGTATTATGCTAAATGAAATAAGTCAATCAGAGTAAGACAATTATCATATGATCTCACTCATAAGTGGAACTTAAGAAACAAAACAGAAGATCAAAGTGGAAGAGAGGAAAAATATAAAACAAGATGAAATCAGAGAGGGAGACAAACCATAAGAGATTCTTAATCACAGGAAACAAACAGAGGGCTGTGGAGGGGTGTCGGGTGGAGGGATGGGGTAACTGGGTGATGGATATTAAGGAGGGCACGTGATGTAATGAGCACTGCATTTTATATAAGACTGACGAATCACTGAATTCTACCTCTGAAATTAATAATACATTATATGTTAATTGAATTTAAATTTTAAAAATTTTTTAAAAAGAAAAAGTAAAAAAATAATTGTTAAGAGTCTTTTTGTGATCTCTCTATGGTCTATCCTAGAGAATGACTCATGTGCATTTGAGAAGAATGTCTATGCTGCTGTTGGATGGAATGTTCTGTATATTGCTGTTAGGTTTATTTGGTCTAAAATATGGTTCAAGTTCAACATTTCCTCATTAATTTTCTGTCTAGATGATCTATCCATTGTTGAAAGTGTCGTATTAAAGTTTTTTTTACCATTTTTGTGCTGTCGTCTGTTTCTCCCTTCAGATCTGTTAGTGTTTGCTTAATATATGTAAGTGCTCTGATGTTGATGCATTTATACTTAAAATTGTGTCTTCTCAATGAATTGATCCCTTTATTACTATATAATAATTTCTTTGTCTCTTTTAAGCAGTTTTGTCTTAAAGTTTGTTTTGTTTGATATAAATATAAGTATAGCTACACTTGCTCTCTTTTGGTTTCTACACACATGGAATATATTTTTCTACCTCTTTGAGTCTCTGTGTGTCCTTGATGCTGAAGTGACTTTCTCATAGGCAGCATATAGTTGGGTCTTGTTTTTGCTTTATCCATCCAATCACTCTATGTCTTTCAGTTGGAGAATTCAATCCTTTTACATTTGGAGTGATTATTGATAGATGAGAACTTATTAACATCATCTTACTAATTGTTTTCTGGCTGTTTTATAGATTCCTTGTTCTTTTCTTCCTCTATTACTGCCTTCCTTTGTGAACTGATGATTTTCCATAGTGCTATGCTTTGATGTTCTTCTCTTTGTCTTTAGAATATCTGACGTAGGTTTTTGCTTTGTGGTTTCTGTGAAGCTTAAACAAAACACCCTACCAATGTAACAGTTTATTTTACATGGATAACAACTTAACTATGATCAAATGCAAAAACTCTACTCTCTCTTCTTTTATGTTGTTTATGTCATGACATATCTTTTTTTACAGTACTTTCATTAGCAAATCATCACAGCTATAGGCATTTTTCATACCTTTGTCTTTTAACCTTTGTACTAGATATAAGTGCTTAATAAACCACCATAATACATTATTACATTATTACAAATATTATATTATTTAACAGTTCTGAATCTGACTATATCCTTACCTTTATCTGTGTATTGTATATTTTCATATGTTTCCATGTTACCAATTAGTCTCCTTTCCTATCAGCTTGTAGAATTTCTTTCAGCATTTCTTATAAGGCAGGTCTAGTGGTGATTAACTCGCTCAGCTTTTGTTTGTTAGGGAAAGTCTTTATGCCGCCTTCATTTATGAAGGACAACTTTACTGGGTAAAATATTCCTGTCTGGCAGATTTTTGTTTTGTTTTGTTTTGTTTTAGCACTTTGAGTATTTTTTTTTTTAATTTTTATTAACATATAATGTATTATTTGCCCCAGGGTACATGTCTGTGAATCGTTGGGCTTACACATTTCACAGCACTTAACAGCACATACCCTCCCCAATGTCCACAACCCAGCCACCCTATCCCTACCCCCCCCCCCCCCCCCCCCCCCCCCCCCCCCCCCCCCCCCCCCCCCGCCAGCTACCCTTAGTTCGTTTCTTGAGTCTAGGAGTCTCTTATGGTTTGTCTCCCTCCCCATCCCTTCCTGTTTCATTTCTCTCCCCCACCCCCCCAAACTCCTGCCTTGCCTCTCAAATTCTTCATATCAGAGAGATCATGTGATACTTGTCTTTCTCTCATCCCAATCTCTTCTGACATACAAGGTCTCTGCCAAGAAATTTACTAATAGTCCTATGGGGGGGGTTCCCTTACATGAGATATATTTTTTCCTGCTTTTAAAAACCTCATTTTGTCTTTGATTTTATTTTATTTTATTATAATGTGGCTTAGAGAAGATGGTTTGGGATTAAACTTTTGGGGAGAACTATTAACTTCATCAACGTGGATGTGCAAATCTCTTCCCAGGTTTGGTAAGTTCTCAATAATTATTTCTTTAAATAACCTTTCTACCCTTTTCTCCTTTCCTTCCCTCTGGGGAAAGTGATGTATACATTTGTTTCTTTTAATGGTGTCTTTAAGTCTCATAAGCTTTCTTCATTCTTTTTCATTCTTTTTTTCTTTTTGTTCCTCTGGTTAATTTCAATTGATCTGTCTGCTAGCTCACTGATTCTTTCTTCTGCTTCGTCAAGTCTGTTGTTGAAGCTCACCATTGAATTATTCAATGAGGACATTGTATTTTTCAGCTCCAAAAATTCTGTTTGGTTCCTTTTTCTTTGTTGAATGTCTCATTTTGTTCTTGAATTGTTTTCCTGATATTGCTAAATTTATCTGTGCTCTCTTAGAGCTCTCTGAGCATCTTTAAAATGATTACTTCAAATTTTTTGCCAGTTAATTCCTGGACCTCCATTTCTTTGGGGCCAGTTACTTAATTAAGGTCCTTACATTCCTTAGACAGAGTCAAATTTCTCTGATTCTTGATGATCCTTATAGCATTGTGTAGGGATATGCATATTTGAAGAAAAAGCAGTCACTTTTTCCAGACTTTATGGACCGACTTCAGTAAGCAATGACTGAACAATCTGTGGTTTGTAGCATTCTGGAGCATATTGTAATCCCAGGTTTAATGATACAGGGCAGCAAGTGCAGGGATGTGTGCAGGCACTGGATCAGAGGGGCAGTGGATATGATATAGCTTTGACCCAGTCCTCTGTGGCCCACAGCATCTGTGTGGTCATTAGCAAGCACTACCATGTTCTGCAGTGTCTGCAATGGGTGTTGGAATCTTCAGTAGCAACTCCAGGTCCTGTGGTAGGTACATGGGCAGACAATAGTGGTGGCAACAGTTATCGGTGCACATACACTCAGATACAGGGTCCAGGGCAAGTGGCTGTGTACTTCCGGGATTTGATCACAGATGCCTATGTAGTGGTAAGGGGTAAGGTGGACAACAAGAGTTGGGACCATCTATATGCTCACTGGTAGCTATGGGGGCCTCTGCTGTAAGAGTGCATTATCATGGCTGCTAGGTCTCACCATGAGCACATGATAACAGAGGTCAAGTCTGGAGTGTGTTGATCTACAGTACAGTGTGTTGATGTACAGAATGTGTTGATGTACAGCAAGGGGTGCTAACTGCATTGAACAAAGTAGTGCAAGCCAGTGACAGAAGGCAGGGCCTCATCAGAGCCTACAAGCATCCATGGGGGCCCTGACTTTGGTGTGCTCTCCCACGGCAGCATAATCTGCCCCCAATTACTACCCCCTGTGCATACTACAGTAGAGGCTGGTAACTGGCATCCAGGCCAGCAGCATGCAAGGGCATTTAAGAGGCCATCCCCAAGTCTACACCTGGCAATGGGGATCAGCTGTAGGGATCTAGGTTAGAGTCTTACATCGGCACAGCTGTGAAGGTCTGAACTGGCTGTTAGAGCGTTTCCTGGGATGAAGTAGAGGGGAGCAGGGACTCTGATGGATGGCATTAGCAAATACAAATACCTATGGGCTAAAATCTGGTGCTATCGGCAGGGAATCCACAGCAGCTCAGATGACCACAGATTCAAAACAGGTCACTGCAAACTGCGATGGCTCGCACAGTGTGGTTGCTCCTGGAAGCCTTGCCCTTGTTCCTTGCTCCTAGTCATCTCTATACAGTTCAGATTTGCTGGTCTGGGTTAGTAAGACCAAAGCGGGACCTTTGGTCTCAGTGTCCTAAAAGGCTGAGGAAGCGGGTTGCTTACCCAACTCTGGCAAGGGGACCTCTTTCCGGCTGTGAAGTTCTCTCATGGCACCAAGCAATACTGGTCTGAGGGGCAGGATGATGCAGGTAAAATGAAGTTTTCTTCCTTCCCTTCCTTCCCCAGGTATTCTCAGGCTTTTTGTTCCCCAGTGTCCCTGAAGGTTTTTTTAAGTATACTCCAGAGCTGTCCTAGAGCTGTTTTTGTTCATGGATAACTTTCTAATTATTGATCTTTGTAGGGGGACAGAAACTGGGGACTCTTATGCCACCATTTTGGTCTAGCTAATAAATTTGAATTGTCTTCTAAACACTATATATGACACAGTATAGGAACTCTGGACCCAGACACATCCCTCCAAAGAGTCTGATATTTTTGTTTTAGTGGCCAATTAGGTAGATATAGATTCAAAGGTCAATCTAGCTTTTAGTGGGAAGTGGCTGAAATCTCTATCCATTCTTCATTCCTTAGCTGAAATGCTTGAGGTCTGCCCTGTGCATGCATTTTTTAAGAGGTTAGTCACAGACTTGGGCAAAGTTGGTTTACACTCAGAATGTGGGAAGTCCTTCTCTCCGGCACTCTCCTTCCAAGGATTCTTCTCCTCCTTACTTTCTACCAGCTAAGAATGGCCTAAACTCCAACCTCTGGTTCTTAAAGACAGTATGATTATAGTCTTCTATCTAAGCTTCTCTCATTTTACCTAGTGGGTTCTTGGGTCTGTGCTCAGAAAAACAACAAACAAATGCAAAACCAGTTATTTGAGAATGAATTGAGTAACATTGCAGAAATTAAATAGAAAAACATATCATCTAATTAGCAGTAAGGGAGTACAGTAGAAATCAAAGATATATACATAGTTTCTCTGGTCTGGAAAGCCTTCGTGTCCTTCTGCATACATCAAAAAGCAATCTAGACTTCTAGGCATAGCTCAGGCTGCCTTGACCAGTCCACCATCACTCATTTCCACAAGACATCAAGTGGGCACAGCCTTAGGTTGTGTGGAACTGTGTGTGTATATACCTTGCACTATCCAAGGTGATTTCAAGCTCTCTGAAATGAAAAACATGCTTTATGCATCAGTGTATAGACATACGACCCATCACAGAGTAGGTTCTCCATAAATACCTTCTGATTAATTGATTCTCCCACTAATCTCCCCTCACAGTGTCTCTGATAATAGAGAAATAGCTCCTAAGCATCTTTAATCCTCACCATGACTTCTTAATACTTCCTAAACCTCCTCTCAGAAGGAATCGCTACACTTGCTATCAGGTTTGCTCATCACTTTAAAGTATCATGCCCATTTTAAAGGGACAGTGGAAATCCTGCACTGAGAAGAGGGAACTCTTCTTTCTGAGTAGCTAAAGACCAGAGGAAATATACTAGGCTGGTAAATATGTCCCTGTAGAATGACTCTAAGCAATGCTATGACTGTCTTTGATCAGAAAGAAGAGGAACAAAAGGAAAACATTGTCTGCAGCCATAGGGCGCTCCCTTTGGCCTTAACCTGTTGATATCAGTGCAAAGAAAATCCAACTCTTAAAAATGTTGATGCCTTAGACTGTAGGCATAATAAATGTTAATACGCAGCTGCTCGCACCCAGAGGCTTCATATATAACAAATGCAAAACTAGAATAAATAGAGGTTCTGTACTTTTAGAAAGTTCCCAGAAGGCAGCACATTGAAACAGCACAAAACCCTAAAGCAATGGTAACAGAAAGGAGAGTCAAGGTGCCTTGGATCACAAAGCCCTGAAGAGCCCTCGGCGAGGCCAATGGAGAGAGCAGATGGGCCCTCCTATGTGAGAAGCCATGACTAGCTGACACTTTGATGGAGCCTGTTTTAAAACACATACACACATGCGTGTCACCCTTCCTGCAATGAATGGAAAGAGGCAAGTCTTGAGATACAGAGAAGTCTCCAAATCTTACTCACCTTATCTCTACGATGCCAGGATTGGTCTGATTAAAGACAAAGAACTGTTGAGAAACTCTCATATTAGAAGGATGAGATCTAGGAGCTAAAGCAGAGCCAAAGTAGGACCAGAGCAGAAGCAGAACGGGTGGATTCATTACTGCCCACGCATCCCGCCCTTACCACCAAAGCTCGACTTCACACACCTCTCCTGGATTTACAGCTGACAATGAAGCATAGGGCGCCCATCAGCCTCTCCTGGAATTTGACTCTTGAGCTCTGTATATCTATTCTTTATTAAAGAGCCCCTGCAGCTAGAACAGATGTTTCTGGATCCCTCGTACCTTAACATCCCTGCAGCCTCCACGACCCTGGTCCCTGGAATGGGTCAGTTCAACACAGGCCCATAATTGGTTTCCTAGTCTCAGTCTTGATTAGGAACTTCATGATGATAGAGATGCCACCCAAGTCATTCTTGTAACCCTCGTGTGTAGAAATATTGAGCTTGGCACATGGCACACAATACATACCTCTTGCTAGCTTTGTGCCTTGGTTTCCCCATCTTTAAATATGGATAATTAGGGGTGCCTAGGTGGCTCAGTCATTAAGCGTCTGCCTTCGGCCCAGGTCAGATCCCAGGGGCCTGGGATCGAGCCCCGCATTGGGCTCTCTGCTCTGCGGGAAGCCTGCTTCTCCCACTACCATTCCCTCTGCTTGTGTTCCCTCTCTCGCTGTGTTTCTCTCTGTCAGATAAATAAAATCTTTAAAATAAATAAATAAATAAATATGGATAATTAAAACACTTAACTCATAGGACCTCGCTGTTAAAAGATATTAAATGAATTTAAACATGTAAAGCATTAAATCAATGCTAGGCCATAGGAAATACCCAATAAGTGTTATTCATTATTGTAATAGTTATTACTAACATTAAATTGGACCGTTGCAAGTGACCTTCTATTTTTAAAAATTTGTAGTTTTTTAAAGATTTTATTTATTATATACGCTGGCTAACTGGACATAATAAAAAATTAAAATTCAAGAAAAAGATTTTATTTATTTACTAGAGAGAGAGAGAGAGAGAAAAAGAGAGCACAAGCCAGGGGAGAGGCAGAGGGAGACACAGAAGCAGGGTCCCCACTGAGCAGGAAGCCCAATGGGGGGCTCCAGCCCAGGACCTGGGATCATGACCTGAGCTGAAGGCAGACACTTAACCAACCAAACCTCCCAGGCACCCTCAAAACTTGTGATTTTTAAGAACATCTAAAAAGACCCCGTATTTTAACATATTTTCCTCACTGAAATAAAAATTCCACATATAAAGATTCCGTATATAAAGATTATATATTTTTTATTAAAAAATTGTCTCCTTTACTTACTGATCTTTTTGAACATAAAAACCTCTGGGTGGAGGAACATCTTAATGCTCCAAGTCTGAGTTTTTTATACGGCTTTTCCCCAGGCAGAATGGAAACACTGAGAATCTTGGAGGGGGTTGAGGTGCAGTGCAAAGATAGAAACCATTAGTGCAAAAGAATAAAGACAAACTTCTCTGGGGTTTAACTTTTTCATTTATAAAAGCAATGCCTAGCCTACAAGATTTCTAATGCGCTTTCATTCTTAATAAGCCATAAGCTCACTTAATCAGCTAATGTGGCTGAATTTAAAATTTTATCTGTGCTCAGACTTGCCAGTTGTTAGGGTAAAATCCATCTCTCCTGGTTTTACTTTGGAAGCTAGCCTTCTAATTATCTGGGCTTCCATCTTTTTATCTGTCAAATGGGTCGAGCAGAAAGACAGAGAGCCTCTTTTGAAAGATGGCTCACAATGAAGAAAGACAGAGCTGTGCCCAGTCTCAGTGAGAGTCCAAAGAGAGTCGCACACTAAGAATTCAAGGCATAACTACTACTATTCTAGTTAGTTGCCTGCAAATCTCTGCCCCATGGTTCTTTCTTAGATCCCTGTACCTTTGGCGTTCTATGTAGGCAAGTTCTCTAATACATAAGTGCACATGCATACATGCATGATCACAGACAGGCATGGCCCACGCAGAACCATGTTACCTGGGAATGTACTTCCAAACATCAGCTTTATGAAGTCATAACGCATTATGCCCATTTTTCAAGTAGAGAAAATGATCTACAGAGTCCTACCCAAAGCTTTCCCCAAGGCCCATCCTGAAGATACTAGTTACACACGTGGGAATGAGTCCTCATCTCTTGTGAGCAGGCTTCCCTCAAGAAAAACTCAGTGACATCTTGAAAATGAAGTACATATTTTCAAGGAGTAGAGATTATAGGACCAACAGAAAACTAATCAGACCCTACATCCCCATCAATCCCAACTCCAGAGAAAACCCAAACTGAACTATAAAATATTGCACATTCCCCCAAAGAATAGATCAACAGTAAAGGCCAGAAATCCTCTGAATAGGAAAGGTTGCCAAAAAAAAAAAAAAATCCCCGGTATTACTGCTAAATATGCAAATGAGACCTCGTATATAACATCGTGTCTGACTTCACAGGAGTCATCCAGACTCCTGCCTGCCCATTCCAGGTGGTGAGGACCAACAGCCCTGCTCTAAGCTGCTGTGCCCTCCTTCTTTGTTCTAACTGCTGGGAAAATGAAGATGCCCAGTGGGTACTTTCAATCATGCAGTTGCCTTACCTCCAAACTAAGGAAAGGAATTTCCTTAGGGGGTAGGGAGAAGGTCAAAGTGTCAACCTTTCCTCTCTTTTCATTTAGCTTTTCAAATGGAAAGAAAGGGGAAAGGGGAGATGTTTTGGCTGACATCCAAGCCAGGAAAAGAAAGATCTGAGGCCCTGCTCAGAAAAAAAAGGTATCTTATATCCAGAGGTGAATAATGAAGCATTTCTGCTTGCCAATAGACTCTAAAGAAAATATTTATTTACAGAGAAGATGCTCAGGCCTCTGGGGTTCTTGGGTGGAAAAAAGTAGCTCATTGACCTCCCATTGGCTATCCTGGAGAATCTAGAGCATTCAGACAGGGAGTTCTGTAAAGTAGGAAAATCTCCTCCCTTCCTGTGCTTCCCAGAAATGGCAGTAGGAGTCCTGAATGTGGGGGAAGTGGAACTTTGGAGCTTTGGGCCCCTATTGTGTAGTATGTGAGTAGCCCCCCAGCAAAAAGAAAAACCGGGGACCTTAAGGGAAGGGCAAGTCTTGCTAGAGTCCTTGGATGAGTGGCAAAGTGTCATAGCTATGACAACAAAGGTGAGTCCACACAGAAGGGGATTCCATCCAGGCCATTTGGCTACTGGGCTCCCAGAAGGTTACATGGGTTGAGCTAGAAAGATGCACATTAATCTGGAAAGTGCATGGCAGCAGTAGTGGAAACTAAGTCACTGCCCTGGAGAATCAGGAAGGAAAGGGATTCCATTCAAGCAATAGATGGCAGTTGGGCTACTGCGATGAAGAGGGGAGCCACAGGCTGGGGGTCCTGGACAAAGCTCAGGCCAGGCTCTTGGATAATTCTTGGCAACCGAACACCCATGTAAAGTGAGGTCCATGACTAGTTGTCTACGTAGAACCTTCCTCCGGATCAAATTGGCAAAGGAATGGAAGGTTTTGGGGTTGTAGCATGACTTTTCCTGGGGAAGGACACTACAGGGAAGTTTTTTGAAGCCCGTAAAATCTGACTCTGATCAGTAGATTATTTTTAGCAATGTGGTGACAAGCCATGCTTTATTAAATTTAAAGGACTTAGGTAGATTTCTAATGATGGAAAATAAAAGACCATAGGGAAAGATGAGTGCATGTTTATTTTTTTATTTAATTTAATTTAATTTTTTCAGTGTTCCAAGATTCATTTTTCATGCACCGCACCCAGTGCTCCATGCAATACATGCCCTCTGCAATACCCACCACCAGGCTCACCCAACCCTCCACCCCCCTCAAGTGTTTGTTTAATAAATAAATTTGGTCCAACGGTTGTAAATGAATGCTTAAGGACTAAAAGTGGAACTGTCTCCAGAAATAATATGTATATAAGATATATATAATATGTGTATAGCATATATTTTCCAATCTTCCAATTCAATATGGTGCCACCAATGCCCATTGTAATCTATATTTCTCACCTCCTGGCATTGTAGGTTTTTGAGCTTGTTATCAGTTGCGATCTTACTCCAATTCCCTTTTCTTTAATTGATGAAGACACTGAAACCCAATGAGTTAGGGGCAGAGATCCTTTTCCTTTAAGGTGCCTTCTACCATGACATGTTATTTCTTCTGTGGTGAGTAAATATCTGAATTATTTCTTTTGGCCCTCCAAGGTTTTTAGTTCTGTATGAAGTATTGGGTCATTTTCTACCTAGAAATTCGGACAGCACTTTTCCCTCCACTGCAATGACTTGGAATGGCTCTGTAGACAGAGCCCCTTGTGAATGTCCCAGACCTGAATGAACTTTTCTATCTGGGTCCTTCTGACCTCTCCTGCATTCATGCAGTTCCACAAGGTTGTAAGGTAAGGTAATAGTGCCTTTTCTCTTTTCTGTTCTCACAATTCATCACCTGATTCGCAATTCAAGTCTATTACCTTTGAAAAGATCACGAAGAATTATTTTCCTTTTGTCAAATCTAAATTGAAGCAAATACTCTTCTTTAGGCTTTGGCCTGAGACTTAACCGGCTTAGCTTCTAGTACCACCTGCTAAATATCTATCCTGGGAACTAAATTACTGGCAATTTGCCAAGAGTTCACTTTTTTTGTTAACTAGACTGCTGTTATTTTGGTACACTTTACTACTCAAAAGTGAATTGTACTTGGGTCAAATGCTATAAAAACGGAGCTTCCTTGAAGGTCTTCAGACATATGTCCATCAGACCTAAGGGCCACACTATTGATTATGGCAGCTTTCAGAGAATGGCAGGATATTTGCCTGAGTAACTGATCTTGCTGATCCCTTCTATGGGTGCCTCCATTAACTGATTAAAAAACAAATGATATCAAATGACATCTTCGTTACACAAATCAATATGTAATAGACTGAGTGAGTGAATGAGCACATAAATGAACTGCATGAATGAATAAACAAAAGAAAACAGCAAACAAAATGGAATAGACTATAAGCAGTTGAATTGTTCAAATTGCCAGTTCTGGGGGCACATGGGTGGCTCATTCAATCAAGCTTCTGTCTCTTGGTTTTGGCTCAGGTCGTGATCTCAGGGTCCTTGGATCAAGCCCTGCATTGGGCTCTGTCTCAGCAGGGAATCAGTTTGAGATTCTGTCTCTTTCTCTCTCTCTCTCCTTCTGCCCCTCCCTCCCCCTCCTTTGCTCTCTCTCTTTCTCTAAAATAAATAAATAAATCTTTTTTAAAAAATTGCTAATTCTATACTATTCAGTTTAGAGAAGAAAAGTGTTGAGCATTGCTAGGTATTGTTCAAGAACTTTATTGCAATAAGAAAACTTAGAATTTAGTTCATTATCTTCTTTGTCCCACCATGTCACTTAATGTTTTCTTGTGCTTGAAATCAAAGCCATGCAGACAAAGGAGAAGACAGGGAAAGCACCCAGGTCCCAGACTCCCAGGGCCAATGTGTTGTCCACCATCCCAGGGCTCTCCTTAGCTAGAAGGGTGTCAGGGATTTTTTGAACATACCAGTGTAGGTGTTCCAGAAACTACCTGGCAGCTTTTTTTTTTTTTTTAAGTACTCATTTCTTTTTGTTCCCTAATGTAGATGCCAATCCATGAGGGATAATTCACCTTTTAAGTACAAATTTTGCCTGATGCTATTTTCTCAGAGAACAGTCAATAAATACACATTTCTCTAAAACACATATAAATGACCAAAAAATGATCTATCAAACTGAGTTGATGGAAAGAAGAAAGGTTTACATTAAGACTAATGGTCAATAGCTTGAAGTCATTCAAAAATCTGAAAGTTTGACCTAAACACTGTGTTCCTTGAGGAAAAAAAATACTGTTTAAGTCAGAGGACTGCTCGCAAGGTGCAGAGAGCATGGATATGATTTGAGCCACAACTTTTTCCAAGACTGAGGGATAGAGGTAAGCAGGGAAAGGTGATTGGCCATTTGATAGATCAGGAAGGAAGGTTAAAATTATTGAGGTCATCTGGTCAACCAATTATTGGGGGCAAATCTTATTCACTGCCCACCAACTCCACAAAGGCCACTGTGCACTCAGAGGCCCTCCGTCAGGCCTAGGCAGACTCCACCATACCTTCCCTGGGACTGACAGCTTGACAAAACAGATGGTTCAGATAGGGACAGCACAGACGGCGCTGCCGCCTCACTGGTCAGCTGTCAGCACTTTAAGAAAGAAGGCGAAATAGCTCTTAAAGGAAACAAAGGGAAAAAAAGAGGGAGGAACACATCTCCTTAAAAAAAAAAAAAGTCATAGAATTTGCTCTGGTTTGAGCCCTGCCCTCTATGCCAGTTAGATTTGGGCGTTCACCTAGCATGAACTTGACCAAGGGCTGTTTCACAGTCTCAGACCAGCATGGTCTGCTTCCTCATCCACCAGTCACCTCGTGGGTGGCTCAAGTCTTAACAGCTTCCTGCCTTCTCCTAGCTGACCCAGGCATGCCTCAAAGCATGATCTTCACCGTGAACTTTTGGACCGGATTACTGAGCTGTGTTCCTTCAGCCTGTAGCTCACAATTGCACTCCCTGAGCCAGGAATCCTCATGATCCTAAGAAGCAGTCTCTGTTTGACATGTTCAGTTCCATCCAGTGGCTAGAAGACTGTAAACACAGGCCAGATACTCAAATATTTCTCGAGTGAATGATGGAATTAATAAAAAATTTCTGTGACATTCAACTGCGAACTGGTCTAGAAGTCTTGAATTTACTATCTCACAATTTAACCAGGGCTGGATGGAATATCACCCCTCTGAACCCTCACTTTGTCTGTCCTTCACAGGGCAGCTGCCACTCTGATTCTTACTATAATAAGTTATTTTTAACTTGGTACTGAGCTCTTCAGAACAGAATCTTCTTATTTCCTGCAAATGACACATGTTTATGGAATACTAAACATGTTCTAAGAATTCTAGAAAATGAAGAGATGAATTAGGTCTATCCTGTTTTCTCTCCCATGGATGTTGATTGGAGGTGGTGAGACGGGAAGATATATGCCTGAGTTGAAAGTTGGGGGGAGTGGGTAGAAGTGGATGAAATGTAGATAATTATTATAATAGCTCATGTTTATTGAGTGCTTATGCCTAATAGGCACTTTACTAAATGCTTTACAAGCCTTATCTCAGTCCTTTATAAGACTTTCATGACATAGGCATTATTACTATGCCCATTTTACAGATAAAGAAGCTGACCCAGACTTACCCGGAATGATTCAGTAACGGGCAAGGCAAAAGCTAGGAAGACCTTTCTGATTATAGAGCCAATCTCTTTCTCTCTCTCTCTATCTCTCTCTCAGATACTCACATACACACACACACACACACACACACACACACACACACACCACATACACATGCAGGCACACACACACACACACACACACACATTTGCAGCTGAATTTATATTTTAGTGACAATAACTTCCCTATTACTTGAAAATCAGTTTCACATGTGGAACTCTTTCATTAAATGAACTGGACTTGATAAAGTACAACCAAAAGACTAAATTTATTCTTTCTTCCATAGTCCCTACAAAATCACTCTGGATTAGTCTTCTCTATCCCTGGGATAAAATTTCAGGGAAGTCTTAAAGCTGCCCAAGCTCCTTTTAATCACAAAAGTAGTCTCAATCCGGTAATTGAGTCCCCAAACATCCAGTACATCGTACTCATCAAAATGCCCAACTTCATTCAACTTTGGGATTCTCCTTAAGCCCCAATCTGAGTTCTTCTAGGCTGGCAGCCTGAAGCAAGGCAATGGGTGTGCATTTCTCTATCCCCCTCACCCCAGCTCTCCTCCTCCTCTCCCAGGCCCCAGCCCTACAGGACAAGAGGGAAATTAGCGGGAAACAACTGGAGGTTTCATAGAAGTGGAGCCATAATCTGGAGAAGGGCATGATCTGGGTATCGGAGGTATGATTGCTAACCTTTTGGCCATACTTGTTGTCTTTTGTTTTTAAAAACCTAGTGGGCACTGCATCTCTTTGATATGAGAAAAGTCTCTCCTTTGGGGATCATATTGGACTTTCCTTCCAGAAACCCGGACCACCAACTCTCACTTTGGGGGTTTTATGCCCTTTAAACAAAATTCCATTGAAACACCCGCAGGCCAGCCCCTACCCCTATCCCTGCGGAGTCCGTCCAGGTGCTGGGACACATCTCTCTTTGTATCAGGAGTACAGAGGTCAGTCCCAAGACCTTCTCTGTGCTGGCACCAGGCAACCAGCCCCAGCCTCAACCTTAGTCTTCTTTGAGCAGAAACTGAAAACCAGCCCTTAGGTTTCCCAAGTTCCAGAGGGTTCCTGACAGGGTTTCCGAATGGCCCCCTTGAAGTTTTTCTCATTTGCCTTGAGATAAGAAGAGAAATGCCTCAGTGTTCCAAAACTCCCTTCCAGCCTCTCCAACCATTACTGTTCTCATGCGCTAGATGTGGTCGCCCCTACCTATGAAGGAGCAGCTTCTGGACCTCCAAGCAGGTCCTGCATAGGTGATCTAGCAGAGCCTTCTGAAAGCAGGACTGCTTGGCCCTTATGGTATGGTTCTCAGCCTGTGAGGCCTCAGGGGAAATTAAGCCAGAAGGAATCATTTTACAATCCTGTCACTCATTGGCATGTAAGACACCCCCCAACCCCCCCCACACACATTCAACTATTGGTAGCAAAACTATCTCACTTTAGAAAATAGGTGCCCTTTCAATATCATGGTCCAGATTCTTAATATTTGCTCTCAACTCAGTTTTCTACAGGTCACCAAAGTCATTCCAGCATGCTGATTCTGGCCTCCATGCCCTAATAATACCATGCTAAGAACCACCTCTGAAAGGCTTTCCAGATGAAGTTGATTGTCTTCTCCTGAGAAGGAGTCTTGTCTTGTCTGATTGTCATCTCCTTTTCGCAGAGTCTATGCTTCTAACCACCAACCAGGTGGTGAAATAGGGATTATCATTTTATGACTCTGGAATCTAGCCGGAGGAGAGAAGTGAGAAAGAAGGAAACACAAAGAATAAGTATCTTGGTTAGGAAGGCCAAAATGACTAGCGGAGGAAGATTGATGGGGTAATGGTAGTGCAGAATGACCATAATAACTGATGTCAATCAAATATTTGTTTGCCAGACATTGTTGTGGGCACTCTCCATGCACTGATTTATTTAACTCTTATACACTCCTGAGAGGGCTCTACGACTAGCTCCATTGTGCAGATGAGAACACTGAGGCACAGAATATCTACCTAACTTGCCCCAAATCACACAGGGAGTAAGTGGAGAACAGGCTGTTTGGCTCTAGAACCCAGGCTTGGAAGAGGTTCACTCATTTGCCCTTCATAGACAAAGTAGTGGGAATTTAGAGGCAGACAAGGGTGTGGAGTGCCATTTGTGTGTAAGATACTTAGGGTTATCCTCTGCGATTGTCAGTGGATGATGGACATTTTTTGTATAGGCTATGAACTAAGAATGGATCTTTATATTGTTAAAGGTTGTGAAAAGCAACTCAAATAATAATACCAACGATAATATATGACAGAGTGACATATAGTATGGTTCTATGGCTTGCAAAGCCTAGAATATTTAGTATCTGTCCTTTTATGAAAAGTTCACTAAGCCTTGGCTGGACAATGGTTCTCGCATGTATCATCTTGTGTTTTGGGGTTCTGCTAGGATCTCAGTGAGCCTTACCAAGACAGTAGATAGTGGAGGCTACCTAGCAGGAAATACTCCAGATTTTCCCCTTCAAAATCCCTTAAATGGAACAGCATAACATTTTTGAAAATTCAAGTTCTGAGCTGATATATTGTTTTTCAAGGATGCTACCACAAAAAGAAAATGGGAAACCAGTGCCACAAGCTATAGGAAACCATTATTGGCCTGTAACTGGAGAAGTAGTCTACAAAGAAGAAAGAAACAGAGGCTGGTAGGGGCGTTCAAGACCCACTAGAGTAAGAGAAATTCAAAACAGGCATTAGAACAAAGATAGGAGCCCATTTTAATAATCCTGGCTTGAGACTCTCAAGGGGGATAGGACAGGAGTGGCAATGACAGACACAAAGGGGGGGGCCTGGGGGACACCACACAGGAGGAATGATGGGCTTTATTAGTTCCCACGTGGAAGAAGATGGAAGTCTCAAGGCTGACATCAAGATATCAAATGCGGGTCATTGGAGGCAAAAGGATTCTGGTGATGAAAGTAGTATGAGGAGGAAGACCTGATTTAGATGAAAACATGGAACAAAGTCCCTTAGAAACTTAGAAACCCTTAGAAACTTTGGTAGTTGTCCCTTTTGTTGCCCAAGTTGAGGCACGCAGGATAAGAAGGAAGGCCACATGAAAGCAAGCAAATTCTG
Organism: Procyon lotor; assembly: GCA_028646535.1. Classification (NCBI taxonomy): domain Eukaryota; kingdom Metazoa; phylum Chordata; class Mammalia; order Carnivora; family Procyonidae; genus Procyon; species Procyon lotor. The sequence goes on from CM053613.1 coordinate 72,658,703, forward strand.
CATTCAAAATCCAGTCATGGGGAATTCATGACTATCCCAGCTCCAAGAGGATTGGCCACGAGCTCTTCCTCTTAGTCACCTTTTGTGGAGGAAGACCTGGGTTTGGGGATTTTGGAGCTCTCTTTCATCTCTTCTTTTTTCTCTTTCAAGATAGATTTCATCAACAGATAGTAACACCACCACAAGGAGATCAGATGTTTTGTCTGCATATGTGAAATGGCATTCAATGGGATTTTATCTTTGTTCCCCTCCCTCCAAACAATGAGCCTTAGAACGTTCTCCTTCTTTCAGGGGCACTCGCAAGCTGCAATGGGTCCCTAGTCTTGGATTTGACTTCCGGTAAAGAATTTAAACATTCACCCAGAAGACTTTTATTCCCTCCCATTCCCTTAGATCAGTGCCTGTGTCAGCAGGGTACTATTACAAAAGACTTTATTACATCTTATCCAACTGTTGGCAAGTTCTGAAATTTAAAAAGAACGGTTTTGTAGTACGAAGATTAGAGCGCTCCATAGAATACTAAAAAGGAAAAGAGAAAAAACAAAGTCATCAAGAAAAGTTTCTAAAAACCCTTTCTGCATATGCTTATTTGAAGAGCCTGTATTATGCACTTGGAATTTACTTTAATTATTAACATTGGAGGAAAACGTTCCTTCTAAGCAGAGAAACTTTAAAGGGTAAATAGTCATCAGAGTTCAGGTACCTTCTTCTCTAAGTGTCTCCATAATAACTGTGGTGGCAAAGCAGCTATCTGGAGATTTGGTTATTCTTGTTGCTGGGTTTTGTTTTGTTTTGTTTTGTTTCACTCAGTGATTACAAAGTGCCTTATAAGAGAAAAAAAATCAATGAGGCTTCTACCCAGTTAGAATAAACTGAGATACAAACTGTGACTTGGCCCCAGGTCATTCTGCCAGTCCTCAAAGAATGCCCTGTTCTCTACATTCATCACCAGCTGAGGACCGGGCTTCCAAGGGGAGGGTAAAAAAAGAAATGTATGTGTGGCAACCAGCTAAATGTGACTATCTGAGATATGCCAATGCCAGGACGGGAGGGATTGATTAGTGAGACTTAAAGTCGGAAGGATGTAAACTGCTGTTGGAAACTCACAGCATCCAACTGGATACACACACATAACCTTGGGTGTCCTCGAAATGGCATGTGGTTCTCCAAAGCAATCTCCATCATTGGTCCTCAGTTTGAGGACAGGCTGGCCTTCTTTTCCCAGGGTCAAGAAAGTGCCCCGCTAGTCTGTTGCTAGTTTCACATACTCCCATCTGCAATACTAGGTAGCAGAAGTCCTGGTGTGAAACAATGGTTCAGAAGTCAGAGAAGAAGCCATCCAGGTAAAACTGACCTCTTGAAAAAGGTCATGATCATTTTTCTAGTTATGAGGTAATTATTTTCCCATCTAGCTCATATGTGGCCAGCTTTCCCCGTGCTTCTTAAACATCCATTTTCACCTAGACTGCTCTTCCCCTTGTTACCCTGGCTGAAAAGTTTCTTTTCAACTATAGTCTCACGATCTTGTCTCAGCCAATTAGATTCTATGTGTGGCTCCAAAAGTAACCTATATAGGAGAATGTTACATTTATGTGCATACACCCCTGGAGGTTGCTAAAAGACCTGTCACTAGAAATCCACAAAGTCACTTGCTTGGTTCTGTTGGAAGACACACACACACACACACACACAGACACACACACACACACACACACACTCAACATTGGTCCTTTTCCAAGATTAGAATATTGATGGATCATTTTGAAGGCGGCAGAAGAATAAAGAAGAAACACAAGGCATAAACAACACTAATTTGCTCACTAATTAACTCATTCAACAGAAATTTCTTGAGTTTGTAAACTTAAAATATTCATTTGTACAGCCTTGTTCATCAGTGAACTTTCTTTTACACAGAGTTCATCAGAACCAATTATCTAACGAAATCGAGCCTCACTGATTGACAATGTCAGTAAGCAAACCTGTCCTCTCTTTTCTTGAACATCTTGTCTTCATTTTTACATAAATACAGACTTCTAAGGCCAGCTCTACTTCCAATAAATATCACATATTCAACCTAATTTCAGGTTTCTCATCCTTAATAACGCCCATTTAATTGGTATCATCACTGCCACTGTCATTGTCATGAATAAATATTTATGGAGCAACCACTGGGTATCTTGTACTAAACCAAAACACTTAAGGATTGTATCACCCAGAGGATGTGTAGTCCCTGCTGCCTAGAAGCTTAAACCAGTAGATGTTAAACAGATTAGCTAATTAAGGGCAGACAGTTGTTAAGAAGCTATGGAGTTAACCAAACCCGAAAAGAAAAAAAAAAAAAAGAAAGAAAAGAAAATGAAAAAGAAAAACACATTCTTGTGTATAATCAGTTATTTTGGATTTGTGGAAAATATTCTCTCTTCCCTGCTCATAACAAGCAGGGAAATAGCTAGTTTCTGTTTCGCCCATAGGGATCTCTGCATACGAATAATTCAAACAAAACTAAACTTTCAAACTTCATGCTTTCCCAAGGGAATCATCTTTTATTAGAAATAGTCACTTCAAAGGTTTGGGTAAATGTGGTGGTTTTTTTTTAAACACTGCAAGCAATTTACATTTTTGTGTGCACATTCACTAAATGATTCTGATCAGATTCAGGGAATTTATCCTGCCAGGAGTGCGATGAAAGTGTGAAACTTCATAGCACAGTGGTATCAACCAATTAGTGACAGAAATTGGCGGGGTGTTCAAACCCCCCAAATAAACTTTGGATCGGATGAATTTCTGACCCAGACTCTAGAAATGGTAGTAGGAGTTTGCATATGTGTGAAGCCTCTTCTTCTTCAGCAACATCAAGGGTTTTTAAAGACATACTAGTTTCTGACAGATGTCACTTATCACGATAAGAACCTGATACTCTCCGTAGCATCTTACCAAAGTTTACAAAATGCTTTGTCACCCAATATTTTATGTATGTCCTCTTTAAACAATTCCATGAGTGTGATCTTATTATTCGTCTCATTTTATGATCAGAAAACTAAAGACTGAGCTCGACAAGAATTGCACAGCTAAAACATAAAGGAAAAAGATCTTGAAGCCAGATTTTATTTTAATATACTGGAATCTATCCTAAGCTGTTTGGGCCTGAAATTTTCAGATGGTTTTATATCCAACAGTGTAGGGAAAGTAATGGTGATGGTAAAAGGAATCTAAATTATCCAGAATGACAGTATATGCATTACAAATATTCTAGATTAATGGTGACCTTTTTACATCCCTTGATGCTAAGCTGAACCACATCAATAAAAGACTTAAATCAAATTGCTAACTAGTCCTGTCTTCCAAACCACTAAAACCATGCAATGTGGATAAACTAGCAAAGACCTGAGACTCAGTTAATATCCAGAGTTGATAATAATGGGTACACGTTGGTACAGCTAGGCTAGTTCTCAATGACTAGCATCCTTTCTAATAACGAGTACATCCAATTAGATCCTAAATACTTTCTCTAAGCCTGACTCCAAGCTAGGTGTTTTCTGAAATTGTGGCTCCTAGAACCCTTATAACACCACTCTATGATAAGCATCAGCCTAACTTTTTTGTTCTTTTTTCGGGGGGTACATCTTAAAGAAATTGCAAAATTTGTGATGATGTGATCTATAACTCACACAGTCTATGGCTATACAGACACACCCCAGGAAAAGCAGAAGCCAGCTGTATTTAGATAGAGGGGAGTGGCAGTAGGTATCTCATGCTAGGGGCAATTATAACCTATTGTACAGTCATTGCAGAAGAGCTGTGTTTTTTAATCTGCTTATCTTCCATTTAGGCTTTACTTGCCTTTGACAAGACCTCTCTCTTAGCATAGTCTTGCATAATATACAGCAGAATGCCAATGAAGCATGGATAGTTCTCAGTCCTAAAAGTCCTTAGGAAATCATCAATTCCCCACAGGGACTGGAGTCATTGATTCCCTCCTGGGAACTGCCTTTAGAAAGAATGATCTCAGAGGAATTTAGAAGAAACATTAGCTCTGCCAGTGAGCCCAGAGGGAAAAAGTAGAGACAAATTCTACTTTCAATTCGATTCAATTCAGCAAGTATTTATTGAGCCCGACACAGTCTTCAGGATGTGGAAGTAGAAGACAGTCCTTGATCTCAAGAAGTTTGCCATCTTAGGGGAGGGGGAAGGGATGCTGACCCTTAGGTGAGGTACTCAACCTCCTTGAGCCTGTTTCCTACAGCATGGACCTATGTTGCCCCCCAAACAAGCTTTCTGTTCCCGTTGGATCCACTGGACCAGCTCCTTAACACTCTCGGCCACCTTGTCTTCTGAGACTTTTCTCATGTTGGCACACCCTTGTTAAGTGTTTGGGGTATAGCTCAGCATGGTCTGCTGACACTTTCCAGCGGTTCTCTATGGGCATCTTCCCTCTATTCTGTTGGTGATAATTCATCACCTCTCGTTTGTCAGTTATGCACACTTGCTTAGCATCACAAGCAGGCATAACCTAACCCAGCCTTCCCTGAATGCTGCACCGCTGTTCTCATTGTCTGCTCTCTCTCTTTTTGTCGTTCCTGGAAAAGGCAGAAAGATCTAGATTTGTTCTTTCTTTGCAGTTGTTTTGGCTCTGACTTGTGTTGTATCTATACATAAATCAAATTTCCTATATACATAAAACTAATAAAGAATGAGCTTCAGGAGAACAAAGGGCTTATCAGACTGGAGAAGTGAGTTGAAGAAGAGATTTAGGGACCAGTTAAGAGGATGACTTGGAAGGGGGAAGAAAATGACAGCTAACGTTCTACCAGTGAGTGTAAAATATGTGTGCAGGTCAGAAAACACCAATCATGGTGGCTTGGGTGGCTCAGTTGGTGAAGCGTCTGCCTTCGGCTCAGGTCATGATCCCAGGGTCCTGGGATCAAGCCCCGCATCGGGCTCCCTGATCAGCAAGGAGTCTGCTTCTCCCTCTCCCTCTGCCTCCGCCTCTCCCCCTGCTCCTGCTTATGCACGCTGTCTCTCCCTAAAAATAAATAAATAAAATGTTTTAAAAAAAGAATAAAAAGAAAACACTAGTCAGATTAACTTTATGTCCTCGAATTCAAAAATACTAGTTCAATCTGTCAACATCACATGCGTGTACACACACGCAAGACACAAATTCTATCAGCTGACAGTATTCTTGCTTCTCTGCATGGTGAGGTTTATGTACAAAGAGACCCACATATATATCACAATATTGAAAAACTTTAAATGAAATAATAAACTAAGTAAAATCTGTGCTATTCTCCAACTGTAATTCCTAATGACCTGAGAGATCAAATTTTAATTTCTTTTTTTTTTTTTTTTCAAATTTGAATTTCAAATTGTGGCACTCCTCTGTGTGTTCCTTTGGAACCTGGCAGCAAGGAGAGTCCCCCGTCCCTCACCCGAATCCCTTCTTTTCCCACCTCTGGCTCCGATCCACAACAGGAAGAGCCTCACACACGAGTCTGTGGACCCTAGCCTGTCCACCCGAGCCTCATCCCCACCCCCTCCCACTGCCTCCCTTGGTCCTCCGTGGCAGAGCACACTCTCAGAAGGCCAGAGCAGGAAGGAGGCCCATTCAGATGCTGCACATGAGCTAAGAGCCTTTTGGGTAGAGAATTTGGGGATCTTGGGTAGCCAGACAGTGATCTCCAAAAGGAGTAAATGCTCAGAATATGTCCCATCCCTTTACCCCCATGGACTCCTTGCCCCATGAGGAGAGAAGAAGGGCTCTCTATTACCATGGGTTGGCATTATCCTCATTACCTGGGAGATTCACATTGTATTTTCATGAGATCCTCAGATGAATCGAATGCACAGTGATGCTCACAGAGTGCTGCCCTAAAGCATGGAGCCTAAAAGCATCCTGTCTCGCCTTGGGCCTCAGGTCAGCACAGAGCAGAAGCAGTGTGGAACCCTCTCTCCCTCTCCCACCCCAAATATATTCACAAAGTACAAAATCAATGGCCTGGGACCCTACCCTCATTGCCTGACCACCTCCCGATACTGGATAATGGCTCATGGCAAATCTTGATCTCAGCCATGAGGCATTCCAACCACAAATGAGGCTACCCAGTTATTTCAAGTCCATATTGCTGGCCCTCGAATGCATGTGGAAGAGCCTCGGAGATTATCACAAGAAACACAGCTTCGATACCAAAGAAAGTGCCTTCCTTTGTGATCCCAATGCAAAGTAAGTCAGGAGACTCAAAGATAATCAAAGCATTTTAAATGGGAAATCAGCTCCCAGATACCCCATAATGGTTTGCAAATTCAGGTTTATCTCTTTTCTGTTTAATTCCTTTTAATAGGTGCAGGTAAAGAGAGGCCTACTTTATTCCAAAATATCCTTGAGCCATAGCCCCTGGACTCCAGTTACTGAAAACATTACAACATTGATCAGAGCTATGATTCTGATATAAAAGGTGTCTATTATTGGAGGGCTCTGCTGCTAGGCAACATTAAGGGTGCTAGAGGGACTTTAGAAGGACATTAAGAGGCCCTAAGACAAGAAACAGTTCCCCTGACTGTCACGACTCCAAGAGACAGATCCCCGAATGATCAAAGGCTGAGAGAGTACAAATACCATACAAGAAAATGAAGTCACAGAGCACCTGGGTGGCTCAGTTGGTTAAGCATCTGCCTTTAGCTCAGGTCATGATCTTAGGGTCCTGGGATCAAGCCCTTGTTGGGCTCCCTGCTTGGGGAGTCTGCCTCTCCTTCTGCCCCTCCTTCCCCACTCATGCTCACTTGCTCGCTCTCTCACTTTCAAATAAATAAATAAATCTTTAAAAAAAAGAAAATGAAGACACTAACTTAGGAGATCCCCTAATTCAGATAGGTTTCCTCCATCCTGTTGAATTCTTGATGCTATGGTTTTCAGAAGGATCAAAGGAATTGACCTCAGGTCTTAAAAAATTTTCTTCTTCTGCCAGGGACACCTCTTCTGATTTAGGTAAGGCAGAAAGGCTATTTTTGACACCTCCACAGTTTTATCTTTATAAGGACTTAATTTATGCATGTTGCCCAAAGTTCAGTATATATGTTGTCATCTGCATTTTCCAATTTATAAGTAACCAAATAGAGACATTTGGGAGACAGAATTTTTGTTCTGATATATAAAGTGGGAAGGCATGTTCCAGAAAGTCCATTTTTAGGAAAATGACTAATTGATTAGAGTCACTACTAATAGAACAAGTTGACATAACTCAAAGTGGAAAGCAGGGAATTATCAAGATAATTTATAATTCAGCCCAGATGGGCATTAGAACATCTGCCTTGAAATTCCAATCCACTACATCAGTGGTTCTCAAAGTATGGACCCCAGACCATCCCCAATAACATCACTAGAAAATCATCAGAAACACAAATTCTCGGACCTCACCTCAAATAGGATCAAAATCTCTGGCCACGAAGCCCAGCAAGCTGCATTTTTACAAGGCAATTCTGATGAACAATAAATTTCACTGCACTGGATCACTTGGCTGTCAATCCTGGATGCCCATTAGAATTACTTGGGAAGCACTTAACAAGTACCAGGGCAGGACCCACCTTAGGCCAATTAAGACACAATCCACTGGGGTGAAGCCCAAACTTCTTGGTAGTTTTTGAGATCCCTGGGTGATTCCAGCATGTAGCCAATGGCTGAGAATCCCTGTGCTGCATAACTTTTATTTTGATAGACCTAACTCACATGAACTTCTAAACAAGCTTTTATCCAAGAATTGGCAGGCAATCATTTACAAACAGGGGCATATTATAAAAGGCCTATGCCATTGAGGTCTGATCACAGAGTCCACCTGGGCTTTGGACATATCTAGCTCAAAACTCCTGTATTCCAGCCAACCGAGCATCATTTGCACAGCTACAATTATTTCAACCATGGTTAAAAATGAGAAGGGAATTAAATTAGCTTGCAATCTTTTTACATGTTTCTAGAGAACATGTCACCTGTCACTCGGAATGAGATGTGCTTCTCCCTCTCTCAGGATGTGGTATAATGAGGTCTCTCTCTGAGCTCTGAAAGCAGAAATGTATTTATGGCACAAAGGGAGATTTATGTATTTTCTAAAAATCCTGGCAGCCAATAATAGCCTTGACTGACTCTCTAGGGCTCCAAATGCAACTAGATTGTATTTGGATATAAATCTAGATGCATTGTAATCTTAGCCCTGTTTCCCTCCATTAAAGGCCAGATGGGGCAAAAGGGTTTGGAGGGAAAAAGTATTAAAATTATTGATAAAATGCACAAGAATAAAATACTAAGCCAGAGAAGGCCATTTCGGTGTAATCTGTGCAAAATTCTGAGATATCATGTGTAAGTAGCATCTTAGTGACTATGCTAATGAATTCTGGGATAACAAGGATTCTATACAATCACAGCTTGGTGGGTAACATTTATTTTCCCCTTAATGTCATCAAAAGTTGTAAGGAAAATATATTCAGTAAAGGATTTGTCCCACGGTAGGGAAGAGATTCCAAAACTCTTTAACATCTGCCATCTGATATTTCCTCTCTACTCAATCATCTCATCATTCAAGAAAGTATTATTAAGAGAGTGAAAAGTAAGGGATGGTACTAACATATTTCGTGCCCAGTCTGCAATTGACAGGATGGCCATCGGTCTCAAGAAGGCTGGGGTGAGACAGATGGTAGACAGTTCTAGAATCACTGGCTCTGAGGTGTGGCATGGATTCCAACAGCTAAATATTAGTGCTCAGGAAATAAAACAAAACCTTAGCGTGGTCACAAGACAATCTCTGAAAATGTGCCAAATAAGTAGCATAATCAGTGTAAAAATTCAGACGAGGGTGTGTCTTGAGCTGTGTCCTAAATGGTACCAGAATCTGTCAGTTCCATGAGACATAGCCCCTTCACCAGGATGGAGCATTCTTGGAACTAATTTGTTTTTAGAACTAAACATCCTTCTGCGTTGTTGAATTCTGATAAATTGTATTCATGGCCCATCAGTTGGAACCAGCTGTAGATTCGTGACCACACAGGACACCAGCAGAGGCCCGAATCTATGGAAGCTGGGTGACAAAAACCCAGGGGCCAATGTATGTACCCCAATGGAGGGTAGCAGGTCAGCACTGCCATAAATTGCTATTCTCCTGGATAGTGACCTATATTAGTTTTGGCTACTGCCATTTGGGGATTTGATTTTAAAAAAAAGTATCTGTCCTATAGAGCAGAACCAAGAGTAGCACAAATGCCCTAAAGACATTTTTCCAACTAAATTACACGCATTTATTTTTCACCATGGGGGTCAGAATCGAAAAGCTAACAGGCTCCAGAGGGACAGTGCATGCTAATTCCACTCATGGTAAAGGTCCTTTAAAATGCCACTCATGCCCGAAGCACTGATGAGTTCGCAAGTTGCCAGGCTCGAGGTATGCTGTGCATGCTCCCATTGGAACCCATTAGATGCCCTACAGATAGATGAGCTCCGCACAACTGCGTATGTAGACCCACTATTCAAAAGTTTTAAAAAATTACTAAGCAATTATGCAGATTTTCCAGCTCTAACAACAAAGCTAATGCCAGCCCATTTGCGATTGAGTACAGTAGATTAGTACGACACTAAGAGAGCTAAACTGTTCAGCATTGAGCACAAAGCTCCCACGGACCATGTAAATTACATTCAATTGCAATTCATAGAAAATAACGGGGAGGGGTTGTATTTGATGTCACAGACCTTGGGTGCCACATTCACCCACATGGAAGTGGACCGTACGCAACCCTAACCTGAACACACCAAAGGCTACAGACTTATGGAATATATAGAGACTCATAAACATGCTCTTTGGGTACTCATAGTATGCCAAGCTGAAAGCAAACCTAGTTTGCCTACCCCTGATTTTACAAATAAGGAAGACAATGAGACTTCCAAATTTATACATTTGTATAAGTGTGTGTGTATATACATATATATGTGGACTCATATACACACACACTCACACACACATGAGGGTGACCAGCTGTCTCACTTTGCCCCAGGTTTCACACTCAGAGTCCCGTGTCCTGTGGAACCTCTCAGACCTGGGCAAATGAGGACACTTGTTCACCACAACACACCTCTTTAATGAACCCTATCTAATCTAAAAAAAAGCTTAAGAAGCTGAGTGCTATTAGACACTCTTCCAAAGATTTATCATGCCAACAAAATTCTCTTCATGGGAAACTTAACCCAATTACCCAGGTTGGGCTCCTCTGGGAACCAAAAGCACAAAGTATAGACACTGTCTGCATTTCTACCTATTGTCACATAACTCAGAGCATTTACCACAATTATAATTAATGATCTACTGCACAATGTCTTGTTTAATATCTGCCACTTGCTGCTTTAAGTTCATGAAGACAAAGTGTGACCATGTGTTTTTCTACTATCTTATGCCCGATGCCTGGAACAGTGCCTGAGCCATGATAGGCATTCTATAAATATTTGTGGCACTAAATGAACAAAGGAAGGAAAATCAGCAGACGTCCTGGTATGGTCACGGGTTGGGGGTGCTTAAACTGAGCAACCCCAACAAAGTATTTCTTTACAAATAAGGAGGCCAGAGAATATGCAGTTGCTTTTTCACAAAAATGGTGTCACCCCATCCCACAGCCCTGATCTCCATCTTTGATTACTATGAATAACAACTATTATATCAAGTAGTAATAAAAATAGCTATCGCAAGAAAGTTGAGCGCTTTCTACACATCGGTAAAATATAAGGTATGAGTTTCATCCTATCTTAGGGCAGAACCACCGTTTTCATAATGAAAGATATTTGGGGAAGACTTGGTCACTCTCCACTGTGCGATTAGTCATCAGAAAGGACCCATTTCAGGAAGGTTAAATCTATCACTGGCCGCCTGTAAAAGGGATGGTGGGCTGAGCTCTTCTCAGACACGCCATTAGAAGAGCACCCAGCACTGAGCAGAAGTTCAAGAATGTTTGTTGGTGGGGAGTGGGAGGGGTAATCAAGGTTATAATTGAAGGAAGAAAATGAGTGATGACAGGGATGGTGTCTCCGTCAGGGACAAGACATCGCTTACTTTGTGTCTCTAGTTCTGTCAGAGAACTGGAAAGCGTGCCATGATACCAAGAGAGGGTATGAGAGATTTCCATTCTAAACTCAAGCACAGCTTCCTGAAATCTAAGGAGGAGAATCCAAAATGATGAATGCTTTGTTTCTTGAAAGAACATTACCTGGCCCATCAGCTCAGCAAATCAACTGAAGTGGCCCGATGTAACATGCTTTGCACCTTTGACTCTGCCTGTCCCCTCCATCCTACTACAAGAAACCTCAGCATCCAGGGGCCGCTTGGCTGCTCTGTGTCTCTCCCCGTCTGTTTCATTTCCTCCTGCAAGACCAGCTGCAGCTCAATTGTGGACCATGTAATTCAATAGATTCGCAGATACGTCTTGAGTCAATTTTAATTCTATTTAAAGGACAGTCGATAGAGTCATCTCTGGGGCTTCCTGAGATGAATTTCATATTCCATACACTGAACAAAATGGAAGAGGAAAATATACTTCTCTTTAAAGGTATAACAACTTAAGTTTCTAAAGTATTCCGTGTTGGTCTCACTTCTTCAATTCATCAAGACTCTGGTCCAATTTAAGAGATTATGTAGGAAATCTGAATGGCAAAGGAGGCATGAATTTATACGTGGAAAGTTTCAGACTGACCATTGTCCTTAGTTTCCCAAAATGGAACTTGTAGTCAGTCAGTTTTTCTCAGGGATTTCTCAGCCTTGTACCTTTCCCCGTCTTGATGCTATTTCCTCTGTCCAGGATGCCATTCTTTGCCTTTCCTTATGTTCTTGTCCCTCTATACTTCATGATCCACCTCAAACTTTTTATTTCTTTTTTTTTTAAGATTTTATGTATTTATTTATCAAAGAGAGAGGGGGAGAAAGCACAAGCAGGGGAAGCAGCAGGCAGAGGGAGAGAAGCAATGAGCAGAGAGCCTGATGTGGGACTCAGTCCCAGGACCCTGGAATCATGACCTGAGCCGAAGGCAGACGCTTAACTGATTGAACCACCCAGGTGTCCCACACCTTGAACTTTTTCTTATCCTCTTCCCTTGCCCTCATCCCCACTCCCATGCTGGGAGAAACCTCCTGTGAGCATTGCCTCTTGGGCACATAATCATTCTGTATTTCCCTTTTGCTATTAAATGTATTTGTTTTCTTTTCCTAGTTCATGTGTAAGCTCCTTGAGGACAGGGTTTATAGATTTTATTTATTTTGGTCTTCCTCTGGATTAGTCAGGTTTTCAGGCTATGGGTTTGCTGTTCAAATGATGTATAGCAAATATGCCCGAAGTTAAACTAGCTTACAACCAACATCGATTTTCCTCGCTTGTGACTCTGACCATCAGCTGAAGCAACTTTTCTCAAGGCTGAGTTCAGGTCTGCACCAAAGGTCCCTCAATCTGGGACCCAGGCAGAAGAAGCAGCAGCAACCTGGGGCAAGCTTTTCCTTTGGTGAATAGCAGGGAAGCATAGGGTCGGGCTAAGCCATACTCATGTCACATCTGCTCCTACACCATTGGTCAAGTATGTCATGTAGCTAAACCCAATGTCAGCAGCGAGGGAATGTACTCCGCACCACAAAGTCACATGGATGCATAATTCTACCCCATTTAGCTCACCCCATAGCCTGCCAGCTTCTCCTGATGCTTGTCTGAGTATCCAGGAAGTCCAGGGGATGTCACACGTATTCCCAGGAAGCTTGTGCGTGCTGCCCACTGCCTGTCCCTGACCCCTAGGCAAGTCTGGAAGTTGTTTAGGAGTTCAACCCACAAGCAAGTGAGTAGGCCCTAGAGAGTGACTCTGTATGTAACACAGTCTGGCCCTTGGTGACCTCCTAGTGCAATGCATATATACAAATGGGGAAAGGGGTGGCAGGAGAAAGGAGAACACCCGTTGTTAAATGATGGTTGAAAAGTTTTGGGGGAAAGTAATTCACTTTAAGACACCGGTCCCAGCAAGAGTGTTGCCAGTTGATGGAACTCTGGAGACTAAAACAAGATCTTTGCTATTTAAGATTTTCCTCTGTTCCTGCTGCTGTTCCCCCCCTGAGGCATTAATCCTCTGCTGGCCTCGTCATCACCACTACTGTGGCAAGACTCACCACAGTGTCCAAATACTCGATTGTGAGTTCAGATGGCGAATGACCAGCAAGTGCGTTTGAAACAGACAAACGACTATCATCCCAATTTCTCCGGGACTGTAAAAAAAATAAAAAGAGGTCGAGGAAGACAGATTTTCTAGGGAAGAAAGGGCCTCTTGCATATACTTGATTTAGCCAAGTTCAAAGTGTTCTCCCTACATTAATTCACGAGCATTGAAGTGTAAGTAGAATGGAAAGAAGGTTCAGCACACACCTTCTCTTCCTCAAAAGGATAAAAAAGAGGGGCCCAGAAGAAGCCAGTTGTTTCCAGAAGATCAATAGGGATTCAGTCATTGGGCAAGGTCTAGCATGTCAAGATGGTAGTTCCCAAAGGTGCTATGCTTGTTGCTAGACCACACTCTGGAAAGTGTTATTATTAAGGCACTTATTTTGCTATTGGATGCCATTCTAGTCAGTGCCCAAGTAGGTTTTTAATTGTACAATAAAGTCCATTTGTTTGATCCGCGATCCTGGCTTTCTAAATTGTTTGCTCCTGTATACGCTAATCCATGCTGCTCACCTCTCAGCAATTAGTCAAGGCGGTCCCGGCCCTTAGTGTAAATTAATGAGATTCTACCAGAATGGGCTTCTGAGGTTTTGATGAGACACGAGAATGGTTCTCTCTGCCCTCTTCCACTCCCGTGATATATGATCAATTTATTTAACTCAAATTGCATTTTCAATAGCTCTCTCTTCCCAAAGTCAGCATGTCTGCTGTAACTTACACTTGGGAAAGGGAGTGACAGAGGTGGTGTGGCAGGAGATAAGCCGGGTAGAAATAGGAGTGTTTTCTCATATGCTACCTTGAATAAGCACAGTGACATTCGGAGCACAGACAACAATGTCAGTGACAGCCACCGTCCTCTCAGCCAGGAACAATTACCCGGGGAGCATGGTGTTGCTTGGGCTTTCTGTGACATCTCCCGATGTGATGCTACTGGAATAATTAATGTATAGCAAAGCGGAGCCTCGCCCAAGTGGATATTTCAACAGTGTACCTTGTCCCCTTGTCGGATGGTTTCTTTTTAACCGCGTAGAAAGCCCAAGTGAACATTTACTTCCCTATTATGTCTTAGAAATGAACTTAAACGTCACTAATAATAGCATCAGTTAAAAACATAAAGTCGAGAGAACATATTCTCCAGGGTCACCACTATGGCATATTTGTCTTCTGCTTAATTTGCCCTCACTGTGTATTATTAGGAGTTAACACTGTAGTTTTGTTTAATAACTGGCTTCACCACCCATGGCTGACTCCAAACTGATCACTCAAGCCTGCTGATGAAAGTCCTAATTCATCCTTGTTAGAGCAATTAGGGGGAAATTGGATAACCGTGCCTCTTCTTGCAAAGGTCTATGTGCAGCTATAGCCTATCCCCCAAGAGGTTAAACAAACGCTCACTTCGGCTGCAAGTGAAATAGATACTTTCCTTGTAAGTGAGATAGGACCAAATTAATTTAGACTTCAAGAAGTTTTTAAGTGGGAGCTGGAGCTCAGCTTCTATTCTCCTCCTTGCTCCGTTCCTCTCTCTGCACACGGCCAGGTTAAATGTCCTCTGCCATTAGAAATCAATTATGATTCCCTGCTATACTGCATATGCTATTGTGGTAGGAGCTACACCTCAGCATACTGACTTCGGCTGCCTTTTCTTCTTGCCCTTGACATTCGAGTTGTAATTTGAAAGTGGAAAACTTCTCAGACCATTACGACACATCCTGTCTCAGGCTGATTACATTGGCCTGATGGGAGTGTAGCCATACATGGCTTCGTTTCCTACTGGGGAGGGGGTGTCTCTACTGCAGGTGGATTTAACCAGACTGGAAAGGTTCAGGGACTGGAGAGAGGGTTACAAACAGCCTGGAGACTAGGGGTGGGAGAGGAAATGCCCAAGTTAGATAAGGCATGACGAGAGATGTCTGCTGGGTCATGGCGGAGTTGGTATGGACCCAGAGAACAAAGGAAAACAAGAAGCAAGTGCCCCCGAACAAAGTATCATGAGATTTATAATCCCTGCACCAACGTCTCTGCTAATTTTGCTGTGAGCCCTGGGTGTGTCATTTGCTCTCTTGGGTCTCTTACCTGTTTTCTTATCTATTAAATGAAGCGTTTGTGATCTCAAAAGTTCCTGCTGATTCTGTAACCATCAGGAATGCTTTTTGCCACAAGTTACAGAACAAATGGGTTTGTTTGTGCCACAAGAAATCTAGAGATGAATGGCTCTTGACATTAGTTCAATGGCTTATATTTTCCCAAGATCAGCACCTCTGCAGTTCTTTGGAGCTTTTTCTCATCTTGCCACCCGATGGTCACCAAGGTGGCGGTTTCCTTTCAACCATGACACCCACGTTCCACACCTGAACAAAGTGACAAGCAAAGAACCTCCTCTTCTGGAGGCTGTGTCTTTTTTAGGAAAGAGATGCTCTCCCTGCAGATTTCCACCTATACCTGGTTTCCCTTGAACAGGCGCTTGGTCACCAGTGGAAACAAGAGAAGCTGAGAAGTGTTCCATTTTCTAGTCTCCGCAGAAAAAGAGGCAAAGTAGGAGCGTCTGGGTGGCTCAGTCGGTTAAGTGACTGCCTTCGGCTCAGGTCATGATCCCAAGGTCCTGGGATCGAGCCCCACATCGGGCTCCCCACTCAGCGAAGAGCCTGCTTCTCCCTCTCCCTCTGCCTGCTGCTCTGCCTACTTGTACTCTATCTCTGTGTCAAATAAATTAAAAAAAAAAAAAAACTTTAAAAAATAAATTAAATTAAATTAAAAAAAAGAAAAAGAGGCAAAGTAGAATGGTGCTGAGATGCGTGCTAATCAACCAATGGTATCTGCTACGGGCTTGGAAGCTTGGAATGGGCTATCTCACCTCAGCTTGCCCGTCGCTTTGTCTGTCTCAGACACATAGACTAAAGGAGTGACTAAGAATTGTTACTGCTCGTAAGCATTCCTGAGTCTTCTCCTTTTCCTGCCATGTTGGAGCAGGTGCATCGGGTACAGCCCAATAACTTGCTCTGGCCAGTCACATGTACCCAGATATGACATGTATCCATTCCAAATGAAAGCATTTATGCGCCAGCGTGCGTTCTTCATTTCTCCTCATTGCCCCACCCCTACATCTAAAGATGTTCCAGATGGCAGAAGCTCCATCAGCCTGGGTCTGAGGTGAGGACGAAATGCAGCAAAGCCCCCGATGGCAGGTGAGGGACACGCAGAAGGAGTGTGACACAAGGAGTTGGTAGTTATCATAACATAACCTATAGTGTCTCCACTATAACAGATAGGCAGGGAGGATACGCTTATTCTCGAAAATTCCACAACTCTCATCAGGCCTCCGTCTAAAGTCCAGCATCTACAGCTTGTGGTCCTGATTTGAATCATTTCTTTGGCTCCTTCCTTCTGCCCTGCAGTCTTTTTTCTTTTTTTAAGATTTTATTTATTTATTTGTCAGGGAGAGAGAGAGATCACAGGTAGGCAGAGAGGCAGGCAGAGAGAGAGAGAGAGAGAGAGAAGCAGGCTCCCTTCTGAGCAGAGAGCCCGATGTGGGGCTCGATCCCGGGACCCTGAGATCATGACCTGAGCTGAGGGCAGAGGCTTTAAACCACTGAGCCACCCAGGTGCCCCTCTGCCCTGCAGTCTTAAGAGCTCCCCGAACGACCAAGCACTACACTAGCCATGGAGACACAGTGGCCAGAAGTCTGCTGAGATGACTGCCTCTCAGAGCCCCTCAGCTTTGTGCTGTGATGGTGCCACACGAAGGTATTCCTTTCGGCATCTTTCTGTGAGGTTTCTCACGGGCTCCTCGAAGGAGGCAAGAATGGGGGTGTTTCCCAGACCACAGCACTTGAAATCATTTTTGTGCTACAGCAAATCTGATAATGATAATGGCAATGGTTTTGTAACAAAGTTGCATGCGATCTATTACCACCATTATCATCATCATTACTGTCGCCTCTAATAATAGGTAACATTCAGGGAGCACACCCCTTGTGCTGAGGCCTGGAAACATGTAATCTCTTCTCACTGAACATGCATCTTTAAGAAGCCGCCGGGATAAGCAAGTCGTTGAAACCCCACGAAAAATGGATATTCCTCACTTATATATGCAAAGACAGGCAGAGTAGGGATGTAGAGAAGCGGTAGATTGGACATTCAGGAAATTCATTCCTTACTCATATACAGGCTAACCTCTGTGACCTAAACAAGGCTCTTATCTTTCCAGGGTTCTCTTTTCTCCAATTTACTATTAAAAAATAAAGGACATTTATATGCACTTAAGTCCTTCCTGTATGTTAATGAACCCAGGAAGACCAACTTTGACCTAGGAAAAATCTCCGTCATGGTCAGCGGGCCAAAGCCAAGTTCATGGGTGCGGTGAGTGACGTCACAGGCACCAATCGCTCTAGTTAGAGGAGGACAGGAGGCAGAGGATGTTTCTCCTGCCCTGTGGGAGCTATTCGCTTATTTGGAAGGACAGAAATGAACAGGCAAACAGGAATGGCTAAATAACCTTAGGCTATTTACTTGCAAATATGAACAGTCCTGTGGTGTGTGTTATGCAGGAACACGTCGGATAGGAAAGACGCAGCGGGGCTGGCCACAGCAGTTTACCAGCCTGGAACTCCTCATTTCCGGCTACAAACTCTCACATGTTATTGCACACATTAACACTTCATGTCCTTCCTGACACAGCTTGCTAACAGACTGAGCTTTGCCCAGTACTTGTCTTATACCTTGCGAGGCAGTCGGGATCACCTCGAAGCATTGTGAGGAGCCGTAGGCTTCCTCCCCATTCTCTGTTCCAGGGGCTGGCAGAGTCCATGAGTATACAGAACATAAGAGAGGTCAAGTTCCCTAAGGGCTTGCAAATACACTTAGAGGCCAGTTTCCCTTTGAAAGGGAATATGGGCAGCGTGATTTCTTCCTGGGATGCTGTTTTTCTTAATCTTTTTTTTTTTTAATCAGTTTTCCCATTCATATCTTTTTTAAGTTTAAAGATACCATGCTGCAGGGGCGCCTGGGTGGCTCAATGTGTTAAAGCCTCTGCCTTCGGCTCAGGTCATGATCTCGGGGTCCTGGGATCGCGCCCCAAATCGGGCTCTCTGCTCAGCAGGGACCCTGCTTCCCCCTCTCCCTCTGCCTGCCTCTCTGCCTGCTTGTGATCTCTCTCTGTGTGTCAAATAAATAATAAATAAAATATTCAAAAAAAATAAAAATAAAAAAATAAAGATACTATGCTGCATTTAACTGTCAAGTTCTCCTTGGTGTCCTCCAACCTGTGATCATTTCTTGGTCTTTCTTGTGTTTCACAACTGCGGCAGTTTTAATGAGTACTAGCCAAGTATTCTATAGCGCGCCCCTCAATTTGGATCTTTCAAATGTTTTTCTCAAAATTAGATCATGATGGGTTTTTTCTTTAAAGATTTTATTTATTTGACAGAGAGAAACACAGCAAGAGAGGGAACACAAGCAGAGGAAATGGTAGCAGGAGAAGCAGGCTTCCTGCCCAACAAGGAGCCCGATGCGGGGCTCAATCCCAGCACCCCGGGATCATGACCTGAGCTGAAGGCAGACGCTTAACGACTGAGCCACCCAGGTGCCCCCATGATGGGTTTTTGTAACGAATATCACAACAGGTGAAGTGTCCCTTAGTTATGTATCAGGGGATACATGATATTAACATGACCTATCACTGGTCACGTGAATGTGGCTCACACGGCTCAGGTGGGAACGCCCAGTTTCTCCACTATAAAGTTATAGTTGTTCTGTTTCTATCTAGTTCTGCTCTATTATTTGGAGGCTCAGTCCACACTCAAGAAGAAGAGAATTAAGCTCCGTCTCCACTTCCTACTTTACATATACTATTACATATACTTTACATATACTATAAGATTCTTTTGTAAGAAAGATCTGTTCCTTTGGCACCACGTATTTATTTATATTAGTATGAACTCCATTTGTTTTAGACTTTGGGTTATAATTCAATACTATGTTATTTATCTTCTTGCTCAAAGTGTTTTAGCTTCAGCCATCAAGAGTGCTTTCAGGACGACTCCTGTGCTCTTTTGATATGCCTCCATTTTTCTTCCTTTCTTCCTACCTCTGTCTCTCTCTCTCTCTCTTTCCAATGAGACTTTTCAGCACTTCCTAGCTGACACTATAAGATGCTCCAAGCTTACCTTGTATGTTCCCTGCCCCAGGCTTATCAGCAAAAATTTGTCCAAGGAACCCTAGTTCCTTTTATTGGAGAATGGTATATAGAAACCAAATTTTGTCCTGAGTGTGCTCCTTGATACTGGGACGTCATTGCCTCTAGACCATCTCAACAAACTCAGCTAAAAAATATATGCATGCATATTAACACATGTATGCACACCATATATGTATCTGTCTGTATATATGTGTGTATATCGATAAACCTGAGTTAATACCAATGCTTCTGGAACAAGCCCAGCACAGGATTCATTCTATCCTTCCATCCTTACTTACTGGGAACTTGTTTCTCTGACATTTTATTCATATCATCTAAAATCCATGTACTTATTTGCCCAACTCTTAACCTCATTTTAAGTCTCTCTAATCCTTGAGTCTCAATCGGGTCCCTACATATAATCTCTCAGATAAAGCACAGCTTGACTCTTTGTTTGACATCTGCCTCCCCTGCCATATTGAGTCACCTCAATGGCAGGACCAGGCTGACTTGCTCTGTTGTGCACTGTGCAAGGATTTACTAAATGAATGAAAGGGAGAAGTAAGAAGCCTAAGGCAATGGTTGCCTTCACATAGGTCCTTCCAGGCCAGAGTTCCATTGTACACATGGAAGGATGCCTGACCACTCTTCAGCACTCAATGTCATTACCCTGTTCTCCCATCCTCAGAGCAATTATCTGCCATTATCTCAATTGTTTTCTGTCTCCCCCTACTAGACAGTAAGCTCCCCTTGAGCAGAGACCTTGCCTGTCTTCTTTACCTCTGTATCCTAGAATAGCATATGATCCAAAGCAGATTCTTGATTTTAAAAATTGCTGAATACCAAAAACACTGCATTATTAGCTGTAAGCAGGCACGTTATTAAGATTATTGCTTTTCTTAAATTCTATCAATGTGGGTATTAACCAGACGTGTGCTTAGTGTGTTTATTTTTGAAACTTGTTTTGGTGACCTTATCATACAGGCATGTATCATACAAACAAAGAAAGATCAAAGTAAAACAGAAGAAAAGAAAAAATGAACAAAAGCCCTTACGAGCCAATGTTAGGCTATGAAAAGAAAATAACTTTTTACAGATGCAGGGCTTAGACGTCAAAGTTCAAGTCATTTACATCTGAGGTGGGGTTTTCTGACATTTTTTCTCTAATATTCTTCATAATTTTTTGCACAACATTGTCTGTGCAAACTGCTGGTTTATGCTCTTTCCCATCTGCATCATTTCCCACCTCCATCATCCATCTTTCCCTCCCACAAAACTTACGAAACTTAAGAAAAAATATAAATCATTCAAAACACAAACTAGCTGGATATTTGTTGGCTGACATAAAACAGGAAAAGGTTTGCCCCGGGGTGGGGATGGTGGTCAGGCTTGCAGATTTCCCCTGGGGAAGACTTCAGTCCTCAGTTCGACTCCAGAGTTGTTCTTTCTCGCATCATTGATCTGTAAATGCCCTCACTTTTAGAAATGAAGCTGGTGAATTTGGACAGTTTTGAGTCAACTTTAAAAAATTTTGGAGCATGCCAGGGTTTACTTCACCACTATTTTGAAAGACTTGTTTTCTACCCTAGGGGTGCATCGGGATTACCTCAGATCCTCACTAAAATATGGACTCCTGGACCTCACCCCAGACCGACTGAGCCAGACTCTGCAGAAGTTCAGCCTTCGAATAGAAGCTTTAAACCCAGTCCCCCAGGTGATTCCTAGGCCAGCAGCCCAGCCTTAGGCTGGACCAACTACATATAGTAATACTGTAAAAGAACTTATAACGGCACTGCTCAAGCTAAAATAAAACAATGTTTTCAAGAATTGGAATTCTGTTGATTCAAACCTCCAATGAATTATTTTTTAATATTAAATGTTGTTTTTTAATAATTAATTTTAAAATATTATTAAGTAAAGAAAGCCAAACTGGTTTCTTACTACGACCTATAGGAAGAACTATATTTCACATTGCGTTCCAGTGTACACACACATACGTACATGTACAGGCACGTATATAAACAAATAGAAAAATCGCAAAATTCTCTGAATTGACTGAGCCCGGTTAGCTCATTCAGTTAAGCATCTGCCTTCCAACAGGTCATGATCCTGGGGTCCTGGGATCAAGCCGCAACCTAGGCTCCCTGCTCAGCAGAGAGTTTGCTTCTCTCTCTCTCCCTCTGCCTGCGGCTCTCCCTGCTCGTGTTTGCTCTCTCTCTGTGTCAAACACATAAATAAAATCTGTTAAAAAAAAAAATGAAATTCACAAAACAATATAAAGTAAAAGTGCGATTAATATTAATCATGATTTTCATATGACCAAATTTCAACTATCAAATAAAATACAGAGATCATCCCCCAAAAAAAAATGCAAGAATATTCTAGTAAAAAAAAAAAAATCCGTAAATATTGATTTTGTGACCCACTAAGGAGATGCAGTCTATGGTTTGAAAGATACTGAACTACGGGCACCTGCATGGCCCAGTCAGTTAAGCATCCAGCCTCTCCTTTGCAGCTCAGGTCATGA
>CM053613.1:72680704-72726138 GCA_028646535.1 Procyon lotor
TAAATAAATAAATAAATAAATAAATAAATAAATAAATAAGGGACGCCTGAGTGGCTCAGTCAGTTCAATGAGCTTCTTTTGGCTCAAGTCGTGGACTCAGGGTCCTGGGATCAAGCCCTGTGTGGTCTCCCTGCTCAGTGGAGAGCCTGTTTCTCCCTCCCCTCTCCCGATCTTCCTCATTCTCTCTCTCATGCTCTCTCGCAAATAAATAAATAAAATCTTTTTTTTAAAAAACTCAAATAAATAGGGCACCTGTGTGGCTCAGTTGGTTAAGCGACTGCCTTCGGCTCAGGTCATGATCCCGGAGTCCCGGAATCAAGTCCTACATCGGGCTCCCAGCTCTGCAGGGAGTCTCCTTCTCCCTCTGACCTTCTCCCCTCTCATGCTCTCTCTTTCTCTCAAATAAATAAATAAAATCTTTTTTAAAAAATCAAATAAATAAATAAAATCTTAAAAAAAAAAGAAAGAAAAAGAAAAATACACTGAACTAACCCAGCCCCTGTATCCCTGCATGTTATTCCAAGCATCACGAAGTACTTAAAAAATATCAAAACTGCATTTAAAAAAAAAAAATTCAAGATTTAGAAAACAAGCTCAAATTCCGAGATGAATTTTCTTTCAGATTTATGAAACTACTTCAGGCACTTTTGATGGAAAGAAACATACCTGCTACGTTTGTTCAAACTACTATTAACTTTTTAACTCTAAAAACTCACAGATCTCTCACCTCCCACTATGGTTTTTCTTTCTTTCACGGTTTTTCCTGCTACTTATTTCATCTCCCCCCTCAGTTTGGACTCTCCATTTTCAGGTCTCATCATCTCTGCAGAGACCCACGTAGAAAGTGACTAGAGCCATACGTTGTAGACGCACGCGATGACTTATGCTGTAATAAACCATGTTCTCCGCTGATGTCCATCGCACGTTGTGTTTTCTTGTGGGTGACTCATTTCTGAAAAACAGGCAGCAATCTCCCTTTTGATGTCACCTATCTGCTCCAGAACTCTGCCGAATTCCTACCTACTCTGCAAAGTCTTAACCGAACAGAATCTGTCCGAACAGACTATCCTGGACACAAATCTTTTCCTGTTCAAACGCTCTCCTGTGCTCCTGAATACTCGCTAATGGTGCTCGCCTGCCTGCTCACCCTTGCTTCTCCTAGCTGCCCTTCTCATTGCCAAGTCCATGGGACCACGGACAATAACTTCACCTCGATGAATAATCGTATCAGAGATGCTGATACTGATGATGATACAGTAAATGTATTTCAATCCTTCCTCCTGCACCTTGGGACATCCCAAGCTTACAAAAATACTATATATACAGGGGTGCCTAGATGGCTCAGTCATTAAGCGTCTGCCTTGGGCTCAGGTCACGATCCCAGAGTCCTGGGATCGAGCCCCGCATGGGGCTCCCTGCTCGGCGAGAAGCCTGCTTCTCCCGCTACCATTCCCTCTGCTTGTGTTCCCTCTCTCGCTGTGTTTCTCTCTGTCAAATAAATAAAATCTTTAAAAAAAAATACTATATATACAGAGACTCATTATTTTAGACTAGAGGAAATGGGGGGAGCATTCTTTAAAATCTGAATTAAATACATAGGATAGAGAAGTTCAGCTTAATTTTTCAATACAATTAAGAATAAAACCCGAGTTTAAAAAAATTATTGTCGAATACAGATCCTAAGGGACCTGTTTTAACATAAGTAAGTGCTATATGCTTGGCAGTTCACATTTGATCGTAAACCAATGTTAAATGCCAATTTTCATCAATAGTAATGGAAATAGCTAACTTTTATTAGATGCTCATTGTAGATTGCTTTATTTAAGCCTATCTACAGTGCACTATAATTACACCCATTTACAGATTCGAGGCTGAGATGTCAGGATGTGACCAACCCTGGGGCGCCTGAATGGCACAGCTGATTGAATATCTGACTCTTGGTTTCAGTTCAGGTCATGATCTCAGGGGCGTGGGATCGAGCCCCACATTGAGCTCTGAGCTGGGCACAGAGTCTCCTTGGGATTCTCTCTCCTGTCTCCCCCTGCCCCTCCCTCTTGTGCTCTCTCTCTCTCTCTCAAAATAAATGAACACATGTTTTAAAAAAATGCAACTTGCCCAGAGGTGCGTAGCTACGGCATCCTGGGGTGCACAAGCCCTAAATTCAGAGCCGGTGCTCTTAACGTCACTTCCTAAAACTTTATTTATTCTATTAACTTGCTTTGAAACCCCTGTACAAATAAACTGAATTCCAAAGCTTTATCTAAATCCTGAAGGCTTTGGAAGGGGAGGGGGCACAGTTGGGGTTACTATAACTGCCTTGGGACCTAGGAAATGAAGGACAGACTTGCTAAAAATGGCGCCATCATTTCAGGCTTTGAAAACAATTCCTCTGTGAACCTTTATTTTCGACTTGTATAAATATTCCCAGATCAAATCTGTGGGAATCCCACTAGCTCCCACCTCACTTTGACTCAGAAGAGAGTCATTCTGGAAAGTTCCAGCCGAAGTGGAGGTGCCCTCTGTGAGTTATAGGCCTGAGAAAAATTAACGTGTTTTGGTTTGCTTGTTTTGTTTTGTTTTGTTTTGTTTTTAAAAAGTCAAGACCTTTTTTCCCCAGCTCACCATAAGTCACAAATAGCTTTTCTTTCAAAGTTCAGCCTTGTCAGGCCGTTAATCCTCCATGAGGAAAAGTGCATGTGATAGGTTTGGAAAGGTTTAGCTTTCAAATAAGGAAGTTATTAACTTTTACATTCTTGTTTGGCACCTTCTCAATGGTTCTAGAAGTCTCTGGGGGACTAAGAATCCCAGGAGCTCCAGGACTGGGGCAGCTACAAAAATCTTTTCCTCTGTGATCACCTACTCTTTGCTCTCTACTTTCTCCTTTAGAAGAGAAGGCACCCTGGACAGGGAAGTCACTGCAGGACACAGGGCAAGGGAGGAAAGGAAGTAAACTTCAGAAAGGACACTCGGGACTGGCCAGCCTCCTGGGATGGAGGCAGCCTAGACCGGGGAGTGTGGCAAGCAAGTCTCACAATCAGATCCAAGAAGATATCTGCTCACGGAGGCTGAGTAATCCAGGCGTCGAATATCTTCAGGCGTATTACCCTCTAGCTTCATTATGCATTCGTTCATCAGGATATTACTAAACAGACTTTCCAAGGCTGCTCTAGAAGGCGTATGGAAAACAACGGGGACTTAAAATCAGAAGACCCGCTTTTGAACTTCAGTTCCCGTTTAAGTCAACATTCCCGAGCTGGTGTTTCCTCACCTATAAGATTGGGATAATAAGATTTGTATGAAATTAGGGGCGCCTGGGTGGCTCAGTCGATGAAGCAGCTATGTTCTGCTCAGGTCATGATCCCAGGGTCCTGGGATCCAGTCCTGCATCAGAATCCCTGCTCAGCGGGGAGTCTGCTTCGCCCTCTCCCTCAGCCTGCCACTCTGCCTACTTGTGCTCTCTTTGTCAAATAAATAAATAAATAAATAAATAAATAAATAAATAAATAAATATCTTACCAAAAAAGATTTCTATGATATTAGTAATAGCAGTGTTTATTAGATGCTTACGATGTGCCAAGCACTGTAGGGATTTTTTGCTGTTTTCATTTAATCCCTAGGCAACCCTCAGAGGCACACACTGTCATTATCCTCACTTTCCAGGTCAGGAGGCTGAAGTTGACAGAGATGAGATAACCATTTGCCCAAGAGAACAGAGATCATTTCCAGGCTAGGACAGCTGAGAGCCCATCCACATAGCCATGGAACACGGGGCCTCCTGAGGTAACAAATACGAGAGTGTCTTGTAAATTCTAAAGGGCTGCACAAAAGCCATTCTTTTTCAATATGTGGCATCCTGAGTAGAATTCCAGACCCCTGAAGTGACCTCAAACTAAACCCAGCAGTGCAGGAGGAACCATGAGCCCCTGGCAAATGATTTTGTGTGACACGGTGCTTCTTAAACTTCAGCAGACTTCTGAAGAATCACACGGAGAGGTTCCTAAAATATAAACGATTGGGCCCCAAGCCCAAAGTTTCTGCTTCAGTAAGTCTGCAGTGGGGCCCAAGAATTTGTATTTGTCCCAAGTTCCCAGATGGAGCCGATGTTGCCAGCCAGGACCCGACTTTGGGCACCACTGGTGTTGTGGTTTAAACCATGGGTCTTGGCACTGGAAGTCTGTCTTGCTCCTTGCTGACTTAAGTTCTTTGGGTCTCAATCTTCTCATCTGCAAAATATAAAGAATACTAATATCTACGCTGAAGACTTTCAATGAAGGTAGAAACTATAAAACACCACTAGACTCCGATCTGGAATATAGGAAGCATCATGGCAGCTACCGTGGGGGTGGGCACCCAGTCTTCTGCACACCCAGCTTTGTATTCTTTAAGGAACTTAACCATCGAATCCTGAAGGAGTTCAGTAGACCATTGTAATTTTGTCTTTTAAAATCTGTAATTTCATTTTTCATTGAAAGGTGGATGAAGTCATACTAACATGTTGTATCCATCAGGGTCTCAAGAGGAAACAGATGGTACACTCAAAATAGGAAAGTTCTAGGAGGGTTTATTTACAAAGGGACTGTTTCTAATGTGTGGGTGTTGGGGAACCACAAGGGATAGTACAGTAACCTGGAGCTTAATAGTAGGTAAGTTGATATTACTCTGAGGCCGGAAGGAATCAGAAAGGAAGAAGCAGTTATTGGAGCTGTGGTGTGAAAGAGTATGAAAGAACTCTTTAGAGTGTGCTGCCTTGAAAGTAGTGATCTGGGATCAAGGAATACAACCAGTAGACTACCCAGCAAGGAAG
Source organism: Procyon lotor (assembly GCA_028646535.1). Classification (NCBI taxonomy): domain Eukaryota; kingdom Metazoa; phylum Chordata; class Mammalia; order Carnivora; family Procyonidae; genus Procyon; species Procyon lotor. Next base: position 72,685,509 of record CM053613.1, read on the forward strand.
AAAGCCCAAGGAATTAATATTCACTCTTCTCCCTCCCTCTGTCACCTTCCAGAGCTCCTAGCTAAGTGCAAAGTTGGACTTTGTTCAGTCCAACGTTGACCAAACCCAGCTGCAAGTCAGAGGGCACGGGAACAGGATGGATCTCACAGACATGTGTTGGCATATATGATATCATTTAATCGTTCTGCCAGCCCTACTGTCTGCCCACCATACAGGTGAAACAGAGTTAAACTAGGGTTAAACTAGTGTTAGTAACTTGCCCAATGTCACACTATTTGGAAGTGGTTGGGTGTTCAAAGCCAGATCATCTTATTCTGGAAACTGTCCACTCATCGACTATAGTAGAGGAGGCTTCTGGAGAGAAATAAAAGAAACTGAAATGTCTATTCTTGGTTAGGAGAGAAACAAATACTGTAAATGGTGGATATTATCTAGTAGTGGAATCTAGGACCTCAGTGACCTCAATATGTCTTTTTAAGTTTTAAAAATAAAAATAAAAGGAAACAACTTTTTCTGTACACCACTATTATAAGCTGGTAAAATATGCATATGGCAATTGATAGAGTTGGCAATAAGAGGACATTAGGATGATGAATGATTTTCTTTTTATTTTCCCCATTTCCGGAAGTTCTCTAACAAGGCCAGATTGAACTCATATCTTTTAGCATAAAAGCAATCAAATAAAAATTTTAAAAATAAAGTAAAATGAAAGGTGAACCAGACAATCTCTAAGTTTCCTTGAATGTTTTATGAGCCGACAATCTTGATGTCAATATTTCTATCTCTCCCCTTTTAATATTAAAGCCATCCTACTAGTATGAATAAAAGTCCAGAGAATCCGTGTCAAGTTTGTAGGTCCCATTCTTTAAAAAAAAAAGGAGGGGGTAGAAGGGGTGAAATGAAAGATGAAGGGCAAAAATGCAATGAAACCTCCTCTGGCTACTTCTGATCCATCTTCTGTAGCATTTCTATGACTTTTAGAAAGGTCATAGAAATTTAGACTAGCTGGACAAAACTGATATGGGGAGATAGCGTGCTGTGGAGGCATCCCTGATAGAAGCTGTCATGGGAAGCTTGGTTCTTTTTTTTTTTTTTTTAAAGATTTTATTTATTTGACAGAGAGAGAGAGAGATCACAAGTAGGCAGAGAGGCAGGCAGAGAGAGAGGGGGAAGCAGGCTCCCTGCTGGGCAGAGAGCCCGATGTGGGGCTCCATCCCAGGACTCTGAGATCATGACCTGAGCCGAAGGCTGAGGCTTTAACCCACAGAGCCACCCAGGCGCCCCGGGAAGCTTAGTTCTTGACATGAGAGTTGGAGTGTCGCCATGATGGGTGCCTGGCTTGGTGTGTGGGCATCACTAACAATGGCCGCAGGTTCTGGAAAGGCTTCCCAAGGAGGTGTGGTTTGAGATGGACCTGAAGGGATGGATCCAACGTTACATAAGTGAGACACAAGCAAGAGAATTACAAATAGCAAGACCAGCACAAATCAAGAAAGGAATGAGGCCAAAAGTGTGGGATGAAGGATTGGCGCCACTGGAAATGCTCATATAATGTTTGCAGGCGATGCAAGGGAAACAAAGTCAGAGAGATTGGGCGGCGCCATATTGTGGAGTAGCACGAAAACCCCAGCAAAAAGTCACTGGAGGTAATTGAAGAGAATATCTGTGCTCCAAGAAGAACATTGAGACAAAATGTGAAGACCATATCTATGGGGAGATAGTTAGGAGATGGGGAGACCAGGCAAGGTGATCTCACTGATCTTAGCGGGAAGAAGGATGTCCTGAACCAAGGAGGCCAAAACTAGAATAAGAGATAAAATCTAAGTGTTTTGACAGCTTCCGTATGTGTCACCATATTGAGTGACATCGTTTTACAGTCAAAAGCCATCAAGAAGTGGACATGGAGTTTACAGGACTGAACTCGGCCTGTGTTATTCTCAGTGTGGCGCAAGGTGAGAGAACATTTGCCAGTAGCTAACGGACAGGTAGGTAAATTCTCACCAAAGGAGATCATACCGGCAGGAGCCAGTGACCCAGGATGTGACTGGTTAATGACAGACTTCGGATTCCCCAGAAGGCAATGACTAGGTGAAACCGACCAGGAGGTAGAGTGGAAATCCAGTGTACATTCCTCTACCTTGACACTTAGGACTGCCTGCAGCTGCGAGGGTCCCTGAACCACCACTCACTTGGAATTCAAGTTCCGCAAACCTGCAGCCATATTTAAAATTGCTCCCCACACAAACAGGCCCTTAGAGCAATTAAAGTCCTGGGCCTCTGCTCCCTGGCTGACTAATTGGCCAACATGCAGCATGTGGCGTTGGGAGTCTAATTGCTCAGGGGGCAGCAGGCTCTTTAGGCCTCCTGACCTAGATCTCTAGCAATCTCACCACACAGAGAGATTGTCCAGGCAGCACCATCTCCGGTGAGCACGCGGGCCCAGAGAGGCCCCGTACATCATCCATCAGATGGAGACCTTGCTGCCCCGTACTGTGGGAGGCAGATGTTTTCCTTTTTAATTGTTGAAGATTAAGGTTTGCAAACGAAAAAATAAAAACACCTCCCCTTGGCAATTATGGCCAATCAAATCACAGGCTTGGGGAAGAAAGATGATGGGTATCTCCTCCCCTCTCCCTGTGAGTCAGCCGCCCTCCCCTGAGCTCTGGCGGCCTCCCCACGGGATTGTGTTTTCCTCCAGCACCCTCGTTCTCTCCCGTGGTCCCTCCCAAGACAGCCAGGGAGGTTGGGCACTTTGTCCTCAGGAAACTTGTGTCAGTCAAAAAAACCTATTATTTCAATGTCCCTGTGGTAAGCACCGTGTTAGACACAATGAGGGATAAAAGTGGAGATTCGAGTGTTAGATCACTGCTAAATGAGAGAAATCAGGGAAGTCAACTTTGAGCTGCACTTCAAGACTAAGAAGGATTTTAACAGGCAAAGATGAAAAAGAGGACGCTCTTCGGGAAAGAAATCGTCTACGTCAAAAAATAACAGGTGAATAATGACCGGTCATGTTGGGGGTCCAGTATGATAAGCCAGATTGGGAGCATCACGTGAGCAATGATATGACACTTACGCCTGAATTATATGAATAGATAAATAGCGAAATCTTGGATTGTTTGCATGACTGATAGAACAGGAATAACCCTTTTTGTATTTTATGGAAAATGTGCATGATCTAAAAATGCTTCAGAGAGTTAACTTGGTTGCAGAACAATGTGCAAGATCCAATTAGAATTTAAAACACACACACACATATACACAAATTCTAATTGTCCTATAAAAGGAAAGAATTGATTTATCAGCAATTGTTCCTAATTAGACAAGTCCACTCCACTGCCTGGCCAGCCAGCTGGAGGACACAATAATCTTTACACATCCACACTTGGCCAAATGAGCTACAGTTCATTTTAAATTTCCAAGTTTGATTTGAAAATATATACACCCCTTTGGATCTAATGAGATACAATCTGAATGATAAATACCAGTTGATTAATGGACACAGGGCTTCGGTTTAATAACAGTTTAACAAAAAATTATTTGGCTATTGTTAAATCTTAATAAATGTTTTAAATAATAAATTGGCCTGTATTAACTGCTGGCTATTAGCTCTGTTTTTTGTTATTATCTGGTAATATAGCACTTTAGATTTAATATGGCATTTATCATTGTTTACTTTCACAGTTATTGCTTACACCTAATGCTGCATTTGTATTCCTCCAGATTTTCAGAGTTCTCTTCTAATATCGGTAATGACTTCCCTCTTTTTCTAAGCCTCTGATGACCTCCACCCGAACACAGCTGTACCAGTGGGCTTATTCAAGTATCTACCTACTCAAGTGAAGAATCTGCTTCCAGAATGCTGCCAGACTCTTATCTTTCTAGGTCATGGTTGTGACTTGGTTTCCATTTCAATGATGCTTCAAGACTTAGTGCAACCTGTGAGTCCTTCAGGTGACAGAAACCTCTTGAAGGGACTTCTGCATGATACTCACCATCAATGTGAATTCCTCTTCTGTCTTCTTATTGTGATGAGAGTGTTGAAGAGCACTTTTAATGAGAAAGAACCAGCGGCATCACAGCAGAGAAACGGGCCCACAGTCCACATGACACTAGATCTGATGGGGCTGGATCCCAGCCCTCTCTTGGAGCATCTTTTCTACTTGAACCCTTAGAACAGGTCTCGGCTCCTTTAAGAGCCTCCAGTGAGAATTCAATAATTGTCTCTGTGGAAAGTACGAGTTCCCCCTAGTGCAGCATGATAAATCTTGGATAATAATAGCTCTTTCCAAAATAATCCTTAGACAGAAGCAAAATCCAACTGAGAAGGTTGTTCAGAGTCAAAACGTGGGACCTGGATCTGTCTTTTATTTAGCTCTATAAATACATCGAGTGTTTCTTTTGTCACTGCTGTTGACATAATGTATTATTATTACTATTCAGCAATTACTCTCTTCATGCTTTTTTTTTTTTAAATTTCTTGCCAGGTGTTCATTCAGTTGGCCAACTGTCCATTTTTAACTCTTAGTCTTCTGCTTACCAGATGGTAGTTCTAAGCCTCTCCACTTTGGCTACCAAGAGTCAATACCAAATTTGGGGAGATTTCTAGAAATATTATCATAAGATGGGTGGAGCAGATCCAGGCTTCAAAATGGCCCTGATTTTCACTCCATGAGAGGGGGAATTATTAGGGACAGGTGTTTTCCTTTCAGACATAATCTCCATATTTGTTATGTCATTTTCAAAATATAGAACAAATTGAACCTTTTATGTCTATTCACAGAGACCCTCAGAATGATACCCAGCTCAGTTCTGACTATGATTCATTGTGATGGTTCATTTTGCGTGTGAGGTTACTGGGCTAAAGGATGCCCAGGCAGCTGGTGAACATTATCTCTGGGTATGTCTGTGAAGGTTTCTGGAAGAGATTACCATTTGAATCAGTAGAATGAGTAAAGCTCCCCCTCACCAATGATGGAGGTGGGCATCATCCAATCCCTTGAAGGTTCAAATAGAGCAAAAAAGCAAAGGAGGGGCAAATTTTTCCTCCTCATGGGTGGGGATGACCATCTTCTCCTGCCCTCAGACATCACAGCTCCAGTTCTCAAGCCTTTGGACTTGGGGACTTCTTGACATCAGTGGCCCCTCGGCTCTCAGGCTGAATTCCATGGGTCTCCTTCTTGCAGAAGGCAGGTTGTGGGACTTCTTGGCCTCAGTAACCAATGAGCCAATCCCTACAATAAATCTCCTCTTGTATATATCTACATGTATCCTATTGGTTCTGCTTCTCTGAAGCATCATGACTCATATACTCATTATCTTGGATTGGCTAGGATTGGTTACAGCGTGATTTACTTGGCAGAGACTTGGAAGCTTTACCAGCAGAGTGTGCAAACAGAGAGTGATTCACCATGCAGTTCACAATTGTGATGCTCATGAGCAGAAGGGAAGGGCAGAGAGAGAGAAGCAGACTCCCCACTGAGCAAGGAACCCAATATGGGACTAGACCCCAGGATACTGGGATCATGACCTGAGTCGAAGACAGACGCTTAACTGACTGACCCACCTTGGTGCCCCATCCTCGACGTTTCTACATTCCAAGATCCCCCTGCTGTCTCAGGTGGCACAGCTACCCCATAATTCACCAGGTCAGGCCCATCATCGGGCACTTGAAGCACAAAACCTAAGTTTCTAAGACCCTGGGTTATTACCTCATCTACAAGTTCATGCTTTGCTTCTTTTTTATTTATGGGACAAACCAGAATCATAATTCTATTTTAAAATATCATAAGGCAGATTGTTTCATTTTCCTTCTTTAGAGTGTAATTATTCCTAATTCCACAGTTACTTTGCAAAGTGACAGTGTAGTGATTAAGAACACTCACTTTTAGAAAAATTTTTCCTATCACCAAACTATAAAAATTTAACTTCCTCCAAAAATTATGACGTTGTTGGGTAGTTTTTATTAGACAATTTTGGGGACTTGAAAATTCTTTGTGACTAGTTCTCCCATACTCCAGCACATATATAATTATAATTAATCGCTTCTCTGCTCATTTCCTCTTTCTCTGGAAGGAAAGAAATAGTTTGGGGAAAATAAGAACAGTAGGACAAGCAGGGAGGGGGCCTTGTCTATGTTAATCGTATGGGGCTGACAGCCCATGTAAGTGCACAGTCCATCGTTTCAAATCCTGGCTGAGCTGGGTGGAGCTATAAGACATAGGCTAGGAGAAAGGCCATGGCATTGCATGACTTCAAAACCAGCAATCAATACCTCTCTCTCCCCCCCCCTCTGTCTCTCACACACACACACTCTCACACACACACACACTCTCACACACACACACACACACACACAGGGATTAGGAAATAAACTAGCCCAGAATGTGTCACGAGGCTAGATGATACATACTTTATAAGCATGTGAGTTGGCAGACCTGTGCCCTCGACCTTCTCTGAATCCCAAGTCAGATCTAAATCTAAAGTCAAGGAAGACCTGGTAAAACAAGGAGTCCAATCACTCAGGTGTGTGTCCCTTCGCAGCCCTAATATTGACTGTGCCCACTCATGGTTTGGAAAATCGAGCTGCAGGTCTGGAGCCTCACCCCGATGTGAGCCTGTGAAGGAGCATGAGGGCTAAGATTCAGAGGCCCAAGGAGCCCATGGCCTGAGAGGAGTAGACATGCCTGGTCATTAGCCTATTCCCATCACCACAATGGAATCAACCTGTTTGGGGGCAGCTGTTGCGGGTAAAGGAAGAGACCAATACACCCTATTTATTCAATACAGTAGAAGTCCTATAGAAAAAATACATAGTCTGGCATCTGATGGAGACTGGAGGGATGAATAATTCCACAGACTTGGGGTTCTTAATTATCGGAGGCTCCATGAGATCTGGTTAACCTTCCCTTCATTATCTCTGACCCCAGCTTTCTGACTTCAGACAATGGAATCAGAAGCTGAAAGCTGGATGAAAGGCCGGGGGACGCATATCCTAAGACGATTTCTAGGAGGAAGTGCCAGAAAGAGCTTGTGAAGCCTCCGTTTTAGCAAGCCCAAGAGGTAGGATAATAATAGCTCACTGCTGTACTTGTGTGTGTGTGCGCGCGCGTGCCAAATGTGCTAAGTGCTTCTTAGACATTAGCTCATACAGCCTCCTGGTTCCCTGGTGCAGCAGGTGAAAAGCTCTGATGCCATTCCCCGTGCATTGAACATCAACAACCAAAGTGGATGAACCTCAGAGCAAGTCACCAGTGCCAAGGGAGTTGTTTCCCTGGGCAACACCAAGATCTGACCAACAAAGGTGGACTCAATCTCAAATAGTTCCGAGTGAAATAGACACACTGGAAAATGGAAGAGGGAGCCCTTCTTCTTGATCATCTAGCACTTCTAGGTCAGGAAAGAAAGTGTTATACATATGCCAACCATCAAGGGAAGAAAAGAAGGCAACATGGGCCCACGTTGGAGCTGGGACTACTGATGAAATCCTCGTGCCTTGGGCTTCAAGAACAGCCTTGGTGGAGGCTGCTGTGGTTCTTTTTTTAATGCCACAAATAAGCCTTGTGGGGCCCGTGGGCTTCTGTCTAGAACTGCTACCATGACTTCAACTGGAGTTAAGACTTCCATGGTTTTGTTTTTGAGACTCTGCAACTGCTCCCAAGACTTGGTCTCCCTTGGAGTCCTCCAGCCCTGCTACCACAAGGACAAACGCACGTCCCGGAAACTGCTGATGGCCCTCAGAGGTGCAGCTGGAGCCCCTAGACGTTCCGGGTGGGTGGCTGATGGCCTCCGGTTGGGAGGGCACACGTCTTCCCGTGAACTTGCACGCCGCGGTTCTTCCATTAACGAGCCCGTGGGTCAAACCGGGAGGCAAAGGTGGAGCACGACTGTGCACCGCCCCGGCCTCCCGCCTTAGGGTTGCGGAGGGGAGCCCGGAGGGCCCAGCTGGGCGGGGAGAGGTGTTCCCCCCCTGTCTCTCTGTCAAAAATAAAATAATAATAATAATAATGTTGATGATGAAAAGCCCATTATGGCTCGAGGGTGAAAATAACATTTTCATTCTGAAGTCTATATGAGACATCGAGACATCTTCCCGCAGAAAATGATGAACTTGCACATCGGGAAGTGAAAAGAGTATTTAATCAAAGCCTTTAAGAAGATCAAACCTAATCATGAGATGTTAAAAAAATATACAAAAGCAGATAAGAAGAGGTTTTGGCTGCATGACCAGAATCTGAAAATCAGAAAAGAGCCTTTTAGGTTCTTCCACGACGAGGGAAATATGTCATTTTTTTTTTTCTCACTCAGCAATCCAATTTACTCACTACAGTGGGGACGAGATAGGACTTAAATAGCATGGCCAGTCAGACAGCCTGGAAAACTGGGATGCTCTCACCAGGCTCTTGTTCTCCACATGGTCTGTTTTCAACTGTCCCCCTTTCCCTATTTTGACTCCTTTTATATATGATTCTTAAAGGAGGGAAAGATAATAGAGACATTCTAGAAGCTCTAAATGAGTAGGTCCTATGGAAAGAAATAACAAGGTCTCAGAAGGATGTGGGGGCCCATCCTGCTGGCCCTGGGAGAGGCCCAGGGTTCAGGGCTTCATCTTTAGGACCAGGCCAAGGTCACAGGCCAAGGTCACAGAGGGTCCCATATGGACAGTTGGATCCAGAAGCATGAAGAAAGCTTATAGAGTAAACAGGGGCGGAAACAACATCATTAGGGCAAGATCAAGGACTTCGGGTAGGTCAAGATTATAATACAGTGATGTGTGGTTGTGTTACCATTATTAATATGTCAGCATGATCGAGGAGCCTGGGTGGCTCAGTCGGCTAAGCATCTGCCTTCAGCTGAGGTTATGACCCCAGGGTCGTGGGATCGAGCCCCACATCGGACTCTCTGCACAGCGGGGAGCCTGCTTCTCCCTCTCCCCCTGCTTGTGCGTGCACTCTCTCTCTCTGTCAAATAAATAAATTTTTTTTAAAAAGTCAAATAAATAAATAAATAAGTCAGCGTGACCAAAGGACATCAGTACAAATGAAAGTGTACCAAGGACAGTGCACACTGAGGAACTATACCAAGAGCATTCACGGCGTGCCCAGTATCGCCTACACACATTTGTACATCATGTCTGATTCGGCCCAAAACCTCCCCGAGTAGACGTTCTTGACCCTCATTCTGCCCAGAGTCAAAAAGTTTAAGTCACTTGAACGGTCTAAGTCACAGCTGGAAAAAGGAAGACCTGAATTCCACCGCAGATCTGAGTCATTACAAAGGCTTTGCTCTTTTACTTCCTGAGTAATGCCCAACTCTTTTAAAACATGAACACTCCTTTCTATAACCACCTCCAAACACAGTTCAAGAACTTTTGCAGAAATGTAGTTCCACTTTCAGGTTGCAGTCTGCGGGCAGAAAAAAAAAAAAAAAAAAAATCCCGAGGAAAGCAAACATGAGCAATGGGCAAGACTTCACAGATTCTCACTCCCAATCCCATATAGAAAGAGGGTCAACTCGCAAATAGGCTACAAGGTGTAGCAGGAACCTCCATCCCTCCTCGCACCCCCTCAAGCTTCTTACCCTTTTGTAATACCCTCTTCTTCCAATGTGTGTTCCAGATGACCACTTTCCTGCCATTTACTCACCAGCCTCTGTTGATTAAGACAGGCGCTGGAGGTTTTTTCTGATTTCACGATCAGAAATCATGAGGCAATTTCCAGGGCTCCACAATCTGCTAGGAATGGCTCTGTGTCCAGTTTGATGGACAGGTAAACACATAAAATACACACACATCAAATCATTGCATATAAGGAATATATATACATATAGACATGTGACTAAATAGAAACATACAAACCATATATGATATAAACATAATAAACATTATGTATATTAACAATACTATTTATTATAGCATAAAAATGTACAGCATTACATGGCTAAGAGTATGGGGCAAATAGAGGAATGGTAGCCACATTAAGTTACTTAAAGGGGTTTTACTAATGGAAGGAAATGAGTTATAGGCTGATTTTGGATGGAAGAGAGAGAGAATAAAATGAACACTCCCACTGTTAAAAGTAATTATGTAGCAATTCAGGGAGAATACAGAACAGGAGTTTTGACATGTTTGCATTTTAGCTGAGGACAAATAAATAATCCACATTAACAGAAGAAAAACTAAAGGAAACAACATAAGGCATCCTATAAAATGCCACTAAGTTTTGTTCCCTCCATGACATTTTCTTTCTGACGACCTTCCAGGGGTGGGGTGGGGGTGGAGACAAAAAGCCCCAGAATGAAGGCAAGGCTTTTTCCCTTCCTTAGCTTCCTGTCTCCTCTTCTAGGTCATCCTAGGGAAGGCTAGCAGGGCACAAATACAGGGCCCACGATTCCTAACCCAACATCGTTTCGGAAGCTTCTCATATGCCACTCTTATTTGGAACAGAGTAAAGGTGAACGTAAGAGAAAGCACAATGTCTACATGTGCCTCTGTCTCTCTCTGACTCACCCTGTCACCTCTGAAGAAGGGAGTGAAAACAGGTAGCAAGCAGTTCTTTGGGGGTGGGGGGGGCTGGTTTGGCTTCGCCTTCTGAGAGCAGCAGGGCGTGTCCCTGAAGTCTGGAATCCCCGGAAGGACAGAAGCCTCTGCAACTTTGAGATAGCTTTTCTCATTCTCCTGAGAACAACTTGATCTTAACGATGAGCATGATTTTAGGATCAGCAAATATACCTCACAGGCTTAAAAACGTTCATCAGGAAGCCTCTGCCATTTCGGGGAAGTTGCCTTTAATCTTTTCAAATCATGTGTACATACAGAAGCACTTAGAGATTGTGGATCCAAATCCTGGGACACTGGTGACCAGAATGAGGAGTTCTAGATACCAGAATATTTAGGAAGTTGTTATCTCCACATTGCCTCTTGCTGCTTTTTCATCTCAGTAGCTAGATCTGACTTGGGAGAGAACATTACCCAGGTTTACCGAGCACCTGTCTGCATTAAATACTTGCACTCCACAATCTGCCTTCCAGGGACACAGTATCACTATCGTTATTTTATCAAGGAGGAAACGACAGTGCCTAGAAATCAAACAGCACACAGGGGTTTGATTCAAGGGCAGATCGCTTTGACCCACAGCCCAGACCACAAAATGTTGCCAAGACAAGAACACAGACAGCGTAAACAGGGGCCTGCCCTTCAGAAAGCCCATTCAAAAGGGTATGTCCAGAAAGTTTGGGTTTGAGGAGTCAAGCAACTGGCCTAGGCTGATCCACAATGTGGGAGCAGAACTGGAGGCTGAGCTGCTGGGGCAGGCAGAGCGGTGAGGCCGGCCCAGCCGCATCCCGGGCACCACGCAGTGCCCTGCTGGGTCCCATGAATGCCCACCTGACCAAAGACCCAGTTCCTTTGACTTTCTGCAAAATAAAGGGGTGGGAAACTGACCTTGGTGCCCCTTTCCACCCACTTCACCTTCCTCTCCATCCCTAGTCCTCCCTCCCCAACATGGATCTAAAAATCTTCCCTTATGTGCTTTCCCTCCACATCGAATTTCTTAGAGATACAAGGCCTTTGTTCACGCTCTTCTCTTAACCCTAGGTCTTCTTTTCCTCCTTCTCACTATTGCCCCTTTTCCTTTCTGTAACATTCCCTTACTTCTTGCTTTCATTTCCCATCCATTTTTCTCTCCTGAGATAGCAAAAGAACAAAAGAACAAGAATAGGAGTGATCCTTTGCATCTCCCTGAATGATTCATTATTTGAGTTTTTTTTTCATTATATTCTTTGAATGAGCTTCATAAGATCTATGGTAACTAGATACCCCATTTGTGTCAAATGCTCTTTTGATATGTTGGCACTGTCTCAATAAGCATTTCAGAGCATCTTCGTCCCTTTTCTTTCTGTCATAAGTCCAATGGTTGGGCTTCCAGCTGAAGAAAAGAGAAGAAAGGAAAGAGAAAAAAGATTTGCAGAAAGGCCAGCCCATTCAGAGGGCATGCCCTTGTATTCCCTGGGCTATTCAGGCTTTTGTGTTCCTTTGGGAGAGCGGGAGTGGGCAGGGAAGAAGGTCACAACATGCCACCCCAAAATATGCCTCTTTGGTTTGCCTCATTGATTACTTTGAGATGAAGACACTGAAGAAAATGCAGGTACAGGAAGGGCTCTCTGCTCGCCCCTTTTCTACCTAAAAGCAGGTTATGAAATTTCCCATGACACAGGTGCCCTCCCTGTTCCAGGAAGAGAAGTAACATTCTTATCGCCAGAGACTGGGAGTCAAGCACACACTGGATCTGCCCAAACAGACCTATCAGAATAATCCTGATCTTCAGCTAGTTTCCCCCACGTATTTCCTAGCCACTCTGCCACAATTTCCCACCCCTGCAAGCCTAAATCCCTTTTCCTTGGTCTTGCCACTTCTCCACAAATTTATCTTTCTTTGTTAAAAATGTATATAAACTCCCAGTCCTGACAGCTCTTACCGGCCTCCATTTTTCCTATGAAGGCTTCCTGTAATGCCACCGATTTCGAATCCAAGAGACCACCGAGGGGCCGATACCGATGCAAACACACGAGAGTTTATTTGCAAGCTCAATCTTGGGCCCAAGTATATCCGATACAGCGGGGTCGGGACTTGGACCCCTAGGTCAAAGGGCATAACAGTTTTATAGGGACCAGTGGTCACACAGAAAGTTGCATAGTCATGTCAGTCCACATGCAGGTGGCCAATTGAATTATAATTTGCCCCCATAGTAACCGTTTGAACTAACCTATTACTCTAGTCTGAATTGGCGCACAAGTTTGGCGGGTAAGGTAACTGTTTGAACTAGCCTATTACTCTAGTCGCAAGTTTGGCAGGCAAAAGGCCGGGTTTACATCCTATGGCAGTTAGGGGTTCCGCATTCCTATCAGCTAACTCAAACTGGTTCAAGGACCGACTAGGCAATGTTCTGACATTCTGTGACCTTTCTCAGGAGCAGGTCGTATAGGGGTTATATACAAGATGACAAGTGTAGCACAAAATGAAGTTAGCCTTGCTTTGCTCTCTCATTCCAGGGGGATATAAAAGTATTCAATATTACGTGCATGTTTTATGTGCTCATAATCTGTCTTTTGTGAATTCAATCCACGGGCCCATGACCGAATTAAAAGGGTAGAGGAAAATTTTTCTCCTCCCCTTCAGCAGCTGTGTGTAGGCTTGCAAGTGTATGCTCCACAGACTGGGAACGTCAGAGTTGGAAATGTATAGCATCACGCAGACCAACCCTTTCATTCTGGAGACACAGAAACCGAGACCCAGAGACACCAAGTGAGTTGAGGGAGATCACACAACCAGCTCGTGTTCACCCCGGGACTGGAATCCCAGCACTCTGCCTCCCTGTTGTTCAGGTTCTTTCCACTGCCTGACCCATCTAGAGATGGAGCTCGGAATCTTGCTGACTTTCCCTTCTGTAATCATTTTTGGCTCTATTATCCATGAATTTGTCTGAAGTCTGCTTGAAGCTATTTCTGTTTTCAGTGTCATGCTCCCGAGCAAGAGCCTGAAGCCACTGGGACCAAGGAAGAAGGGAACAGGAAAGGTTTTATTTTTGTACTCTCTCAGATTCATGACCTCTTTCCTTCTGAGAGAGTCAGAGGCCTTGCAACTTAGGAGAGAGAGCTAGGGGTGAAGCACTTTGTTTTGGAGGGGCCTCATGGCCAGCTGTTGGAATTTCCCAGGAAATGAGTTACTGTTCCTCCCGTAGATAGAAGCTGGCAGCAGACAAGGATATAAAAGGATAATCTGCTCTGACTGCCCATGACCTCCTGACTCGTTCTTACATTATAACCATCAGTGAGCTTAGAGTCAGAGTCAGGCATCCAGGTCACTGGGTGCCTCAGCTGTGGACTTGGGGCCAAACTCCCCAACTAGCCTCTGAATACTATGAAAACCAGCCAGCGCACCATCTTCTTTGGTATAAGACCCTAGGAGAGGCGAGAAAGAATACAACTCAAAGGTCCTAATTCCCAGCCAACCAGATCAAGTTCAGCTTTGTTTTGGAGAGGTCCACTTTGCTTTAGTTAGCGGTTCAGAATGGAGAGATTTTTGGAATGTCTCTTGAAAATCAAAAGTTGGGAATGGTCTTCTTTTTAATGAGCTCAGGCCCCTTCTGTTTCCCCCACAACGTGGCCTTTCTTTTTACCTCAAGGTCAATATAAAAGGGCTTTAGATCCCGGACAAAGAGATAGGAAGGAGATAACCACAGGACCTGGGGCTGAATTCTTTCTATTTAAACTAGGAAGATCCTAGCTGCCTGGGGGATTTGCATAATTAAAGGAGCCTATGGATGCCAAAAACCGGGGTGACCAGGAATGAGGAAGGCTACCTGGCCATCTGGTAGGGACTGCCACAATAAAGAGAGATGACAGGTCGTGCCCCAGGGAAAAGGACCAAATTGTTCCCTTTCTTCTTAAGGAAATTATCATTTCAACTTTGCTCTGTCTTCTCTGTGGCCATTTAGAGGAAGGAAGGCTCCCAATCTGCATTTAAATGGAATGATTTCAGGAAGCACAGAATAGAGTGTAGGCTTTTCACCCACCCCATCAGAAAAAGGCCTTCCTCGCCTTAAAATTGACAGCTGCTCTTTGCAAAGGCAGAGGGCAACACTCACCCATTTCCTGTGGCCCAGACAGACCAGGGCTGCCAGTGATTTGGTTTTGGGGATGGAGAAGGTCTTGTGCTCAAAGGAAAAAAATCAAACGCTGTCTGGAATCCCACCATTTAATTTAATTGAACTTCCTCCCATGTTGCTTTGATCTGGTTTTAAGCAGCAGATGTCCCAGAAGAAGGAAAAGTCTAACCTGTAATCAATTCTTTACATCTAGGTACGATGGGGGGGCTTCAAGGAAAGGTTTTCATTCCTCTAATAAATAGGTGAAAAGCAGCTCGGCCAGGCAGGTGCTGAGCTAGTTTCTGAAGATCCCACCTTGAACAAGGCAGACCCACAGCCGGGCTGTGGGCTTTGCTGTTCAGGGTTAAGGAAAGAAGGCACAAAATGGAGAAGGAGAATTTCAGCCTTTTGGCGGGGAAGGGGGAGCAGGAAAATGGATCTGGGGAGCAGTGAAGACATGCATTTATGACATTTTTATGATTCTCCATTTTTGTCACGGGCTAGTCCTGTCTAGGCTCCCTGCTTGACTTCTGGGGATATAAGGCACCCGTCCTGATCTGGCTTTCCCTGGAAGGAGGGAGGGACAAGAGCTCTTCCCATACACTAGGATTTTATTTCTAAGTCTCCTCCGCCCTCACACCCCAGGGCCAATTCGCTGCCCAAAGGAGAGTCCCATCTTCTTATTAAAATCTCCCCTCCAGTTTGCTTGGTCAGCACGTGAAGGACCGAGGAATGGGCCTTTTCATTAAGATTATTTCTATTTCCGACAGGCCCCCGGGTGGGTCATGGGGACGAACGCCTCAGTCCGGCACTGACTGATGTCATCCTGCCACCATCGGTCTTGGTAATTACTTTTTGGGCTGGCGCTTCCCACACCTGCCTTGCCTGTGGGCCCCTCCAAGCGAGGGGCCCTTGCTGACAAGGGAGGGACACACCATGAGGAGCCGGGGTGATGGCAGTTTGTGTGGGAGGCCCCCGGGGAGGCACCTCATCCTTGACTTTCAGAAAAGATGGGCTCACTGGGGAGGGGGTGGGGGACAGTGGCACACCTCTAACAGCCTGGAAAATTCACCCCAGAGACCCCCCTTCTCAACAGGACCATCTTCTCATATCACTGCATTTGCCTCCTGGAAAAGATCTTAATTCCATTCTTTCCTCCTGAGGAGTGAATTCTGAGTTCTGGCCTTGCTACACAGCCCTTGGAAACTACTAGAGGGCTATCGCAGAGTCATACATGGGGAAAAGCTCACTGCCAGAGGCTGGTGGAGTGTTGAGGACCAGAGTCCATTCGGAATGTCCCAGGAAGGTTGTCATCCTTGCCCGTCATCATCTGGCCGGTCATTGCAAGAATTATGATTTGCCAGGTAGCTCAGCAGAATTTCCGGGGTGAGGGTCAATGGTCACACGGATCAACATCCAGGCTGAAACACTCCCCATAGCCCGATGACATTGATTGGGCCTGCATTCAGGCAGGAAAGAACCTTATTATGATTATTTTTACTTAACAGCTGAGTTAAGCAAGATCCCAAGCACCAACAGGATTTTCCCAAGGCCCCTCGGGGTAGAAGAGGGGCTAGAATCCAGGTCTCCCCCGCCCTAAGGCAGGGATTCTAAAAATCCCTCATCCTCTCTGTTTGGCTTCGGTAATGAAGAGAAGCCAGGCTCACTTTCTGGGAAGAAGGAAGCCCCCTGAGGTCCTGCCTCCTCGGACCCACAGCTTCCTTGTCACCTTCCTTGGGCTGAGGTTGGTCGAAGCTCTATGGGGAGACAGTCGTCCTCTCTGAAGGGCCTTGATGGAACTTCTGCAGCAGCTTTTCTTTGGAACCAAAGAAGAGACAGTTTTCACAGTTGTTTCTCCTCCTACAAATGATCTGTGTCTCAAAACAGGTGCCAGAAACTCATGGCCGCCAAGCCAACTGTGTTTATGACCCGTCCATTCATTTTTGAGCTCCACACTGGTGTGGGGAGCTCTGGGGCAACTCTGGGGACCTAGTAGGGGACACAGAGATAAACTGGACCCACCCAGCCCACCAGGAACTTAGCACCCAACAGAGGTGATGGCAGCACCCGCCTCCCTCTCCAAGAGCTAATCTTTCCTGAGCAAGCTCCATCACTGACTTTCGTGCTTCACAGATGTCATGTCCTAATGCAGGGCAAGCCCACGAGGTCATCCATGTGTCCGAGCTGTGATTCAAAGCTGGTCCTCCTCTGGCCGAGCCACACTGAACATAGGCGACCAGATCGTGACGTCGGGTTGGGGCGTCGAGAGAGCACCGTGGTGTTTCAGAGAAAGAAACCATCTCTTCTGCTGTTGCCATGCCTGCTGGGTGGGTTTGGAGAGCTGCTTCCTGATGTCCCACCAAAATAGCCCGGCAGCTTCCTGAGGCCAGCTCACAGACAGGGTTGGCCTGTGTCCAAGAATAGGAAATATTTCTCACTCCCTGGTCTCCCGGGAGAGGAAATTCTCCCTCCTGTCCTCCCGAGGAGGAGCTCCCCAGGTTCCCTGCCTCCTGGAAGTAAGACAAATATTGCAACTGGGAGAGGCCTGAGAGATAGACTCATCAACTAGATCACACCCACCTCCCAATTTACAAAGAAGGAAACTGAGGCTCAGCTCAGCTTCTCATGGTCACAGTCAAAGGCATAGCAGCAACCCCAGCCCTGGCCGTCCGTGTTTCCAACTCTCAGCGATTTCTTCGTTGGAGCTAACCAGGGAAATACAAAGTCAGACTTCTTAAGGAGAGTGACTGGCTTTAGCACATACCATCTAGTAGGTCAAACCAGGGATAAATAGAGAAGCACTGATTTGGGGATCTTAGCTGCTGTCAATCTCACCTCTTTCCCAAGCCTGATACTCGCTGAACATCAGATTCTGAAAACTCCCATTTAAAGGAAATCTCTCTCGGCTGATTAGCGCTGTGCTTTATCCTAACCAACAGCCTTTATTGAACACACCCTGCTAAGCTCAAGGTCTCTGGAGAATTGATTGTACAATCCTTGCTCTCCCAGTCAAGGGACCGAATCTTTGTGAACACCTGGACTGGAATTTCTCTCGGCGATCTGGTTTCCGCATTCCCTCTTCTCAACCCCTTCGATGAATGGGCAGAGATGAGCAACCTGGGGATATTTTGAGGCTGACCAAATCTGGCAATCTGGGGTGTGTGTGTGTGTGTGTGTGTGTGTGTGTGTGTGTGAGAAATTAACCCCTGCTGCCACAGGTTTTATGAACGAGGACCCACGGTCACGCCAGATCTGGAGTTTGGAGAGGATGTATTATGTAGGGTCATGTCCTCAGTAGGAGAGGTTGTGACAATAGCAGGGAACCGGGAAGGGATGGTGGTGGTAGAGATAACATCTCCACCCTGAAGAGCGAAGGAGATGATTTACAGGCCTGCAAGGCTCATACCTGATTCAGCAGAAGCTCTTTGTTTTATTGCACGGGGTGAAATTCAATCATTCCCAGGGTGGGCCTTTTGCCCGGGAGGGAGAGAATTGGGCTCTTGTTAAGTCAGGACTAAATTGCTGATTTCAGCAAATGAAAACTAACAACCACCACTGGCCTCTCCTTTGCAGAAGGCATGTATGGAGGTCATTCAGCCTCCCCAGTGAGGGGGATTTGAGCAGGACAAGGGTCTGGATGAGTTTCTGGGGGGTGGCCAAGCTGCAAGGCGACTCAGCCTTATCCCCTGGACTCTGACATCTCAAAGGACAGGTTTCTTGCTGGGGCTTATTTTCTTTGAGTTGGCACAGAAGGGAGAATGAAGGTGAAGATGTGAGCCCAGGTTTCTGGAACTGTCCCCCAAGGGGTGTCTCACAGGCTTTGGCACAAATGACAAATCTGTTAAACCTTGGCCCAGTGCGTTATTGGTGTCAACTTCTTCAAGTTTTGGTTTTGGAAAGCCTGGAAACAGGTTTACACGCCCACCCCCACCCCACCCCCCCACACACAACAGCAGATCCCACCCCACCTCCCAACCCCCAAGGGCAAGGGCGTGTCCCACATCTGCATTCTCAATTTTCTGTCTTCAAGTATCTCCATCTCAGACCCAAATGGAGCTTAGGCCCATGCATTAGCTTGGCTAATCACAATCAACTGATACTAAAAATGAGGCTTAGCATCCACAATAATGATATTATCTGTCGAATAATTACTATGTGCCAGGCTCTAACTAAGCTTCCTATAGCAGTATATTTCTTCTTTCCCTCCCTTTTTCTTTCTTTTTTTTTTTTTAATCCTCACCACTGCTCTGAGGCAGGTACTGCATTTTATACTCAGAAAGCTTTGGTGGCGCACCCAGCGTTCCACAGCAAATAAGTCGGAGTCGGGAGCCAAACTTGGGGAGTCTGATGATCTTTCCCTTTTTGCTACAGGTACTGAGGGTTGCAGAAAAAGGTGAGGGAAAGGGAACGCAGGAGGTAGGGAAATTCTGCTGCAAGGAGACAAAAGAAGGAACAAAAGAGAGCAGGATGTGTTGGAGCAGTTGATGGGCTCAGGTTTGGCCCAGACCCTGATTCAAACAAATCTCAGTCCTGACATACTCTCTCCCCTGCTTCGTGTGATCTTAGGGCACTCACTTGTTTTGGATTGTCTGTTTTCCTATCTGGTAGGCAGGGGCAATGATGCCGCCTTCCACCCCCTATGCTTGGGTCTCTGCTGAGGGGTTTCTTCGTCTTGGAAGCCTCCCTGACCTTTCACCCCACACTTGTTTTACCTTCCTCTGAATATAGGATATACGCAGTGTGTGCATTACAGTGGGTTTTAGCACTTCCTCGGGCACAGTCTTTAAAAGGGGGAACTGATCCTGCTCACTGTTCCATCCTTAGTACTTCCTCGACTTTGAATGAATGAATGAATGAATGAATGAACTAACGAACTAGCTATGGGGAATAAAAGAACCTGGAACACAGAAGACTTGCAAGAGATTAGTTGCACTTGACCCTTGGCAATTCTGCCTGGGTCAGCTTCCATGGTAAGGCTCAGGCACACTTGTTGCAAGGCGAGAGCCATCAGGACAAAGAGACCTTTATCTTTAACATTTCCCGGTGTTGGTCTTTCAGGTTCTTGGACGGGGGTGGAAGGGTCCAGCACAGAATGAGTTTCTCGGAGGAACCAGTGCCTTCTTCAGCCGTGCCCTTGACCAGTCATTCCACGAATGTTGAGTTGACTGAAGGAGGCCTCCCTCCCCTGGTGCATGTGTTCCCCAGGATGCTAACCTCGTTCTTAGACCACAGTGCGGGGTCCATGTGGTACCGAGTTGAAAGGCCACAGCTGAGGCGGGAAGGACAAAGTGCAGCCGGGGATTCTCATGTGGTGTCTAGGAATGTGGATCCAGGTGCGTTTGCGGGAAGGGTCTGATGCACACAGCCGTCCGGCTAAGGCCTTGACACTTTCTGAACCTGAAAAAGAAACGCCTACAAGGAGCACCCTGGGAAGGTGTGGGGCAGGTGGGAAGGGCAGAGGGTCTGGGCTGCCCATCCTGCAAGAGTCCATGCTGTCTCCATGCAAGCAAAACAATCTCATAAGGACCAAACCCTCCTCTCTACCTCCCTTTCCCTCCCAAATTCTCCCTCCAACCCCCACTAGTTCACCTCCACATCATACACTTTCCATCAGGCTCTTTGTCCCACAAAGCACTGTGTGGGAGCGATAGTGATAAAAGCCAGCCTAGAGAAGAGAACATGATGTGCCAGGTCCTGATGCATGTTCCCACAATCACCCTCTGAGGCACCTACTGTTATTATCCCCCTTTTACAGATGAGCAAGAAACTGAGGCACAGAAAGGTTAATTGAGTAGCTTGCCCAAGGTCACACAGGTAGAGAAACCTGAAATCAAGCCCAAACAGTCTGGCTCGAGCATCCATTCTCCCAGACGAGAGAAGGCAGATGGGGTGGGAAAGGAGGGAGGGGCTGATGGGTAAACCAGGAAATCAAAGCGTCCGTGGGTGGGCAGCCTGGGCCCCCTGGAAAGTTACTCTCTTTCTGCTCAAGCTTCTGTGGCTGCGCATCTGTGTCTCTCACTCACTACCAGGTGTTATGGTTGTTGGGGAACATGACATTGGAAATGTGCACCTCACCTGGAAGGTGGCAGGTGGTGTCCTCATTGTCCTCCAGGCCAATGTCCCCCTGCTGGCCCAGGGTACAGAGATACCCTTCTGTCAGCTGGTCCTCGGGTTCTTCAAAGAGGATGTGAGCTGAGACATTGAGCCTCCCAACACCCACCTTTCCTCTTCCAGACACGTGCACATGCACACGCACACATGTGTGCATGCACACACATGTGCCCTCTACCTTAAGCCTCGCCACAGGTGTCAGTGGCTCACCTTCCCAGGGAGTGGAGCCATTGCCCCGTGTCACAGGGACAGCCTCCTTGCTGAGCACCTTCCTCATCCGAGCTGGCTTTTGACAACCCGGCAGATATTTTTCAAACCACTTTTGTTTTTTACCGAACAAAGAAAAAAAAGTTCCTGTCATTGTTCGCTGTGCTGTTCCTTCCTCCTATTAGCTCTGCCGAGATGAACCCAAAGAAAAGAAAATACAATTGCATACAATTAGCAATGGAAATTATTAATAGGAGCAAGAGACTCAATCCATTCTACAAGTAATTCTGTAGTGATTTTAGTAATTGATAGTAATTAAACACTAATTAATTCATTTCCCAACTAATGTATTTACTTTATTTATGGGTATTCACTTTAATTACATTTGTTTGCATTCCTTGGGTTAAGTAATACAAATTTGCTCTCTTTTCTGAAAATATTTATTTGGGCTTCTTTAAGTCATTCTTTGAGAACATGTGGGAGCAAAGACTAATTGCTTTGAATTGCAGCTAAGCACATTGATTTCTTCCTTGGGAATGTGGAGCTAATGGAAAGTGAAGTTTGCCACCTACCTCTCCATGAAGAAGCTTCACCTCTGCTCCCCTAATTTTTGGTCCAGCTGTCCAGCAATGTTTCCTGTGAGCTCTCCTCAGAAAAGATCGCGATGACTGTGCAAATGTTTTCCAGGGAACTGAAATACCCGGGAATGAAAATCCCATTTCTGGGTCTCATGTTGGCATGGCTAGGGTGACCCTACGGATGACTCATGGCGGGCGTGAGTATGTTCTTTGGATGGAGTGGATGTCGGCTGTGTTACCTAGATTCCCGGGATCGGAAGTCCAGTGCAAGCGCTGCTCCCCATTCAGCCACTCGTCCTATGTCCTCGTGTTTCTGTCTACTGGCCACATAGCCTGTGTTGACGCATTTCTCCCAATGGGGCACTCTCCCCAGTCTTCCGTCCCTGGATAGCTCCAGCTATTAGAAATTCTTCCTGACACAGAGCCCGAATCTGTTACCCCTGACCTCCAACTCTCCTACCCAGAGGCCACAGAAAGTAAATGAAATCTCTTTCAGAGAGCTGCCCGTCTGATGCTTCACCGTTAACCTGGTAACACCAAAAGCTCCAATCCATTCAACCTCTCACGTGGGATGCGTTAATATCCTTTCAGCATCTTGTTGGCCGAAGGAGGTCTAGCCTCTTTCCTTCTCCCCTCAAATATGCAAATGGCTGTGGTCTGACTCTTACAATGGAAAATGGAAATGACCTCCCTCAGTCAGGCTTCTGTACTTCTATTACTGAGTGCGTTAGCTTGGGTTGGCCACATAACAATAATGACCCATTGGAGATGTTGGCCCCGCAAAGAGCCACAAGTAGTGTGCTGAGTGTTTCAGAGAGCTGTTATGTATACTGGTGAGGTCAAAGCGTGAAAGAGGCTCTCAATCCACAGAGAAGGTTTAGAAAGCCCAACTCTGGCATCAACTATAGAGAAGGAAACGTTTGCCTCATTGTGCCTCCCTTGTTAATACAAACCATGTTGTACCTCAGACTGGCCAAGAACTAAATAGGTGAGGGGTCAATAAGGGAGACAAAACATGTAAGATCAAGATGGCAAACAGGTCTAAACTCATAGTGCATTATTTTGGCAGCAGACTTGTCCTCAGACTCTTCGTCATTCTGTACTTCAAATTTCCCCTCCCTCCTGGGACAGAAAGAGGATGAGGAAGGGGAGCAGCAACTGAAGTAGGAAGTTGACCAGAGAGTTGGGGGGGGAGCAGTCTGCCTTCTGGGAAGCCAGAAGGTCTGGCTTGATAGAGTACTCTCATGAGTGCTACATGAGAAGTACATGACCTTGATAAAAGGTGAAATCCCAAATACATTTCATTCCTACATTCAGGGGCCATCCCATAAGACCATGATTGGATGTGTCATTTTTTTCACTAATTGGTCTGGACGGAGACAAAAGAAGAAGCTGAGACAGCACACCTGGCTCGTTGCTCATTCACTGGCCTGTGGATGCACCGGGGCCCCTCTGCACCTCTGGCTGGAGCCCAGCCTGTGGAAGGGAGCCGAAGCCCAGGGCGAGGCTGGGTCAGAGGGTTCAGCCCTGAGCTGTCCAGAAGAGAGAGTGCTGAATCAGCCCTCACCGCTGAGCAAGGGGGGTCTGCGGCAGCTGCTGCTGGGACCTGACTTCTGGCAATTCACCTTTACGAGGTGGGCAAGAGGTGATGGAAATAGCCACGCAACCAAATTACTACAGAATTATGATTGGGGCTCGAATTGCTAAAAGAAGTATGTTGGCGGAGGGGGTGCACAGAGTTACGTCCAGATGGCTCAGTCGATTGAGCATCTGACTCTTGGTTCCGGCTCAGGTCATGGTCTCATGGGTTGTGGGATCGAGCCCCATGTCTGGCTCCGTGCTCAGTGGGGAGTCTATTGGAGATCCTCTCCCTCTCCCTCTGCCCCTCCTCCCACTCTGAAATAAATAAATAAATCTTTAAAAACATAGAATTGGTTTGGAGAAGGGGTTGGGGATCATCCTTAAAAAAAGCCTTATTTCTAGTCCGGAGAAGGGTATGTAGGTGCCTGATAAAGAACCAATATTCCCTTCCAGGCCTAATGCAGTGTCTCCTTCAATGATAGAGAACCCCAGACCTCCGAGTTTCCCTATTATTGCTTGATCTCTTAGAAACCCCTTTCATCCTATTAAAGAACTGCTGCCTATTTTTTGAAACTGCAGAGAGGATTTCCAACTGTGTAGAAGTGAATATATCAGAAATGTGGATGTATGTGGATTTTAATGAAAATTGTGTGTGTGTGCGTGTGCATTCCATCTAGAGATACACAGACGGATGTGGTTTCGTTTTGCCCACATGCAATGTAGGATTTGCATCTGCTAATCAGTTCAGGATCCAGAAAAGTAGCTTCCGATAGAATTCCATTACTAGCCAGCCGACTGTGACATACTGTACCTGTTCTGACCTTATAAAGAAGGGCCTGTTTTCATCTCCTGTGTGCACGTGCACACACACACACACACACACACACACACACACACACACACCACGTTATCCTGTCACGCCACAAGGGAAATCAGCTAAGAATTCATGAAAAAGTCCATGAAAGGGGGGGAAAAAAATCAAGGTTCTTTGAATTTAGTTTTTCTATGAACTGGAATGAGATTTCAGGACCAGAATCTTTAACATGCTGTTTTATAATGAGGGAAGGAAGGCAGAGAGAGTTCGAGAGAGGGACGGAGCGAAGGTAGGAGGGAAGGAGAGAGAGAGGAGGGAAAGAAGGAGGGAAGAAGGGCACTCTCGCAGACACAGAGGAGTGTGAGCTCGATAAGAAGCTGCTAAATTGAAACAATAATTATGGGAATAAAGTGCATCTGACCAATAGAGGCCAGACCCTCTCACCCTCTTTCTTTCCCTTGTCATCTATGGAGAGGTGGCACTTAAGTATTGACTAGAGTTGCATTCCCTGAGCCATTACTCACTGGGATTTGGCTCTGAGAGGGTAATGTTAACTAAACTTTAAGAAAATGAGAGTATAAAAGAAAAATCAGATGGAATATAAAGGAAGGAAAATGATATCACCGAGAACGAAGTCCGTTATCCTATTTGTTTGCTCATAATGATCCTTTGCCTTGGCCGTTTCCTCCAAAAATAGACCCTCCCCACATTCAGTATGAGTTGTGTATCTCACTAAATTTAGGTAAGGGGATCCCTAACCCAAAAAAGTAAGTGGAACACAGCCACCCCCTCTTTAAAGGGAATAATTCAAATTGCCCATAGAACATCATCCCCACCACTCAGCGTATAGGCTAGAACAAGCTAAATATTCTAAATATTCTGACCAGCTTTCTATTTAAAGTGAATTTCATAATCAAGAGCCTAATTACTGAAAGGCTCTCATTGACATGAGATGAGAACTGGGGCAGAGCAAGTGACCTGACAATTTTGTACCTAATAAAAGACTAGGAGCCGAAAATGAAGCAAAATGAGCTGAGTAAACCAGACAGAATCTAATCAAGGTTTGGAACCAAGTCGAGGGTTTGAGGAATCAACATAACAAGAAAATATTCAGTTGGATATACACTTGTTCTGATACATGATGATTCCATTTAGTGCTTTCCGCCCATTACCAATTTCACCCCATTTCTTTCCCATTCCTCGCTTAGCCTGTTCTTCCCCTTCCCAACACGTGGATGTGTGTCCACAAGCTTGCACGGAATGATACCCCTGTGAGCATACCACCTTCACCAACGAAATCAGTCATTTGTCCGTCCTCATGCATTGCTCCTCTCCTGCACCTCACATCACGGATCATCCCTTTCCCCTTGACTACAGACACTCTAGCTCTCCTGTTTTCTTTCAACTCCGTGGAATTGACTAGCCCGGTCATCCAGATGTACGTGCCTTTTAAGCTCTGTATATGTTCTCATGGGAGCTAGGGATACTCCTCGTTCTCCTTCTCTTCCTTTTTGCTTGAATATAAATATTTACCTCCACCGTGCTTTAATTCTCTCTTTGTACGTTCTCTCCTAACAATCGCATTCATTTCTAAGGCTTCAGCCATCACCCCTATAAATCTGGTGATCAAATTTAACGTCAGTCCTGGAACCAGTCCTGAGAACTTCCAAATAGTCAATGGCTTGCTGAACTTCTCCATCTGGATGTTCCCACCAGGACTTTCCACTTGATGCATCTCAACTGAAATTCTCTATTCCTCCTGTACTGTGTCATGAAGGAAAGGAGCTTCTCAGTATCTTGCCAGTGTCTGTGATGACAACTCTACCATCTCGGGTCCCAAAGCCTCATCATCCTCCTTCCTCTTCTACCCTGCAACTGATCCAACTTTGAGTTCCCTCGCTGTAGACTCCATGCTATTTCCTTTATCCCCTGCTGCCACTACCCTATTCAGACACTTATAATCTGCCTCTGAGTTACTGTAATAGCCTCTTAACTACTTTTGATGCTTCTAGTCTTCCAAATCTTTGATTCATTTTTGCAAATCCCTGTCGCAGTGATCTTCCTAAAGCACTACTCTGATCATCTTATTCACCTGCCTAAAAAAGTTCATGTCTCCTGATTCGCTCAGTCGAAAAACAAACTCCTTAATCCGCACTCTCAGCTCCCCCACCACCACCCCAAGATCTAACACAAACTGACCCCATCGCCCACATCTCCCTTCACCCACCCTGAGCACTGCAGCGTGATTGAAGCACTTACTGCTCACTACACACTACCATTTCTAGCTCCGTGCCTTCGTTCCCGGGGCTCACTTGGCTTGGGCTGAAGTGTCAATTTCCACAGATGTCAATCTCTGGCTCAAGTCCTCTCTCCTCCTAGAAGTTGTTCCTGGTCTCCAGCTGAAAGCATGTTATATTCATCTGATCCCATCTACCTGTTTTTGCATGACCCCCATATCAATGTAATGCTCAGGTTGCAAAAAACTACCTCCCCTCTTTCGGAAAAGTGAAAGTCCTTGCAAGTAAAGCCAACATTTTTACCCACACAGGAGTTGTTTCTCACTCAACACATACCCGTGACTTCTACATGAGTGCTTAACAGGTGCTAAATGAACGAATACAGGTACCAATAAATACAGGTGTATAAATGCTCATACCTGCTCATGAAACATGCAGCCGCTCATGGCGACAAAACTATGAGTCAATCACGGTATACATCAATCACTTAACCACAAATTTACAATGTTCCTGCTGTGTGTCTATAATGGCATGCCCCCACGCATTCATGCTTAAAAAGACAGAAAAACGAACTCTGAAAAAATGGGCAATGCCTTTTACTCTGAATATGGCAAGTCACCCTAGCATGAGCACCTGTGTAAAAGGAAAAGAAAACACTGGTATTGCTCTGGAAATGCCAGACCAGGTGAGAGAGAGGCTGGGAAGGGAGGCATTCCACACACCTTGGCTGGCTCTGAGAGCCGGGACCAGGGCTGTCCCGAGCTGCCGCCAAAAGGGTGTAGAACCCCAATAGAAGAATATGCTTAAGGGAGGAAAGCTGAGCTGCAGACAGTTTCAAAATGTCTCTACATGGCAAACAGCTTCCCAAAGAGACAGCAGACGACATCGCTATGGCTGACATGTAGTCGTGTGTGGGTGTGTGGATGGCAGGGGGAGGGATATGAGAATGAATGAATGAATGAATTCAGGACACCCTGATCAATTCCCGCTGGGATAAAATCCAAACGTCTGCTTCTAAGAGATAAACAGAAAGCTCCGCTCCTCAGAGGCATGGCCAGTGGCTGAACACCATGCTAATCTCCTCTGCACCGGGTCCCAGGCACCACAGCAAATATGTGTGTCAAAAAAAAAAAAAAAAAGAAGAAGAAGAAGAAAGAAAGAAAGAAAGAAAGAAAGAAAAGAAAAAGAAAATGGAGGCAAAAAGGAGAATCTCACTAAAGGCAATAATGTGAATTCAAATACTCTTTGCAGTCCAGATGAAAGCAACCAAAATTGATGTTGTTTCAAAGACGGTATGGGAGCAAGAGCAGAGAAATAGATTAATTTGGCTGGAGAGACGAAGAGGACTCCCCAGCTAAGGGGTGGGGGCAGGCAAGCTGCCAATGAGCATGAAAATACCATACATTTCCCAAGCACTTTGTACTGCTCAGAGCACTCTCCCATTTATTGTGGGATTTGATCTTCTCAGCTGCTGCAGTGAACAGCAGCATGGGGGACTATTCCCACCCCTCCCCCCACCCACCCTAGGGAAGAAGTTAACTGAGGCCCAAGAGATCCCCTCCCCCGAAGACTGGCATCCATCGCCTTTGGGCCTGATCTGGGGCTTTGGCTGGTACTTCTAAAGCTTTAATGTAAACATCACTTGGAATTGAAATTCAGATTCAAGTCCACGGTGAGGCCTAAGATTCTGCACTTGATCACACTCATGAGGGGAGACCCATGCTGCCGATGCAGGATCCCACTTGGAATGGCATGGCTTTGGGTATCATATCAGGGGGACTCAAAAAGACTCGTCTCAGCAGAAGTATGACTGTCGACTCTTCATTTGGTGGTATGTTATTTAAATAACATTATGAAAATTCTAGCACAGACGTCACAGAAAGCTCCTCATGAGGCCTGAGAAGACTTCCTGTTTTGATGGAGTTGGCTCTTGCGAAGCCCTCAGAATGTTCCAGAACACTGAGACTCCAAAGGAAGCTCATTGGTACCATGGCACAAAGCCAATGTGACTCCTTCTTTTCCTTCAAGAATCTCAACACATTCATTACCACCTCTGTGCTCCCTGTAGGGTAAGGGCGAGCAGGTATCAATACCCCAGCCTTTCTTGAAGAAGAAGGAAGGAGAGCACTGGGAGGGAGTTTCCTGGAGTGGGGGTCAGGATGGAACTCTGATGTCCCGATTTCTGACCCTGTGCCTTGAGATCAGAGAACAGAGAAAAGGCCACTTCCCTCTTCTTTCCTACTGACCAAGCACAACGCCTGCATTCCATCATTTAAAACATAGTCTTTTTGGATTTTAAGGGTTGGTTTGGTTGGTCGTTTATTTTTGTTTTTGTTTTTGTTTTTGTTTTAGCTTCAAAATGTGGTATACATATACAATGGAATATTTTTTTATTTAAATTCAATTAGTCTCGGGGGTAGAACTTAGTGATTCATCAGTTGCGTATAACACCCACCGCTAATTCCATCAGGTGCCTTCCTTAATGCCCATTACCCCACCTCCCCTCCAGCAGCCCTCAGTTTGTTTACTAGAGTTAAGAGTCTCTTACAGCTTGCCTCCCTCTCTGTTTTCATCTTATTTTATTTTTCCTTCCTTCCTTTTCCCTATGCTCCTGTTTTGTTTCTCCGATTCCACATGTGAGTGAGATCATAAGGTATTTTTCTTTCTCTAACTGACTTATTTCACTTAGTATAATAACCTCTAGTTCCATCCACGTTGCTGCAAGTGGCAAGATTTCATTCTTTTTGATGATTGACTAATATTCCATTATATATATATATCTCTCTCACACATCTTTTTTATCCATTTTTTTTGTCAACGGACATCTGGGCTCTTTCCATATTTTAGCTATTGTGGACATTGCTGCTATAAACATTGGGGTGCAGGGGTCCCTTTGAATCACTATGTCTGTATCTTTTAAGTAAATACCTAGTAATGCAACTGTTGGATAGTAGGGTAATTCTATTCGTAATTTTTTGAGGAACCCCCATAGAGTTTTCCAGAGTGGCTACACCAGCTTGCATTCCCACCAGCAGTGTAAGAGGGTTCCCCTTTCTCTGCATCCTCCCCAACATCTGTTGTTTCCTGAGTTGTTAACTATAGCCATTCTGATCCATGTGAAGTGGTATCTCATTGTGGTTCTGATTTGTATTTCCCTGGTGCCCAGCGATATGGAGTGTTTTTTCACGTGTCTGTGAGCCATTTGTGACATACAATGGAATATTATCCAGACTTAAAAAGGAAAGAATTCATGGGGCACCTGGGTGGCTCAGTGGGTTAAAGCCCCTGCCTTCGGCTCAGGTCATGGTCTCAGGGTCCTGGGATCGAGCCCCACATCGGGCTCTCTGCTCAGCAGGGAGCCTGCTTCCCCATCTCTCTCTGCCTGCCTCTCTGCTTACTTGTGATCTCTCTCTCTCTCTCTCTGTCAAATAAATAAATAAAATCTTAAAAAAACAAAAAGGAATTCCTCTTGCATGCTGCCACATGGACGAACCCCAAGGACACTATGCTGAGCAAAACAGGCCAGACCCCAAAAAGACACACCCCCTATGACTCCACTTCCATGAAGGTATGGAGAATCATCAAGTTCATAGAGTCGGAAAGTGGCACCATGGTTGTCAGGGGCTGAAGGAGGGAGGGACAGGGAGTGGAGGGATGGGGAGTTAGTGTTTCATGGATACAGAGTTTCAGTTTAACAAGATGAAAAGAGTTCCGTGGGCAGATGGTGGGGATGGCTGCCCAACAGCATGAATGTGCTTAATGCTCCTGAAACGTACACTTCAAAATGGTTAAGATAGTAAATTTTATGTAATGTGTATTTTATCACAATAAAAAACAAGGGGAAAAAAAGTGTTTTTCTGAAACCATAAACATTTCGAGGAGGAATGTTTAACACCTTCAAACTCTAATCATTTGACAACATTGGGAGAATTCGTATGTTAGATTTCTTACGACAACCAACAGACACAAAGGTCCTACTAGAATGAGGTGAGGGAGAGGCATCCGGGGGTAAAGGGGGATAGTTAAAGCAGCAGTGAGAAGCCACCAAAGGCTATCATCACCTGCATCTCAGCTTTGCAGAAAGCCAGACCTGTTTCCTTGCCTGCCCCCAAGGACCGGGAGGACCCTCTCTGGGGGCCTGGACTGACCTCAGAAGTCATGTGGCCTGATACGTGTCCCCAGCCAGAAGCGCTCCTTCCCCCCCACCCTCCGGCCCCACACTCAGGCTGAGTTATGACTGGTTCGGGCTGTGGGGCCCTGGGGTCCTCGTGCTGTTTCCGAGGAGGTAGCTTAGAGTCGGGGAGACTGGGTTCACTGATTTCACGGCAGCTTGGCACTGCCCGATCTCAGCAGGCTCGCTGAGAAGATGACAAAGAAGGAGAACTCCAATATCTCGATTCCTCACTCAGGAGCCTTCTGCCTTGGCCTCCTCACCAGCCCCAAATGCCCTTCAGAGACAGCAAACCTCCAGGAAAAATTAAATCCTCACCAAACACCCTTTAATTTTATCCACTTGACTTAATGAAGGTTCTGGTATTAATGACCTCGGAGGCTTTCTGTCTGACAGTTCTGCTGGTAACTAAACCCTGTGCTATTTTCCCCCCCACAGCCTGAAATCTCAAACATCGCCTCTAATCTTATTTTCTATTTCTGGGCTATATTGCATTAGCACCTTTTTATTTCTCCTGGCATGTTTGACAGTGAGTTCAGGCTAGTGAGAATCATCTCTTTGTGCTGGCAAATGGGGATTGCATCGGTTGTTTTAGAATAATGACTTATAGTTAAAATTACCCCCAGGATATCATAATTACATGGTTGCAGATTTCTTCTTTGACAAGGTGGAGAGGAGGAGCTCAGGTGGCCTGTGGGAGGTTGCTTGGGGTAGAAGAGAGAAGGAGAGAGAAACACATGTGTACCCCGAGCCCCCCAGGAGGCGGTAGGACAGGGAACAGAGGCTGAAGCTTATGATAAGATGTGATCTGGGAGAAAGCTGTTCAGCCCCACCCCCTGCCATGGGCCTTCTGCCCATCCAGATGGAAATGGGAGAGCCACAGCCCTGGCCTCATTAAAGGCGGCACAATTTACAAGATCCCCCAAACTCCCCATAACCATGAATATCACACCCTATGGGATGTACCTGCTATCTGAAATTCACAAATGAAATTTACGTTTGGCCTGACTCATTAAACAAAAGGTCTCTGCTAATAGGGAAATGTTATTTGGGAGGGGCTCCATTATTAACATAAATAGTTCAGCCTCGGTTAATTCATGGGTACTCTATAGCATTTTTTTTTTACATTCGCTTTTAGTAGTGAGATAAACATTATCTTACGTGAACCCTATAGTAGAAAGCAATGGCCATATGGTGCTGGGGAGAGACTTCTGTCCCTCAGCCCTCCACCCCGTCTCCATCCCCGAGGCCTCCGATGAGGAAGGGTGATGAGGACCCACCTTGACAGGCATTGCTCTGCCGAAATTTCTAGCAGGGTCCTCAGGGGGTGATATCCAGAGACAGGGAAAATGAAAAGTTGAGAACACTAATTCTGTCCGGGTAGGAGTTCAAAGGGGAGGGCCTTGGCCCTGGCCAGGATGATGAAAGTACTGGACCCAGTGGGAAATGGTGCTGGGCCAGAAAAGGAGCAGAAATGTGATTTGGGATAAAGTAAGTGCATCCTGGGAAGGGACGAGTCATCCCAAGGGACTAATACAGCAGGTGGATATGGACTTTGGAGTCAGACCTGGGATCTAATCCTAGCTCCAACAAGATGACTTGTGCCTCGGGGCAGATTACTAAACTTCCCTGAGACTCAGTTTCCTCATTTCTAAAATGGGAACAATAACGAAACCTAATAAAGTAGAACCAAATACATCAGCACGAGGCAATGTGCTTCAAAGAGCATGCGGCTCGTGGCTTGCTGTTGATGACCCAATGTGATTCCATCCATGTGCTTATTTCCATGTAGCTATTGCTAGAACCGCACCCCTCACCCCCCCCCAAATTGCCAATATCTTGCTCTTCTCATTTAGAAGTCCCCCCAATGCTGCTTTCAGCCCCTGGGAAAGGGGCTAAGGAAAATATCCCAGGGGAGCTGTGGAAGTTGGATTTGTTGAGTCTGGAGAAGATGCTGTAGGGAGGCATGAATGGTGTGAGCCCAGACGGGGCCCCCGACGTATCTTTACTTGGTCCAGGAGCCCAACAGGATACTAGCAAGTGAGGCAAGGGCCTGTGAGAAAGATGATTTTTTTAAAAACACGACTTCTAATCTGTGTAATTACTTCTAATCTGTGTAATTACTGCTGCTGGGCCAAGGCACAAGAGAGAAGGAACCTTGTAGACCATCTTCTCTTTTTGTTTTCCTCTCAGTCAGAGAGACCTTGAGACCTCCCCAAGGTTTTGAAACAAAATTACATTTTTTCCTGCAGCGGGGCGGGCTCAGCCTGCAGGAATGAGGCTGCAGAGGTCTCCTAGATTGCCAACTGGGGCTCCAGCAGAAGCAAGTGTGCAATGGGCCATTTTTCAAGTGACACTAATTAATATGGGATTATTGGAAAAGCAAATCTACTTCTGCTCCTTGATTAAAACTCTCTGTATTCCCCAGTGACCCCGTCCATCCAATGGGCTTTGGCAGGCACTCGTGCTGTGGCTGCCGTCTGAGGAAGGAGGGACATCGCTTGATCCCTGGTCTCCTCCCCAGGTCTGCCACCGGGGCTAATCTGTCACCTGAGAGCCTGGTTCAGGTTTCTCCTAGTCCTATGAGAAGGAGGGTATGATCAGCATGGAGGGTGGGGGCAAAGGGGCTATGTGATCTGATGCAAGGACCCAGAAGACCCTGTAAAGTCATTTTGTCTTTCACTTGTCCGGCCACCTGACCTTAGCGTCCTTGCCTGCTGTAATCCTGGGTATTGTCCCCCTACCTCCCAACTTGTGCTAGAGAAGCACTATGGTAATGGATACTGAGTCTTCTACACCCCAAAGCCTTGCACAATGTTTGCAAGTGCACATGCATTGCACAATGCTCAGGATGGTCCTCAGAGGCCCAGGAAGGGTAGAAAAGCCATCCAGTGCAACCATCGTGGACAGTGGGAGTCTCAGTACAGCAAAGAGGGGAGGATCCCTGGCTAGCGTGGCGGGCAGGCTCACCATCCATTTACCCTGGTAGCAGCTGTACAAGTGTGGTATTAGAAAGAGCTCGGCTCTCCCTTTGGACTATAAGGATGCTGTCCCCATAGAGATCTTCCTAAGCCCGGCCCTTCTGAGATGCTGCCCTGAGGACCCATGAGCCCCGGGAGCTCCGGTGGACACGGACTGACTCTCCACCAATGGGCTGTCCCTTTCCTTTTCTACGTGTGGATGTCTTGCCTCCTCCCTGCACAGAAAGATATTTGAGACTCTGTCTGCAACACACTTCATGTCGGAGCTCCCCTGTGGCAGGGTCCCCGTGGTCTGGTGCATATATGGGCTTATGAGCGGATACTGGCGGATTGAACTGAATTCTCCCACACTTGTCTCAATCCCTGGCTTTGCGAGGACCCCCATGACATCTTTGTTTCATAAGAGGGGCTCCTCTCTGGCTGCAGGAGCCTTGCCGAGGCCGGGAGCCCATCTGCTGACGGTGCTCCGTCACTATAGGACCAGCCTGGAGAGCCTAGGGGGCCCCCCACATACATCCTCTTCTCCTGAAGAGAAGTGACATCTTTCCCTAGCTGCCCACATCCAGCAGGGAAAGAACCAGGACAGAGCTTTGTCTGCGCAGGTCCTGAAAAGCCACATTCTCAAGTCAGCGGAACTAGATGAGCATTCTTTTTATCATTAGCTATTATTCTCTTTTTCTATCCTGGCCATGACTTCCGCATCTGTAAAAGCAAGGGTCTGGACCGGGTGAGGTCTGGACCCGCAGTCCCTCCCATCTCTGAGACTCTAGAGCCTCGCTAGAGGACAAGAGGGCAGCCAGGAATTGTATGAAAGAGGCTTAAGCTCAGTCCATTTCCCCATGCAGGGGCTTCAGTTCTGGAGAGTTCTCCGTCCTACTACGCCCTCTCCTAACCGTGGGCAAGAAGAGCGCAGGTAGCAACTACCTGACAGTGGCTGAGCCTCTGGATCTAAGCTTCCACGGTGAGGGTGCTTTTGTGTAGAAGGATCATACCAGGGACTCCTGGGTGGCTCAGGCATTAAGCATCCACCTTCAGCTCAGGTCCCGATCCTGGGGCCCTGGTATCGAGCCCCGCATCGGGCTCCCTGCTCAGCGGGAAGCCTGCTTCTCCCTCTCCCACTCCCCCTGCTTGTGTTCCCTCTCTTGCTGTGTCTCCCTCTGTCAAATAAATAAATGAAATCTTTAAAGAAGAAGGAGAAGAAGAAGAAGAATTATACCAGTCCATGCCTTATACATTGACCTATGCACATACCCTATATTGTGTCAATGATGCCGCAAAAAAACTGTGAAATTTGAGAAAAAAAACATGGCTTCCCAGAGAATATCTACTTCCCTTGCACCACCTTTGCAATATCATTTTGCCATTGGAAAGAAAAAAGAGCAGGGGATTGTGCAGGAGGCTTTGTCTGTGTCCTGTTTTCTTGCTTTGTTGGGGCTGTGGAATAAATTTTCTGTTATTCTGCAGGGGGATAAAGAACGTTAAGCCCTTTGATTTTAGAGTTGGCAGCTTGTACTCAAATCCTGACTTCGCCTCTCATGAGCTGTGTGGTTTGAGCCAGGTGATAATGGCCCCGATCCTCAGTATACTCATCTGCAAAATGGACCACAGGTCTACCTGTCAAATGTGATTGGGCTAAAGACGAAGTTCCGCCCTCGGCGCCTGGCATATCGTTTGCGCTCATGAAATGGTTCAGGGAGTAGAGCAGGGGTCTGCACTGGAAAGTCACACCTAGAGCCATGTGAAGCTTCACCCTGCTTCTGAGTTCCAGCCTGTTTCTGTGAGATTTTTTAGGTCATTTTGTTTTAAAGGGAAGAAATCTTCAAAATGACTCTTCGGGATCCAACGTTATGAGACATGACATATTGGGGTCCAGTGTTAGCCAGGCTGGCTACGATCTGACATCCCAGGGCTCCTTTGAGATTCCCCCCACCCCCAAACACCAGTTCTTACCCCATTTTTTCTACAGTAGGACATTAACCCCTGCCTCTTCCCAGCCTTCTGAGCCATCCTGCTTTGGAGGTACCAGCTCCGGCCATTGACCCCCAATTCCAGGAGAGTACAAGCAGTCTGATTTCTTGGCATCTTCAAGCTGTGTCATGCCCCTTTCCTGAGATGGCAATTTCTTTTCTGTTGTTCTGTTTAATACATTTTTTAAAAAAGATTCCCTTGGCCGCCGCCGCCTCGCTTTTCTTTGTAGTTAGGATGCAATGACTAGAATCGTGCACGTACTTACAAGTCAATTTTCCTTTAATGATGATTTTACCTGCTCTGAAGCTTATCAGAAGGAGGGTTCATGCACCCGGGGTCTCGGCTGGAGGCTTTCAGTGGGCTTCCGCAGCTGTCCTATAGGCAGTGCACCTGTTTTGAATGTCGTCAGTGCAATGTTAATATGCAAAACAATTTCTGGTGCAGGAAACCGGAACCAACAGCAAAAGGAACTGTGTTTGGGATTATAAATCACTTCCCCATCAGCCGCTGAGCTTTCTTTGGGATTTGGAGGAGGAGGCTCTGTGGGCAGTGGGACCCCGTGACGTCCCCTTTCCTGACTTCTGTTATCTGAGAGAAGGTTCCAGAGGGACATTGTTGAGAGGGGATTAGAGGAGGTTACAGGGGAGAGGCCTTCAGCAGAAGGAGGGAACAAGGAAGAGGGCGTTTATTAGGCAAAAGGCACTGGACACGTGCTGAGATGTGCTTCTAATAGCTGTGGCCAGCAGCCTTTGCCGAGGTTTGCATAGAGTGTTCTGGAAGGGCTGCTCTACATCTTACGAAGAAGAAAGGGCGCCATTAAGGTTCATTAGAAACTGACGTCTATAATCCCCCCCTCCGACAAACTTCTCCAAACAGTCGCTCTTGTGACTTTGAATTAACCTACTTCCATTAGCCAAATAGGAGAGTGAAAGTGATAGCTGAGCATCCCTGAAATGCAGTCCAGTCATGGCCGCCTCAGTTGGCACATCCGTGAAATGGGTACCAGCCATCTACTGAGGTGCCAGGCCTGGAAGGTTTCTCTCTCATGAGAACCAGGCAGATTATGAGGGCCAAGCTCACCTCCTCTCTTGTTCTCGAAAGAAAGTGGGTGGCTACAGCAGAAAACAGAACCTGGTCACAGGCCATAGCTCTAAAGACAATTGCCACCCTTTTATGGTCACTTAAACTGCATGCTCATCATAATTGAAAACAGGTTTAGGGAAAAAAAAAGAAAGAAAACAGGTTTGGGACTAGGCTGGAATCCTTTAGACCAAGCCATAGAGTTCACACTGGGTTTGGCAGTGCTGGCAACTGAGAATTTTCTAGAAGGTTGCAGAGGAAGTTTGGGTTTGGAGACCAGGGAATGATCAGCTGGGGGTGGCAGTGGGTAAGAGGGGCCATTTTATGTCTAAGATGTTCTTATCGCGAGGATTAAATTGAAAGTTGCCGTAGGATGTCAGCTCTGTGGGATAAACAAGCCTGGGGCATCTGCTCTGTGCGGGACGCCAGGCAACCATCCGCCCTCAAAGAGTTTACATAGCCATAAAAAGCTCAATGAAAGCACAAGGTGGCGTATCCCAAATGTAAGAGCCTTAAAGGCTGTAGGATTTCGAAGGAAGAACTTATCCTAGTGTGGGCAAAGAGATGAGGAAACTCGATCTGGAGCCTACAGAACTGGCACGGAAGTCACGGAGAGCATTCTGGGCTGAAAGAGTGGCAGGAGCAAAAGCGTGAGCATCCAGGGCAGGGCCCCGGGGGCGGCAGTTGGAGCCTGAGGAGGCAGCAGACGTGCATCCGCAGGGCCCAGGGAGGCGTGAAGACCCAGTGCAGAGGGAAGCCATCAGGGGCGTGTCAGCAGAATAGTAGTGGAGTCAGAACATGGCACAAAAGGAAGACTCCCTGGACTGCCGACCTCATTCCTGTGTGCCCCTGAGATTCAGGGGAGGCGGGAGCGGGTGGGGAACACGCCCCCCCCCCCCCCCCCCCCCCCCCCCCCCCCCCCCCCCCCCCCCCCCCCCCCCCCCCCCCCCCCCCCGGCCAAAGTCCTACTAGCCCAGCATGCAGGTTCTGTTTTCCCAGCTGCAAAGAGTCTGTTTTCATCAACACTAGAGGGGGTTAGCTGGCAGTGTAGAACCCGCAGGTGTCCCCGAAGGGCCTCTCCAGCACCGCTCTCTCCCAGGCTCACTCAGGCACGCGCTCGGGCACACCTGGGTCTCCTCGACCTGAGAACACGGAGGAGAATCACCCGGACAGTCTGTGTGTGCACAGCCCCCGGTCCCATTCTTGGTATCATTGTTTTCAAAGCAGCACCAGAGCTGTGGTCCCTCTGGATTTTCTGGGAGAAAAGAGTTATTTACTTCCTGGGTTTATTAAAAATGCACCCATTACCTGAATGCCTCCAGGCAACAGTACAAAAATATATTTTTAAAGGATGAGAATTCAATTAAGCCGAGATGCAAATGTACCTCCAGCAAGTAGGCCAATGGGGCTGTCCCCCGATGGATGGATGGCATCCCGGATGTGAGACACCCTTAGTATATTCTGGCTCCCCGAGCACTGAGGGGAAGAGCCATGGAGATGTAAGGGTCTGCTGAGTAGTTTATCACTTTCTGCCCTTTCCCAGTCCAACGAGAGCTTTCCACAGTGTTCTTAGCCCAGGCTTAGTATCTGCAGTAAGACCGGAAAGGGCTAGAAGGTCTCAGGTAGCCAAGGTAGAAACATCCAGGGAGGGGATTTGGACGATATTGCTTGTCTGCTGCCTATATATCCCTTTAGCTTCATGCTTGGCCATAATCTGAAACAGGTTTGTGGGAGGCTGTGGCCATCCCTGCAGAAATCCTGGGAGGTAGGGAGTCATCTTTGTAAAACTCAAATATGATGGTGGCCCTAGGAATCTCTGTAGGTCCCCAATGGGTTAGGGTCCCTAACAGAATATATGTAGTACTTCATGATCAGACTGCTGGGGGACTCCCATCATGCCCCCCACTTCTTGTCACTCCCAGCTATTTAGAGATCCTCAAACTATGCTCAGCTAGTCTGCACCTCCAGGTTTGGAACTCGCACATCTCTCCCAAATATCCGGGGTGGCAATGTCACACTACCCCAGCCAGATGACTTCTCTTTGTCCTTCAAGCCAGTGGAGGCATCATGTGCTCCTGGAAGTCCCCCCTCCCTGGTCTTCCCTCAGGGGTAAGTGATCCTTCCCAAGCCTTAAAAAGCACTCATCTCACCATATTATAACCCTTTGCTTACTTGTCTGTCTGTCTGGCCTGAGGGTGAATTACTCAAAGAGAAGATTCATCTCAGGATGTCATTCACCTTGTCATTCATCTTGGGACTCCCAGTGCCTCGAGGGAGAGCACGCAAGTTCAAATAGAGGTCTGCCTCTGACCCTCGAGTTCTCTAAGTCCGAGGCTCTCTTCTAGGAAATTGAGGCGATAATAGTATCTATCTTGTTTAAAAAAAAAAAAAATTGTGAGGACAAAGTAAGACATGACAGGGGACAACCCAGCTCCACATCTCACAACGTCCACGACCACTGCTGACAGAGGGAACAAAACCATAGCGTGTGTTCTTAACTTTTTTCAAAATAAGAGACCGAGGCTCAGAAAGGTGAACTCACTTGCCTAAAGTCACAAGGAAGGTAAGGAAGTGGCAGAACTGGAATTCAAACCCAGGCTTAGCTAACTTCCAAGACCCTGCCCCAAATTCCAGCATCCCAGGCCCCTGTCCCCAGGCTCTGCAGACCAGAGACAACATCAGTGTCTCTGCCCAGTCTCTGCCCAGATGGCAAACCCATTTCTCCGACAAGGGAAATGCAGAGTTCTGGGTTCTTCTGTCTGAAGAACTCACGGAACTTTCTTCACCCTAATCATCTAGGGTAGTGACTGAGTTTGCTATAGACACATTTGCTTATTA
Organism: Procyon lotor; assembly: GCA_028646535.1. Classification (NCBI taxonomy): domain Eukaryota; kingdom Metazoa; phylum Chordata; class Mammalia; order Carnivora; family Procyonidae; genus Procyon; species Procyon lotor. The sequence continues at coordinate 72,724,717 of CM053613.1, forward strand.
TCTGGAAAGCATGATGGATTAATGAAACGAGTGATGCACTGAGGTCAGCTGTTACCCAATGAAACAGTGTCATCATATTTGTTCCTTTCTAACGCTCCCTTTCCCCATCGTGAAATAAAGATTTTGGAATAAATTACCATGTGGCTCTAATTTCCTGTGCTACTTAAGGGAAATAAAAGAGTTAATGCATTCCAAAGTCACAAGTGACCTTGGGTTGCCCACTCTGGGATAATACACTGTTTCCGTCCTTGGGTTTGGAAAATCAAAAATTGCCGGTACATTTCTGCTCTCCACCAAGGTGAGGTCATGGTGATGAGGTGAACCACAGGGAGAAAACGTTCGTGCCAAACGAAGATGGTTCAAGCCTCCCAGAGCTCCATCAAGTCTCCTGGGGAGAGGGAAGCAGGTGCAAGACCCAGGACCTGTGCTGTTTCCCAGCACCCTGCTCGGAGACCAGTCCATACCTGCCCCTCAGATCCAGGGAGGGGCTTTTCCTGGAAGGAAAGATGCTTAAGAAAGCTGACTCTCCCCCATCAGCTATACTGCCAAAGATTGATTAGCTGCTGGCCCAGCAGTTGCTACGAAGAGACCGTTCTCCGATGGGGATCGCAGCTGTGTTTACATTAACTGTCTAGGGTGACCTGCCTTCCCCAGACACTCCCTTGCCTACTCAGCCCCACCACTCAGCTCAGAGCTCAGAGAAGGCTTTGCTTTCAAGGAAAGGCGCATGTTTACCATCGATGTGATCAGGAAACAGGGATCCTGAGACCTGTGTGGCTCTTGCTGCAGCGGTGCAAATGGCCATCAGAAACTTTTCTCTGGGGGCGCCTGGGTGGCTCAGTCGTTAAGCGTCTGCCTTCGGCTCAGGTCATGATCCCAGGGTCCTGGGATCCAGCCCCGCAACGGGCTCCCTGCTCAGCAGGAAGCCTGCTTCTCCCGCTAACACTCCCTCTGCTTTTGTTCCCTCTCTCGCTGTGTTTCTCCCTGTCAAATAAATAAAATCTTTAAAAAAAAAAAAAAAAAAAAAACTTTTCTCTGTCTGGCCCTGATCACCTAGCGCAGTTAGATAATCCTCCCTCCTTAGCAAGGGGTGGAGTCAGGGAGCAGTCATAAAGATGTCATCTCCACCATAGGCTGCCCTTTACTGAGCCAAAGAGGAAGCCTCAGGTCGTGGGCACAGTCCCTAGAGCTGAATGGGGAAGGTGCTCAGCTGACTTCATCTACCATCATTTCACTGACGTTTACCCACAATAGGACCTACCTCAGGTTTGTTGCAGAGGTAAAAAGAATTAATACGGGGGCGCCTGGATGGCTCAGTCAGTTTAACATCCTACTTTCGATTTTGGCTCAGGTCGTGAGCTCAGGGTCATGGGATCAAGCCTCTCTGGGTCCGGATTCAACATGGAGTCTGCTTGAGCTTCT
>CM053613.1:72734493-72775897 GCA_028646535.1 Procyon lotor
TCCGGAGTGATGTCCCTCAGCGGAGCGGACTAGAAGTTCCGTATTTTGTGCTCCGCGGCTCTGCGGCTGCTGGGAGCCGGCCCCTCCCCCCGGGGTCTCTCTTCCCGTTGCTTTAAATTCACCTTTTTCCACTCCTACCTTTCTGAAAGTGGTTGATTTTCTGCTCCTAGAATTGCTGTTCTTATTCTCTTCTCTCTGCTGTTGTGTTTGCTGGCTTTTAGAGTGGTTTTCAGCCTCTTTCTGGATCCCAGTGCTCTTGGTGCCTCCTACACCTCCACCATCTTGCCTTGGTCCTCGCTATTTTTATTGCTATTTTTTTTTTAGTTGGAGAAACGGAGATGTACCGAGATAGAGTTAAACAACCTACGCAAGGTGTAACTGGGGGATAGTTAAACAATTGGTGAGAGGTTACACGGCTATTAAGAAGAAGAGCTGGAGGGGTGCCTGGGTGGCTCAGTGGGTTAAAGTCTCTGCCTTCGGCTCAGGTCATGATCTCAGGGTCCTGGGATCAAGCCCCACATTGGGCTCTCTGCTCAGCAGGGAGCCTGCTTCCCCCTCTCTCTCTGCGTGCCTCTCTGCCTACTTGTGATCTCTCTCTCTGTCAAATAAATAAATAAAATCTTTAAAAAAAAAAAAAAGAAGAACAGCTGGGCTTTGAATCCACACCGTGTGATTCCATAGTCCTCACCTCTGACCCGCTAAATCACATGATTTCTCAAGACAACAGGTGGTCCCCATATCGATATGCAGAACATTCAGGTCTCCATATATTTACTTTGTGGTCCCTCTTTTAAAACAATGCAAAAGGGATCAATGAAAGACATAAATAGGCAGAACACAGAAGCTTTTGAGAGCAGTAAAGTACCTATGGGACACGACAGGGATAGACACATGTCATTATTCCTGTGTCTGAATACATAGGATACACAGCACTGAGAGTGAATTCTTTTTTTTTTTTTTTACTGAGAGTGAATTCCAATGCCAACTATAAACCCAAGGTGCTAATGGTATGTCAGTGTTGGTTCATAGATTGTAACTAAGTCTCCCTCTGGGGGGACATGTTGATTGTGGAAGAAGTTATGCATGAGAGGACATAGGGCAACTCTCCATCACTTCCTCTCAATTTTGCTGTGAATCTAAAAATTAAGTCTATTAAAATAAAAATGTGGGGTGCCTGGATGGCTCAGTTGGTTAAGTATGTGCCTTTAGCTGAGGTCATGATCCCAGGGTCCTGGGATTGAGCCCACATCAGGCTCCCTGCTTAGTGGGGAGTCTGCTTCCTCCTCTCCCTCTGCCCCTAGCCCTTGCCTGTGCTCTCTCTCTCTCTCAAAGAAATAAATAAAATATTTTAAAAAATAAAATAAGAGTGCAAGAAGTAGCAATTACCCTATCAGCCAATTGGCCAATCGTTATTACAGAATACTAACATTTGATGACATGTCCGAAAACGTTGAATGGGGGGTTATCTCAGATTAGAAGCCCACATACCAACTTTGAAGTGCTCCTGAGTTTTGGAATGTCTTTCAGGAAGGCACACACTGTGCCCTTGGGCACTGGCTACCCCTGCCCATACCTGCCTTACCTGCCTGGCCCCTAAAGGCACTTGAGTTTGAGCCTTTAATCCAATTTGGCCCTCCAAGGGGAAACAAAGAGCCCAGACAAATGAAATGGATTGCCCAAGTTCAAAGCAAATTAACAGCAGAGTCTGGAATGGATCCCAGCTCTCCCAATTTCAAACCACAATAAAGGAGAGGCCACAACAAAGTCCTGGCCATCAGAAAACAAAACAAAATAAGGCAAGCATGAAAGAGTGTGAAGGACAAGAAAGGGTGTGAGGACGACTGGAGGCAGGAAACAGAGACGGCTTAATGGGCTCCAGCATGGCCTGTCTCCCATCTGGGTGGACTTGTCTTGGGAGACGGGTGGGGGGAGGGGATGGATAACAGGACAAGTGCCCAGAGAGTCCCCTCTGCCCTCGCAGGGCCCCCCAGTCCCCACTGTTTATCACAGCACCAGGAAGGTGGGAGGGCCCCTCCGCCCACTTGAGGCAGGAGAGGGAGGAACGCACTTTAATTGAAGCCGGCAAAGGAGAATTCTGGAGCCTGGCCGCCTTCTCTTTGCCCGGCGCAGAAAGGCCAGGGGAGGAGAGCAGCACAAAGCCGTGCTCCCTGGGCTGCCTTCAGACTGCCGCCTCAGAGCGGCTTGTAGCTCTGGAGAACTTTTAATAGAAATCTGCGGAATGAAATGGGCTACAGCTGTTTGCCTTGATAAATATATTTTATGCTACATGCCTCAGCCGCCATCTGTTTGCTGATACGAGCACTTCTTCGTGGCAACTAAGGAGAAGTCATCAAAGGAATAGCAGGAGATGGGCTTCTGAGCAGGTAGAGAGAGTGAGGCCGACAGGCAGGGGAGCTGCTTCTAGCCTGAAAGCGACCGGCCCGGGGAAGAAGGAGGAGGCAGAGGGCAGGCGCAGAAGAGGGGTGTACCCAGCAAGTCAGATAAGCCCCCCCCCCCCCATTCTTCTCTCCCAGGATTTTCCAGTGTGCCCTCCTACAGTCCTTAGTCTCTCTTCCCTCCACCTTCCACCTTTGGTCTCTAAAACCAAGAGCAAGATGCTGACAGGAATTACAAGGTGCCCCCCAGCCCCAGCCCATGGCGAGCATGCCCAGTGGCACAGACCTATGGGGCCAGCAAGAGGCCTGGGGTCCCTGCGCAGATCCCACTGTCCCAGGAGCCTAGTTCCTGATCTGGGCTGGGTGCAGAGTGGGCACTGAGAGGCATCGAGGCTAGTGCCCCGGGAGTAATCTCTCCCCTTCTGGGGCGACCCAAATCCAGGGGGGTAGTTTTGAAACACTTTCCCCAGCCCTGTGGGCACACAGCTACCCGGCCCTGTGAGGTCCGGAGATGGTTCCTATTTGCTTAGGACGGACATGAGGGAGGAGTAATTTACCTGTTCTTGGTCTCTAATGTATTTTGGTGAAAGGCAACAGATTTGTTTGCTCTCGAACCATCAAAGCAAGAGAACACAGGAATGTCCTTAAGAGAAACCCAGCAGCTACAGAGAAAGGCTTCAAGAGTTCCAGGCTGCTGATTTCTGAATGCAGAACCTATGTGAGTTTGTCTTCCTTCCTCCTTCCCTCCCTCCCTTTCTCCCTCCCTTTTGCCCTTCCTTCCTTCTTTCCTTCCTCCCTTCCTTCCCCAGGGACAAATACGAAAGGTCAATACGACTCACCGCTGTCCTCAGCGGTCCCTATTTCTGGCCTCTCATGGCATCCGCTGTCGCCCACCCACCGGCTCTCCTGTGACTCCCCTGATAGAAATGCCGCTTGACTGGGAAACACAGCGAGCACCACCCCGGGGGCGAGCGGACCCCCAGCATGTCCCCCTGGCCTCTTCTCCTCCTTCCCCTCCTCCCTGAGGCATGGCAGGGAGGGCACCAGTCTGACCTCTCCCGCTGGCAACGAAGGGGCCAAAGTGTCACTACCGGCCGCATCCTGGCGCCGCCTCCCTTATCCTCCTGCGGCTGGGGAAATCTGCAGCGGCCAGGTGGGAGTAGGTTCTGAGGCTGTGGGGGCAGAGCACAGGAACCACCCAGAGACAGGCTGGAGTGATAGGAGAACTGGATCCGTGATCACAGAAAACAGGACACCAGCTTCCAAAGCACATTAGTCAAAAACAAGCGGGACCGAGGACCTGCTGCTCGGGGCCACCTCCTCCCAAGGACGTGGGCAGGGTGACTGCTGGTGACATGCTCTGAGACGCTCTGACAGAAGGCACGAAATCGTTGTGTACTGAGGATTGTGATTTTCAGTCCAAGAAACCAAGTGCTTTGGACGCGCTTGCAAACTGCTGGCTGTTGATGGGAGCCAGCGCAAGCCTTGGGCTCCGGCAGAGCACCAGCCCCCGGTATTAATAAGTGTTTCCATGGTACTTGATATTTTACAATTATCTTTGCTAACATGTCTGCCTTAGCAGACGTAGCCGGCCAAATGTAAATCCGTCTGCCCTACTGATGCCTGCTGGCTTTGGAGGAAGGGGTCCTGGCTCCCTCGCACACCTTGGGAGGGGATGAGTAGGTCCTGGCATATCCCCGAGTTTGCAGCCCCTTCGGTCCACACCCACTCGCGTCTTCCACTCCTCTGCCCTCATTTCCAGTCCAACTCAAGACAAAAGCCATGCCTTCGTTCATCCATTTACTCATTCCACAAACATTTATTGAGCACCTACTGTGTGCCAGGCGTTGTTTTAGGCCCTGAAGATACAGCAGCGAATGAAAGGAACAAACAAAACAATCCTGTCCTTGTGTAACTTACTCAACGGACATCCAGTGAGGAGGCGGGTAAACAACAAGGAGATAATGATTTAGGACTATGAATAAAAATAACACCAGGTGAGGGGGAGAGAATAATTGGGAAGGATGTTATTATAGATCCAGGGATCCGATGGCCTGACATCTGAGCAGAAATCTGAATTGAACGAGGGAGTAAGTTAGGCATCCGGGGGAGAACATTATAAGCAGAGGAATCAGCAGGTGCAAAGGCTCTGAGGTGGGAACACACTGAGGTTGAGAAACAGCAAGGAGGCCAATTTGGTTGGACCGGAGCCGGGGGGAGGCATGGGTTGTCATGGTAATATACACGGCCGAGAGCGAGCCTTGCTCTGATCACACACCCTCTCTTCTCCAGCCCATCCAGCCCCACTGGCCCACCCTTTTTTGGAATTCTACATTGACCCTGCCTGAAGTGGCTCCTTTGGACATTATCAAGGTTTTGATACTTCATAGCATCGCTGTTTCATGCACTTGTGTTTTCTATGCCCAAAGCAGACCGCGGTTCTTCAGATTTCCTTCCAGATTTTCTGTGTCTTTCCCGAGCCCCTGGTCCTCCTATCCATTCTGCCTTTCTAACATCCCAAGCACCTTTCCATTGCCCCCTTGAAACCAGAAATTGTGGAAAAACCACGTGTTGTCAGTTGTACGTTTCCACGAACCCATCTGAGTTTTTCTCCATTAGCTTTTCTTTCCTTTTCTTTTTAATCTATCCGAGAGACACTGTGCTAGTTGCTGGGAATAAAAAGATGAGCAAGACAGGTTCACTCAATAAGCACCGAGTCTAGCGGTCACACAAGTTGTAATAGAAGAAGTAAACGCTAACACAAAAATACAAATAAAGAACCCTGAGAGCACAGAGGAGAAAGCAATTAGTTTTTCATTCTTCCTGGAGAAGATAGGGAAGGCTTTACAGTGGAGAGACAGGCTAGGTAGGTATGAGATGATGTTTCACACAGAGAGAAAGGAATGAAAGGTGTTAGAAAAAGGGTTCTCAACCAGGGGTGATTTTATCTCCACGGGACATTTGGTGAAGTCTGGAGACATTTTTGGTTATCATGGCTGCGGGGAGGGGTGCCCCTGGCTTCTGTCGGGGTACAGAACAATCCCCCCAGCAAAAACTAGCCTGCCCCCAATGTTAGTAGTAGCGAGGTTGAGAGACCTCACACGGGAGCAAAGGGAACACCGTAAGAAATACAGAGCAAATGAAGGCAGTGGCGGAACATGATCCCGGAAATGTAGGTTGAGCCAGAGAGAGGAAGGCTTCATAAGCCAAACTGTGAAGTTTTACTCTGTAGACAAGAAAGAGCCGTTGAAAGAGAAGTCTGAAAGAGAAAAAAATCACAGCTGCTCATTACTGAGCCTGTGCTCTGGGCCCGGGGTTTACTGCATTCCCTCTGATTCTCAAGGGAGAGAGAGAAGCCCAGAGGATAGTCATTATTCTTTCTACTTTACAGGTGAGGAGACACGGAAAAGAACCTCAGAAAAGGGACTCTGCTTACTCAGGGACAGAGACAACAGGAGATCCAGATTTGAGTGAGACCCATCCAGTTGCAGAGCCCGTAACATTCGTCCAAACAGCCTCTTCCAGTCTGACCCAGGGCAGCGCTGTGAATCCCACTAGCTTCCATAGACACCTGCTCCCACCCATGGGCTGTGATCACCATGCTCTAAACGTGGTGGGTGCTGAATAAGACCCTTCCGATGGAAGAGAACACTGGGTAACAAGTAAATCTCTTTGGGACTCATGGGGCATGATACCATTCTTTCTATTGGTTGCCATATTTTGTGTCCCAGGAAATGTGCTTTAATTATTTCTGGAGAACAATCAAGCATTTGCTGATCTTTCCCCATTTATCGTTTCCTCTCATCCTTCTTCCTTCATGCCTCCTTCCCTTTTCCTTGCCTGCCTGCCTGTCTAATTTCTTTTCCTTCCTTCCTCCCTCCCTCCTTCCCTCCCTCCCTCCCTCCCTCCCTCCCTCCCTCCTTCCCTTCCTTCCTTCCTTCCTTCCTTCCTTCCTTCCTTCCTTCCTTCCTTCTTTCCTTCTTTCTCTTGAAAGGATATGCTTGGCAAACTATGAATATTCACCAAAACTCCTATCTGTTGCCCCCTGAGCACACAACCAAATGACATTTCCCAACTGTCTTTACAGCCATGTGACTGAATTCTGGCCAATGAGATCTCTGTGGAAGGGTCATGTACTACTGGCATAGCCCATAAAAAGTCCCCCGCATGCTATTCCTGCTCACTCTCCCCACCCACTGCCTGCATAAAGAGGACATCAAGCGTATATCATCTCAGCAGAGATTGAAGAGCACAGGCCCTTGGGTCCCAGAAAGTGCCTCCCAACCCATTACTGCTGCATTAGGCTTAGTGTGAATGATGCTTATATTGGGTGAAGCCAGTAAGAGTTAGAACTTTGCTTGTCACTGTAGTTGGATTTACCTTCCCCACGTGATACATGGAGCCTGCAGGAGAGGGGAGTAACCTAGAACTGAGCTCCCCGCATACACAGAAAATTCAGACAAGTGGCTTCTTTGGCTCAGATACCGAAGGAAGGTATAGGCAGGGATAGTAGTCATCCAGAAATCAGGGTCCTCCTTAAAGTCTGCTTCTCTATCTCTAGTGATGTTATTCTGTCTTCATATATACCTCCAGGTCTGAGCAGCTGTTGCATTTCAGGCAGCAAAAAGGATGAGGAGCACATAGGAATTGCCCCCCAGCTGAGTCAGCCCCACTGAAGGGCTGGCCTAAAAGCTCCACGTAATGCCCTCTGCTCAGGTCTGATGAGCCATACCTCCTTGCAAAGAAGCCTGGAAAACATCATCTTTTTTTTTTTTTAAAGATTTTTTTTATTTATTTGACAGAGAGAGAGAGCGAGAGAGCACAAGTGGGAGTGGCAGAGGAAGAGGGAGAGGGAGAAGCAGGCTCCCCCCTGAACAGGGACCCCTATGTGGGACTCGACCCCAGGACCTGAGATCATGACCTGAACTGAAGGCAGTTGCTTAACCGACTGGGCCACTCAGGTGCCCCCAAAACATCGTCTTCTTACCACTATCTTGTCACTTAGGATGAAATCAGAGTTTTACAGGGAAGAAGAATGGTTATTGTGTGGGAAACTCAGAGTCTTCCTTAAAGAAGGGAGAGGGGCACTGGGGTGGCCCAATCAGTTAAGCGTCTGGCTCTTGGTTTCGGCTCACATCCTGATCTCAGGGTCGTGTCAGCTCTATGCTCAGCACAGAGTCTGCTTGAGATTCTTTCCCCCCTCCCACTCCCTTCCCTTCTGTCCTTCCTTCCCCACCCCTGCACCCCCAGCCCCCACTCTGTCTCCCTAAAATAAATAAATAAACTTTTAAAAATAAATACCCAAAGGAAAAGAAAGGAGAGGATCGTGGTTTAGAATCAGAAATTTCTGCCCCAAAAAAAAAAAGAAAGAAAGAAAGAAATTTCTGCCCAGACTGGTTATGTGATTGCTGCCTTCCCCTTCTGCACCCGGCAGCCTCTGGTCTCGGTGGTCTATGGGGTAAACATGTGGGGGTCTAAACTGGCTTTGCCCTAGAAAGGCCCACCCCCACTTCCCTTTCTTGGTCACCTCTGAGACAGGTGCTCTTCCCACCCATCTCTTGCACTCAGCCCAAACCCTGTGCACACTAGCTAGCTCTCCTATCACAGTATGGCTTCCCCTCCCAACCCCCCATCACTCCTTCCAGAAGATTCTCCCACAACGCAGAGCACCAGGGCTCCTGGGCACTGGCTGCTTTTCACCCCTTCACAGTCAACACCATAAAAACACACAATCTCCTGCCATCAGACCAAGCCAATTTCCAAGTCCTATGTGAAGTTCACACTGCTCTCTGCCTCTCCCACTTGGTGTTGCTAAACGCCATTCCCTGTGGCACTTGGCACAGGCCTGCAGGAAGAAAATAACACAGAATTAGCCTTGAACATAGGTGTGGGGGAGAAAATACAGCTTTACCAAAATGAGGATAATAAAGGGTCAGTAATCACCCCTTTAACGTTAGCTCTTTGGGGTGCCACACGGAAAAAAAATTGTGCTGGATTTTCAGATTTTATAATAGGACTTACTGTATGTAGTTGATTAGTCCTTCTTCTTCCCACCTGTGTGACCAAGCAGCAAGAGCAAAGAGGCAAGCCAAAGAAATGGAAGCCGGCCCACTCTGGCATCTGGCACCCAGGAAGCAGGCACAGGAAAGGGACCTCCGACTCAGCAGCACAATGGGTCCTGGACCAAGGCAGGCTCCTTTAGCCTAGGCTCTGGGACCTCTGTGCTGGGATTTTAGAAACAGACTTCACATAGTTGGGTAGAGTTCAGTGATCTCCCCAAAGATCAAAATCCTCTTCTTTGTTTCCCCCACTTCTATTTCATTGAGTCCAATTTCTTTTTTTCCCTCTTACATGAGAAATACCCCATTCACCCATCAAGGAGACTTCGGTAACCCCAGACAGTGTTTCCCAAATGTGAATGGGCATACAGGTCACTTGGGTGGCTCAGTCGGTCGGGTGTCTGCCTTCGTCTTGGGTCATGGTCTCCAGGTCCTGGGATGGAGCCCTGCACCCCCCTTCGGGCTCCTTGCTCGGCAGGGAGTCTGCTTCTCTCTCTCTCTCTCTCCTTCTCTCTCTCCCCCCCCCAGTCCCCCATCCCTCCTCCCTGCTCATTCTCTATCTCTCTAAAATAAATAAAATCTTAAAAAAAAAGGAGAGCCTTGGGTAGGTCTGGGACTCTGAATTCTTACAGACTCCCAAGTAATGCCAATGCTGCTGGCCCGTGGACCATACTTTCGCCTTGGCATCACTGACAAATAAATTTTGACTGGGTTAAGTAACAGAGATTTAAAGATATGTTTGGGGGTGCCTGTGTGGCTCAGGTGGTTAAGCGTCTGCCTTCAGATCAGGTCATGATCTCTAGGTCCTGGGATCGAGCCCCGAGTGAGCCTCCCAATTCAGCGGGGAGTCTGCTTCTCCCTCTCCCTTACCTCCTGGTTATCCTCAATCTCTCTCTCTCTCTCTCAGATGACTAGATAAAACCTAATAAAAAAAAAAAAAGATATGTTTGTTAGAGCATGGTCTAGAGCACAATCAGGACCTTGGATGGAAGAACCTATGACTTTTTTTTTTAGTTTTTATTTAAATTCCGGTTAGTTAACCTACAGTGTAATATTAGTGTCAGGTATACAATATAGTGATTTGACACTTCCATACATCAGCCGAGTGCCCTCCTTAATCCCCATCCCCGGTGCCACCCATCCCCCCACCCACTTCCCTTCTGGTAACCATCAGTCCATGAAGACCCTATGATTTTTGGAATTGCTGATCCCTGCACCTCAAAAGGTTGTGAGTCGAAGACTCCGAGGCATATTTGAAGTCAGAGCACTCTAACAAAGAGCCACTCACAGCACCAAGGTGTAGAGGAGACGGATTCCTTGTTTCCAGGAGCCACCAGGGACTTTGCATATTTTATGAGCAGGTGACTCTTTGTTGTTTGGTAGACCCGTGGGGAGTTTTGCTTGCAAGTGGCCTCCCAAGGAGAGGGGCCAAAGAACCTTATGCTTCCTTCCCTGCTTTGATAGCAACAAATGACTTTGTCAACAGCATCCCGAAGACCAGTGATCCTGGGGAAACTAAGGCAGGACACAGGGTGTTCATTAGAGCACGAATCTGAAGGCCCTTTGCCTTCAAACTAGCCTCCTCAGGATCACCTGGTGGTGTCAAGAATAGTAGTGCTTTCTCTGCTTTCCAGAGTGCCTGTGACCATCTTCAAGCATGTACCAGGCACTACGTGGAAGGACCTCTCAGATCTAGAGAATCCATAACAATAAACCATCAGTCCATGAAGACCCTATGACTTTTGGAATTGCTGATCCCCACACCTCAAAAGGTCCTTGTCCACTGAGCCTCCTTGTCTACTACCTCTCTCTCTCCTAGATTCTTCCGATTGTGTTTATTTCATCCTTGTTTCACTTGCTCTTTGGATAGGACACATTTCTATCACCTTCCGAGTTATAACGGTGTCACTTTCCTTTCTCTTGTCTCCATTTCTAACTTGGGGATGGCCAGTCCGTCCTACGGCCACATCAGGTAGGAGTCTTCCCTTTCCAAGCTCTCTCCCAGGTGACCCCTCCACCCGTGCTTTCCACTACCATCTGTGTGCTGAGATGTCCGAAACCTACATCTCCAGCCCAGACGTGGTCTTCAGCGTCCCAGACGTACATACCCATAGGCACATCAAGTTCAAGGTGTTCTGAACTGTGCCAATCATTAGATCTGGAAGAATAAAGGAAAGGAGCAGGGAAGGAACTTGCTTTTTCGTCTCCCAGCTCATGAAGTGACGCTGTCACCTCCCCACCTGCTTGGGACACTCCTCTCCCTTCTCAGCCTCTGACAGCTCAAATCAACGGTTAAGGTCTGGACACTGATATTTTCCCCAGAAGAATAATTCCTAATTATTCCACGAGAAAAGAATTATCCCCCATGACTCAGCATCGAACAGCGAAGTCTGTCCACTCACGATGTTTTTTTTGGTCTCCAGAGAGCATGTCCCAGCAGGTGAAAGTTTACCACACAAATTCCCATCTGACTTATTTCTTGTCGGCAGGGAGACAGGGGAGATGAGAGGCTGTTTGGAAGAGATTAATGAGCCCACGTGCAGGCTGTTCCAGGAGCATCGTATTCCTCCCTTTCTTTTTGCCTCTTCTGCCCAGAACCATTCTCACCAAAGGGTCCTTCTAGGCTGTTTTCCACAGTGCCTCCTTTACCACCTGTGCCCAGGTGCTTTCCCAGAGCTGCTGAGCGGTGCAAACAAGTTACATAATTTTACATGAACTGCAATCTCAAGACTTGATTTCCAAGCGCTGGGTCTGCCACTTGCCTGAGATATGCAGGAGGGGCAGGTCCCTTGACATCCGGTCCCCCAACTCCCCGCCTCGGCGTGTCTTCATTTATAAAATGGATCCCTGCCACCTCAGTTATTATGCTAATGATTCAAAGTATTATCCGCATTTTACAAATTCCAGCATGCACTAAAAAAATAAATGTCACTACACACTGATGAGAGTCACAAGTCATAAACAGGTTTTTTATTTTTGGAGGTGGTTACAAACTGCTCCAAAAACATACAAACAGTATGGAGAGAAGAAGATAACACAGAGGGAAGATGACAGTGAATTCCAAACAGAAGAGAGCTTGGTGACAGGAAGGCGCCAGCACTTAGATTCTGGAAACTGGGGGTGACAGGAGATAGGTGTGGGGATCCCAACAGCGTCATCCTTGCAGACCCTTGGAGGCCGCCTTATGGAGTTGAGAGGCTCTTCTGGAAACCTGGAAAGCGCTAAAAGTACCTAAAGCAGCAGAAAAGCGGGAGATCATTTTTATTTAATAAAGTCATTTGAGCTGCACTGTGGATATTAGATGTGAGTGGGTCAAGACTGAAAGTGGGGAAAACCAATTGAGGACTCTGGCAGTGACCCAACTGAGAGGCGGCATTGCCGTGGCTTGGAGAAGAGTGGTGAGGCCGGGAGGCGATAGACGGATTCGAGAACTAATGGGCAGCATCGTCCCAGGTCACCATCTCTGACATCCCAGCTCAGCAACTACAAAGCACTGCCTCTAGGAAGGAAGGCACCGAACGTCTCACCAAAGATCTGTGTTTGACCCCTACAGTTGCAGGTCATTAATTAATTTATGATTAACATTAGCTTTAGGGATTTGGGCCATCCATGAGTCATCCTCAGTGTTCTCATCTATAAAATGGGGATAATAATGCTTGTCCTGCCTTCCTCGCTGGGTAGTCGTGACACTCAGGTCAAATGGGACCCCCAAGATCCGCCTTGCAAGTTGCCAGGCACCGCATCACTGTAAGGCGGCCCCAGCATTCCCTAGAGACCCATGCAAACCAAACACAAACGGAATTGACAGACACAAAGGGGAAAAGAACATTCCGCTCCTGATGCTTCCCTGGCCTACCTTGACTTGTATTAGGCCGGGGCTTATTTCCATCGTTCTTTAAATTTTATAAAGCCTTCCGTAATGAGAAAACTTTGCGAGAATCTTATTAGACACAGCAAAGACCAAAATCAGCACAAAGCTCACATATAAAAGCTTTAGGAAAAAAATAAGGATTTCTCTAGAGGCTCTATATGTGCTTAAATGGCGCAGAGAGCTAAATTGCGAAATTACAAATGAGATGTGGGATGGCATATTTGATTATACGGAGTCATCTGCAATGCCTCATAACATGTAAGAAATTTGAGAGACTGTTTATCTCGCACTGTGTTCTGGGAGGAAAACTGCAGGAGAACCGAATAAGCTCTAATAGGGCATTCAGAAGACAGAGGATGTCCTTCGAGGGGGACCACAGGGGCTCATCTTCTCCCCTCGGGCCTCCGGTCCACCTTCTCCCCCCAAATCCCAAAGGCTCCTGTGGACTTTATTTGAATTGCCGCATTCGAGAAGAAATGGCAAGATTATCCCCGTTTCACAGGTAATGAGCCTCTGTCCTAAAACAATTGTAGGGCATGGCGTCTATGCTCAATCAGCTGACAATCTAATAGGGTCCATATGATAGATGTCTGATACACGCAACCACCCTCCATGGCCCGGTGCTAACAAAGTCTCGTGCACGCGGTGAGAGACAGGAGAGCGGAGTCTCGGAAACCAGGCAAACCAGCAATTACATCCTGACTGCTGCTTCCCGGCCTTGAGGCCCCAGATGAGGTGCCTCAGCCTCCCTGAGGCTTGATTTCTTCCTCTGTGAAGCACAGACAGCAAGGTCTTGTCCTGCAGGGTTGGTGGAATTAAAGAAAATGGTCGTGTGGGGTGCCTACCCAGCGCTCCCCTCTCGGAAGAGCTCAATTAATATTCTGTGCGTTTTGTGGCCTGACATACTCTACAGATGTCCTGGCAAGCCGTGCCGCGAGCCCGAGATGGCACAGAAGGGAGTGTCGGGCTGGGACTGATTCCTAGATCAGCCCCACGCTCTTCATTCTGTACGTACATCACTGAGGTCCCAGCCACAGTATCCCAAGATGCAGGTGTCCCATTAACGACCGAAGATCCTGGATTTCTCAAGCCCCGGGCAACAGGATCAGACATAAGCAGGTGCCTTCCCGGACCCAGCTTCTGCTAGAGCACCCCGACCTGGTCTCCTCTCCCCACCTAGCCAGGGCCCCTCTCAAGGGCCCAAAGCTGCTCGGCCCGGCTGGCTTCGGAAGACCAGCTTTCAGGCTTGCTGACGCTTCGAGAGTGCCCAGCAGGCAGGTGTGTGGGTAGGAGGCGCTCACAGGAGGGAACAGATTGAGAAGGGCTTTGGGAAGTCTCTGGCACAGATGCCGAGGCAGAAGGGAAACTCTTGCCTGCGCTCCATCTTCCTGCCCCTCCCAGCCATTCAGGGACAGGGGCAAGGAACTTGAGACGGGAGCTATACATTTGAATCCAGCGATGTCTACAGCGTTCTTTTCAAAGCCGGGCCATGGAGGCTGTGACCCTAGAGGCCAACATCAAAGCATATGTAATAAAGCCCCTGTGTTTGGGGGTCCACGTCACTCCCAACTGTGAGGATTTATCTTCAGACTACAGAAAGTACAGGTGGGTTCTGCACAGATGACAAACACGTAATGTGTGTGTGTGTGTGTGTGTGTGTGTGTGTGTGTGTGTGTGTGGAATGTGAGCTTATACTGGGATAGAGAGGATGAGAAGATAAGACACATTTTAATTTGACTTAATTCTTCATCATTATTAAGAGGATGAGGATGGGACTCAGAGAGAATAAGGAAATAGGACAAAGACATAAAGAGAAGGGTTTTTCCTGTTGGACCCTCCCCTTTTCCCTCATGCCACAACTACCTCCCAAGGAGAGTCTGCAATGGCATTTCCAAAAGTTGTTCCGTGTTGTAATTCCCACAGACACACGTGCATGCACAAGATTTCAGTAATGTCTCTCGGTTTGGGACACACTGTTTAACCTTCCGTCTTAGAATTTGTCATAGAAAAATATGTCAAAAAACTTTGGCCATAAGATCCTCCTGGATGATCAAACCACACACTTTTCTAGATTCTGCTGTCTCTCCTAAATCAATCAACAGATAGACGTTAAAATCCCACCAAATGCAGAGTCTTGTACCAGAACTTCCAGAAGACACAGGAAGGTCTGAGATTATTTTCTCTGCAGCGACAATCAATCACAAAGCTCTACTGATTTTCTCTCCTAAACTTATCTCTGATCCGCCAATTCCTCCCTGTCCCCACTGCCCGCATCATCGTATTCCCAGGTGCCAACTGGTCAGCTCAAGTTGCCCGGTCCTCCAAGAAGCCTTCCCCAACCCGATTGCTGGCTTTGTTCAGTGTTCCTCATCTGTGTCCTCAAAGACCTTGAACTTACATTTTTGGTAACACTTATCACACGATATTAAAATAGAGTGCTTTTGGACCTGCCTCTAATCTGAGACACTAATCTGCTCTCGGTCTCTTCAAGGGCTTTGTAACCCTTTTGCGGATAAGCCAGTGTCTCCCACTCTGCTGGTGCTCCAAGGATTCCTGTTTGCCATCGCCTAGCCTCTGTCACAGCGTGCGTTCCTGTGTCACAATTACCTACTAGCTGGCCATCTCACCTAGCCAACTGTGGGCTCTGTAAGGACAAAACCCAATTCATCTTGGAGTCCCCAGTGCCTACCACAATGCTTGGCGCCTCCTTACAAACAAACAGAAGAACGAATGAATTACACTTGAATGAGTCAATCTCCAGATTCCCTCTGATTTCTCTGAGGCGTGTTCTAATTCTAAAATAAGTTGATGTGTACCACACGAGTGCACAGACAATAAGCATTATTATATTTCTCAGGAGGAGAAGATCGTTTTTCAGCTAGGATGATTGGGGAGCATTTCAAAGAGGAAATGTGATTTCAGCTGGGACTAGAGGGTGTGTGGGATCTGGGTTTGTGGATAGGGTGCAGAGGGGGGACCTTCTAGGAGGAAGGAAGAGCAGGAGCAAGGGTTCTGTGTTGAGAAAGAACAATCCCCTAGCCACCGGGTTTGTTTCCCATGTCTGATATGTATGGAAATTGGAGAAACATTTCCATTGTTGGCTGTGCCTCCGCATTTCAGAGCTAGAATGTTATCTGATTTGTTCTTCACACCTGGTCCTTCATAACAAGAGTTTCTGGGGTGGGAGGGTTGTAGAGTGACTGCCTCTCCCAACTTGCCTGGTATTCATGGTTTTGGGGGACTCAGGACTTCTGGTACTAAAACAGGAAAAGTCTCAGGCAGATAGGGATGAGGTGGTCAACCCAGCCCTGGTGAATATACAGAGATGTCCAAAAGTAGCCAAATGAAGCTTCTGGAAACCACCCTGCACCACTCTCCCTATTGCGGATCCTAGCTCCTGATCCATTTTCTCCTCTGAGGACAAAAGGAAATCGTTTTACAGCTGAAGGAAAACGTTTTACCCTCTCCAGGAAACATTCTTTCACGCCTTCCCCTCCTGATTCAAGGGGTACCACTTCAAGGCTACCGAATGCAAATCGCTATCACGCATTTACCAGTTATTACATGACAGTGATCTACCATTTCCATTCCTCCCAAACACAATAAAGTTCTTGCTGGCACGGACTGTGCCTATGTATTCTCGCAGCCTCAAAACACAGCCCCCTGCAGACCACGCCATACGTATTTATTGAGTGGATGCACTTATTGGTTGGTTCATTGGCGGGCTAGATGACCTTAACTCATGATTTGAATATTTCACAGAAACACGTGGATCCATCCTAAGGTGACTAGTGTACATCTATCTTCCTGGAAACAATCAGCTCAATTTATAGTCCACCGTTTTAAAAGGAAGATTGAGGCAGCTTTTAGTATTGAGCAGAAGCACATCGTGGTACACCAGCCACTAGTCTCAGAGACCAGCCTCTCTGAGGTTGAAGGGCTCATCAAGCCTTGGGCCACCAAGGGCCCATAACTCCCCAGACGCTGTCTTAGGTTCAGTGATGAGCCAAAACAGCTTTCATAATGGTCCCTGTTGGTGTGGTAGCACAGCCCAGGGGTGGCAGCGGGCAGCCAGCTCTCTCTCTAGACTCGTTGGAAACCTTGTCCCCAGTGGGCCATGAAGCTCCAAGCAACTCTTGCTACATCATGCTAAGATTTGGGGGAAGGGACGAGCTGCAAAGGAAGGAATTCCAATTTGGACACAGGCAAAAGAGAGTTTATGGTTGAACCAATGTCCTCTAACTGCATGATCCCCAAGTTTTTATTCTTAAAACTTTCAAACCTCTAGAAGGTTGAAAGTACAACAGGAATGAAAATGCATATACTTTCTTTCCACTCCATTCACTAATTGCTAATGTTTTCATGTATTTATTTGAGATGGCTCTTAGTGTTTTTGCTAAACCATTTGAAAATTAGGGACAGATATTTTGAGGTTTGACCCCTGAAACACGTTAGCAGGTACCACCTAAACTAGGCATTATCTTACATAAACACAATGTTTTTTTTTTCCCTTCCAAGACATTTACCTCACAAGACATTGATCCAATAACATCGTCTAATAGATTGCCCATATAAAAATGTCCCCGATTGTCTTAGTAACAGTTGATACCATTTTTTCTGACCCAAACCCAATCCTCTGTTCCATATCATTGTCATTCTCTTAGTCTGGTTAGTCTTTTGATCTAGGATAATCTCCTACTTTATTTTATTTTATTTTATTTTTTGTCTTTTGTCATGGGCAGTTTTGGCATGCGGTCCAGCGCCTTGTAGTGTATCTTGTAGTCTAGATTTGGATGTCTCTTTCTTCACTATCCAATTCAGAGCAGACATTTGTGGTCTAAGTACTACATAGGTCATATTGGAGCTTTCTCATCCCCTCACTATCAGGAAGCTCATCATGTCATTCTGTTTCAGCATTGACAATGGTCCCACAAGGCATGGAAGCCTCCAGAGGAAGAATGAAGGAGGCAGTCAAGCAAGCTATTCTATTTCTTACTTGGTTAAGGTGATGTCTACCAGATTTTCCTATCACCAACAATCCTCTATTCTTTTTAGATAATAAGTAATCTATGGGGTGAGGCCATGTGAATAACCGATTCTCAAGCAGCCTGTCCCCAGTGGATTTATCACTACTTCATTAATAGTCTTTGCACGAATTATTGCACTAGTGATTGCAAGTGGTGATTCTTTGAATTCTGTCAGTTCTACATAGACAGGCTAGCATTCTTCTGCGAAGAACACCATGCCACCATCTACACACATACACGCTTATTGACTAATTTTTGATCTCAAAATAATTAGAGACCCACGAGAAGTTACAAAAATATTGCAGAGGCTCCATGGTCCCGACACCTAGCTTTCCCCAATGCTAACATCCTACATGGTACATTATCAAAATCAGGAAGTTGGCATTGGTGTAACATCACTAGAACACGGATGTCCTGTGGATTGCTCTATTTTATCTTTAATTTTTAAATTTTGTCTCAATTTTGCACTATCACTTTGGACTCATTTTTTTCATGGTATTATAATCTATTACCATTGTTGTTCTTTTTCATTCTCAGACTGTCTCCAGTGTGACCTGCAAGAACCCCTTCAAGCCAGCTCCAGGATCTCATCGTGAGCCACCTCTGTCTTTGAACTCTATCCTTTGTTTTCTGGTACAACACGATGTCTCGAGCTCCTGACCTATAATTACCCATTTATCCAAGGAGCCCTGCTTTTTTCTTTCCTTTTTTTTTTTTTCTCAGAAACTTGATCCTGATTCCAAGCCTGGGTTTCTTTCACTGGGGAATGATATTTAGGTATAAGATCTGGATGCCCTGTGAGTTAATTGCTACCAGAGTTTTGCTTCACAGACTTTTTACGGAGGTAAACCTGAGTTCAGACTGATTCCTCTCATTCAAAACCAGCCTTACAGGAGTCTTCCTCCTCTTTCCCTATTTATCATATATTTCTATACCCACTTCTGCCTGGATCCTATCACCACCTATGTGTATAATTTGTTCAGTCCTACAATACAGTCAAAATGATTGGAATTACTGTACCAATACTTTACCGACAGCAGACCTACTAGGTAAATTCAAGGTGTCCTTACAGTTCTTTTTTTTATAACTCATTTAGCATATACAGTTGAAACAACTGTGCTTGAATGTTTTGAATTACTGATTTATTTTCTGTACAATTGCGCTTTCAATTTGGTATTTGGTTGGTTTCCTTTGTTTCATTATGTATTCTGTTTTAAGACTTGCTTTGGGGGCGCCTGGGTGGCTCAGTCATTGGGCATCTGCCTTCGGCTCGGGTCATGATCCCAGGGTCCTGAGATCGGGCCCCGCATCGGGCTCTTTGCTCAGCAGAGAGCCTACTTCTCCCGCTACCATTCCCTCTGCTTGTGTTCCCTCTCTGGCTGTGTTTCTCTCTGTCAAATAAATAAAATCTTTAAAAAAAAAAAAGACTTGCTTTGTATTTATCCTTAATGGTCTAATTTTATATTAAAATATAGGAAACATTTATATGATTTTTAAGATGATTTATAAGTCAAAAAAGTATATGAAAAGATGATCCCAAGAAATCTCACTATCACCCCTAATAATCCTTTATTCCTGAGTACCTCTGGTTTATCTTAGTTCCTGGTTTATGCTTCCTGTATTACTTTTCCAGATATTTATTTGTCTGTCTGTCTGTCTGTCTGTTTGTTTGTTTGTTTGTTTAAGAGAGGGGGTAAGGGCAAAGGGAAAGAGTCTTTTTTTTATTAACATATAACATATTATTTGTTTCAGGGGTACAGATCTGTGATTCATCGGTCTTACACAATTCACAGCACTCCCCACAGCACATACCCTCCCCAGTGTCCACCACCCAGCCACTCTTTTTCTCCCCACACCCCTCCAGCAACCCTCAGTTTGTTTCCTCAGATTAAGAGTCTCTTATGGTTTGTCTCCCTCTCTGTTTTCATCTTGATTCATTTTCCCCTCCCTTCCCCTATGATCCTCTGTCTTGTTTCTCAAATCCCTCTTATCGGTGAGATCGTATAATTATTGTCTCTCACTGATTGATTTATTTCGGTTAGCATAATGCCCTCTAGTTCCATCCACATCATTGCAAATGACAAGATTTGGATTTTTTTCTGATGGCTGCATAATATTCCATTGTGTATACATACCACATCTTCTTTATCCATTCATCTGTTGATGGACATCTAGGCTCTGTCCATAGTTTGGCTATTGTGGACATTGCTGCTATAAACATGGAGTGCACATGCCCTTTCAGATCACCACCTTTGTGTCTTCGGGATAAATACCCAGTAGTGTGATTGGTGGGTTGTAGGGTAGCTCTATTTTCAACTTTTTGAGGACACTCCATGCTGTTTTCCAGAGTGGCTACACCAGCTTGCATTCCCACCAACAGTGTAGGAGGATTCCCCTTTCTCTGCATCCTCAAAATGGCTAAAAATAACAAATCAGGAAATGACAGGTGTTGGCAAGGATGCAGAGAAAGGGAGACAGTCTTAAGCAGACTCCCTATTGAGCATGTAGCCCAACATGGGGCTCAATCTCATGACCCTGAGACCACGACCTGAGCCAAAACCAAGAGTCCCCTGTACCAACCAGACATTCCTCCTGCTTTACTTTTTGAAAAAACAAGGATAAGTACATGTGTTCTCATTTCCCTCTTACATAAAAGGTAGCCTACTATATTTACTCTTTCATATCTTGCATCTTGCTCTTGACATACCCTGGAAATCATTTCCTATCATTTCATAGACATTTCATAGAGAGTTTCCTCATTCTCTTTTACATTGTGTGTATTCTCTAGTGCGGATATACCCTAGATTATTCACTGTATCTTCCATAAAAGAGCATTTAAGCTGACTCCGATGTCTTCTCACAATAAACAGCATCACAATAAATAACCTTATCACAAGTGTTTCATATTTGTGGATATATATCTCAGAGTAAATCCCAACAAGAATC
Source organism: Procyon lotor (assembly GCA_028646535.1). NCBI lineage: Eukaryota > Metazoa > Chordata > Mammalia > Carnivora > Procyonidae > Procyon > Procyon lotor. Next base: position 72,754,793 of record CM053613.1, read on the forward strand.
ATTGCTAGCTCAAAAAGCAAATGCATAGTTTTGCTCAATATGCCAGATTTTCCTCCATGGAGACTGATCATTTTACTTTTCCATCCGCAATTTATAAGAGTGCCTGTTTCCCTACAGCCTCGTCAAAGTGTGTGTTGTCAACCTTTTGAATTCTGCCAAACTGACAGATAAAACATAGCACCGAAGTGCACTTTTATTTTGCATTTCTCTTATTAACAGTAAGTTTGAGCTGTTTTTTAAAAATGTTTAAAGAGCCTTGTGTATATTGTTCTCTGAAATGTCTGCTTCTTTTGCTCCTGTTTCTTTCCAATTTCCAAACTTTCATTTCTTGATTTTCAAATATTCTTTAGTATTACAGAGATATTAGCCCTTTCTCTATGATATATATTGCATATGCTTTCTCCAAATATGTGGTTTGTTTTTTTGACTTTGTTTATGTGGATTTTTGGTTGTCGTTGTTGTTTTCAATATGCAAAAATTTGGGGTTTTTAAAAAAATATTTAAATATTTTAAAAAATATGTAACATTTATCAGTCTTTTTTCTTATTAAATCTGAACTTTCAATCATGATCAGGAGGACTTTCTCCACACTCAGATTATAAAGAAATTCACTCACTTGTGTGGTTTCTTTTCTTTTTTTTTTTTTTCCACATTTAAATCTCTGATCCATGTGGAGGATATTTTAGAAGATGGTGTGAGATATGGATCTATTTTTATGTTTTCCCAAATGGCTACCCAATTGTCCAATCCTTTATTAAGAAGGATTTCCCAGAGCTGCTTGTATCTGGAGGCTTTTTGCCCTCAAGAAGTCCCACAGTCAACACTAGGCATGTCAAAACAGAAATCGAGGGACGCCTGGGGGGGTGCAGTTGGTTAAGCCACCGACTCCCTACCTTTGGCTCTGATCATGAGCACAGGGTCATGATCTCAGGGTCATGATCTCAGAGTCATGATCTCAAGGTTGTGAGATCAAGCCCCATAACAGTCCCCACAGTCAGTGAGAAGTCTGCCTGGGATGCTCTCTCTCCTTCTCCTTCTGCTCCCCCCACATGTGCTCTCTGTCTTCTCTCTCTCTCTCTCAAATTAGATAAATCTTAAAAACAAAACAAAACAGAAACAGAAATCAACAGTTAGAGAATTTTCTTTCTGTGCCTGTTCTGCATGAACTGCCAAATGCTGAAAGGAAGGGATGATGCTGGAAAAAAAATTAATAAATAAGACTGAGGGTTGGGAACTCAGAGTTTCTAAATTGTACATTTTGCTTAACGTTTTTAAGAAATGTATGCTAGTGACAAAAATTTCAAGTTGAACAGAAAGTTGCATGGTGAAAAGTAAAATCACCCTCTTCTGTTGGATCTCTCTAGAAGCCATCAGGGCTGCCAGGGTCTTCTGTATCCATCCACAGAATCCATGCCTGTGCAGACAGAGAAAATGAAAGAGAGAGGGAGATGCTTTTAATGAAAGAGGAGGAAAGTGACCACATATCTATTGAAAAACCCTTAAGTGTCAAGCATGGATAAGTTATCACTCTTTACCAACAATCCATACCTTCCAACGGTTGTGTACTTTCATTCCATTTTGCAGATGAGAAATTGAGGTTTGCAGTGACCTGTCCAAAGACCTCAGAGCAAGGTTTGGATGTGGGTTTGAACCTCCACTGTCCTCTCTGTACTGTGACAGGCACACGCAGGGAGGGGGTGGTCACCATGGGTAACTGGCTGTTTGGAACTCATGGAGGCGCTCTCAGTAGTGCTCACAGCCCTCAACAGTGATGTGGCAGTAAGAGCAACCCAGAGCAAGAAATGAACATGTCATGGCATATTCACACTTGAGCTTCACATTTGTGATCCTTGACTGGGAGCTCCCCATCATGGTAAGGGCAGCTCGTGCATCAGGCAAAATCTCACATCCCCACACACTGAAATTTTTCTGTAAGCTCAGCTATTGGGAAAGCAAAAAAAAAAAAAAAAAAAAATCAGAAGAAAACTGGATTGTATCAAGAAACATTAGCAGCTATGACTCAGAGATACATGGGGGGCAGATCTGTTGACTCAGAGGGTCCATTTCTTAGTCACTTAGCAGCTTTCACCACACTCTAATCTTTGAGAGAAAGAAAGGGATTTGCAAAGTGGGGGGAGGTAAAAATAAAGGACTGCAACAGAAGGATTTGCTTCTCAACAGCAGTTCGTGGCAGCATGCAAGGAAAATATAGAGGAGAAAGCATTGTTGTTCTATTCCAGAGAGAGGGCTTTTGAATGCCGAAGTAGATGGGTGTCAATTTCTGTATATTAAAACATTCAAAACACAACTCCGTTCCCACAGAAGTTCCCTCTATTGTAGCAGAAATGTACTTTTTCTCATCTTTATGGATTACAACTCGGTAGAAGTACACATGCTAAAAGGGGATGGGGGGAACAGTTCTTCTGGAAAGTTCACAAGCCATTTTCCATTTCCCTGGGGGATTTTACCACTTCTGGACCAAGGCCCTTGAACAGCTCCATTCCTTCGATTGGGATGAGACTCTCCAATGGGCATATCATTAGTACACTTCTGGACCAAGGCCCTTGAACAGCTCCATTCCTTCGAATGGGATGAGACTCTCCAATGGGCATATCATTAGTACATGGGAGAGTTCTAGTTCATGATCAATCCTAACTCGTCCCACCCTATCTCTTTTCTACTACTCCCAGTTTTCACCACCACAAAAGATTTTGGAAGCATTAGAATTCTGGATTCTGTACTTGAGCTAGACATGCGTATATTTTATCTACTTTTTGATCACCAACTGCATACCTGCATTTCTCTTGCATGGATGCTGTAGGCCTTGCATAGATGCTCATCTTTGCAAGGATGCCCGTCTTTGCATGGATGCCAATCTTTACATGGATGCCCATCTTTGTAAGGATACCCATTCTTGCATGGATGCCCTTCTTTGCAAGGATGCCCATCTTTGGATAGATGCTCATGCAATGAACTATTTGCTGGAACACAAGCTTCGCTTCAGCACCTAACCTCTGACCTCCCAGCCTTGTATTAATTCTTCTCCTTTTCTCCATCCTTTACCTAATTCCCTTCAACTTTACTCTACTTAGATTCTAGCCAAGGAAATATGCTAGTCCTACTCATCTCTACAGTCAGGAATACCCTACGCTCTTCCTAGCAAGTCTCCATTCCCCTTCCCATTTAAAAATTCTATTAAAAATCCTAGATTTATAACAAACTTCCTCTGAGTTTTTTTTTTAAATGTTTCAAACAACTCCATTCTTACCCTTTAGCATCTGTCTCCCCATCCATCAACTAGTGCATTTGTTAGACATTTGCTATGAGCTACACACAGCTAACATGAGGGAAAACGACATTTGTATAATGCTTTTCCATTTGCAAGGCAGTTTCACACCTGTGTTCCTATATGATCTCCACAATAACCCCTAAAGTAGGAAGGGTAAGATTAATTACTAATCCCAGGTTGCAGATTAGAAAACTGAGGCCCAGAGAGGTCAGGTGGGCACTACGAAGCGACAAATCCAAAATTTCAAACACAGACCTTGTTTGGAAGCTTAGGCACTTTGGATGAACCCAAAGTAGGTGACCATCCATGAGGCGCTCCCCAAAGCCCACATGCACAAACACACACAGAGTCGATCTTCGTAGCTGCCATTTGCTGTAAGCATGTTTTTCTAATGTGTTTGTTCTGTCTTCCCTTTAATCAATAAGGTCCCCAAAGACTGGAGCCCAGAGTGGCTCTCTCAGCAGGTGCTGGAAGGGGTAAGGAAAAGTCAAATAAATCCGCAATACTTAAGAGGGAAGCTGGATAAAATTGCAACTTGCACGGATACTGTCCCATCTGAATTGCAGGAGGGTTCCCCAGTGTTTCACCCATTTAATAAGTATTAGTGTTTTTTTCAAAGCAATTTTCATCCCATCAACGTAGCATGAATCAGCTCTGACATCTCAGTCATACTCCCTCCCCTAAGGCAAGAGCCGGTGCGCAAGAAAAACCCCCCGCGATGGACATATAGTTGTCAGCCAACTGCACACCCATTTCTCAAGGATCCCTTTGCATTGCTAGAGAACTGGATTAATCAGCAACGGGCATGGTGGTTTTTTGCATCTCTTAATTTACTACCAAACACCCCTTCTCTCCCGAGAGGAGATGTTTTGTTACGTGTAATTAGACCGTGTACGCAATCCTACGCGGGACCTGTTATTTTGGCACAGGAGGATTACAGAGCGGTCTCCAGGTGGGGAATAGTGACATGCTGAATGAACAAAGGTATGCTGCGTGCTCATTTGCAAACCTCCGCTGGCTTGGCGCGGGCTGGAGCGGGGAATGTTAGGACTGGAGGCACACGTGGGCTCAGCAACTCTGACTAATTGTCTGGGGCCTAGAGGTTCAGAAGATAATGGCTGAAGCATATGGCTTCCACTGCTTCTAAGGTTTTCTGCCTCCTGAGAACGAGGCTGGCAACAGCCACCACAAGGTGGAAGGGCCTGGCCTTGACTTCGTCGGACACACGCTGGGGAGAAGACAGCTCCATGCAGAGCTGCATCTGCTTTTAGGGAACCAAGAGGTGACTGGGCTTCGGAGAAAGAGGATGCTTCAGGGTCTTGAGCTCTGATCCGGGGGCTTTTCCTTGTGAAAGTCTGAAACCCGTAATTCCCAGCATCACCTGAAATGAAACTCTCACAGCTCCGTCTCACACCCGCAGCAAAATGAAAAGAGAGAGCTAAAGCACCATCTAGCCTGTTTTGAAAATTCTTCACTAACTGGCTGGGAAACGCCGCTCATAACTCAGATTGTACTAGAAAAAGCTGTTCTGAATCCGAGACAGTCAATCCAAAGCATACTACCTTTGCTTTTGCCCCGGACTGTCTTCCAGTTCCTGTTAATGATAGAGAAGCAAGACCTGTTGGGATGATTTCAGGCCCAGTATTTCACAGAAGCCAGAAGCACGCTGGTCAGACGGGAGGAGGGAGGTATTTGACACCAACCACTAGACTCATGGTTAAGAAGTCCTAGAGTGTGGATGCTTTGGGTCAGAGGTCCCCAGTTCCTGCTTCATCACTTACTAGCTGTGTGACCTTGGGCCAGTCATTAGCTCTCTGAGCCTCCATCTTCTCAGATACCCAAGGACGATAATAGCAATAACATGTGGCCGCTCTCCCAAGATCTTGGTGAGGGTGAAATTAGAAAATGGCCATCAAAGAGCTTGCTAAGCCATATTCTGCTGCACAAAGGGAAGGTCTTGTTATCCGTGATATTGACTCTTCCCGAGGTGATTGCTCTAACCTGGGAGTTGAGGAGGAGGGGGCTGTTCCTCCAGCGCGCCTGGCTTGAGTCAGTCCCTTTGTGAAGGAACAGCACTCAGAAGCCACGCATGCACCCATGACTCACCAAGGGACCGCTGTTGGAAGGTGCTGGAAGAGAGGCACCAGGGCCCGTGTCCCTCAGGTTTGACAGAGCATAATTGTTTTGACATATGATGGAATTTTTTCCTCGGGTGGGTCAGAAAAAAAGCCCAATACTGATGCTTTTCATCTAATTTCAATTACAGTCATTAAAACCCTTACTCCTGAGTCAAACCTTCCAAAAAGCCATCAACGACAGCCCATTACAGATGAGTTATTTATAGCGGTGCATGTTAATTTTATAGAACCACAGACCAGTGATTCATGGCTTGGCATTAGCGAGAGACATCATTCACCGGGCTGAGTGATCTCTGACATAACCAGCCCTGCTCTGTGTCTCGGCAGGGACAATTCAAGGCCTCAGACTCGGGGCCAGACCTCGCACAGAGCAGAGTAACCAGAGCATCTTGGCCTTGGCCCATTCCATCCATGGGGGACTTCTGCCCTCAGTGGGGAAGAACAGTACAATTGGATTTGGTACTGGAGTGTGACACCTATGGGATTCCAGCTGACATGATACTGGGCCTGGGCCAGAGTTTCAGCCTTTCTTTCTCACAATCAAGCTATTAGTATGGGCATTCCGTAGACCTCGTATTATTTGCTGCTCTTCAGTTACTCTTGGGGGGATCTGATATTCACCTGGGCTTGATGGAAAAAAATGGCTCTGGGGCCATCGAAAGCCCAGCATCCTTTTATCCAAACTACTTCAACCTCAAGTTCGTAAGTGCCACTTTGACCGATCAATACTGGACCTCTTGATTCTTGGTCTATTTGTAGCTGAAATTCTCCCCCTCAATTAAAAATTCACCAAGAGGCAGCCTGATGTGACATTTATGAGTTCCTGGAAGTCCATAAATGTTGAATGTTAGAAATTAGTGCCGAGTTGTTTAGACGATAAAAAGCAATAAGCAAGCAAGAGGGCTAATATCCAACACTCTTATATTTTTATTTTCTGTCTGTGGACACTTGTGGCAAAGTGGAATAACTACAGCTTCCTACAAAGGCTTCTGTGTTTGATGAAACTTTGTACTGGTCCCTAGCTCTAAATTAAACCCAACGAAGCTGAGTTGGTCTCCATGGAACTGACCACCTTATTTCCTTCCATCCTCATAATACTTTGGCAATGGGTAGCTTGCCCAAGTTCCCTTCTCTGTCCTAATAGGGGCCGTGATAAACACTGAAATGAATTGCTTTTTTTTTTTTTTTTTTTTTGCTCTATCTTCATACAATAGTAGCTCTGAGATCATGGGGAGGATAAGTTGGTAAAAATAAATTTGTGACCTCATTATTTGGGAGTTTTCAACCACAGAACTGTTCCACACTCCATCCATAATTATTTCTTTCAAATTATCTCCTACCCACATCCCAGCACTTTTCTGAGGCTCTGTTCCCTTTTTTTAAGTGACTTCTTCAGACGTTTCTATAACGTTCTCCCTGTAGACACTTCTGGGCTATTGATCACAGTTCTGGGAGCTTTGCGCCATTCCTGGGAGGCCTTGTCTTGTCGAGGCTGAAGTCAATGATGACACAGAGAAGGTTAAATGACTAAGACTCTAATCACCACCCTGAGTACCATTCTACTGTTTCTGCACAGCCATCCGGAGAGTTTGCATCTAGAATTTCAATTCTGCCAGGTTGCCGGGACATTTTACAAAATATAACGAGACACTCTTCTTGACTCTCTTCGAATGCAGAAACCCAGAAATGTGCTATGTTATGCGTGGCTGCAGGAAAGTGCAATGGGAAGAGGACAGAAGCCAGAGCCAAGCTGTTGGACTTATCTCCAAGCTCTACCACTTTCCGGGGTGTGATCTTGTTCTCTATCTTCTCTGTGCGTCCATTTCGTCTTCCCTAAAATGAAAGTGATCATGGTACCTATCTCAGACAGTTGTTACGAGAGAACAAATGAGTTGATATTTGGAGCCATTACCTACCACACAATAAATGCTGAGTGAGTGTTTGTTAAATAAGAGACTTTTTAATTTAGGAAATATTTATGGAATAACCACTGTCCACTGTACGACACGGTATTAAGTAATGTGGGGATGTTAGAAAATGAACAAAATATTTCAGAATTTAAGGACAGTGTGGAGAGAGGCATAGAAATATACAAAATAACCAAGAAAGTAGGGCTGATACACGCTATTTGCGGGTCTATCCCACAAAGGAGATGATGGACATACAATGGAGGGAGGGACCACAGTATGTGGGCGGGGACCAAGAGGGTCACACAAGAAGAGATGATATTCAAATTGTTCCTTAAAATATGAGTGGTATTTCCAAGGGCACTTAATGTGGAACAGTTGACAAAAGGCTTTCCCATGCACCCAGCACCAACCCAGAGCCAAATTGCTACCCTTCGTGTTCACCAATCCCCTCTTTGTCTCTGCTTTTGTGCCTCATTTCCCAGGTCCACCTTCCATTCTTCCTCTTATTCCATCCCTCTCTCCACTGGCAAATTTCTACCACTGGCCTCACTTTTTCTCCAAACACTTTCTCCTTATCTATCTCTCTTTCAATCTCAAAAGTAACACAAGCAATTTTAAATGAATCCAATAATATAAGAGACCCTAAAATGACAAGCAAAATCTTCCTCCACCCCTTACTCCCTAGAGGTAACAGTGGTGTGGTGGTTATGAAACATAGCCAAGAATTCTTGATACTTCTCCCTCTAAAGGGGGACAGTTTATATCCCAGGAGTAGGCTTATAACTACTTCCACCCATAGAGAATTACAGAAATGACAACGTGTCTTCCAAGGCTCAGGCATAAAAGGCCATGCAGTATCTCCCTTGTTTATCCAACACTCTCTCGGAGCCATGAGCTGCTGTTGGAGGAACTCGGTTTCCTCAAGATAGCCCTGCTGGGCAATGGCCACAATTGCCAAACTGTGGAAAGAACCAAGATGTCCTTCAACAGATGAATGGATAAAGAAGATATGGTACATATATACAATGGAATATTATGCCTCCATTAGAAAGGATGAATATCCAACTTTTGTATCAATGTGGATGGAACTGGAAGAGATTATGCAGAGTGAAATAAGTCAAGCAGAGAGAACCAATTACCTTATGGTCCCACTTACATGCTGAGCGTAAAGAAAAACATGGAAGGCATTATGAGAAGGAAGGGAGGGGTGAATGGGGGGAAACCAGAGGGGGAGATGAACCATGAGAGACTGTGGACTATGAGCAACAAACTGAGGGTATTGGAGGGAAGAGGGGTGGGAGCTGGGCCAGCCTGGTGGTGGGTATTGAGGAGGGCACGTACTGCATGGAGCACTGGGTGTAGTGCAAAACAATAAATCTTGTAACACCGAAAAAGAAAAAATTAAATTAAAAAAAAAAAAGTTAGCCCTGCTGGAGAGGCTACATTTGGATATTCTGGGCAATACTCTCAGCTGGGTTGGCCCAGTCCTTTGGCTTTCTCCTGTACTTACATAGCTACCTCTCTTAGTTAACGCATGTCATTGCACAAGTAAACCACAACTTACTTAACCTTTCTTCTAATGATAACTTTTCTAGTAGCTTTTAGTTTTTTGGCACTAAAAAAAATCTGACAATGAACACTCACCCATATATCTTTGTGCATTGTATGGGTATTCCTGCAGGATAAACTCCTGGAAATAACATTGCTGAACCAAAGACTATGCCAATTTAGACTTTTCCTGATGGTGCATAAGAGTGCCTCTTTCCCTGTAACCTCACCAACACTGAGTATTATCAAACTTCTTCATCTTTATCATTCTGATATTGTCTCTGCCTTCATTATGATGTGCCCTGGTTGTATACGGTGTAAGCAAGCTCTCCCAAGCATGTCTTGTCCAAACCTGCAAAGTCATGGGGCTGAGGTGTAGCAGAAGCGGGGAGGGGGCATTCAGGATGGTAAAGGACAAAGACAACACAAAAAGGCAAGCTATTAATAACTTAGGGGAAAGAGAACTAATTTAACAGAATTAAAGAAGGGGAGCCACAGACATCACAGGCTTGCAGAGCAAATGTGTCAGAACGCAATGAAATTCAGCTCAAAGACATTCGGCTAATGGCAGGTGTTACCTGAGGTCCAGAATGGTCCAGTTGAAAAAGAAAGAGATTGGGGGTTGGGCTTATGAAATGAGGAGAGAGGAAAAAGGAAGTTCTCTTGGTTAATCGAAGTGCTCACTGGACAACTGACTATAAGTGGAACATTTTATAATGGTCGATTTCAACTTGGAAAATTCCACAGTACGGTCAGGAAGAGTGGTTCCCAAACCTAGCTGCCTGGCAATATTACCTACGGTGTTGTTTAGGGAAATACAGATATTTCGTCTTTCTCACCATCAACCCCCAAACACATGCACAGTCATTGTGGGCTCTGGTTCGCTTGGCTTGCCCTTTTGACCAGCCCATCAGGTCACTCGGAAGAGGAGCAAAGTTAAGGACAATTTTTCTGGAGCAGAGCTTTTGAAACTTCAAAACACATAAGAATCACTTAGGGAGGAGTCATTAAAACATGGATTTCAGGCCCCACCACAATAGCTTCTGACTTGGTAAATCTGCAGCGGGCCTGAGAATTTGCATTTCTGACAAGTTTCCAGGTGATGCTGGCCCAGCTTGAGGCCATTGCCACGGCCGCCACATGGGCATTAGCCATACCTAGGAACTTGCTGGAAATGCAGAACCATAAGTCCCTCCTCAGACCTAATGAATCCAAGTCTGCATCTAACAAGATCCCCCAGTGACTTGTGAGCTTATTTAATTTTGCGAAGTGATCCCCTGTAAGTCTCACTTCTATTGCCCTGGAGACTGTCCAAAGGAAATGAGGCCTGAGGGAGTGGAAAGCTGCAGGACAGACCTAGGGTCTAGTCCTAGTACTGATAACCTTGGTGTTAAAACCAATTACTTCATCTCTAATGGTTTCTAATTTCTTATAAATAAAAGGGACACACTGGGCTAAGTGATCTTTTAGATTCCTTTCCTCTATTTCTAGGATTCTAGTTTAGTAGTTTAACCATTGTTAGGAGCTGAATTGTCTTCCCACAAATATGTAGGTTGAAGTTCTAACCCCCAGGACCTCAGAATGTGACATTAGGAGATAGGGTCTTTAAAGAGGTAATTAAGGTTAAATGGATAGCCTCAGTGAAGGCTCTAATCCAATACGGTGGGTGTCCTTACAGGAAGAGGCAATTAGGACATAGACATGTACAGAGGGAAGATCATCGGAGGACATGGTCAGAAGTTGGCCATAGGCAGGCCAAGGAGAGAAGCCTTAGCAGAAGCCAGTCCTTGATGAAACCTTGATCTTAGACTTCTAGCCTCCAAAATGGTGAGGAAATAGAAGTCTGTTGTTTGAGCCACCTGGTCTGTTTTGCTATAGCAGCTCTAGCTGACTAATACACACATATTGAGGTTTGTAACTAAATCCAGATTTAGATTCTAAATACTGAAGTCCAACTTCAATTTTTTTTTAAAGATTTTATTTAGTTGTCAGAGAGAGAGAGAGAGCACAAGCAGGGCAAGTGGCAGAGGGAGAAGCAGGATCTCTGCTGAGCAAGGAGCCCAATGCAGGACTCAGGACTCCTGGAATCATGACCTGAGCTGAAGGCAGAAGCTTAACCAACTGAGCCACTCAGGCATCCCAGAAGTCCAACTGCTTATTACAGCTCATTTCCCCATCAGGTTGACGAGCTCCTGTAGGCAGGTTCTCCAAGAATGCCAGGGCTTTCTATATGCAATCCCTCAGGTTTTTAAGGCCACACCAACAGTGGGGGAGATATTTCCCTGGATTCCATATCCAGGAAGGATGGAGCCCTTTTTACTGCTGAAGCCTCATTGCACTTTCCCTGATCTACTCCTCACCACAACACCTGCTCCCAACAGTCCTTCCCACTCTGCCTGGAGTTAGCTTTCCATTTTCATCTCTGACTTCTGATCTCCCCAACCTCTTCTTTTCACAAATCAAGCAAATGACACTACTATATACTAAATTATCCTGCCTGTTTCATAATCCCTTTGCCCAAGAACAGATTTGTATTTATTACATTTTCATTCAGATCATTTGCTTCTCTGTTAAACCCAGGTACTATTACAGTGCAGATAGAAGTGAGAAATAGGATGAGGACATGAACCCTCCAGTGTAGGTCCGTTCAGATTCTTTTCCCACTTCTCTGTAGTTCTTAGAGTAATATAATGAGGAATAGGGATTCTAGAATTCTTCTAGACAAATGCAAAGACCAGGCATCAAAACATTAACAGAAGAATTGCCATTGTTTTGAAAGCCCTAACAGCCAGGCTATTTTTCATAAGGAAAGGATATAGGTACCTTGGGCATTTTTCAGTAGAGACACAAAATAGTCAAAGTCCCACAGAAGCAAAAATGTTTATAGACTTTTCTGAGCAATGGGGAAAATGTCAAAAATTTTTGTTTTTTCTCTTTTCCCATCAAGCTAGCCTAGAGCTGTGCTGCTCAAATGTAAACGCGCATGTCTACCACCTGAGGATCTTGTCCAATAGATCTGGGGTGGGGCCTGAAAGTCCACATTTCCAAAAAGCTCCTAGTAGAAGCGCATGTGGCTGGTCCACTGATTATACTATGAAGAGCAAGGATCTAATGGCAGCAAGATTGGATCCATGATTTTTGCAGAATCACTAATAGCTGAAGTCTAAATTCTAAGACTTGCTTTCAGTAAGTGTAGGCCACTTGACCTTGATAGGGATGAGTGTTTGAGAGACACAAAGCCCCAACTCCATTCACTCAGGCTCTTGACATCACCTGAGCTTTGAAGAGGCCAGTGAGACCAAGAGAAGGTATCCAATTTGTTGGCTATTATGATACATGATCTGTCCCTGCTCACGCTTCTGCACTGCCATGAATAAAGGCAACCACAGATTTGAGTTTTAGAACCTAATAAACTTCCCCTCCCTACCTTCCCTTGTCCTTGGAGACATACCCGAGGCATGCTTATAAAAGCTCAAGAGAATTCTTGCCTGAGCCCTGGCAAGTGGGATGGCAGTGGGACTACACTGCCATAGCCAGGAGTACCCACAAGAGAAGGCAATCATAGATGTCCTTTGTAATGCACCAAGTTTCTAAGTAAACCCATAGAGCAGTTTTCCCAAGTTGTCTGTACCTTGGGGTCACCTGGGGAACTTCAAATATTGTTATTGCCAAATATAACCCCAAAATACTGTGATTTAATTGGCATGGGGTGTGCCCTGGGCTTCAGAATTTTTTGAAAGACTCCAGTCCCTACCCCAAGGTGATTCAAATGTGCAAACAAATTTGAGCATTATTGCTATGAGGGTATATTGATTGATACTGCATGATAATTGTTCTTCTCCAATTGACTTATTTCACTCATAGGTGGAACTTAAGAAACAAAACATGGGATCATAAGGGAATGGATGTAAAAATAAAATAAGATGAAAACAGAGAGAGAGAGAGTGAGAGGGAGACAAACTGTAAGAGACTCAACTCGGGAACAAACTGAGGGTTGCTGGAGGGGGTGTAGGTGAGGGGATGGGGTAACTAGGGGATGGGCATTAAGGAGGGCACCTGATGTCATGAGCACTGGGTGTTACTTGCAACTGATGAATCACTGAACTCTACCTCTGAAACTGATAACACATTATATGTTAATCAAATTTAAATAAAATAAATTATTAAACTTTTAAAAATTAAAAAAAAGAAGAGTATACTTGTTGAGTACACAGATGGAAGTGAGAGAGAAACCATAGTTTTCTGAGAGATTCAAGACAGCTGCCACTGAACTGTTCATTCATTCATTTGTGCCCTCACTCATACATGTGTCCAGGCCTTTATGCAACAATAGTGAGAACAGACTTTGTACTAGTGCTATGCTGGGTCCTTAAGATGCGAAGAGGAAACACGAAGGCCCTGACCTCAAGGGTTTAGAGTCAAGGTGGGAGAGGTAGATGAGTAAACAGATAACCAGAGTGCAATGCAAGAGTTCCATGCCATGGCTGCAGAATATCTGAAGGATGGCACCCATGACCCAGAGCCGTGTCCCTTGTGCAATGACCTCTCTCAGGTCCAGGCAACCAGGTAGCAGTTCTGATGCAAAGAGCATGCTGTATGCACTCATTCAACAAATATTTAATGAGCACCTATCGTGTGCCTATCGTTGAGTGAATTGCCGAGTAGATTATAAATAAAGCAGTAAACTCAATAAGCACCAAATCTCTCAGAATTTCTGAATTTCCTAGGAGAATAGGTATCTCTTGTCTTTACCAGCTTGCCATCCATTCTCCCTTCTTCGACCAGCACCCAGAACTTCCTCTGAGGAATAATCGCTCCACCATTCTCAGTCCACGTCATCTGGGAGAGCCCCTTTCCTTTCTGCAGGGCATCAAATCTCCCTGGCTCTGATTTTGTGCTTGGACTTACAGCAGGTGTGTATATAGATATGGAGCCATTGGCCACCATCTTGCAATGAATGGGTAGCGGCTGAGGATGAAACCAACCTGGAGAAGGGAGCCAGGAAACAGACACGGCATCCGACCACACTGTTTGCCTGGATGGAGCCATGCCTTTATCCTCACTACATATGCTCCTAAATTCCCTCTGGGGCCTAATCCAGTTTGAGTTCATTTTTCTGTTATTTGCAACCTAAAGTGTCCTAGCTGCTACAGCTAAAATGGATTTTTTTCAGAAACATTTCCATTTGTGATTAAAAAAAATAAACAAACCCATTACTATCTGTTCGTGAATTGCTCAGTTTCCTGTTTTGTGAAAATGTTTTTTAGAGATTCTATTCTAATATGTACTTAGGCGTATAAATGGAACTCTGTAAAGTAAGTCAGATGATGAGCGCAAGATGTTCTTCTGAAAAGTATTTAAATGATGCTATACCTAGTTAGTGGCTGCCAGCTCAAGGCTCAAAGAGCAGATGGGGAGAAAAATTTCAGGTTGTTCTATTTGTCTTCTAACAAGTACCTGAGAAACCTAGGTTTGAAGAGGCTGAGTCGGGGGTTTTCATTGCCTGGATAGCATTGCTGTGGGATTAGAATCACAGAGAAAGAGGAGCTGGGGAGAACAGAGGTCCCATAGCCAATCCGCTTGGAGTCCTAGACAGGCGTGTTCAGCTCACAGAGGATCAGGATGTCCTGGGCCCCGAAGTGCATAGTGATCCCCACAAAGGTGGCCAAGATTGCAAAGTGAGTAGGAGGTTAGATGGCTAACCTAAGTTTATCTCTTCGCCAAGTACTATTGGTCCTTCTAAATATCTCTAAAATTATAGCCTTGATTCCAAACATGCAAACATTTTGTCCAAATTCTCATCATCGTTAGGCGAAACTAATACAACAACCTCTTCTACAGCACACCCTCCACATGCTGTCAGAGAGATCCAATCACACTACCTATGTAGAAACCACCACAATTGTCCCATTGCCTACAGGATAAGGTCTGAGATTTCTGCCAAGGTCTATTTTGCCCCTACCTGCCTATCAAGCCTCCACATCTAGTTCCTGGCACGTGCTAGGTCCAAGTATTTGTACCTATGTCCATTGCATTTATCCTGCCTTGGAGCCTATTCGGAAAACTCCTCTTCATCCTTCAAAACCAATTCTTTCTCCAGGAAGCATTTCTTAGAATTCTTCTACCTTTAAAGCCAATTCTTCTGTCCTCTGTACTAATTCCTAATTACTTCTATCCTCTAACATTCTTGTATGTTTGTTCTTCTGTCTAAATTTGAACCCCTTTAACACAGGATCAGTTTCTTATTCATTTCCCTATCTCTACTACCCAGCACAATGCCTGCCATATAGTAAGCACTCAGTAAATGTTCAATAAATTCAACTAATCGCCTTTATCTTCAAGTCAGTGTGGAGGGTGATTTAGAAAGAAGAATCCTGATAATCAGGGATAAGGTCCAAATTAGATTAAGATGTGGTATGAAATAGCTTAGAAATAGTGATAAACTTTACCCACATGTTGGTATCTTTTCTTAAGGAATATCTAACTTAATATGTAAAACTTAACCATATTTGGCTTTTGCATTCAAAGTAATATATTGTGACTAATATTGAAAGAACATATATTTATAAAGTGTGTAGGTTTGAGTTGAAATCTCCATAGAAATCTCAAACACAAACACATATCCAAACACCTTCTACTTCACTCTGGGAGAAAATGGGATTCTAATTACCTCCCCTAAATTAAGTAAAAATGTCTAAGAGAAAAAGGAATTCTTTTAAAAAAATAATAAAATAAAAAGGCTTTCCCTAATTCCTAATTATGCAAAACTAAAATTAACTAGTTGAGGCAATCCAGGGGATGAGAGCAGACAAAGGGAGAGAACAAATCCTCATCACCAACCTGCCTTCCCCACTCCAGTGACTGGGTCCCTGAGCCATGATTTCCAAACAACCTGGCCCAAAGCCAGGGACAAGAACCAGAAGGCCCCTCAGTTTGCTTTTCTGAGTCTACATTCACCTTCCTGGCAAAGCCCTGCTTGATGTGGGTTAACCATCAGAGTTACAACGTCACTTCCAACTAGCTGCAGTAAAAGAAGAAAAGGAAAAAAAGCAAGTGAGCAAAAGGGAGCCAGAGATTGCCTTATAAAATAGGTGAAGACTTTTGCTTGCTTTTTGCTGGGGTTCTTAAAGTTGGGACTGGTTTTCCTGTTCCAGGCGCCCTGTTTTGTTAAGGACCTACACTCAGGGGAGCCTGGGTGGCTCAGTGGGTTAAAGTCAGTCAGTGAAAGACAATTATCACATGATCTCTCTGATATGAAAAATTTGAGAGGCAGGGCAGGGGGGCTGTTGGGGGCATGGGGGAGAGAAATAAAACAGGAAGGGATGGGGAAGGGGACAAACCATAAGAGACTCCTAAACTCATGAACTCCCAGGGTTGCTGGGAGGTAGGGGGGTAGGGAAAGGGTGGCTGGGTTGTGGACATTGGGGAGGGTATGTGCTATGGTAAGTGCTGTGAAATGTGTAAGCCTGACGATTCACAGACATGTACCCTGGGGCAAATAATACATTATATATTAATAATAAAAAAAAAGAACACATTTGTGCAAGCACAGAAAACGGTATAGAAGGGTATGCCCCAAATTAACAGTGATATTTTTGGAAAGGGCGATTAGGAGAGTGTAAAGAGAGACTCACATAAATGTTTCTGTACATCAATTTGTTTTTACAAAGAGCATGTAATAATACACTGTAATAATTTGTAATACACCGTAATAAAATTATTACAGTTGCCTATTAAAATAATTATTGTGCATTATGAAACTTAAAAAAAAAAGCCTCTGCCTTTGGCTCAGGTCATGATTTCAGGTTCCTGGGATCGAGCCCCACATCAGGCTCCCTGCTCAGCGGGGAGCCTGCTTCCCCCTATCTCTCTGTGTGCCTCTCTGCCTACTTGTGATCTCTCTTTCTGTCAAATGAATAAACAAAATCTTTAAAAAAAAAATAAAGGACCTACACTCAGCTGAACAGGTTGGGAACTGGGGGGAATTCCCCACCCCCACTCCCTGATTTTACCTCTTTGTTTGCATCACAATTTCCTTGTTAACACAAGATTAGCCTCTCTGGGCAGTGCACTTGGCCTCCTCCATGCCGAGGACACCATCAGGTTCATGAGTACATTAAATCTTTAAAAAAATCAGCAGTCAAAAGACAAATGTAACAACGCGAAATTTCTGGATTCTCCACCAACCTAATTACAATGGCTGTGAAAGGACATGTGCCTAATTAAACTGCCAATCAAGCTGAAATGATACGCATCCTATTTATACAAATGTTTACTCACGTGGCTTAAACCAGTCCTTTTGACAGAGGAGGCGGCAACCAGTGATTAAAAAGCTAAGCGAGATAAGGCATCCCCACCAATAAAGAAAGGTAATGTAGCTTAACTTGGATTAAGTTAAAAGTAACCTAACTTAACTCAAATACATCAGATTCATTTTTTTTTCCTTAAAAAGAAAATCTTTTTACCGGAAATGAGCATATCATCTGTCTAGTTTGCTCAATGCCCCAGATTGAATACATCCATTTCCTAGCACCAATCAGAGAACACATCCAGCACCCCCAAAGTCCACTTTCCTGTATCAGTAACGGGACTGATAATAGTAATAGTAATAGCCACTGTCCTATTTCACAGAGCTTTGTTTTGCCTGTTTTTGTTTGTGTAAATGGAATCATAGAGAATGTACTCTTGAAGTGCCTGCGCTTGTCCTTTGACACAATGTTGGGAGATCCATCCCGCCCTAAGTTGTGTTTACATCACTCATTCCTATGGCCCTATAGTAGGACCTTGGGACTACCACAATTCAATGATACAATCTGCTCCTGGTATGCGGAGCTATTGCCTATTTGGAGCTATTATGTGTACGAGTTGACCCTTGAACAACACGGATTTGGAAAACGTGGGCCCCCTTATATGCAGATCTTTTCCAATAAATATATTGGAAAATATTTTTGAGATTTGAGACAATTTGAAAAAAGCTCCCAGATGAACCACATAGGCTAGAAATATTGAAAAAATAAAGAAAAAGTTAGATATGTCATGAGTGCATAAGCTATCTACAGATATTATCTCTTTAATCATTTACTACCATAAAATACACACAAATGCATTATGAAAACTTAACATTTATCAAAATTTACCCACACCAACACTTAGAGACCACATATTATCTTTTAATTTGTTATGTCTAGCATTCGTGATACAAATACCATCTTGCAGGGCTTTATATCACATTAGACAATATTAATGTACGTACTGACAGACGATTCATCTTGTAAACAAATGACGTAATCTCACAGTACTGATAAATACAGCACAGCACTGTAAATGTATTTTCTCTTCCTTATGATTTCCTTAGTAATATTTTCTTTTCTGTAGCTTACTTGATTACAAGAAGACAGTATAAAATACATACAACATACAAAATATGTGTTAATCGAAACTGTTTCTTTATCCTCAATGCTTCTGATCAACATAGGCTATTAGCAGTTAAGTCTTGCGGGGGGGGGGGTCAAAAAATCATATGCAGATCTTCAACTGCAAGGAGAAGTTTGTGCCTCTAATTCCTGTGTTGTCCAAGGGTCAACAGTATTACTGCCATCAACAATCCAGAAGGTGACATTAGGTAAAAGAGGTTTACAGACCAATTGGGTAAGTATGTGGGATTGTGATTGCAGGCTCATAAATTATGCATATGTTCAGTATTCATTGATGTTGTCACAGTTTTCCAGAAGGGTTGCAGCAGTCACCCTCCCACCAGCAGGGGGACACTAGCTACCTCTTGACTGTCTCCCCTGTGGCTTGGACTAGACAGCATGTCACTGCCTATTTTCAGATGAGGAAACTGAGATCAAGAGGCCTGTGCAGGTAATACTAAGGGACAGCTAGGGCTTCAGCTCAGGTCCATGTCACCTCAATGGAGCTCTTATTCTCTCTGCTCATGACCTCACAGGGATTCTGATCTAGTGTGGTGTAAGGTACCAACTACACCTTGTTCTTAATGGACCTCCCCGGCTCCTTTCTCCTTTGTCTTGTGTTGTAGGGCTTGTGGACTTTACTCACCTCTACTAGTCATTTTGTGCCATGAAGCTTCAATCCAAGTGGCAAAAGCATCACTTGGCTTTTGGAGATCCAAGTCCTCCTTGTGTTCCTTCTCCATCTCTGCTTGTTCCTTCTCGCTACACCCCCCAACCTCAGTGTCGCAGTGCTCCAAATCAAATCCTTTACCACCTCTGCTCCCTGGATGATTGCAGAGACCATAAACATCTAGTCCTCCAGTTCTTTCTGCCTCTCTGGCTTTTGGGCATGTGATGGGTCTGTTCTTGCTGTTCTTCCTGATACCTCTTACATTCAGCTGTGAGGCTAGTCTGACCAGTGACTGTGAGCAGAAAGAACACATGTCTTCCCCTAAGCCAGAACATCCCATTGCCAATGCAAGCCCCTCCAGAGCTCTCCTTGTCCTCTTCCTGCTCTTTCAGCCTGAGTGCTGGGGTGAAGAAATATACAGCAGAGCTCACCATCGATTCACCATGGACATATGGCATAAACAAGACAGAAACATGTTGAACTTATAAGCCACTGAGATTTGGGAAGATGGCAGGGGGAGGAGTATTTGTTACCTAGCATAACCAAACCTATTCTAACTGATACAATGAGAACATTTAATTTTGCAAATTTAGTTATATTTTGACAGTTCCTAAATTTTTCCTCTTCACTGTTCCTGAGCCCTTAATTCGAAGCTCATCTACCCTACTGTCTTTTCTAAAGTCTCTCTTGGAAAACTAATATATATCTCAAATTTAGACATGTCCAAAGTGGAATTGCTGATCTCCACTCTCCCCCCAACCTGAAGCACACATAATCTTCCATATCTCAGTGAATAGCAGCTACAATATTCCCATGACTCAGGACAGAGTGGGGAGGAGGCAAGATGGCAGAGGTGCAGGAGGCACAGAGAGCACTGGGTCCCAGAAGTCCAGCTAAAGAGGCAGAAAACCACTCTAAAAGCTGGCAAACACAACAAGAGAGAGAAGAGAATAAGAACAGCAATTCTAGGAGCAGAAAATCGACCACTTTCAGAAAGGTAGGACGTGTGGAAAAAGTGAATTTAAAGCGATGGGAAGAGAGACCCCGGGGGGAGGGGCTGGCTCCCAGCAGCCCCAGAGCCATGGAGCACAAAATCCGGAACTTCTAGTCTCCTCCACTGAGGAACATCGCTCCGGAGGCTAACGGAGTTTCAGCCTTCACTGGAACAGTGTAGTTTCAGGACCCGTGGGGTCACTGAGGGACCAGGGGAGCCCGAGTGCGGCAGAGCTCCCAGGTATTGGGGCAGAGAAGCCGGCAGCAGAGAAGGAGCCACACAATGCCCCATAGGCCTACCTTGGACTATAGGAACTGAGACATATAGTGTTCATATAGGGCTGCCGTACTTCAAGCGGGGACCCCACGGGAGGCAGCTCCAGAGACACCCCCTCCTTCCTCCTCTGGGAGGAGCAGTGCGGGAGCGCGCAGCAGGAATCTGCTGGTTTGGGGACTCCAGACGGGGCTGTGCGTGCGCCACAGATAGAAGCGCTCTGCCACGGGCTAGCTGAGCACAGAGCGCGGGCCGCAGACAAGGGAGACAGGAGTGATTAACGACTTTCCGGCTTTCCTCCGAGGGCATGTGGAAGAGCAGCTCCCAGCACTCGGCTCCTCTGGGCCAGAGACTGGGAGGCCGCCATTTTCATTCCCAGCCTCCAGGGTGGGCTGTACGGAAAGCGCTCAGGGAACAAAGACTCCCAAGAGCGGACCTGAGCAAAGTGCTTGGCCCATCCCCTGGCAAGGGGGTGCAATTCCGCCTTGGGCAAAGACATTTGAGAACCACGGCAACGGCCCCTCCCCCAGAAGATCAGCGAGAATATCCAGCCAAGACCTAGTTGATCAATCAGTGAAAACTGCAGAACTCCAGAGAATCTTTCTCTCTCACCAGAGAATCTTTCTGTCTTACCTTGACAAAATGATGAGGTGGAAAAACTCACCACAAAAAAAAGAAAAAACAGTACTGATGGCTAGAGACTTAGTCAATTCGGACATTAGTAATATGTCGGAAATAGAGTTCAAAATGACAGTTATCAAGATGCTAGCTGGGCTCGAAAAAACCATAGAAGATATTAGAGAATCTCTTTTGGGAGAAATAAAGTCCCTTTCTGGAGAAATAAAAGAAATAAAATCTAACCAAATTGAA
>CM053613.1:72776397-72801827 GCA_028646535.1 Procyon lotor
AAGAACAGTAGAACAAATCAACGAAACTAGGAGCTGGTTCTTTAAAAGAATTAATAAAATTGATAAACTCTTGGCCAGACTTATCAAAAAGAAGAGAGAAAGGACCCAAATTAATAAAATCATGAATGAAAAAGGAGAAATCACAACCAACGCCAAAGAAATACAAACAATTATAAGAACATATTATGAGCAACTATACGCCAGCAAATTAGACAACCTGGAAGAAATGTATGTATTCCTAGAGACACACAAACTATCAAAACTGAACCAGGAAGAAATAGAAAACCTGAACCATGACTCAGGACAAAAACCTCAGAAAGACTCTTGTCCCTTCTTTCTCTTATACCCCACATTGACTCCATTGGTGAACCCTGCAAGCAGACTTCACTCCTGCAAGGAGACTCTGACTTTCCCTTGGCTATCTAATTTAGATACCATGGTTTTTTCAAAAATGCATTCTACTGGATATTAGCATTTTTAACCCCCTTTCTTTGAAACTTCTCACTACACGCCTTCTCACCCTGCCCCCAACCTATTTGCCATGACACCATACTCTTTAGCTTTCCTATACTTCCTTCTTACTTTGTAGTTCTCTAGCCAGAATCTGCCCCTACTAGAGCTTGCTGATCTTCCTACTACTCCACTTCCATGAGAAAATCAGGGCTTCTAACAGCTTTACATTTCATTTTTATCCATGTTTCACACAATGTATCAACCATGTGTAACAATGATGGTACTGGGAATGATTTTGGAAGGTATATGGATGAAGACTTCTATTTTAACATTTAGCTTACTTTGAAGTGTATTAGACAAAATATAACAAGCACATAAAGCCTAAGATTTCACAGATATTACTGCTCAGATGAAGCCAAATAAATCAGCTAAGTCAAATTAAAGTAAAATATTAAATAAACACTACTATAGGAAGCATGAGGTAGGGAAAACTATTAAGCACACAAATGAAGTTTAAAGAACACAGTAAGGATCCTCAACGAATAAGAGTCAGTTCTCTTCTATGGATAAACGCTTCTGACGGTTTCCTGGTGAGCTCCATTTGCAACACCCACCATGTCCTCAAAATTAATAAATAAACCTCAGCTGGATTTTTCCCTTAAAACCGGACCCTCCACTTTTTCAATGATACCACTCTTCCATCAGGCCAAGTTCAATAACTGGACATCACTTTTATTCATCTCTCTCTTTCATTGCCTTTATTCACTAGATTTTTAAAATCTTATGACTGTCATGTGTACCCTTTCCCTTTTATTTTCATTAACATCACTTTAAGCCATGACCCAATTACCTCATACCCAGATTATTGCAATGACCTCCAAACTAGTCTCCTTGTGTCCATGTAAATTCAATCGTGTTCTGCCTGTGCCCTAAAATCATCATTCGCATGT
Source organism: Procyon lotor (assembly GCA_028646535.1). Taxonomy (NCBI): domain Eukaryota; kingdom Metazoa; phylum Chordata; class Mammalia; order Carnivora; family Procyonidae; genus Procyon; species Procyon lotor. The sequence goes on from CM053613.1 coordinate 72,777,801, forward strand.
TCAGTACCTTCATTAGCTTCCCTTATCGGCAATGTTCAAGATCCCTAACCCTATGCTAACAATAACTAACATTTACTTAGTTTTCTGTGCAAAAAGCCTTACAGGAGTGTTATTTAATCCTGACAACCCCATGAGATAGGCAGGATGGATGAGGAAATGACTTACCAAGAGCTAGTAAAAATTCTATCCCAAATAGCCTTCTGCCAGTAACTTTAAACAACCACGTTGTTACACTGTTACATTGTTATTACATTGCCCAATGATAAATTCAACACGATTTCTCATCATATACCAGCTCTGTGTCACGTGTTCCATTTCCCCTTTCCCCTTCATTTAGGTGAGGCTCATTCCTGCCTATAATGGAGCTTTATCAAGATCCTCCTGGGCCTTGATATCCCCCCCCCCCCACTCCACTCAGTGCTCATCACCGTCTCACACTACATCTAAATATGCCTCCCCTTTATTTAGGACTCAGCTCAAATTCCACCCCGTGTGTGTCACTAAAGCCAGAATTTCCGCTGAAAGAAATAGATGGCTATCCTCCGGCTCTAAAAACATCCTTGCCTGGGCGGTAATTATAATACTGTTATTGTTATTATAATAACACAGGTTGATTTCCTAATGTGCACGGGTTTCAGAGAGCTGGGAGTCTAGATACGCGTGCGGCCCCGAGAAATCATGGACTTGTGGAGCTTTTGGTCCGCCAGCCCAGCCCATCTTCTGCTTGTTGAGCTTTCTTCAATTGGTCAGCTTCTTCCCTGAGTTGTTGTTCTCCACGGAGAGCAGGAAAGGAAATAAAGGCAGGAAAGATAAGCTGTCTCATCTGTTCTTTTCGTATAATGAAAAGCCAACGAAAACCAAAACAAACAAACAACTGGAAGGGAATTTAGACATCATCCAGTTCCACCGGTTCATTTCAGAGATGACCAAACTGAGGCTCTGGTAGGAACCATGACCCACTCAGGATCACACAGCTCGCAGCAGATCCGGGATTGGTACCCAGGTCTTTGAGTTTCAATGCAGCTTTTAAATCCTAGGTCTATTCAATGGGATTCTAGGCTTACAAACTTGGTTCAGCCACACCTCCCGTGTTCTTAATTCTGCAGGGCGGAAAACAGGAATGATTTCGTGTATTTGGAAGGATTGTTGTAAGGATCCAAGTCGAAAGAAGTAAGAGTAGTGGGCAAGAATCTAACACCTAATAGTTGCTCAATAGATGTTCATTTAATTACTTAAACGATTAAATTGGCTAACAAGAAGGAAGAACCTAGAAAAGACATATTTTAAGATGATAACTGAAAGATTGCATCTCTAAGCACACAGAGCTTTTCTGAGCAGCTGAGAGAGCATTGAGATTGGGCTGGAGGAAGGGCAGCCGCAGTGAAGGGGGGTGTGTTAAACAGTAAAGGTGTCTCAGTTGTTTGTTTTTAAAGAAAAGGTGTGTGTCAGCTGGGTGACTCATGAAACGCTAATTAAATTTTTGCTTCTTTTTATCCCCTTAAAACAAACAAACCACTTTTAGCAACACTGAGCTTTCTGGAGACCCAAGAAAATAATTTGCCCGAGTCTCACATTAATTGTTTTAAAAATTAGTTCTAAGTCTTAGTTTGGGCTTTGTTTTTCAAGACCTTACATGAGTTACTAGAACCCAGGCACGGGTGAGGTGGTGACGCTTAATCCAGCAGGAGGAGAGACAAAACTGAGGGGACTTCTTCCCAATCCTGTCACACTGTCTGGATGTAAGATCTTGTTTCCTTTCTGGGTCTTGGCATAGCACGCCCTGGGCACTGTGCCTGGTCCCGAGGCTATGACGTCTACCTCAGACCTGCTAGAGGTCCTCAGAGGGCAGATTCCCTGAGTTTCTGTCCTTGTCCATTTGCTCCAGAGACCGGCAAGCTTAGACCAAGGTTTGTGAGGGCTGATATTAAATGATCAGGATAACTCTGATCTTGCAAAATATTCTGAGTATTTCAATTATGAAAAATGTATAGACACAGAAAAGTACAGAGAATCATTTAACAGAGACCCACGTACCACTCAGATCTGACATGTTGAGTGGGGGCTTTCTTCTACTTGCTTTAGAAAAAAAATGTATAGCAAAAATTTACAGATAACACTGAACCAATTCCCCAGCCCATCCCCCCAAAGGTAACTGCCATCTTGCCATTGAAATTCGTCTCCATATTTATACTTGTGCTGTTTGAAACTCGCAAACAATATATAGTATCACTTTTTCCTTAAACTTTGTATAAGTGATATCATCTGCACATATATTTTTGTAACTTGCCCTTTTCGCTCAGCCTCATGTGCTTGAGATTTATATATGTTGACACATTTGAAACTAGTTCATTTTGTTTCAGCTACTAGAAAATATTTCTTTGTATGAATGGACCACACTTTACCCACCACAATACTGCTGGACATTTAGCTTGTTTCCAATTTTTTGCAATTGCTAATAAGACTGTAATGAATATACTTGATCCTATCAGTTTGTGTACATGTGCAAGATTTTCCCCAGGACATACATCCAGAAATCAATTCCTGGATCATAGGGCATTTATATCTTAACTTTACTGGATATTGACAAATTGTTCTCCAAAGAGGCTGCACTAATTTATACTTCCATCTCTAGCTTACGACTGTCCTCTTTTCTTTTCAGTGCTTGATATTATAAGAACTTTTATTCCCTAATCAAATGGGTGTAAAAATGACCTTTCTTTGTTTTAATATGTATTTTCTTTTTTACTAACGGGTTTTACATATTTTAAGATGTATATCAGCTCTTTGAATTTCCTCTTCTGTAGATTTTTTTTGTTCATATTTTTTTTTCTAATTTCTCTCTCTTTTTTAAAACATGTTTGTAGAAAGGTATTTTCAGTATTCTGGGAAATCATCCCTTGTTGACCATGCAATAATGATTTCCATGTTCCTGGACTCTGTTTTGTCTACTGGACCCAAAGATTCAACGTGAGAGTAGCCAGGGATAAACCTTCATGTTCAGTTACCCAGGGGCAGTCCGTATGGGACAATCGAGCAGATCTGGAAAACAATAATATGGCAGAGTGGCTGGAGAACTGGGTCTCAGAAGCCCTGGTTTTCTAGACTCAGTGTGACCTGTGATAATCTGAGAGTTTTCAGGCCACTTCTTTTTTCATCTATAAAATCATAATATTAATACCAGCCTCAAGGGCTTTTGTGAAAAGCAAATAAAGTATGTAAAATCACCTTTGAAAATGCTCTACAAATGTTAGCCATTATTAGTTGCAACAACTCAAATACAAACTTGTTGTATTAGTCTGTGCGGGCTGCCATAACAGAGTATTATAGACTGGGGGACTTAAACAATAGGAATTTATTTCCCTAGAGCTCTGGAGGCAGGAAGTCCAAGATCAGGCTGTCAGTACCATCTCTTCCTGGCTCACAGAAGGCTGCCTTCTCGATGTGTCCTCACACAGAGAAGAGAGCAATCTCTGATGTCTCATCTTCTTGCAAGGGCAGCAATTCTGTTGTATTAGGGCCCCACCATTATGACCTCATTTAACCTTTATCATCTCTTCATAGGTCCTATCTCCTCCAAACTCAGTCACCTTGGCGGTTAGGGCCTCTACATAAGAATGTTAAGGACATGGGTGCCTGGGTTCCTCAATTATTTAAGCAGCTGCCTTCAGCTCAGGTCATGATCTTGGGGTCCTGAGATTGAGCCCTGCATCAGGCTTCCTGCTCAGGGGGGAATCTGCTTCTCCTTCTCCCTCTGCTACTCCCCTGCTTGTGTAGGGGTGTGTTCTTTCTCTCAAATAAATAAATAAAATCTTAAAAAAAGAGAGAGAGACAGAAAGAGAATGTTAAGGACATATTGATGTCCACTCGTGTATTTTCAAATGGACCTAAGTGTCTTAATTTTTCACCTGGACTAGATGGGAACACCATTTAATTTTGCAAAGATGTTATCTCTGGCTTGCTTTCTTTGAAAGTATAACTGTTATCGAACCAAAGATTGACCATTTCTGTGACTGTCATCCCTATGAGACAAACCCTGACTATCAGTCTTGTTCACTTGTCCGCCAGCTTAAAAATGATTGGGTAAGCAATCTTGCCATTTGCAACAATGCAGATAGAGCTAGAGAGTATCATGCTAAGCATGGTAAGTCAGACAGAGGAAGACATAATACCATATGATTTCACTCATAAGTGGAATTTAAGAAACAAAACAAACAAGCAAAGGGGAAAATCAGGAAGAGAGAGAGAGTAAAAGCGAGAACAGATTCTTAGCTACTGGTTACGAGAGGGGAGATGGGTGGGGGGGTGGGGAAAACAGGTGATAGGAGTAAGGAGAGCATTTGTTGGGAGGAGCACTGGGTGTTGTGTGAAAGTGTTGAATCACTATATTGTACACCCGAAACTAATATTACACTGTACGTTAACCAGCTGGAATTTAAATAAAAACTTTAAAAAAAGCAGTCGGGTAAAGAGACTAGATCAGTACTGCCCAATAGAACTTTCTGAGATGTTAGGGCACCTGGGTGGCTCAGTCAGTTAAATGTCTGCCTCTGACTCAGTTCATAATCCCAGGGTCCTGAGACTGGGTCCCATACTGGGTTCTCTACTCACCGAAGAGTCCGCTTCTCCCTCTAACCCTCTCCGGCCCCGCTTGTGTGCTCTCGTTTTCTCTCTCTCTCTCCAAAATAAATAAAATCTTAAAAAAAAAAAAGAAAGAACTTTTGGTGGTGTTAGAAATGGTCTATAAAATCTATACCAACCCAACGACCTCTAGCCACATGTGGCTACTGGGCATTTCTCACGGGACTTGAATCACTGGAGAAGTGTGTTTTTAATTTTATTTAATTTTAGTAAATCAAATTAGACCTATAAATATGAATCAGACCTATAAATATGGAGAACAACCTGATGGTTGCCAGAGGGAAGGGGGGTAAAGGGAGTGGGAGGTACCAGTTTCCAGTTATGGGATGAGTAAGTCACAGGAATAAAAGGTACAACATGGGGAATCCAGTCGATTTTATCGTATTTTATAGTGTTGTATGGTGACAGATGTTAGTTCCACTCGTGCTGAGACTAGCATCACGTAGAGAGGTGTTGAATCACCATGCTGTGATTACCTGAAATTCATGGAACACGGCATGTCAACTACACTCAAACTGAAAAATTAAAAATAAGTTAATGAATGAACGAATTACATGTGAAGAGTGGCACGTAGAGAGTGGCTACTGCATTAGGCCGTGTGCTCTCCAGTCGTGAAGGGACTACTCCAGCTGCTGACTTCTCCTCCCTTATTATGAGCTCTGAGATCCCGGACTCTGTGCAAGAGGGTGCCTGGTGTGTCCCTGTGATTTAACAGGAATATCTGATGACCTAAAGGAGCAAGAACAGAAGTTTAGGGCTCATGGAATTCCAGACTAAAGTATGAGTGTGCCTGGGCTGAGGCTTAGAAGGTTGGGAGCAGTCGAAAGGAAGGAAGAAACAAATTCTAAGGGGAACATTCCCACAGGAAGTGCAGTCCTGGCAAGGTCAGGCATTTGGAAAACATCAAATTTTTACCTTCCCCCACTTTTCTTTTATTTTCAGGGTATCTGTGAAATAATCCTTAACGATAGAGGGTTTCCAGATTTATGATGGCGAGGTCCCCTTGTAACCACTCTGGACTAAAACTTGACATGCTTGAAATGAGACTAGAAAAAAAAGCAGCCACTGGTTACTTCAAAAGGTTTCGGCTTTGAAAATGACTTTCCCTGGGTCCCAAACAGAAAGGGATCACAGAGCAGGGATGACTCCAGCCAGACCTGCCATCCCGAGTCCCTTCCACCTCAGGCTCTGTATTCTGCTCCCTGCTCTGGTTAGGATAATGGAAGGTTAACAAATGCCAGTTCCCAGAGTGTCTGAAGCCACAAACACTTAGTTGAAAGGAGCAAGCTTTCCTAGGCTATTTACGGAAGCCAGTATTCCGAATCATTAGTCAAAACGGAAGACAGACGGGTCCAAATCCGCTCTAGAAAAGCAGGCATGAGAACACCATCTTTTTGAAACAGTGTTTGGAATCTTGAAAGCTACCTCTGCAAACACCGATGAACCTGAGCCCCCCTCACTGTCTCTTCTCTTTGGCTCACCCCTGACACACACTGCCAAACTGTATTTACTGGGTCCGTGATTTGGCAAATTCCTTTGTGTGCCTGAAAACACGGGCGTTGGAATTGTGAGAACTATCTATTGTGTTCAGATCGATAGGCCAAACCCACACTTACTTTTTAGCTCACAAAAAGCTTTCCATTTGCTCCCCTAATAGCCTTGAACATCTGTGCCAACAACCAGCAAGCTTGAGCAGGGAGGTGGGGTCAGGAGCCACAGGAACACCGTCATACAATCTGCCAGAGTCTTCAAGGTTCAGAGGTCCCCGAGGTCCCTTCACCCTCTGAAGCACCCACTCCCTGGCCAAGTCACCCATGCACTCCCTCCTGCATCCCACAGGCTTCGGAGGGCCACCAGGTGCCCTCGCTCATCGCTGTGGCCCTCCAAAGAGATGTCAAGATCCAGATTACTAGAGGGACACAATCTGGGCCGCCTCAGAGAGGAACAAAGCCTGGAGGAACCCCATCAGCTTTTCCGAAGTCTTATTCTAACCCGATTAATCACCCAGTGGGCCCCACTCACTGTTATTCTTCACGATGTCCTCCCGCCTCCCGCCTCCCGCCTCCCGCCCAAGAGTAAGTTAACAACACACTTTCCCTGAGAATGAGTTCTAATGCCCTCTCCAGCCAGTCCCCCCACTTGGTCTTGGAGGCATTACTCAACCTGACCGAGCCGCCTATTATGGGGATCGTAATAGTACCAGACCTCGTACGGTTATTGGGATACTTGAGGGAGAAGTCTCCTTCCAGAGCCTTCCACAGGCAAGCCCATGCGCTGCATCTTTTTTCCCATGCAAATCTTTTTTCCCATGCATCTTTTTTCTCCACAGGCAAGCCCATGCGCTGCATCTTTTTTCCCCCATGAAGCTTTAATTTTTTGCCACAGCACTTTCTGCATTTTAGTTTCCTGCAAACCTCAGGAAATAGCCTGAAATCCAGTCCATATTCTAACTTCCAGGAGGCAAAGTAGCACTGTTTCTCACCACCTCTTCTCTCACCTAGACTCAATAACAACAAAGCATGACAGGTTTAACACTATCCATGGTGGCATTTGGCCATGTCTTGCACCTATAAATTTGAAAAAAGAAAAGAAAAGCAACAGCCTCCCTTGGGCCGCACCACGGCACGAGCAGAAAAAAGCTCAGGGATGCACAGCCTCTCAGCCCAACTCGGGCTGGGTGCCTTCTGCGGTTCTCGGCTCCCCGATCACCTGGGGATCCAGAGGTCCAGTCTTGGGGGCCCCAAGGCCTCCTTGTGGCTGACAACGACTCCTTAGACTGTCCCTAAGATCCAAGGTGTCCCAGTATTACCTACACACCCGCATTCCCACGAGCACCTCCAGGCTTGGTCCCTGTGCCCTTGTGACCCCATAGCAACAGGCCAAGGCACCTGGGAGCAATGGAACTATTTTTAATTCAGAAGGCTCGGCACGTGTCCTCCCAGCCTCCTATCATGGGCTTGGGGGTAACCAACCAATGGCCCACTTGGTAATTCTTCCTGGAGATTCTTGAGACTGCAGGGGGGCTTCCTAGTGAATATGCTAGAAATCCTGCCTGCACTGAGCTGGTCCGGTCCACCTACTGGTGAGAAACAGGGAAAGACCCTCAAAGCAAGGCCAGGTGTGCAGGCAACAGCCAAGCAAAGGAGCACGGGATCATCAGAAGAGAGAGAAAACCAGACAAAGAAAGATGCTTTTAAAAGGAGAGATGATGTGTTTAGGGGTGGACTTCACTTCAAATTATCATTGCACATGGGAGGTTTAGAAGGAATTTCTTTCCAGAGAGGCCTGAATTGAAACCATCAGATTCAAATGTTAAACATCAGGGGGGGCCCAGTGGGGAGGGTTGGGGTGCTGGGGGGGAAGGGGAGGGCAAGGGAAGAAATCAAATAGCACAGAATAATCATGGCTTGTAGTAAAGCTGATTTTGTGGTCTCTTTAGATTTTCTTTTCTTTCTATTAGAGAAAAATCGTGTACAACTTTGCCTTTGTGGCAAAGTCTGGCCCCCAGGAATGATTTACAGACCAGTCCAGGGGACCCAGTGCCCCGTGAGTTGTGTGTATTCACCCCAAGCATTACATCACTCCTGCACGGAGGCAAGGCCCCATCCCCAGAGCAGATCTGCAAGCAGGGGAGAAAGCTATTTTCCCTGGACGCATATGTTGATACGCAGAAAGGAGGGCAGCCTTCCTCGCTACTTGGTGTAAGCTAGCTGTGCTATTGAAGCCCCGTTTCCTGTCAATCTCCCTTTTTTTTCCCCCATGAAGCTTTAATTTTTTGCCACAGCACTTTCTGCATTTTAGTTTCCTGCAAACCTCAGGAAATAGCCTGAAATTAATATCGTCAGATGCTTCTAAAAGTGCTGGCTTGGCGGCATTGCAGAACACTCTTGGATGCCATTTTTTGGATGAAAATATACCAGCTATGCCCCCATTGTTTGCAAGAGAGGTCTGCAAATGGAACTGTGTCCGGGGTGGGACCGCACAGAAATGTGGGTTTACGAAAGTGGGGATGGAGACCTGACTTCTCTGAACGGGCAAAGCCGGCAGGTAAACAAACGGGAAGAGCCACCCAAGCAAGAAACAGAGTGCTTTCTCAGTGCACCAGTAGCGGGGAAACTGAGGCCGGGACACCTTGCTCTTGTTTTCCATGTTGAATCTTTAAGCCTTGGGTAAGACCCCACGGCTCTAGGGCCTCCAGATCCAGCTCCGGAGAGGAAGACGAAGCGTCATGAGAAATAAAATGAGGTAGAGAGATCATTTATTAGCCTATGTATTCTGGAAGTAGTACGGAGCCGGGGGAGGGGGCACCCCAATCCTCGCTTTTGTCACATCTCGCGGGCCCTGAGGAACCCAGGTCGGAGAAGAGGTGGGCAGCTGTGTCCCTGACTTAGCACTTTAAACACAGCCCTGCTCCCCCAGACTGTAGTTTCTCTGCCAGCCCACTGGGGACAGGCAACAGGGTCTTCCTACTTCGTGGGGTGAGGGCGTCACACCGATAAACTTCTAACAACCATGCAAGCATGCTTTGGGCTCTTGTGGGGGAACGTGGGGCATGAATCGAAGTGATTATTATGATCGCTGGCTTCTGTATCTATGACTTCCAAAGAGTGTTAGATGAGGTCACACTCTTTCAACATCTCCAAAAATCTATTTTGAAATCTTTGTGATATTGAGGAATACACGGTCTTTTTACATCCTCTGTGCTTTATTCACCTTCTGAATCAGTCAGTGGCAGCTCCCCCTTCTCCCGCACACGGTCTCCATCCAATCCATCTGGGAGACCTATTGATTGCACAATCACCTCCTGGTTGTGTATCTCTATGTCCCCAATTCAAGTCCTCACTACCTCCTTTCTCTCCAAGTGTAAAAACCACGGAACTGGCTTTCTGCAAGGAGTCTCCCCATTACCTCCTGCCGTCTTCCTAATATGTTGGTCTGGTAGGGAAACAATGGGGCTCAATGGTCCTTCAGAGGTCTTCTGAGAAAACCTGTGTTTTATAAACAAGGATGCTGTTCCCAGAAAGGCTAAGTGAATCACCCTGAGTCACCTTGCTAACCAGAGGTCGGAGCTGGAGTGCAAGCAGCCAGACCATTGAATACCGGTTCTATCCTACAGCTTTTCCTGTCCAGGGATTGAGCTGGGCTAAAAACAAAGCCCCCTAATACCAGGTCCAGACTGTGTTTTATCAGCCTACGGTAGAGCCACACCACGGAAGAAAAGGAAGTCGGGAGGTAAGCATTTCACCACTGCTACGTCTGTTCCAGGAAGTCAGAGAACTTGGTTTCTTTCATATTCCTTTTCTTCTCCCAAGCATGGGTCTTTGCTTCATGGTGGCAAGAGGTCTGTTCCACCTCCAGGCCTCAAGATCACGTTCTAGATGGGGAGGAGAGGCAAGCAAAGGGAAAAAGGCATGGGCCGGCTGAGTCCCACTGGATTATATATTATCAATATATATATTGATATATATTGGCTTTCCCATAAGCCTCAGCTCGTGGGCTTCTATTGACCTACTGTGGTGGGGGACATAGGTCCCGTGATGCCCCTCCAGCTGCAAGGGAGCTGAGGAGGTTCGTAGTTTCAAATGGCTACGAGGCCACTCGGAAAAAAATTGGGGTTCTCTTAGTAAGGGTATGAGGATAATGAACACTCAACAGGTAACTGGCCATCTCAGCCCCAATACTTTCCTGGTATTGTTCAGATATTCTCTGGTTCCATCTGATCGACTTTTCTGGTCCCATTCCTCCCCACCCCACTATATCCCAGCCCAGCCCAGAGCGCCCGTGCCCTCCCAGGCAGGTGCTGTTTTCTCTCCCTGTGTCGCCCACCACTTCTTTAAGTTCACCTCCTCTTTAAGACCCCGCTGAGATACCGCTCCGCTCATCCTGATGCTTGCAAATGCAGTCAAAATTAACCTCCAACTTCTCTATTCTTTCATAACGTATTGTTTTTATCTCTATTAAAGCACTAATCACATCCCACTTGGAATTAAAATTTGCCATGCCTACATCTGCCTCATTCAGCAGGATTGGAGGCTTCAGAAGAGCTTGGATCATACCTTGTTTATCTCCAGCACAAAGTTTAAAACACTGTGTCCAATAGTCAATGTCTCGGTGTTTATATTCGAAAAAAAATTTTTTTTCCATTTTGCTTGCATGGCTAATGATAGGTGAAAATGAACATCTCAGAACACCATGTGAGTGAAAAGGTTGTGACCTCTCATCCCCCTGGAATAGTCTAGTACCACCCCCTTGGAGGCTGGAGGGTGAATTCTGGAATTCTCTTCCAGCCTTCGGACTCTGCGATCGTCTTGACACCCAAAGGATCGGGACTCTATAGTTCAGGGACCAGTGGCTTATTCTGCCTCCTTCAAGCTCTAAGCTCACAAGCGTGATGTGGACCATGGTTCCCTGGCCCTTTCGATTGGGTCTGAGCCCCTTGAATCTCTGCCAGTTGTTCTGGGCTGACCTGTTTTTGTTTCCAGGCTGAATCTTTATTAAGCTGAGGCGACGGCTCATCCCTGCATCCCCTTACCCCCATCACACTGCCTGGTTTCCTTCTCGGACCTTCTTCGCTTTGCTCTGTGCCCTGAGGTGCTGACTCCATAGCATTAATCTCCAGATTCCTTTTCCTTCTGATGTCCAGTTGGATTCAGCCATCCAGAGTCACCAGAAGGAGGTGGGAGAGAGAGAAGGGGTGGTGTTTCTTCCGCCGCCTCCTTTCTGCTTCAGGCTTAGGTCCTGATATGGGTCACAGCCCATCCCTCCAGGACTAGAGTTCCTGCCAAGTGCCCCCCCATCCCCCTCCCCATGCTTCAGTTCTCAGGCTCCGGGGACACTGGTCCCTCCACTCCCTACTTCTGGGTTAGGGCAGTAACGGCTGAATCACTGTTCCTTGTCCCTAAGTGCCCCAATACCAGCTTCTATCAGCTCCCTTCACCCTGCCCCCACCTCTACACGTAGTCTAGAAATTTCCTCCAGATTCCCAACTAAGTTATTTTATGCCAGGATACAGACCAGCATGCCTGCCCAGGCCATTGCTCCATGATCTGCAATAAACTTTGTCAGTATAACAACTGATCTGACTTTGAATTGGCTCCCCAAACGTGCTTTCCATGATAGTCTCCAGAGAACCCCTGGGTAGTGTTTCCCTTGCTCTTTCCAAGGACTGAGGGAATCTGGCCCAAAGACTCAGATCTGGTGTCAGGTTCTATAACTTGCACATTCAAGAATGAACCTCCTTCTCTGATACAAAAAATGACACTTGTCCTGGGGACGGGAGCAAGGGATGTGTGCCCGGATTAACAAATCTGTACTTGGGGCGCCTGCGTGGCTCAGTGGGTTGAAACCTCTGCCTTCAGCTCGGGTCATGATCTCAGGGTCCTGGGATTCAGCCCCACATCAGGCTCTCTGCTCAGCGGGGAGCCTGTTTCCCCCTCTCCCTCTGCCTGCCTCTGCCTACTTGTGATCTCTCTCTCTGTCAAATAAATAAATAAAATCTTAAAACAAACAAACAACAAATCTGTACTTAATAATGATTAGTTCAAGGTGACAGCTATCTTGCTCCATGAGGCTTGCTGATCATTGTTTGCCTGTGTGTTTCAAGAGTTCATTTTTGGTCCTGTTTTCATTTCCTATATTTGGGCCAGATTTAACAACCCGAGGCTCAGTGCGGCTCATATTTTCCCTGGGCCCTCCCCTTTTCCTCTGTGCCCCCTTGCCCTGACCAGGACAACAATTACTGCTACACCGGGAGCCTGCATCAGATATGAATTAAAGAAACAAGTCTTCCCTTGGAAAGCAGAGAACAAAAGGAAACGAACACTTTCATATCTGTTTCCTTGAGGCATATTAAAGCAGACTATCTTTGGAATCTAAGAGATATATTGTTAAATCCAAAGAAGACATAATTGCAGAATAATATATATCATGTGTGTCTCTATTTATGCATATGTATATAGAGTGCTTGTTCTTGGATGCGTATATAAACACATAACAAAAGACTAGAAGGGTCCACACAAAACTGCGAATAGAGCTTACCTCTGGGAGTAGATTTGGGGTGAAGATTAGTGAAAGAACGTATTCACATTTTACTCTGTATGCTGTAATATTTGATTTTTTAAAAGAGATTGTCTTTTTTAGCTTTTGCTTACATAAGTAATATATGACTTCAATCACCAGTAGTGCATTCTTTAAAAAAATTTTTTTAGGTCTTTTCTTTCCCTTATGTTCTACAAGGAAGAACCAAATCAATTTTTTTAAGTTAAAAAAAATTGAGATTTCTTCACTTGAAATACATTCTCTATCATGTTGGGGTGTCATTGTGCTTCCTGATGATGATTTAAAATAGATAGTAATGAATCATCTTCCCCAGCAAGTTTGACTCAGTCAAGTAAAAATGATTCAAAGGAAATCAAAATTAGGAATTAATCTCATTCTCTATTACAATTATGCTTCTCCTATCGAGTTTTCTGGCTTGTGATGTGGGAGATGGAACATGAAGTGGAAAATAGGGGGCAGTGGGTATCAGTGTCTCTAACCTAGCCAGAATTCAGGTCACACTTGAACCCTGAGCCTTCCTGCTCCAGCCAAGGCCTTTGCAAAACTTTCCTCTCCACCCTTCCCACAGTGGGCACTCCCTTCTCAGAGCCCCTGTGTCACTGGATCCCTGTCAGCTTGTCTCAAAAGCTTATGCTATTGTCCTTTACGTCTTACTAGACTGGAACAGACTCCTCGAGGACAGAATGCAAATCTTCTTCAGCTCTAGGCTGCCAGCACCTCCATCTAATGCCCGGCACAAAGTAGGTGCTCAATAAACGTGCCCCATGAATACTTGAATGAATGTATAAGTGGTTGGCTGAATCAAACAATGTGTCTGGTTTGTGTCTTCACCTGCATTGGGCAGTACTTGAGGATCGGACCTGTGTCTTTAATCTTCTGTGTTGTTTATAGTGTTCTGAGAAAGGTAAGCACTTAACAACTATCTGCTGATCAATCTCTCCTATTTTATTTTATTTTATCTTATTTTAAGATTTTATTTAATTTAAGATTTCAGAGAGAGAGTGGGAGCAGGGCCAGGAGCAGAAGAAATGGTAGGAGGAGGGGAAAGGATCTCAAGCCAACTCCATGTTGAGCACAGAGACTGACCTGGGGCTTGATCCCACCACCCTGAGATCACAACCTGAGCTGAAACCAAGAGTCGGAGGCTTAACTGACTGAGCCACCCAAGTGCCCCAATCTTTTCTATTTTATTTGTTTTTTTAAAGATTTATTTATTTATTTGACAGAGAGAGAGAGAGAGATCACAAGTAGGCAGAGAGGCAGGCAGAGAGAGGGGGGGAAGCAGGCTCCCTGCTGAGCAGAGAGCCCGATGCGGGGCTCGATCCCAGGACCCTGAGATCACGACCTGAGCCGGAGGCAGAGGCTTTAACCCACTGAGCCACCTAGGTGTCCCAATCTCTTCTACTTAAAGGATGATGAAAAATATTCACAGAGATTTATATATTGATTATTTTTTTCCCTGCCAACCTGTTGACAAGCAAGAGAAAAAGACATGTAGTCTTTCCCTCATCGTAGGTAATTCAAATGGGGCACAGAAAAATGAGAAATGTTGACAAAAAAGGAGAATGGAAATTCACCTCCTGACTTTTTCCAGCTACTGTCTCAGGACTTTTCTGTGGTCCTCCAGAGCCTGGTGTTTTCTTACTGTGTACGTTTTCCTCCCCGTCAGGAGGCACGCCAAAGCTCAGTAGAGAGCCCGTTGCTGAGTGATCTCTGAATTTCAGGTAGTTAAAGTAGAAAGTGGCACTTCATAATTATATAGTAATGGCATAATTATCTGAAGGTGCCTTATAATTACATCCCTCCTCCCCAAGCTCCTTGAGTTGCTTCAACTGGGACACATGGTTCCTGTCCCCTTCCTGTCCTGTGTCAATGCAATGCCACTGGGCCAATAGTAAGCATTTAACAGGGATGGCTGTATCTTAATAAAGGAGCAACCCTCCAGCGGATTCTCTCAAAAACTTAGAACTCATGGGCTATCACGGCTCCTACATGGAAAATTCCATTTCAAGTCATTCTGCACACAGCGCCAGATAAATGAGATGGGAGGTTGAGAGATCATTGTGAAGCCATTAAATCCAGATGCTTCTTCAGTATTATCTCAAAGGGACTCTGTGACCTCAGCAAACCCTTCTGAAGATCTCCCCCAGACCGCCATATGCAATTTGTCCTTATTTGTAATTTCCAATCCCGCGACAACCAGGTTATCTATCGGTTTAGCTTTGAAAGAAAAGAAAAAAAAATCACCACCACTCTCCACCAAAGACAAATATCTGCATTTTTCCTTCGTCTTGAGGTGGAATACAGCTCCAAAATGGCCACCTCAGAGCAAGCAACACCCCCAGATAGAAGGGCAGAGAGTGAAAACAATCAGCTCAGGTGGGAATAGCAAGGGAACTTTCAGTCAATAGCATACGTCACCTGCTTTGAAAAATGGCCATCTGAGTGAACACCCTGTCTCAAGAAAGGAAGGGCCAAGGGAGTCGTTAATGAAAACAAGAAACTCAGTTTTACATCTCATTCAAAAGATGGATTCACTGTACTCCTCTCAGTCCAGGTGGGTGAGTTAGTTTAGTGTGGAATTCGTCTGCCCTCGCTGAAAACTCCGGTTAGGCAATGAATTATTCCAAGTAAATTAAGTGTATCGATCCCCTCCCCTTTCTGACAACTTTGCAGATATTGCCATCAAATCATGCTCCATGCACGTGTCAGTTTTTGCCACAGACATCTGAAGAGGGGAGCAAATAATCTCTTGAGTTTCTCAGAGCGTAATAAGCACTCGTGGGGCATGATAAAACTGGAGGGGACCAGACAACGAGATTCCCACTATGAGGAGCCCGGTGGCTGGTTCACGTGGAAGGCTAGCACACTCAGTTGATAAGAACAAGGTCATGGGTGTACTCCCGTACTTCTCAGGGAGTATCAGGTCCTGGGCAGAGGTTACATCTGAACTCTGGCCCGTTTTCATGCAAAGGCGAGTGAACCATAGAGAAGATCCAGCAAAGGAATGTGGTGAGAAATTGCGACTCTATCACAACTCTGCAAGAACAATCAGACCCCAGAGCCTATGAGAAGGAAGTAGGCTGAAATTTTTATGAAGCATGAGGACTCAGCCTCTTTCAAGGTGAAGGCGTGCATCACTTCGTTAGGGGGCTCAACTGGGGCTTGCTTCTTTGGTGTTAATTTTTCTTCCCCATCATAATGACCAGACTCATCCTTTTCTGAATGATAAATTCTTAATCTGAAAAAGAAAAAAAAAGATATTTCTCTGTCTTAGCCCATTGAGCTGTCTTTTTTTGGCCAAGAACGACCTACAAAGGCTGTGGAATGTATTTCAAGGATAAATTGTCTAAAGATGAATGGTCTGGCTCAGATATCTAACAAATGTATACTATAAAGTATTATTTTCATTCACATTAAAGTCCCTTATCACGGGACACCTGGGTGGCTCAGTGGGTTAAAGCCTCTGCCTTCGGCTCAGGTCATGATCTCAGGGTCCTGGGATCGAGCCCCACATTGGGCTCTCTGCTCCGTGGAGAGCCCCCTTCCCCCCCTTTCTCTGCCTGCCTCTCTGCCTACTTGTGTTCTCTCTCTCTGTGTCAAATAAATAAATAAAATCTTTAAAAAATAAAAATAAATAAATAAAGTCCCTTATCACATTCTCAAATACTTATGAATGAGAGGATGTGATGTCTGAATTTCCTTCAAAATAATCCAGTGAGATGGGACGAAGGGAGGAAAGATGAAACAGAATTGGCCATGGCTTGATTATTGTTGCGGCGGGTGAGGGTCCAAGGGAATTCTCATTCCGGTGGTTCTCAAGCATTAGCGGGCATCCACATTATCAGAAGGCTTGTGAAAGCACAGAGAGCGGGGCCCCGACCCAGGCATTCTGATTCCAGAGGTCTGGGGTGGGGCTGACTGGATTCACCTCTCTTAACAAGTTCTCCAGGGCTGCCGATTCCTCTGGCCCAGGAACCCCCACACTGAGGATCACTGTATTACCTTATACTCGCCATTTCCATCAGGTTAAAAAAAAAAAAATCAAGGGAGACTGAGCTGGGCTGGCACAAGGCAGCAAGCTGGAGAAGTTTCTACCTCTTCCCGCTCACACCCTCAGACAGACAACCAAAAGCAGACAGAAAAGAGACATAGACAACGAAAAAAACACTAAACAATCAATTCAATTCAGGCTGGACTGAGTTGGGGAAATTAATGTTGGCTTTTCTCATGTGCTTTGGACTTGTGTCCAGATAAAAGTTATGGAGCGTGCCAGCTTCTCCACTCGTTTGGGACCGTGCAATTAAGCGATCCGAATAACCAGGATCTTCAGCCATTCTTTAGTTGGGCTGTGTTTTATACACAAGGCTAACCCCACTTCCCATATTTGCCTGAGACTCGGGTTCAAAATGGGTACTCAGATTTTCAGATGTGCGAGGTTCCAGATGATGGCTATGGGATTTCCTCGATCTCGTGGGGTCTAAGAGCATCAGATGATGAAGAAAGAAATCTCAAGCTTGAGACTGGATAGTCCTAGGAAGGACACCAGGACTTTTTCGGACTAATTTTATTGTGTTTAGATGCCATTTAGCAAACAATTACGAGATGCAAGGCACTGAGCAATACATTCTGCAAAAATAGATTCCCCCAAATGGTCTTTGACCTCGAAGATCTCACATATAGTGTAGAAGGTAGACATGGAAATGAGTAATTATGACTGTTAATTGTTCTATAATAACAGCTCATAAATGCTATGGAAACTTAGATGAATAAGATGCTCATTTTTGACTGAGGGGAGGAGGCGGGAAGCAAACTTCTTATGGGATGAGAGTCCAGTTGGTTCTCGAGCAAGGGGCACCTGTTTATTAGCCAAAGGGGCGAGGGAAGGAAGAAAGTTATGCCAGGAGAGGAAATGGGATGAGAACGGTGTGGAAAAGGAACAGCATCTGCCGCCCCTAAACCATGAAGAGTAGTCTGCTTAAGGGTAGGTTATGAAGGAGGCGGCTGGCAGTGGGCCAGAGAAGGCACATTGGTTTAACGAATCCTTATAACACTTTGGAGAGTTTATATTCTATCATAGGGAGCAGGCACATTTTTAAGCGTGGGGAAGATATTACAAAACTGCATTTCAAACAGACACATGTGGAGGACCAGTGGGTGAGACCAGGCAATGAGTTGAGACGGCTATGGATTCAGGCAGAGATGATGAAAACCGGATCTCGGGCTCCAGAGTTCAGAATATTTAGGGTAGGAGGCCCATTGCTAGCATGTTACTAGAAAAGGGGTGTGTGTGTGTGTGTGTGTGTGTGTGTAAGGGTCTGAACATACATAAACTTATATAACTTTATAGAGATGGATGTGCAACTTTTATATCTATCTATACATAGATTTTTTTCTTTAATATGGACAGAAGGAAGGAAGAAAAAAAGGGAGGGAGGAGGCAGAGGGAAACCTCGGAAGGAAGGGAAAGTACTATACACAATAAGCAAGCAAGAGAAAGGAGTTCGTCATCTGGGAAGGAAGCTGGACGAGGCTTCTAGTGATGTGCACCTGTTTCCCGAGCTGCTGGAAAGGTTTTCTAAATCCTAACATCAATCGGCCCCAGTGTGTGTGTGTGTGTGTGTGTGTGTGTGTGTGTGTGTGTGTGTGCGCCTGTTTGTGTGGGGAGGGGTCATGAAAAAGAATAATCGCAGAAAAGAATAAAAAGCAGCATAATCTCTAAGACTTTGAATATCACAAATGAGTCATCAAGTGGAATTTCACTTTGTCTTTCCATATTTCCACAATTAGCCTATTTGTGTACACAAAGAGAGCACATGGCACATCCCGAAATGACACGAGACTTGTTCTGAGCCCCGAAGAGGGATGCTGAGGCTCATCTTCCCTGCCATCCTTGGAGCGTGGACAGACGATGCCGTGGCCTCTGCCCTCTGCCGGTGACGAGACAAGGAGTGGGGGCCCCACCACCTCCTTTCGTAATGCTTCTCCTATCTTTTTTCCCTGTAAATTATACTCTCCAGGCCTTTGCTGGGAGAGATAATGCTGCTCCCATGTGAATTGAATACCCAGTGCCCTGCATGCATGAGTGTGTCAAGGCTAACCAGGTCCATTGTTCTTAAACAGTGCCGCCGGAGAATTGTCTCCTTGTGCAGAATGATGCTGAAGAGATAAAAATATCTTTCATTTCTATAGTGCTGTGCATCTTAAAGTGTGTTCCACATTTTGCAAACTATATATAGGCTCAATTCATTACCCATCCCCATAAAATACAGCTAGAGCCGTGGCAGGCGCATGCCAGATGTTTGACAATGGTTTAATAACACAGTGAAGAAGAAGTTAAATTGGATTCAGAAAACAGGAAATAGGATGTGGGGCACTAGGTAAACTCTCCCATTCATTCAACATTATGTGTTGAATGCCTACCACCTACCAGGGCAAGAGCTGGTGCATGGATCGGAAGCTGGGGAGGCCCCACTTCTACCCGCAAGGAGCTGCCGAGATATCGAGGAAGAGTCACAAGCAGCCACATTTTCCAGTCGAGTAGGATTCATATTAAGACTGAGTTAAAAATACAAGGTGTCCTGGTCCTTACTGCCTTTCAAGGGAAGTCCTCACCACCAGTCACCCCAGCCTCAGCATTCCCTTGCTTTAATCAAAGTTTGCATCCAATGCAATTACAGGATGTACGTTGAAGAAAAGCTATCCTAGAGCCCAGAATCCAGGCTGGATGTGGGGCATGATTCTGGGAAAAATAAGGAGAGGAGGAAAAGCACCAGGGCAGCCACTTGTGGAAAGACTGAGGATAGTCAGAGCAGGAGGAATATGGAACAGTTTGGGGGAAAGCTGGAACCAACAAGAGAGCAGAGGGGTCTGTGTAGATTTCAGGCCGGCCACTGTTTCCTCAAGGGTGGGGATCAGCCACTCCCGATCACTTGCCCTGACATTGGGGGCACCGTGCAAGTGCCTCCAAATCTCTCCAGTCTGAGACGGGTAGGCTCTGGAGAACACGCAACAGTCTCAGGACTGGGAGGGATTCTGGAAAGCCGCTGTCTCAATCCAGCCGTTTTCAGAGATGAAGAAAGCCATGCCCAGATTCATGAAGTGGCTACAAAAATTCACACCGAGCCCGGTCCATAGACTCGCCATGATCCCCTCCCTCAGGCTTGGTCTTAGGTGAATCAGGGGAGACAGATTCATCCTGCCCCCTGGGAGATGCTTCCAAAAGCTGAAGACCTCATCCTCTGGGCCCTTCTGCACTCTCATGGAAAGACTGCTCCCAGGGCTCAGGGCTTATAAACCCCCTCCACAGACGTCATAAAGAAATGTGGCTCAGAAAATGAAAAAGAAATTGGCTAGAAGACTGTGACTGTCCAGGTCAGACAGGCTGCCACCCAGGGAGGACCCCTGAAGACCATCTGGTCTCCGGAAGGATATGCGGCTTGCAGCTCTTATTAACTTACCCGGGACGGAGAGTCGGATTACCCTAAACTCCCAGGAGAGGCCCGTTCAAGATGTGTTTAAATCCCTGGACAAGAAGGTATTAGCCAGCTCTGGCAGGATATATGAAAAACAAAAGGAAATGTGGTTTATAATGTATCTGTGCAACAAATATTGTGAAGAGGCATTAAACAGGAAATTCTCCACTCATGATGACTGCCCATCTCATAAAACAGCCTCTCCCTCTTCCTCTCTTTATTTGAGTAAAGGCACCTCAGGAACACGAGGAGACAGAGAGAGAGGCCCAGCCACCAGGAACAGGGAAAGAGAGAGAGAGAGAGAGAGAGAGAGAGAGAGGCAAGTAGCGCAGTTCAGATATAGGGCCAAAGGTTGGGGCTCTGGGCTGCAACTCAGCCCCAATCAGCTTTGTGTAGGGCCTCAGGCAAGTGAGCCTAGGCAGACCCACCTAGAAAGGATCCAGCCTGAGAGATGACCTCCGGGGCAATTTCTGTGTTCTTAAAAAGCCAATGAGACGTTTCATAAATTTTTTCCCATGTGTCCACCTGTGTTTACGTCCTCTCAACTAGAAGACAGACTTCTTCCCAACTAGAAGGCCTTCGTGTATTCATCCCACACAGACCTTTGCCCAAATGGGGGAAATAATAAATATAACAGACACCGAACTAACAGCCAAGGGAAACGTCACTGGAAAGCAGTGGTGAGCTAGGGTCTGCACAGTCTGTAATGAACTCGGTGGCCCAGGGCAGGGAGCTTCAAGCACCGCCCCTCCACCCCCCACCCCACCCCCCACCCCCGCTGCATCTGGACCCCTCCTTCCTCTCTCTTTTTGTCCCAGACCTCAGAAAACTCTGGGGGCACGCTCGCTGCCAGGAGAGCCCGGCTTGGAAGCGGTCCTGCAGAGACTTGGCCCTTCCGAAGCTTCTTGGCCGCGGAGCAGCAGAATCTGGAGGCAGCCCTCATTCTCTGCGCGCTCCGGGCTCCGCGTAGCTCTCGCCCGCCACAGCCAGGCGGTTCAAAGGACACAGGAATGGGCACTGAAGGCCCCGGGAGAGGGGGGCTGGGGACTGATGAACTCGGCCTCCCGGGCTACGGGCCAGGAGAAGAAACGCTGGAGAGGTTGCCACCTGCTGGTGAGGGACCCCGGCTTGCGCGGTGGGCGCATCAGGGACCTGAAGCCGGGCTGTGCAGAGAACCAGAATTCGGGCAGTTTTCCAAGTGCTTGGTTTTCTGCTGTCTCTTTAGGGCCGTCACCTCCACCGGGCCGCGCCCCGAGCCCCGGTGCCTCACGTCTCGTCTTCCGGACGCGCCGGCTCCCACTGTGGGGGGTGGGGGGTGGGGGGTGGTCTTCCTCCTCCCCTCCCTTCCCGTCCTTCCCCCTCCCCTCTCCTCCCTTCCCCTCCCCTCCCTTCGCCTCGCCTCGCCTAGCCGCGCGCTCTGAGCTCTAAGACTCTCCACTCTTCTCCATCAGGTGGAGCCGTCCGCTCCTCCCGCCCCCCGCCTCGCCCGCGAACTGCGCGCAGGCACCTTGCAGCGCCAGGAGGTTAACCGAGCCCCCGGAGGAGGTGAGGCCGAGGAGCGGCCGGGCGGAGATGGCCAGGCCGCCGTCGGGGCTGGCGCCAGAGCCCGGCCGGCTGTGGGTCCTGCAGGTACCGCTGTCGTTCTCGCCGCCCCACGTGGTGGCTGCCGAAGATTGCCGTGGTTTTTCCGGCACTCAGGCTTGAAACGCCTCCCGGTCCTTTTAGAGGCAGGCAGCTCACCACTTAATCCAAGCTTTTTTTTCCTCCTTTCTGCCGGAGACCGGAGGCTGCGGGGAGGGGGCGGAAGGGGGTTGGGGGGGTAGGGTGGGGGGGAGAAGGGAACAGGCCCAGCCGGAGATGGGAGCCAGTCTGAGGGTCGTGAGGTCAGTCTCAGGGACCAGTAGGAGAGCGAAACAGGTCCTCCCAACCTCGGATTCCCACCACCCCTCTCGTGTCCAAGACCGAGTGTGGGTGTGCGTGGGGTGCGCCCACGTCTGTACGTGGGCCTGATTTCGTTTACTGCACAGTTCACTAGCTTCGTGACCCTGGTTTTGTAATATTACCCTGGGGGCTAAATTAATCTGGGCCCCAGGCCACTTAGGAATTAGCGGTCAGAATGAAACAGCGGCTTAAACGATGTTAGTTAAAACATCCAGTGTTGCTTTGTGGGTTCGGTCTACATTCTAATATTCTCAGTCTTATTCGCTGCAAGACTTGCCTTAGGAATGGTGCCCAGACCTTAAATTTCTCCCCTCACCCAGTAGGCTTTAATGGAGGGCTCCTACTAAAGTTAAAGCACTCTACATGCCATATTCTCACTATTGACATGTGTGGCATAGGCTGTCCAGAATCACCATTCATCCTGTGCATGTGTTTCTGATTTGCCTTTTCTGTTTCACTGTCCTCTCTGTCATCTAGCCACGGTGCTGAGGCTGTGCTGACACTCTGCTTCTGTACCTTGTTGGCTAATTTAGCGGATGGGGGTCCCTCTTTGGGGTCCTCTTGGTTTCTGTGGCTCATCATTTCTTTTCTCCCCCAAAGACTGCTTACAAATTTCCCTTTGGTCTGTTTAACTGCCACCAAGGGATGCAGTTAAATAAACTATTAAGTTAAGAATAGAAAAGTCAACAAAGCAGACACCTACTAATTTGTAGATCTTTTTTGTCAACTACCAGATGTAAGTACGTTCCTACCCTACTTCCCTTTTCTTGTTATCAGTACCAAGGGATACATTTTTAAAGTTAACATCCACATGGAAACTTGGAGTTGGAATGTGCCTGGAAGTCAGTAAAATCCCCCAAGTACACAATACTGATGGAAGGAAGGCTAAGAGTTTCCCCAAAGACGTCCCCAAGGTCCAGTGACTGAAGAAAAGCAATAACTGATTTTATACCGAAAGGCACACATCAAGAGAGCATCTTTTAGCTTTGTTCCCTTACTCTTTAGTCCCCCACTTCTTCTGCATAATGCTGCATATTATACGCAGTTGTAACTATCCTTCTAGTTTGTATCTTATGTGTATGCTCTGCTTCCACACTAAACTGTGAGTTCCAGAAGGCATGGCCTGAGTCTGGGATTTTCGCTTCCCTAGTGCCTGCTTATCCCAGGTATATCTAAATGTCCATCAAGCAAACAGACCTAGATAAGTCGTTGGTTATCCTGGAGGAAAACAGAGTTTGGTTTGAGTGTGGGCTTCATGACAGGTAAAAGCCCTGAAGGTTCTTCGGAGGCAGTTGCCTATGACCTTGGCCTCTCCTTCGCAATAGGATTCACAGCACCTCTTGGAGAAAAAGACACTCTCAGAGTGAAGGAGTGCTTATTAGAGAGGCTGCAAATGCAAAGGCAGGCTACTCCCCTCTCCTTGTTAGGAAATGCACAAGCCAGCATGGTAATAATAATAAATGGGCATGTGTCACAAACCTGCTTGATTTCCCTCTAGTTCCTTCATTTTGTTTTGGAGGACTAGTGCAAAGCAAACTATGTTCTAAACGTTGGGGTTTTTATCCGCCACCCCCAAGGAAAGTCTCCCAAAAATGTAAAACGTGCTTATCTCGTCCCCAACTCCGAGACTCCCGCTGCACCCATTGGCCAAGTCCTTCCCGGGAAAAGATGCATTCCCCCCCGCCCCCGCCGCCCCCTCGCGGCTTCACTGTTTCCCTTTCAGCCGGTTCCCAAACCCCCGTGCAAAGGCTGGGCACGCGTATTTCAATGCGTGTGCATGCATATAGTCTCCCCAACTTAACTCGCGTTGAACAACATTATGTGGTGTGCACAAAAAGTCACAGTCGGCTCCCTGTT
The DNA here is from genome assembly GCA_028646535.1 of Procyon lotor. Lineage (NCBI taxonomy): Eukaryota > Metazoa > Chordata > Mammalia > Carnivora > Procyonidae > Procyon > Procyon lotor. The sequence continues at coordinate 72,801,770 of CM053613.1, forward strand.
CGAGATGCCTTTTGGTCAATAACGGTGACAAAAGCTGCATCTCCCCCCCCCCCCCCCC
>CM053613.1:72801927-72840648 GCA_028646535.1 Procyon lotor
GCTCCGAGCGGGGACGTCGCTGACGAGCCCGGCTTCCCGCGGCGGCTAGGAGCCCGGCCACCCGGCCACTGGCGTCGGCAGGCTGCGGGAACCCGGAGGCCGGGGGAGAGCGGGGCCGCGCCGAGGGACGGACGCACGGACAGACCGATGGTTGGCGCGCGCCCGGGAGGACCGCGGCGGAGGCTGAGCACCGAGAGCCGCCCGGGAGGAGAAACTCACTGCCACCCCAAGTTGCCCCGCCGGCTCTCCCTCGCGGCGCTGAGGAATGAAACCTTTCCAGCTCGATCTGCTCTTCGTGTGCTTCTTCCTCTTCAGTCAAGGTAGGAGCCCCGCGCGGCGGCCGAGTTGCCAAGAAAGTCGGCTGGGGTGACGGTTGGCGGGGCGCGGGGGGCTGGGGGCAGGGATGGGGGGCCGGCTTCGGAAACGCGCCCCGATCCGTGCGTCCGAGATGCGCCGGCGTGGCTCCCGTGCCTTTGCCAATGCAACAAAATGGTCCTGTTTATTTTCCTTTTGCAAAGGAGGGGTGTGGGAGGGGTGACTTTCCCCTCTCACTTGTCAACATCCAGCTCAAACTCTCCGATGCAAATGAGTTCTTTATGCTCCCGGTATGTTAATGAGGCAGTTATCTGTGTGGCTCTGCCGCTGTGAACTTCTGGGCACCTCCTCTCCTTTCGACTCAGGTTGGGAGAAGGAGAGGAGCAGCGGGAAGCGGAGCTTTGTTTCGGTGGCTATTTCAGCTCCAGGAAGGTCTGACTTGCGGGAGTGGATTCAGAAGCCGGTGTATGCGGTTGGACGGTGGCAGAGGGGGCCGAAATTACCCGGCGCACCGCCGGGGTAATTTAGTGCGGTGGTTGGGGGGAAAAGCCGGGCGAGAGTTTCACTGAATGTAATCGAGTGCTCTGAATAAGGCTGAATTCTGAATCCGACACAGCCCCGGATTCAGGGTCTACCGTGAAATGTCGCCCCTGGTGCTGATTGTTTACTTTGCGCAGCCTAGCAGGGGCAGAGAGAGGGAGGCTGGTGGACTTTTCAGGGAAAGAACTTTGCTGCCTCTGGGTTGGCTCCCTGCCCACAGGAGCGGGAGGGGGTGAGGGGGGAAGATATTGGCCTGGTGGGGGGAGGGGTGGGCGATCTGGGGAGGGGCGGTGAGTGCCTACTTAGCCAAAGGCATCAAAAGTCACCTGTGGAATTGATTTGGAAGGGGAGACGTCGATCAGCTCCTTCCCACTCTTGGAACACCAGTGCTGCCTCTGCCTCCCAAGACAGCCTTTGTGCCAGCCGGCAGTGCTCCGAGAGGGACAGGACTCTCAGAAAAATCCACAACAGAGCGTGTCCATCTGTTGATTAAATGAAGGGTAAAAGTTTTCAAGGAAACAGAGCCCCGCCATGGGGGGGGGGGGCCTGGCTTTGCAAGCAAACAGCAGGTCTCTTTTTCTTTCCCTGTCGGGGAGAAGCCAAATGTTAAGCAGAAACCCACGCCTCTTCCTCTGCTCTTGCGTTGGTACTTACGGTCACTGCCCATTTCCCCCTTATCAAACTTTGCTCCTGGCCATCCTGATGAAACCCCGAGGGAGTGGGGGGCGGGGGGGGGGGCTTTCCCCCATCAGTGTGTATATACCCACACCTGTATGTAATTCTAATGTGTACACACACACACACACTCATGCACACACTCCTGTATTCAGAGGATAGTGTGCATCTCACCAGGGCTCCCTACAGCAGCAGGAAGATAAATTGCCTTCCCGAGAGTTTTCAGGCTGAATGAATAAGAACTATCTCAGAACATGGGTACAGAAACAGTTTGGGTTATATTACCATTTTGTGAGATTACCCTCCTTCTTGGATGCCTGTGTGCTTGCTTATGAGTGCACACACACACACACACACACACACACACACACTCACACTCTCACACTCCCATTCTCCTTTGCCTCTTCCCAAGGTACTCGGGAAGTTGCCTACAGAATCCCTAAGAGGAGGAGCCCACCATCCCCCCTCCACAAATGTTCAGGGGACCCGTGCATATTTTAATCCCGCCCGTGTGTTGTGGGAAAACTGGAGCTGTGATTCTCCTCTAGATTGGCATAAGAAGCCTTTGGTGTCTGAGTGCCTCTTTGGTTGTCTGAATCACCGCAGTGTGCATCTTCTGCTCTGCTTATCCCTTTTCTCAGTACCGGAGCCGTTTCTTCGCTGTCTCATATGAATCTTTAAATATTTACCTGTGGAGGTTAAACGCTCCTGTTTCATCTGCCCTTAGCCCCGGGAGCACTAGGGAGAGACCACAGCACCCCGCAATGCCTACTTCCTTGTGATTCCTGAGTGCTCCGAGCTTGGCCGGCACTGCCCGCCCTACCGGATGGTAGATGTCATGGTCCGCGGGGCTCCAGGTCTAGAGAAAGACCGTGGGACCAAGTGGAGGTAGCCAATCAAAGCCCCTTGCATCACCGGACACCGTAGGTTTCGTGAATAGACAGCGTCGGATGACAGGAACTAAGGGCCAAGTGGGATGCTTTTTATGGACCTTTGCGATCAGTAGACACGTGTTTTCACCTGGATGTTGTCCTGAGTATTGTGAATTCCCCAGAGGATTCTACTCGACCCTGCACCCATATGATCAATTCCCATACTGTGCCCACCCCTATGTAGCTCCGTAGATTTCTCAAGTCACTAGTTCAAGGGCATCCACTCCAGAGAGGTCGTGGGAGGACCCGCCCACAGGCTTGTTGAGGTCACCCCCGCGGACATCCCCCTGACTGAAGCTGCGCCCTGCCTGGCACGTCCCACCGAGTCACCCGTTTGACCCTCCCCACCTCTCGCACACTCTTCCTCCTGGGACGCTTTCCGAGGAAATGTGCGGGGGACTCAGGGATGCCCCTCCTCTCAGAGAAAACAAATGTCTGGGCTTCTTTTTAGACCTTTATCTGGCACTCCGGTGACACCTCCATTTGCTGCCCAGTACCTCTCCCAGTGGAATCCTATGTGTCATTTTAGAAAAGTTTCTGGAAACGCAATTCTCATGCTTCTAGCTCCTGTTGTCTTAGCGCCCCTGCGGAGGGAGAGATCCAAAGGGCGCTCTGAACACTTTTGTGGCGAAGCACTGAAGTCAAAGGGACTCCAAAAGTCCCTTCCAGTTGTCTTTTCTCTCCCAGTGTGTCGGATATTTATTCGCTTTTACTTGTTCTCGTACCCCTTTGGAGAGTGAAATCCAAGTCTACCCAATGTCAGTGATACGCCATATCCCCTCTTGTTTTAAAGTTTGGGCTCTTCGTGTAGATGGGAGATTAAACATTTATTTATGTTTCCTAAGGTGGCAGTAGAAAGACCAAATGGTGTGCCTCCATTTCCGCCCCCACCAACGTCCCCGGGCCTGGCTCCCACAAAGGAAGGGCGAGCCGCCAGTGCGTGCTGCTTGTGGGTTTCTCTCTTGCTGGGGATGCCTCTTCCATCAGCTGTCGGGACCGCGTGCTTCGTACAGAGAGGGATAATGTCACAGCACAATTTGCCTCCTGCGGAGAAGAGGCATGTTCTGCTCCTGGGTGCAAAGGGATCGGTTCTCTTGTCATCTATAAACTTAGAACTTGCGACATTTTTTTTCCCTTTATCATTTCCCTTTGCCCACAACTGTTTCCCTCCGTGCCCTCCTTCATCCTCGAGATCTGTGCCAGGCAGCCTGCACCTCCCCGTCTTAAGTAGCTGCAAAGGACCCGTGTGCCCGCAGGATGGAAGAGCCCTGCTCCCCAGCGGGCCCGAAGCAGTGACACAAAGTTGGTGCCTTGAACTCAGAAGCTCTTTGGAAAGGTGTTCTCCCTGCTCACTGACATTTTCCCCTAGCACTCCCAGACTGCCCCGTCTGGCCTCATAACCCCCCCGGGTCTGAAAGCTCTAACTCTGGCCCAACCCGGATCTCTCCTTGGATCTTCACGTGTGCCAGGCTGCTCTTCATGTGTTGGGGGGGACAATGAGAAGTGGCATTTACCTGTCAGTGACAATCCCTGAGTTGAGGATTCATCTGGGCTGTCACCTCCCCCTTGGGAAGAATTTAAGTGACTTGCTCTCCAGAGTCACCCAAAGGGCTGTCCAATAGCTACCCGAGGGACAGAGGTTCACGGCAACATGACTGTGCGAGGGGAGAGAAGAGCCTACAGCCGCCAAGATGGGGCAAATAGCTTGTGAGTGGAAAGACCCAGCTCGGATGCAGGAAGCTTGGAGAGGAAGAAGAAACAGCTTCGAGAGGTCTTAACTTGGGAGAAGCTCCCTTGGGGAGGAAGAGGGGCACCGGAAACTATCAGGAACACATCAGAGGCAGCCAGAAGAATGGGGGGATCCTAGGGGGTACAGGCTGAGAAGGCCTTAGAACAAGAAACTGGGAGTGAACCTCAACTTAGCAAACATTGAACCTCGCCCAGAACTGTCATAAAACAAAAGATGAGGCAAGTAATAAGCGTGCTGCTCCCCACACTGGCACCCCAAGTGGTATGACGTCCTGTCTAGAGGAGGAAGAATGGGTTCCTTTTGTCCTGGAAGGTCAGTGCACAACTGCCAAGGGTGTGGGACCGCTTCTTGAACAAATCTTCCGGGGTGAGGGGGACTGGGACGCGTCTGTTGGGCAGTGGGGGTGGTCTCTGCGTCTGCTGCCCAGCAGGGAGCTCTCTGTTGCCAGCCAGACCTATTGAGGAGGGAAGAGAAACTCCCCAGGGGGAGAGGGGTGCTGGTGGGGGTCAACGCCCGCTCACTGCACTTGCAGGAGACCGCGGGGGCCTCCCTCTTGGGTTACAAAGGAGGATCTCACTTGGAACATGGCAGCACCGAGCTAGGCATGGGACCAAGGCGCAGCTCTCCCTGGTGTGCTTGTGTTGGTAGGAGCCAGGGCCAGCAGGAGACGGGGTGGAGCAGGGGATTAGGCCTGAAGATGCAATTTTTCTTTTTTGTTCAGCCCAGTGGGGGTGACTTAGGCGGCATTATATGGCAGGCCCAAAAAAAGCACATGAATAATCCAGAATGAATTCAAGAGATTTCAATAGCAAAATAATAACAATACTAATGATACCTTTGATTTTCAGAGTACTTTTCTTCCGAGGAGATAAAAAGATAAACTGTTTTGGAAACATGAACAAGGAAAAGAAAATTGGCTGTGATGGAGAAGTGGGGAAGGAGGGCCAACAGCATTCATTTAGGGTTTCCTATAAATCGGGGCTGGGGAGGGGGACAGTTACACGGGCAAGAGGCATCATTCTTTGGCTCTAGTCCCTTATCCTTCTAAAACGGTGAAATAAATAACTTCGAGGTGAAAAACCAGGCATTTTTAATAGGGGCCAGCCAGGCAGAGTGAGGCGCTATATCCCGTTTGTGTCTGGGAGCAGAGACCCTGATTCAGCAGTGGGGAGGGTCAGTAAGATCAGGAGAAGGTCAGAACTTGCACTTGGACTCTTCACCCCTGCAGCGATCCTGATTTTAATCATGGTGCTGGTGGCACAGCCACTGGGGCCCCCAGTCTTCCCGCAAGGTCAGTAGACACCCCAGTGTTCACGGAGCAGGGTCAGGCTGGAGCAGCTGCTCTGGGGGAGGTGTGTTCCCTTGGGTTGCTTGTTGCCTCACTCCCGTCCACAGGGAGTGAGGAGAAAAATGAGGCAGCATGCCGTGTCTGGCTGGACTGGCTTCGCCCAGTATTCCGGATAGAGGGGGTTTTATTTCCAGCGAGGGGAGTGAGTCCACTGCGTTGAGGGACAGATGCCATTGCATATGGCTTTCTTTTCCCCAGGGGAAAACCAGAAGCTACAGTTAAGTGTGCACGTCCAGTCAGAAAGTAGACACCTTAGAGATCGTTGCAATACTTCTCACACAGTCACGCCAAGAACACTACGTCCTGCTTTCTGCCAGAGCTTGCCGATCAAGCCTGGAAGGCTGGCCATAGAGTGAGGATCTCCACCACCATACTGGACGTGAACTTCCATTAACTTTGTGCTTCTGAGCCACTGAAGGAGCTAGGAATCCAATACTGTGCTTTCCCCCCTCCCCCCTTTCCTCTTCTGAGTGTGAAAATGAGTACTCTGGCTGTATATTTCTAGAAGTCAGTAAATGTCAATATTGGATAAGTGTTTCCTTTCTATCACTGCAATTTAGCGTTAGCTGCTTGGAAACAAATGTCTTCCGTAAGCATACAATGTTTCCGTGAGTACACAGTCAACACCTCTACGCGGATTAAATAAATGTCAGCTTTCCTTGGGTACACAGGGAACAAGTCAAAGCCATGGAAATAGTGACCAGCCTGGGCGAATCCTGATCCCTGTAGGACTTACTCAGTTGCAGCCCTGGTTGGGGCTCGGGGGGTGAGAGGTGCTCATCCTTCCCTCTCATTCCCGGCAAGAAGGTAGCCAGACGTAGAGACTTCCCACATATCCTCAGAAGGTTCCCCTGCCCCCTGCAGTCTCGAAGCCTTCTCATGCCCTCTCCAGATCCTCCTCCCATCTGTGACCCCACTCTACACACACACCGCTTACTGCTGAAATGCAGTCCTGTCCAGAGCTTAGAACCAATCCGCCATCTTCCTGAAATGGGAGATTTCATCTTCCTGAAATGAGATCTCACTGTCCACCTGGTGTTGGTGTCCTCACTGGCAGAGGGAGGTATAGATTGACCTGAGGCCATTTTTTTTTTTTTGAACGTCGAAACCCAGGCTGCAATGGTATAGGCTGTCAGTATTAAGACGGATTCCTGAATATCAGGCAGAATTATCAAGATGGTCTGCTTCTTTGACCTGTGTTCCCTGGACAGTTGTTGTAAGTTCAGACTCTAACTCTTGCCTAGAAGACAGGAATTTGAAATCTGACACTGAGTTGCATGGCAACCACGGCTCTCATTCATCATTCCACACTTTTCCCCAGGGGCTCCATACACCCCGGTGTCTCAGAGGGCCACGTTCTCTTGGTCCTTCTTTTGTGATCAAAGAGCACTTGAGGGCACCAAAGCTCAGCCCTTGGCCACTCGGCCCGCGCTCATGGTAGGCCGACTGTGTGGTGAGCACGATATCAGGGACTTCTGATGCAAAGATCCCCTAAGACATTATTTCTGCCCCGGAGTGGGGCGGAGGGGGTGTCTCTCCTTCTGGTTGGGGAGCACACACTTTGACTCATGGTTACATGACGGCCTCAGAGTTGTCAGGAGTATTCTGGGAGCGGCTGAAATGACCAAGGGCATCAGGAAAGGCTGCACAGAGGCAATGACTTGATTTCAAAGGATGTCTCGGAGCCCTCCTGGGGAAGCACAGAAAAGAGTGTTTCGGGCTTGCCTGAGAGTGTGTGCAAAGGAAAGAAGGCAGGACAGTATGCCATCTGTCCCGAAGCAATGGATAGTGTGGGTGGCTAGGATATGAGTGTGTTGAGGGTAGTGAGAAGCCCGGGAAGGGGAGGGTCAGCTTGTCATAAATACCATGCTAAATGTTTTGATGACTTAACTATCAGAGTTAAGTCTGTTCCTTAGAAACATTGTGAGTAGCTTCTGGGTCTGCACTCCTCTCTGTGCCATGGGTCCTGTGCATAAAAAGGGGGAAGAATCCATTTGTTATTTATTCTTCTTGCTTTGCCCTGTTTTCTTTTCTTTTTTTTTTTTTTTTAATCTGGGGCTTTAAAAACGTAGAATTGAGCGGACATAAACCCATTCTTTCCAGCTCACCTTCCTTCATAGCTATTATGTAAAGGGGTGGAAAAGTGAGTGAGAGCATAAGTGTGGAGGAATTGCACTGAGGAATGGGATTTACCCGTTTCTGGGGCCCAGGGAGGCTCGCCTAACATTGAGGACGAATGGTAGGTAAACCAGGAAGGGAGCAAGGACGAGATGAGTAAGAAATGCCTAGAGACATTTTGCTGGTGATTTCTTTGCCATTCTGAAGAAAAAGCTAAGTTATGCTGGCTTTGGGGAAAACAAGGTTACAAGCTAAGTGATTCCACTCGGAAGATGTTCGAAAGGTTTGGAAGTCTCTAGTATCAAGAGTAAAGAACGCCATGAGATCTGCTCGTATGTTCCACACTTGGGCCTGTTCTCATCAGGAGTTGGTGGGGATTGGCAGGACAAGGTCAGCAGTGAGGCAAGCACATGCATTGTTCGGCCAGAAATAGGCAGTGTCGAAATTTAATGCTAGTGTCTAACATTAAAACGTTAGCCCGCTGAACAGTCTCCCATTGCTGACAGTGCTCTAAGAGTAGAAGTTGGCCCACCAAGAAGGGAAGAGTCAATTCCCCAGCAGCAGATCAAAGAGTAGACTAGATGTCATCCAAATCCTCTCCGACCCTACGATTCCCTGAATGTTATCTGTTAGCAACAACCTATTGATTCTGCATAATAAATTCCTAGAAGATAGAGGATATGTTACAGATGTCTCTGTCCAGGACATTTTCTCCTAAGTGCTGGGCAGATCCTTTGGGCTTGGTGACGGCAGTAACAATGTTTTGATGATGATGGTGGTGGTGGTGATGAGTGTTGGTCTAAAGCTTCCCAAACTGGAGCGTGCTGTGCACAAGCCCTAGTTCATTTCATGACTGCGCTGGCATGAGAGGCAACCGTCATCCCTCTCATACCCCTCCGAAAGGACATGTCACTCGGCCAGAGTCACTCTCATCTGCTTCACTTTTTCATCCGCCTTGATGCTTCTCAAGATGCTGGTTGCTGCGGCTGTTCCAAATCATCCACCCTGAAAAATGCAGGAGAACGTCCCAGGCTGGGGCGTAAGATGGAACATGTTCTTCGAACTTGCGGGAATCCTCGGTGGCTAGGCAGAGAAAAGGATTTTAAGGATTTCCCATGAAAACCGGGGAGCTGACCTTCAAACCACGACCTAGCCTTGCAGCTCTGTCTTTTGATTCCAGGCTCTGTCTGAGTTGGTTCCTTCATCTTCCAAGATTCGGCTTTACCTTGAGGCCACAAGGTTTCCAAGGGGGGAATGACAGGCCAGCCTCTTGGGCTGAGTAGCAATCAAGGGGATGTTGTAGGACTGGGTAGTTCCTTTTGTGGCTGTGTTGACAATTTAAAAAAAAAAAAAGCAAGGGCAGGAACTTTTATTCTCTTAATTGGTTGATTAAAATATCCATTTCTTTTATCCACCTGCCCTGGTGCCAGGCATGCTGCTCAGCACAGAGGACTCTGAATAAATGTTGAAATACTGGAATGAATGGCAAGAAACAATGCAGAGGAAGAGAAAGCAGGGTTTCTGACATCACACGTGCAGGGGCTAATAAGCCCCCGTGGGAGGACAGCTATTTGGAGTAGGAAGTTGTTCCTCACTGAGTGAGGCCTTGAATGACCACTGGGTCATCAGGGACACTGCCAAGAGGAGCACCCTCTGGCAAGCCACCCACTCCTCAGTTTCAGCTGAAGAACAAAAACCCCAGCCCTGTCCTTATGTTCTTTAATGCATGTCAGTTCCCATTTCTGTCAGTCACCTGCAAGTGTCACCGGTGACTCGGCTCTGGCGCACTGTGACAACCCACCTGTCACCCTTGGCGATGCTGGGAGCTATGACAGCTTCGGAGTAGACCCGGCTGGCTCATCGTGCAGGCAACCAGGGGACAGAAACTTGGAGCTCTCTGCTGGAGACCCTTCCCGGGTGCCGCAGGACGAGCGAGGCCACCCTCCCTGCCTTCCTGACCTCGTGACAAAGAGAGAGAAATTGCCAATTAACCTCCCAGTGGCTTTACCCTCCATATTCCGGGACCCACACTTTTCCACGCCTCGCTGAAGGACGCTGGGTCTACCCCACATTCGCAGGGAGTCCCATTTCCTCAGAGAGCTGGCCTCAGAAGCTTTTTTCTTCCAGAGAACGCTGCACCCGCGTGAGGGCCATGTGGGGCAGAGAGAGAGAGAGAGAGAGAGAGAGAGAGAGCCTGTTCTCCCCTTGGCTCCACATGAGGCAGGAGCTGGTGGAAATGTTTTGGGATGTGGAACCCGGCGAGCCCTGCAGTTCCTGCATCAGCCTGATGGTGGCAGCAGCAGCGCTTGCAAAAGCCCAGGAGTGAGCCAGGGCAGCCCTCAGTAGAAGGAAGAGTCAGGCTCTCTAGCCAGGTTGCCTGGGGCCCTCCTCCACCCAAGACCCCATGACGTGGGGCTGGGGCAGCGGAGCTGGAGCCTGGAAAAGGCATGAAGGGAAAAGACCAAGGCTTCTGGATTGGCAGCAGCTCCCCCCCGCAGGCTCGAGTGCTTTCTGCTGTTTCTGATGGATGTGAGGGCAGTGTGCTAAGGGGAATGTCTGAGCAGAGGCAGGTGGGTACAATTAAAAATGCCCAAGGATGTGGAAGAGCTGCAAAGAGAGGGAGCAGGGGAGACCTCAGCTAGCTGTCCATTTCCTGTGACAGGTGTTTTCCCACACTGGTATCTTTCCTGTGGATGATGAATGCATCCGGCCCCCCACCCCCCACCAGGAGTGGCTGGCAGCCAGGAGCCCCGCTTTCTACCCCCAGCCCCCAACCCGGGCCCCTGTGCTTCTCCCCAGGAGTTTGCCTCTTTAATGATCCAGGAGCCAATATTTCTGCTGATGCTCCCCTCTCAGGCTGGAAAAGCAAAACAAACAGATGCTAAAATTAGTCTCATTATTCCTGATCTCCCGGGCAGGCTGAAGAGGTGCTACTCTGTTTTCATCTCTGGACAGAAACAGACACCATTAAGACAAATCCCCTCCAGCAGCAGTTGTTCATTTCAGAGCGCAACTTACCAGGCAAGGTAACCAAGCTTAAGGGAGGGCACTGAAATCCCACGCCCGCCCTGCGGGAGGTGGCAGCTTGCCTTTTCACCTTTTGAAGATTGCAAGTACCATGTATCTGAGACCCTGGAGTCAGTCCGTGCGCAGCATAAACTTAAGTGCGACGTGGGGTGAGGGAAAGGTGAGGTCATTGAAGAAGCCCCCTCCTGTCTTCTTCTCTTTGTGGCTCAAATGGCTGATGGACCGGCCATGTACGTTGCCTGACACCACCAGACATTACTTGATATCCATCAGGTTTGGGTTGCCAGTAGGATTTTAGATGAGGTTCGCTCAAACCCAAGCAGCCTCCCACACCCGACTCCCCATCAGAGCCCTTTGCGGCTCTGTCATGAGCAACGTGAGTTGCCACCGGCCCGATCTGTCTGTCCTCACGCTGTCTGTCTTCCTTGGGGAGGGGGCTGGGGAATGAGGGAGGGGTGCCCCCTGGGGTGGGACAGAAGGTAAGATTGTTCTGTCTGTTTTATTGATATAGTGGCCCCCGGCGCGTGGCAGGTGACTTCCTGGGCATCTCGTGTCAGAAAAGAAAACTTTTTGCCTGAAGTTGGCAAAGCCATATTTCCGACAGCCGGTCTGGGGCTGCACGGGTCAGCGAGGAAACAGAACTGCCTTAAATGAGAAGTTGCTGAACGGGATGGAGCGGGATCTCGCAGCAGGAGGATGGGTTACCCCCACGTGGTGCTTGCGGTCCGCTTTCCCAGCCCCTCGGCGGGGCCTGCCTGCTCCTCACTCTTCTTTCACAAACGTGAGCTCCCTCAGGGCTCTGGGAATCGCTCGCTGGAAAGCTGAACCAGGGAGAGGGGAAAGGGTGGGAATAGTAAAGAATCAAAACCCGTAATGGTCTCGGGATGCCAGCCTCACAGCGCGTCTCGCGTCCCTGCACACATTCCCCTCGGTCACCCTCCTAATTTGCCCACAGATTCCATAACGTTGCGAGGGATTTGGACACTCGCCATTTGGACACTCGCATGTACCCCCAGCCCTGGCCCCTTGCTGCCCCTCTCTTCAGTAGGAATCGCCCTCACCCTGGTGGCCTCCACAGCTGTGGGCCAGGCAGTAGGCTGCAGAACCCCCGGCCTGGCCTGTGGTCCCCCCACCTTCATGACTCGTGGGGCTTGCGACCAAGAGCTGACCAAAACAGAAGAAAACATCCCCCCGAAGACAGAAGCCAAGTAAGAATTCACAAAGTTCTGCTCTCCCCGTGGCAGGTGGGGGCTCGTTCCTTCCCCAACCCAGCTTTGGTTTAGCTGAATATTTTGAAAGCCGGATGCTGAGTCCTTAACAAGAATGCATCACTACCTAACTTTCCTCCGGTGGATTATTTAAAAAAAAAAAAAACAGAAAAAGAAGAAACCCCATTCTGCTGAGGGAGAGGTGAGCCTCGTGTTAGCTTGCTGGAAGAAAGGAGCTATTCTACACGAAAAGACATTGCAGGACATCAAAACCCTCCTTTTTGTCAAGGCTAGAATAGTAAAAATGTCAGGAGACCACATGGTTCTGGAATGATTAATACCTGTCATTAGGGGGAGAGAGAAAGGACTCTGGGAATGTGGGACAGGCCCGATTCTCTGCACTTGGGCTCCGGGAGGGCCGTCTTGCCTGGTGTCAGAAATCGTTTCTGAAGGTGGCCCATCTCCACCTCGGCCACGCTCAGAATCACGGCCTTAGCTGAAGACAGACACTTAAGATAAACTAGCAAAACGTCAAAGTTCCTTGACGTTTTCAAAGCTCCTGTGCATTGAATCAGAGGAGTACGGAGGAAGAAGGCAAGGCAGATAGATCTCTGCACGGGAAACCGAAAATTCCTTGTTTTGATGTCACAGTCCGGGCCTGTCAGCGGAACCCACGGCTCCTGTCGGCAAGTGCATTGTCAGCTGTTGCCGGGGCTCCAAACCCACGTGGGTGCCCCTCACTCCGGGCATGAGCTTGGCTTTGGGTTTTCTCTGCATCAAACCAGGGCAGAGGCATTCACAGAGAGAAATCCATGCTTCATAGGAGAAAACAAGTGCATGCTGAGCTGATCAGACTGGAAGAAATACCATCCGGAAAACCTTATTCCTTCCCTCCCCCGTTCTGCTAATAATGATAGGAAATCTGCATTTCCCTCTCATGATCAGCAGGCATGCATTGTCAAAGATCCGTGCCACCGAATTCTTGCCAAGGAAAGTGCGAATATATGTCCTGCTGTATTTTTTCAGTTAAATTGTCTTCTTGAGTTATGCTGTCTGCCTTAAATGTTCGCGCAGTTGGGGCGGGGATGTTTCTGCCCTTCCTAAGGGCTCTTGCAGCCATAGGAACTGAAAGAAGTCTTTCCTAGTCAAAACAGGAGTGCCCTTTGCACCGAACCAGCCTACTCCTTTTTATGGAATAGCGTTCAGAGTATATGAATGTGTGGGGCATGGAGGTCACAGTTTCCCTCGCAGTAAATATTGAGATGCTTTAAAACAACTGCTTAGTATTGGCTTGTCCAGAGAAAGAACAGAAAAAGTATCTGGTGGGTGCATTTTGGCACAGAAATCATGAGCATCCTCTGTTCACACCACCCTGCCCTGCCTCAGCCTGCCTTCCTTGCCCTGGGCTCCCTTCCCTACCCCGGCCTCACCTCCCTGCCCCAGCCTCCACTCCCTGTGAATACTGCTTATATTCACTTTAGCTCTACAAGCGCTCTGGAGAGCAGTTTTTGACCAGAGGAGGTCAGGTGACTCATGGGAGCCGCCTCGAAGAATTTTCATGTCACATTATTATCTCAGGACCACGTGCATGGTGAGAACGGACTCCGGAATCACCATGGGTCCTGAGCCCAGGGAACCGAACAAGCAAGAAGGCCAGGAGCATTAACAGTTTGGAACAGGATGGCTTTGCCGGTCTCTTGCTGATGTCCCTGCTTTCTTCACGACCGAGAAGAACTCAAGTCTCTTGCTCCCTTGTCCCACCTCGGGAGCGCCCAGGAAAGCCACGCGATCATCTGCGCTGCCAGGAAAGAGTGGGGCCAGGAGCGGCCATAGATTTTTTCCTTCCACCTGCACTTTAGAATGTTTATTTTAAAGTCAGTGCTGTACACCAGAGACGCTCGCGTCCATAAAGGATGGATTTTCTGCTTGGCACGGTGAAGAGATTCAGAACGTAGGTTATAATGCACCCCGAGAATTCTTGTTTGGTTTTTTTTAATCTTCAAGGTCAATACAACCACAGACATTGCTATTCACTTCATCGCGAACTGGGATCTACCAGCTGCGTCATTTTTCAATTCATAAAAAGAGGCGTTCTCATCACCAGGCCTCTGGGCCTCTTGATTTAGCCCAGATCGCCAACGGGAAACCAAACTCGGGGACTGATGGATACAGTGGTGGGGAGGAGAGAGAGGTGGGGGGAGCCAGTACCAGGTTTGAAGACGCCCCCCACCCTCCCCTGCTGGCTGCTGTGTATGCCTCGTGTGTATTCCCAGATAACGGATAATGTAGTGATAGAAGAATGAGGAGGGGGCGCAGGTGCCTCTGGCTAGCGAGCAGAGACAGATGGACGGACAGAAAGATGGAGCAAGCTGGGATGTGTGCAGAGGATAGACATCTTCGTCTTCCGGAGACCGTAAGACTGTAGGGTTCTGAGCTCGAACTCTCCCTGATCCAGAAGGGCACACTCATGTCCACAGAAGGTTTTGAAGTTTCCATTCCTCAGCTTAGCCATGACAGTAGCCAGTGTGCCAGATTTCAGGGACACAGAGGGCTCTTTTCGCATGATTGTTTCTTTGACGGCATCCCAGCACCTTCAGGAGAAAGATCTCTTTTCTCCTCTGTTCTCACACCCACCCAACCAAGCCCAGCTGCTGGTATCTCTGAGTGCGATTTGCTCCCTCACACCTCCTGGCTTTCTTGCCCATCCTTTGTTCCTCTATAAGTATCTCCACTTTTTGCCATGTCGGCCTGGCTGACGTCTACCCTGAGGATTAGCTCATTTTGCCTCCTGGAGGAAATTTCCTTACCTCTCTCCTCACAAGCCAATTTAAGCGCCCTCACCTCCTTGTTCCCATAGCCCCCCGTGGAAACCCCAGTAGTGCTTGTAACAGTCTATTAAAATGGCTTTTTGCTATCTGCCATCCCTTCTAGATCGCGAGCTTCTGGAAGGCAAGGGCTGGGTCCTGCGGATGTCCATGTGTGCAGGGCTCTGTCCGGCTGGGGCACATTGCTGGTATGTGATCAGAGATTCTCGCTAGCCTCTCCCTTCTGTGCCTGGTATTTCCTTTGCCAAGCTGTGAAAGTGCTTTATCAGAGAATACATTCTACTTATCATTATTGCCTTCTGCAACCAGAGTATCTATGAGCACAAAGTAATCGTTGGGGAAAAGGTGATAATAATTTAATCCCTCCTTGCATTTATATGGCACTTTATGCTTTCCCAAACCCTTTCACATTTATTATGGGCGACTCTCTTCCCCACTTGGAAAAATAAGACCAAATTACGTTAAGGGGCCTCTCTTAGGTCACACAGCTGGTAAGTGTGAAAGTTAAGACAAAAACCTAGGATTTCCCACTCTAGGCCCTGTGGTTCTCCCAGCCACCCGTCCCTGTCCGCTCCCCCTGGATTCCTGCCCTTAAAGAGCATAGGCTTGGAGGATGCCTAGTGGGGTGGGCCCCAGGGGGGTTTCCTGCATCATCCCATGGGGTGTGGTGGGGTGAGTATCCCCATCGAGAGGCAGAATAGCAACTTAGGGGGAGCTCAGGCAGGGAAGCTGGTGAAGTAGGGGTAGCCGGTTCCAGCTGAGGCCCAAAGGTCTCTCTCTTGTAAATGAGGCAAACTAAAGAGAGCATCGTAGTTCCCTTATAGCGAGGACTCTCCCAGGGCCTGATACTTGCTTGGAAGCTTCTTGGGCCGCCTCTCACTGGGCATGTTGGCCATGACCCTCCCCACGGCGCCTCTGCCATGAAGGGTCAGTCTGTCAGCCTGTCTATCAGCCTGTCCGTCTGTCAATGCTGTTGAATTCCTGAGCATCCTCCAGAGCTCCTCATCCTCAGGGAAGCATTATTATGAGACACTCCGCAGAGGTGAGGTATCCGCCA
Organism: Procyon lotor; assembly: GCA_028646535.1. Classification (NCBI taxonomy): domain Eukaryota; kingdom Metazoa; phylum Chordata; class Mammalia; order Carnivora; family Procyonidae; genus Procyon; species Procyon lotor. The sequence continues at coordinate 72,817,723 of CM053613.1, forward strand.
TTTTCTGGTTCAGTCTTTCCAGATGGGTGGTGCTGGTGCCCAAGGACGGAAGAGAGCTGCTCATGGTCCACAGTCTCTCTTCAAGGTGAGATACTGGGTGGCTTTCTGGGGGAGCAGGGGAGGCCAGGCCACCCTTGTCAGCACTGTTCATCAGAAGAAAGAAGCTCTCCGGCCCCCACGGCATCCATTGTATTAATGAAATAAACTAATTGCTGGGCATCTAGGTTGGTGCCCATTAGGGGCTATTCTTGAGAGAAGAAGAAATAGCTCTCTGTATTATTTTCTGGATTCTGTGGTTCAGAAGAGAAACTCCAGCTGAGAAAGGCAGGGTGGGGACAATTCTCAGTTCCCTGCAGCTGTCGTGGCCACGGTACCAAATGCAATGATGTCCCACACAAATGTCTTACAGCTCCGGATGTCCGAAGTCTAAAATGGGTCTCAGTGGGCTGAAGCTGAAATTGGTGGGGGGAAGATTGGTGTCCTTGGCTCTCCTGGCTTCCAGTGGCCACCCGCACTCGTTGGTTTGTGTTTCCTTCTCCTCATCAATGGAACCTCTGGCTTCGGTCATACTTCTTATCGAAGCCCCTCTCACCCCCCCACCCCTTACACGGATTTTGTGATTACACACCACCTCCCGTATGATCCAGGATAATCTCCCTCTCTTAGGAGCTCTTCACAGGATCACAGATGCAATCCTTTTCGCCTTGTAAGGTAACATCTTCAAGGATTAGGACATGTCCCATATCTTTCTGGGCTCATTATTCTGCCCTTCACAGGAAGGAACCAAAGACAACGTGGAGCTCGGTGGCCACCCCTTCCTTTCAGAACAATTGTAGCCCTTCTTATCCTCCCTCTCTGTGAGAGAAATCTGTGCCTCAGTCTCCCTTTCGGTAAACTAACATGATCTTTCTGCCCACTTATATTTATAAAGCGCTTCGGGATTATCGAGTAAAAGGTGCTTAGGAGGATATGGTTACTATGATAGGATACTCTGACCTGGTATAAGTTATGCTTCTGTTAATCAGTGGAGCTACTTAAAACTAGAGGCAACTATGGTTGGGTCCCATGGGGGAGAGATTAGGGGGAGCATCTATTAGATTCTGTAGTTAAACCTCACTAAATGATTCTTAATAGCAATTTACTTTGGCTTCATTAGCATAGAGTCTGGGAACTCTCCTTTAAAATACCATCTAGCTCAGCGTCCTCTCGTCTTCGGAGTAATTGAAATGAAACAGATCCACAACAACAATAATAGTGTAAGACAAAGGAAGAGGCACTCTGTTCATTTACACGGGATTTGCCGTAGGGTGGGGGGCTTCCTGCCTCCCTTTGGATACTGTCCCCCTTTGCTTCAGTGCCTGCTCGAGTTTCTGGCTTTTGACCAAGGATCCGGCTAGGAAGGAGGCACGGGGCAGTGGATATAACCTGTGGCAGTGAACGTGGGGCTGCAGGCTCCAGGATGAGTTGTGGGTCTTACAACATAACAAAGCGAGCATCTATTATGATCGTATTAGGTGCCACGTTGGGTCGCTTGGGTCATGAGATTCAGTTGATATACTTTAAAAGGCTTTATGACGTCTCCCTCGGGTTAGAAGCTGAAGAAATTTGGAAGCTTAGCCCTTCTCCGCCCGCCCCTCCACCAGAGGCATCAAGATTCTATAGGAGGCTTGAGGCTTGAGGACCCTTCCCTTGGCGTATGGGGAGGACCACCAGACTGACCTTGTCGGACGCCAGCTCAGGGGCCTGCAGAAGTAGCAAAATGTGAGGCCCCCAGACAGGCATCTGCGCCCACCCCCCCATCTTGTACTCACCCTGCCAGTTTCCCGGGGAGTCTGCCTCGGAAGCCCAGGAAAGAGACACAATCAGCGGATGATGATAGCATCTTTAAATAGATTTATAAAATGTTCCACCCTCGAAGAGCCTGTGTCCAGGAAAGGTTATGTTGCTGCTAAACAGTCCCCGGGAGAGCATCTCAACCAGCCCTGGTCCTCGGGGCTCAGGGGAATTAAAGGAGAGAGACAAGCCCTGAGAATGATTATAATCCCATTATGCAGAGCTCCCCCTATTTATTTCTTCATATGGATGAATTTGTATATATTTGCATTTTGTTCTATCTGATAATATGCATAGAATTCAAATTGAAATGACTTGAATAGATTTGAATATTAATGAGGCGTTTAAAGGCTGCCATCCCTAGCAGAGTCCCTGCAAGGGAGCACGTGGTGCAGGAGCTCAGAAACCTCCTCGGGCACCAGCACCGCCAGGCACTGCCCCCCCAGAGGCCCCAGCTGGGCCCGGGGCATTGGAGGAGGGACACCGTCTGGGGTGCAGATGGAGGTCTCCACCAAGCCCGGAGCCTACACCAATAAAGGGGTGTGTTGAAAACAGCACCCCCCCAAGTGTGGCTCGAGATTTTTTCAGACATATGGTTGTAACGGTGCCATCAAAGACAAGATTTTTCCCTAATTGAGAAAAGCCTAATTGCCTTTGCCTCATAGAATTCAGTAGAAAGGGGTAGAGTCTTCTTTCAGCCAGAACTGGTACAGGTGTGGAAAGTGCTGTGAATTATTTTCTGCCTGGAGACCTATGGCTCTAGTACACATCACACCTGCTGGCTCTTTCCTCTACAGGATCGTGGAAACTGGTCAACATGCTCTCAGTAGGCCTGAAGGCCGTCAGTCCTTCTCGAGGCTCTGATAAGGAAATGACTTGATGCTGGTCACTGCAGCCCCTCAGTATGAACATCTAGAGCCTGCCTAGGCCCTGGGCTCAACTCTAAGAATAAATAAGATAGAGTGCCTTGTGCACTTAAGAAAGACCCACTGGGATTTGATTGGCCATTGTTTCCCCCTTTTTTATCAAGAGACTTGGGTAATACGACCTCATAGGTGAACCTGTGGTGAGGCTTCAAATTACTTCACCTCAAAATCTGTAGGCCCGTCATGTAAGAATAGTGATGTGTAGCAATTTGTGTTGGGTTACCAGTTGTCCGAAGTGTAGAGCTCTAGATATACCCTCATTCATTGCAGAAGCAATCAGGATCAACAGTTCTAAATGATCCCCAATTGTTCTATCTGTCCTAACTGATTTGTGGTGAGTTCCAAGCTTAAGTTCCTCGCTCCCATTCTAGTGGCTAATTATGAGAGCAAGGATAATGAAAATATACTTGTGAGTTGTTTGGTTTCCTGCTGTATGAGACTCTCGTGTCCACCCATTGTCACTTGTAATCCAACAATCTGGAAACTAAACTCATTTTATCCCACACTGTAGTCCTAATCTCGGTCAAGGCTAGCACCATATTCCCAACCTCCTTCTGAGTCCTGAGGCATCACCAGCCCCCCACTCTTCATCCACATCTGACCAGTTCTGCCATGATGCATTTCATCTGCATTTTCCCTTCTATCGCCCTACTCGTCCTCATCATTTTCTTCCCAAATGTTAGAGCTGTCTGTCGAGCCCCTTACTTGTTTCCGGAGCTGTCCTCCACCACTGTCCTCCACTAGTTTTTATCTTCCTAGGTCACCTGTCAGATTCACTCTTCTGCATCTCGGTCAGGTCCACAGAGCTACCCTTGGCCTAAAAACCAGGGCCCAAGTGCCTCCACCTGCTGTCTAGGGTCTAACCATCACCCCACCTTTAAAGTTCTCTGTAATCTGGCACCGACTGTCTTTCCAGCATCATCTTCTCTACATTCCTCTTTGCTCTTCAAGCTTCAGGAAAAAAAAAGATATTTCCTGGATATACCGCACCTTCATATCTTTGATATGAAGATGATAAACACCTTTTTGCTGTTCCTTAGGCCTGGAATATTCTTTCCTCATCATTTCTTGAAATACTCTTCATATTTCAAGGCTCAAACGTGAAGTTATTTCTATGTATTCCATGAAGTTATTTCCTATTTCCAGCTCAGCGATGCTCTTTGCTTTGCCCTCCTGTGACCTGATGTATGTATTCTGTTGTATCATGTGTCCAGTCCCCTCCAGCCTGTTGTTTACTTGATACCTTACCAACTCAATTGCAAGTACCATAAGGAGAGAAGAAACTCTAATGTTTTCACAGTTTTTGTGTTATCTCATCACTTAGGACAGTGCTCAACAACTGTTCAATGAGTAAACGAAATGAATATGTGGGGAAGTTTTAGAACCACTTAGGGCACGTCCAGGTCTCTGTGACATCCTGTGAATTCAGCCCTTGCCTTCTTAGCACCCGACCTTCTAGAAAAGATGCTACCATTTATTAAGCACCTGCTACATGACGCCAGGTGCTTCCTTATGATCATTTGATTCTCCGCAAAAAAAAAAAAAAAAAAAAAAAAAAAAAAAAAAAAAACCAACACTGCAAAGAATGCAAAAATTCTTTCCATTTTACGGGGGAGGAAACGGAGTCTCACGGAGGTTAAGAAATTTGCCCCAGGTCACATCCCCAGTGGGTAATAGAGCCAAGGTGAAGGACAGCTCGGGCCTCCTGGCTCCCCGTCTCGGGTTTCTGCCGGTACCCCAATGCCGCCTGGCATCAACCAGAGAACAGCCAGGCTCTCCGCTTCCCCAGACTCCGTGTCAGGCTTCAGTGCTCCGGGAGAATGAGTTTCCCTCAAATCAATCCTGGATGCAGTTATTATTTTATAGGGATGTTGTAAGTTGATAAGGTAGCTGTTATGTGTTAATAGCTATTGTAATGTTGTTCTTAAGGCCTATTACTTGCGCTAGTTTGTATTTTAATGTGTGCAAAGGTGATTACAACTTTAATATGAATGTTAAACAGATTAGCTGATTTATATGTAAAATAAATAAATAAAGGAAACTCACACTCTCAGTTCTATTCATTCCTCTGTCCTTCTCTCTCTTCCCTCTCTGTCCAAAAGCAGATGTGGTCTGTGGAGCGTTGACAATGGGACAAAAAAGGAGTGTTTTCTGGGTGATAAATAGTGGTTATAGACGGGTCTTTTGTTCCAGGTGAATTTGGACGTCTGTCCTTAATAGCTGCTTGTCTGAGCCGCAGCGTGCTTGACAGTGTTTGGAAGTTCTTTTGTTCGGGAGGTGTGCCTTTGCCATTCTCTCCCCCTTCAGTCTTGTCTCCCACCTCTGCTAAGTCCCTATTTTCTCATGCCCACTGGAAAGTGTGCCAAACTTCCAGAAAGGCAAATGTCTACCGGTGCGCCCTGTGTAGCCAGGAGTGCAGGGCACAGAAGGGAAGAGAGATAACACGAACAATGAAAGTGCAAAAAGAAGGGGAGAAAAGGTAGGTCTGCACAGGGTTATTTCTGCTGGAAAAAGACAGGAGGGGTGCTAAGCCGCCTGGTGGGGAGAAAACGTCTTCCACGAAGCAAAGCTCCAAGGATGAGTGAAAGATAGCTGAGCAAATGAACAGAGAGAGGGGTGGAGGTGGAGAAGGAGTTTAGGCGAAGGAAAGGGGGTTCCAGGAAGAGGGGATGGCCTGTGCTTTCCTGAAAGCATGAACTGCAGCCCATTCAGGGAGCTGCAAGGATCTCCAGGGGCTTTGAGGCCATTGGGAGCACTAATGACTTAAGGCCCTATGCACAGAACCAGAGAACAAGAAGTTTCCCGGCCAGGGGTACTTGGAGGAAAATGAACACTAATCTTAGGAATTACAATAAAAACAGGACACTGGGCATGGTCAAAGACCCATCCTGGGTTGCAGGTCTGTCGCTGAGATCCATAGAAAGGAAAGATATAAAAAGACAAGTGATGCGAGAGCTTCAAACAACAAAACTTACTTTGACGGCGCAATGCAAGTTGTTGTGATGAAGGGAAGGAGACAGCATCTAAAGAAACCAACATGGTCTCACAGACAACTGTCCAAGGAGCTCAGGTTGTAGAAAGACAAGTGCAGTGGATGGAAGGAGGGGCGTTGGGCACAGGATGGGGGCAGAAGAGGAGAAGGGGTCTGTAACAAAGGTACCCGGGGACTTAAAGACCTGGAATGAGCCAAGCTTGGAGAAAAAGAAAAAAGAAAAAGATGATCACGAGAAACGACAAAATGGAGAACTTTAGGCTCCAAGAAAAAGGATAAAGAGGACGGCTTTTCTTGAGAAATAAACTTAATATTAACCATTTGCAGAGGATGTTTCAACTTCTCATCTGGTACTACTCTTCTCTAATGCTTTTCATATTTGAGGGAGAATAAACTTGGTCGAGAAAGGATTGAAACCTGGGATGGGCCCGGCACGTAAGAGGCTCTGTAGGTGAATGGTCGAGAGTCACCCGGATCGAGGGCTGGGTGCCACCAGTGACCTCTTCTGGCTCAGTTTACCCTGCTGTAAAATAGACACAGCAAGGATACCTAAGTCAAATACTTGTTGAGTAGAATAAAGATACGATGCAAATAAGATACTCGTCTGACCCATTTAAACACTCAATGAATGGTAGCTGTCGTGTTGTCAATGACGAGGATGAGATGCTAATCTGATTACCAAGCCCAATGTAATGAACCTGCCAGGATACTGAAACAATCTGATGATACGATCCAGGAACCATTCTGGCTGAGCAGTCAAGAAATATCGGAAAATAGGAGAGTCTGGAAAAATACCACTGTTTTCCTTAAAGCGGAGGTATAGGCGAGGGCAGATTCTGGAAATACTGGACAGGTGGACTTCATATAGGTTTCTAGGGAAAAAAAAATCTGCAAGGGATTAATTTCATGGTTCATAAACACCCCGAAAGTCACCTGTGGTCACCGGAAACCACCTCGGGCTTGCTAAAGAGCAAATCACGCTAACATCTCATTTAAGGAAAAAAAAAATCGGCATTATAATTTCATAATCTGCCTCTCCTTTGCCTGTTGTATTATTCACAAATTTGATAAACAAATCTTTCTCTGTCAGGTGTATTATAGAGTCTTAATTGAAGGAGGGTTTATTTATTGAAATCTCAGTGTGAGTCAGCAGTGTGTCCCAGTTACAAATAATGGATCTTCCGGCTTCAGCGATAGAAAGGGCTGTGTTCATAGGGGGGACACTAGTAATCCCGTGGTGCTGTCTGCTGATGTGACCGCATCTGGGATATGGAGAAGGCTTTGAGAGCCAGGATGGTGAAAAGCCTGGGAGTTATGGAATCTGAGGGAGGGTAGAGGAATTTAGCATTGTGCAGGCAGAAAAGGTAAGACTTAGGGGTTCTCTGGCTTTATTGTGCATGAGAATCACCCGGGGCGTTTGTTTAAATTGCAGATGCCAGTGACTCCAACCCTCAGATTTGTAGAGATTCCAATTCATTAATCCCAGGAGGAGCCCGGGAAATTACAATCAAACAAACATTCCAGGTGACTCTCATTCCAGTGGTCTACGGACTGTATTTTAAGAAACACGACTTAGAAGGAATAAAATAACTGTTCTCAGATATAAAAGTTAGAGTCTCCCTTGTGGTTTAGAAGACAGAACCCCAACCAACAAGTCCTCAACTCTACTGTCAACCATTGGAGAGGGTAGGAACCCCACTGTTGTCATTTCTGGATCTCTAGTTTCCAGTACAGTGTCGAGCACACAGTAGGCGGCCAGCTGTTTAACAGATCATGTGAAGGTTGGGGAAAGAATCTTGCAAGAATGAAAGCTTATTGAAAATGAAGCAAGTGGCCTTAGGCAGGCAGCCTGCCATTGCCAACCATCTTTATGGGGAGACTAGATAACAATGGGCAAGAGATGGCATAGAAGAGACTGTTGTATTGGAAGAGGGGTTCAATAAGGTGACCGCCAGCACTTGCCACATTCTTAACACTGAGTTGAAGAAATAGAATTTATTGGAAAAACTCTTTGGTGGCAGTACGGAGATAATGGAGTCAGAGAGGTATAGATAAGAAAGAAAACACGGTGACGTGCATTTTAGAAGAGAGTAAGAAGCAAACATTTGAAATACAAAGAGATGACCAAGTCTGAAGAAGTGCTGAATGTTTCAGCTATGTATGGAACCTGCGGTATTTTACATGGTACCCGACTTAATTCAACCCCAGGCATTCATGGAGCACCTACTGTGCACAGATAGGAAACCGAGTGAGCAGGTCTCTGCCCTCAAGGAACTCCCAGGGTAACTTAAGAGGTCGTGAGCCCTAGTTCTGCCCCAAAGATCACAGAGCATGAACCTAGCTCTCCTAGTGGGGAGCACCCCGAGGGAAGGTCAGAATCTGTCCTATCAATACCTATATCCCCAGCACTTAGAAGATCTCTGGCATATTGGGGGGGGGGCGGGCAGTGACAAATATTTGTTGGATGAATCAACGAACCAGTGCATGAGTCAATGAGTCACTGAAACTAGCATCTATTGAATCGCGCTTTGTCAGACAGTGCATTGCGTACTTTGTACATATCATTGCTCTCGAGTTCTCCAAACTGTAGAAAGTATTATTATCCTTGTTGGACAGATGTCAGGAGGCAAGCACTGTTGAGTTACATGCCCAGGGTTCAAAAGCTTCCAAATGATGGCTGAAGTTCCTGCACTTGGTTGTCTACTTAAACGTGTGCCGTTCTCCCACATCGTCCTAGTCTAGCCAGCTCCATTCCGGACAAGCGAATTGAGGCTCAGAGTGATGAAATGACCTCCTTCAGGTTATCCTGGTCATTGGTAGTAGAACTAGGTCTGGCCCGAAGCCCACTAGTTTTAGGAGCAGTAGGACCTCTTCACATGGCAGCAGCCGACCCCACTCCCCCCTCTGATGTCTTTCCTCTGACCCTTGCGGACCCCTGGCCTTCACACAGAGGACTGCCACCTCTTCCTTTCAAACCCAGTGGGGGCCCCTAAGTGTCCCTTCACATTGCTTGGGTCAGCTTGAACTTGGCACTGGGGGTGAGCTCGTAATCACAATGATGTAGAATTTCTGAGAAGACTCCCCCCATCCTAAAACCGAGTAGATTTTTTATACCAGGGGCATTTAGCCTGTGACCCAGAAGCCCATGACTCACACACTAACTCATGCAGCCTGGCCTCAGGATTTCATTTCTGCCCATTTCCTCAAAACGTCAAGTTGGCAGTGGGATTGGTTTGTGTGCTAAATTGTTCTCCAGTCTTTCTGGGCTCAGCTCTGCCCTTAGTTATAGGAATACATTTCCCATTGACTTTGGCCAGCGTCCCACTTGAGTAGAAGGGAGGGCAGATCGAAGTCTATCAGCTGGATCAGAGTAGCATCGTGTGCCTTCTTCTCTGTCACTTTTTATGTAGATTACAGGGGGAAATGAAGAAAGGCCTTTTTCCCCCCCACTGCTGGGCAGTTGTTTTCAGTTAGCCATAGCATAACATTTTTCCCACTTAAGAAAAGACGGATGTGGGACGCCTGGGTGGCTCAGTTGGTTAAGCAGCTGCCTTCGGCTCAGGTCATGATCCCAGGGATCTGGAATCGAGTCCCACATTGGGCTCCTTGCTCAGCAGGCAGCCTGCTTCTCCCTCTGCCTCTGCCTACCACTCTCTGCCTGCTTGTGCATGCTCTCTCTCTCTGACAAATAAATAAATAAAATCTTTAAAAAAAAAAAAGAAAAGACGGATGTGTAGGCGAGGAAGAGAAGGTACACGTGGGGAGGTGTGGAGTGTGTACCCACGTGCAGACATGTGTGAATAGGGTATGTTCACACTGTGTCCATCAGGGGCCTTTGTGGCAAGCAACAGGAGCCGTCTGGCTGATAGAAACAGGCAAGAATATTGGGCAGGCCACATAATTGCCAGAATCAGGCCCTGAGGTGGTCTGAGCAAGACCCTGGGTCATCCTGCCAGCCCACATGGCTGACCGCTGCTTGGGTCTTGCTATAGTGTCCGGCTCTGCGGGGAGGGATTCTCTGCTTTGCCTTTTTGCAGCGTCACTAAGCATCCAGGGAGATTGAGTTTGGGAAGTGGGTCAGATAAGCAGCCACTAGGTCCTGGGCCTGCCCTCTAGCTGCAAGGGAGGCGGGGAATATCAGGACCTGCAATTTTGCACCTTCTACCTGAAGCAGGAAGGAGCCTCTGTTTCCCACTAAGATGCATAAAGCCGTGAATTTCTCCCCAGTGCAGGAAGGGCAGAAAAAGAATAATATCCGTCACAGGCACACCTGATGGGGCTTTTACTCTGACCTTCGGGGGAAGCAGCACGCGAAGGCATCTGTTTGTACAGTCCTCTCCACTGGGCCTTTCCTGCCCAATCCCTGGGTCTAGGGAAATGCATGCGAATGAATTACACCCTGTGATATGTTTCAGTGAAGAAAGGGATGCGGTGTCATACACTCGAACTCATCTGGACTTCTGAACTTTCCAAGCAATAGAAACTGGATTAGCTTCTGTGTCACTCCCATGCAGTGGATTTATAATCATAAATGGAAGAAAGGGTTGTATACATTTCTCTACCATGAATATGTCTATCCTAGATGGATTGAAGTTTTGTACATCGTTTTCACTCACTGGGCTCCACTTCTGACCACCCTGTCTGTACAGGATGCTGAGCCCTCGTCACCCAGAACAAGCATATTTGGGAGGACCACTGCGAGTGTATCATTAGAGCTTTTTGAACTAAATCATTAAGATTTCCCTACCTCTTCCCTGCGAGCCTTAGAGGATGGATCGTAGGGAAAGACATAGAAGGACTTCCTTGGTGCCCTTTGCTCATTTGGGTCGGAGATGTTCATTTATCGGTGGGTGCCTTCCTTCATAACACCTTCTGTTGAGTTCAAAGCAGAGATTCAGAACGATGTTTTTTCACTTCCATGGTTCCCCTGAGAGCTTTTACTCCAGTAACTCTCCCTCATAGGATTGCTGAGTGGAGGTAACGTGATCCTATTTTTATGGGTGTAAAAAAGAAAGAGTCTCCGTGATATGCCAAAGGTCAGATGACATCATGGGAAGACAACACCCAGAGCAGAAGAGAAAAAGCCTGTTCAGCTCCCAGTGGCTTCTGACTCTCACTTTCCCATCTAGCTGTTATCTCCTGAGAATTTCCAAGCAATTTGTAATGATTACGATCTTTTAGATAAAGATCGTTATTCTCTAGGTGTAGCTGGGGTAACAGGGACGCTGAATGAGTTGCCTCTTGCCACCCCTTTCATTCAAGAAGAATCAGAAACACACCTTGATGATATTTTGCTGATGGTTTAACCTCCCCAAACAGTGTACTTTTCATGATGTTTTTTTCAATTTTGTTTCTGGGATTTATGTCACCAGTAACGTAGATTATACATGCAGCTCATAAATAGTCAAATACCACGTAAATAAGAATCTGCTTCTTAGAGGGAGATGACAATGAAGAGATACAAAGAAAGGCAGAGGCTGTTGTATTTGGGGGATAAACAATAAGTTAAAGAAAAATTGAGAAGCATTATCTGTTTAATATTTCAAATCCTAAAACTGCCTGAGCCGTTCACAGCCAGTGTGAGTGAAGGAGGTGAGGGAGACATGAAGCCAAGTAGAGGCCACAGGATCACCACGGTGTCTGTCTGTCCTTTGATCACTGCGTAGACGCCTACTGGATACTCACTAGATTCTAATGTGCAAGTCTTTCTACAGTTCCTTAGATATCACTTACTTGGAACTCAGCAAACATTGTTTTCAGGGAAGCTGAATTAAACTGGAATCCTCACCAGTCCACAGATTTTTACCTACCTAGGAATGTGGTTGAAATGTTGTATGTTTGTATTTTTAAATAAAATAGAAAACGCTCCTGTCACATTATCAGTAAACTCAGTTGCAGTTTAGTAATTGAAAAAGCAAAGATAAACTCAAGAACTGTGTAATTTGGTATGTAATAAAAATCAGATTTTGTTGTATGACAATATATTGGTGCAATGCCATGTACTCAACTTTTCTGGACCGTCTGAAAGGTTGACTGCACACACTTTTAAGGGTTTTGAAGATTGATGGTACGGGTTTCTTTCTTTTTCATTTTGCTTTAAGCCTACGGTTTTCTATTTAATTGATAGATCCCCATCCCTTAGCTTTCTACGCTTCTATCCATAATCATTAGAATGCTGTGTAATAAAGACAATGTGAGAGAACAGAAAAAAAGGGGAAGAAAAGAAGAAAAAAGGAGAGGATCTCCCAGGGAATTAAAAAAACATTCAAAGGGAGCTAAAGAGAAATGTGTATATGTATGGAAAACACAGTGACCCAAGTGGAATTAATTGAGCAGCAAAGAGTGAAAACCAGGAAGAAGAGGGGGGACTTTTCAAATGCATAGTATCCCTGAGGGCACAAGGGTGATGGCAGAGAAGGTGTTGTCCCCAACCCATCCCCAGGTGGCAGTCTCAAGCTGGGACAGTTTGGCTCTCTGGGACTTGGACAGAAGGAGGATCTTTTCAGCCTGCTTTTCTTTTCTATTGTGTTGTCTTGACTCAGGTAGAGTCTTACATTCATCCCGTTGACACAAAACTCTCTTTGTTTCCCCTCATTGGTTTTGTTGGAATCACATGCCACCCCCCCCAAATTATTTTGTGTATGTAGTTAGACCCCAGCCTTCTGCAGGGCCTGGGCAGTCAGTAGTAGGGAGAAGGTAGAACAGCAGAAGACCCAGGAAGGCTCTCCTGCTGCTTGTTTTCCTCCACCCAACAAGAGAATCCTGGAAAGAACTCATATCCAATTTTGGGTAGATGGACAAAAATGAGCCACAGTCAGGGATGTCATGTCTCCTCCTCAGTGAACTCGAATTAGCCTTGTACATCAATGGTCTGAAAGAACATCAAGACCACATCACACTTCACTGAAGGTTCTTCCTCTACGTGAAGGTCTTTCTTCTCTTTATTGCCTCGGGTGGGACTTGCCCGGTGGACACTTCTGTATTCTAGTACGAGATTGCTTGCACGGGCCCGAATGCCATATTACATCGTCCTCCTCCGCACAACCCCACAATCCTGATGAGATGTTCTTACCCCCTCGGCCCTGGCTCGCACCTGCTCATTCTTCTGGACTCTGCTAGGGCGTCAGCTCCTCAAGAGATTTCTTTTATTCCTTCCGGGAGTCTCCAGAGCACCCGTGTTGCCCTCCATCTTAGCACTCCCCACACCACACTGAAGTGCTAAAAATTTGGCCCTAGTGGACAGCCTCCTCTCCCTGGAGGACTAGTGTTTCTAAAGATAGAAAGCTGCCTTCTCTCTCCATTCCCAGTGCCCACGGGAGGCACTTGGCAAGTTTGTACTGAATGAGTACATTCAAGGAATGTACATTCCAAGGAATGAGTACATTCAAGGAAATGAATGTCCCTTGACCGCAGTGATGTCTCCTGACCCTTTTGCTCTCAACCTGTTTTCCAACGTTTAGAGGCTGCTTACTTGGCCCCTGCATGTCCTCTTCTGTCCAGCAGAAGTTGGCTGTGCCATGAGCCTGGCTCTCTGAGGCGTGGGTCCCAGGGCACTGGTCCTCAGACGCAACCCTCCCTCCACACTTCCATTCAAGGATAAGACAGGTTTTTTTGGATCTGATAAGACTGTCAAAAACCACATCTGATCATCTGTTGTTAGAGCTGGAGGGACTGCAGAGATGGTCCAGCCGCACGCACCCCTCATTTGACAAAGGAGGGAATGGGGTCCCAGAGAGGTACCTCTCCTTTCCCAGAGTCACACAGCGAGCTTGCTGGCAGGCCTGTGACTGGAACTTTTGTTTTCCGCCTTGCCCCATATCTAGTTCAAGGCCCTAGGGTGCCCGATTCCTGATTCGTGGGCTCCCAAGAGCCTCCTCCTAGGATAAAATGACCAAAGGGGTGCAGTCTTATAAAGGGACTAAATAATAACTATGGCCGCTCACCCACCTTCGAGCAGCTTTCTTCGGGAGGAGCTTAGCACATTTAATAGGCTGCTTGTAAACAGAAGCAATTTGAATAGTTTCTCCTGCACACTGTTAACATTTATATGTGCCCCATTTCATCTGTAATCTGCTTTTACAAGGCACTGGTGAGCCTTTGATGGCAGCACTTGAATGACCCAGACGGCTTCATCCCAAATGTTCAAACAGAGCTGAAAATCTGGGAGAACCGAACGTATTCATCTCCGTAAAAAAAAAAAAAAAAAAAAAAAAAAATCCAAACACATTGACTGAAATTGCTCTCCTTCAATCCAGCTACATTAACTTTTTCTTCTCTTTTTCCTTTCTTCCTTTCACATTTTACCATTACCATGTTCTGGTTATTGCCCACATCTGGGGAAAGGCAGCTGTCCTGTAATGTGCAAGCTGTGGTATGTAATTTGGAGAACTTGAATACAAATATCTGTTAATTAAAAAAAAATACAGAACCATGTTTGTCAGCTTGTAATTATGTAAAGAAGAACACCAACTCCCAAACTAATTTAAAAAGCAAAATGAAAATAACTTTACCAGCGGCTTTATAAAATCTGGCAACTCTACATTTAGCTATTAACTTTCTTCAGAGCATCCCGAAGTCCTTTGGCGATGTCTGTGAACTTTTTGGGGGGAGAATGGGAGAGCCCAACGAGGGCAGTCAAGGGGAGCGGGACTGGGCTGACAGTCAGGTCACTGGGACTCTGCTCTTTGCCCCCTTCTGATGAGTCTAGGGTAGGGTTTCTCAGCCTTGGCACTGCTGATATTTGGGGCTGGGTAATTCTTGGTCGGGATGGGCTGTCTTGTGCAATGTGATGTTTTGCAGCATTTTTGGCCTCAACTCACTAGATACCAGTAGCCAGTAGAGATGCCTTCCTCCTCAACTTGTGACAGACAAAAATGTGTCCAGACATGAACCGATGTCCCGGGGGAATGTGGGGGTGTCACCCCCAGTCGAGAAGCGCTGTCATTTTCATTTGCCGTGTAATGAAGGAAGGAGCCCAGACCTTGGCCTTGGGAGACTCAAGGTTAAGTGACCACCTCCCCGTTCTAAGGATAGGACCCTGACCAAATCCGAGGGCTCTTCTCAACACCTGTTTCCTCATCTCTGGGGTGGGTGATCGTGGAGATCCAATAAGATGTAGACTTTAAATATAAAAAAAAAAAAGTCACCATGAAGGTAAGTTTTGTCATCATTATTATTGCAAGGTGGCCCCTGACGTGAAAGTTTAGAGGGAGGCCCTAGGCCAGGTTGGCCCCAAGGGATGTCACACCCGGTTAGGACTTGGATCCCATTAGTACAGAGCCATGAGCTTTGCAGACATCTGGGGAAATGGTGAAGGAGCACTGAGGGAAATAAAATTGCCAAGGGATGGCTCCTAGCGGTGGAATCATTCCACTTACACAGGAGGGGGTACTGAATGAGGCACCCCAGCCTCCTCTACCTGCTCTTCTCCAGAACAGGCCTGGATATGTGTGAGTTACTTGGGCAGCTATGAGGTTGTGTAGACACTGGACCCTAGGTCCGAGACAGCGTCAGAATCTTTTTAATGGTAAAGAGATTGTCAGCAGTCTGGGCTGATGCGAGGCAGGCGGATTGATGAAGTAGCCTCCAGAGGCCCCTTCCCGCTCAGGATTTCCAGGATGCCGGGTTTAGGTCTGGGCGTTCTGGAATCCAGACACCCCCTTATTGAATCCACAGATTTCTGGGGAGAGTATTAGCAGCAGCAGCTGTCGCTCACTGAGTAATCGCTCTGTGCCAGGAAGCGTGCCAAGCGTTTTCGGTTTATTATCTCATGTGATCTTCCAGACTGTTCTGTAAGGCAGGTATCATTCCCATTTCACGGGTGAGAAGGCTGAGGTGTTTGCCTGTGAAGCCTCTGGTCACAGCGGGGTAAGTGCCCCGTGCCGGGAGCAAGCTGGTCGGTATCTCCTCTGAGCTCATGACGAGAAGGGTTGGTGGTGTCCAGAAGCCTCTGGACTCCAGACACACGAGCACCGGGGCAAGGAGCCCACGAGTGGACCGGAGAGGAGGATCACCAAGTTGCGGCTTGCAGACAAAGCCAGCGAGCCTGGCGCACCTGGGTCTCTTCCACCGAGCATTCCACAGCCCCACGGCCTTGAGCTTGAAGGCCAAGCGGGATGGGAGGGTTTAGTCGGATGCTGTGATGTTAAAAATAAAAAATAAAATAAAGATGGGAGGGAGAGGCTGACAGTTTGACTGTAGCACACACAATCAATACACCCAAGATAACAATTTCTGCAGAGTAGTGCCTGGCTTATCCAGACCCCCAGGAGATGCGTGCCGCTCTGACAATCGGCAGAAATTCCGATTTGCTACAGATCTGCTCATCTTCTGCCTGCTTTTGCCGACTTTTTCATTTTATATTATTAAATATTAAACCCTGTAAACACTTTTGTTTGCCTGTACCATCCTGTCTGTCAAATTACCCTTTTGTAACAGCATCAAATCATATCGGTATCACTTACTTCCCCGAGTAATTTCAAAATCCTATCGCAGGATAAAACAATGATGTGCCTTAACTGCTGGGGGTCAGGACTCCTGCGTTCTTTTTTCAGACCCTGGCATCAGCTAACCACTTATGTCTCCTCAAGTCAAATTGTTTCCTTTCCAAGTGAATGGAAGGGGCACGCTATTAAGACCCCACTCTTTCCCTCCAACAGATTTAAAGGGGATTGAAATAACTTTGAAAATTCAACATTCTAGAAGTTGAGCCCCATCAACTCAAGGAGCTATCTGTGGATTACACAGGGCACCTCATCAAGGCTACTGTCTTCATACCCAAAACATACCAAATGCTGTCGCTTCTCTGATTTTCATTTCGTTTCTCTTCCTTGGCTCTGGAATTGCTCATTATTTCCTCGTGTTAAATATCCAGAGAAAAATGGAATGAGGCCAACATGATACGTGGGAAAATAACACATTCCAAAGTCAGAAGGAGATAAGATTGTTGGATTGGCTGATGTTTTCGATGATCCAAGTCTCTGTCCTCTCCATTAGCGAAGATAATCAAAAGTTTATAATATTTAACATTCACCTTTGAGACAGTAGAAAAGAAAGGATAATTGGATCCACGTGTTCGAGTGCCAAGTATTTGCATGTTAGAATTTTGTGATGTTTCTCAATACCAGCATCTCAGGGCCCTCCTGTGAAAGTCAAGGAAGTCTGGAGAATTGGGATCTGATGATAACTATTGTACAAATCGAAGAACAGTCCATGAATCTGTTTCCACCCAGTGACCATCACTGGACTCCTCTTAAGAGTTGAATACCAATGTTCAAAGGCTAGAACTTATGATATGTAAATACTTAAAAATCATCCCTGTAAAGAAGCAATACAATGGAATCAGCGCAAGTAGATTTGCCAAACAGCGGGAGATAAGTTACCTGAGTTGAAGTAATGAAATCAAGTGGACTTAGGATTTTATGGGAAACTTTAATGAAGGCATCATCCTATAGATCTTTGCTAGCCTCCCCCAGAACTCCCAGCCTGCCCTTATTGCCAATTGATCTTCCCGTTCTTGTGCTGTTTATTCTGTAGCCTAAGTAAAATTATTTAACCTTTTCTTGGCTTTAATGATCCATCTGTTGAGTTGGGAGAACAAGATGCTTATGCATCTGGCAGAGGATGGTGCACTTTAATGAATGTTTGGAAAGTACTTTGAACATGAGTGCTTAGTATTAATATTGCTTTCCAGTGCCCTAGACAGTCTAATGAAACGGTATCTTAATCTCTGTCACAGCTAATTCATTTTGGAACTGAATCTACTGACTACAGATCTCAGTTTGGGGGGCACTGGGAAGATTTATCTTTCCTGGGGGCAAATATTGACCTCCTGAGCTTCCATTAATATTTACCTCCTGGGTCAATAAATCTCAGTGTTGATCTTGATAAAAGTCAACATCTCCCCAGAACCTCAGGGTCTTCTTCATCTGTGATGCCTTAGTTCCATGTCTGCTGCTTGATTCTCTTCCAATAAATCCTTATCTGCGGGACTTTATAAGGACAAGCAGTAGGTGTGCCTTTAGGGGTAAAGCTTCGAGGTGTAACCCTGGGCCTTTGTGTAGACATGTGGAAGTGAAGCTATCAGACTGCTTCTAAGAGAATTCCTGATTTTAATCTCATCCTCTTCTTTTTGCGGGGAGGGATCTTCTAGGAGGATCTACCTAAGATGAAATAAAGTGCATACGAGGCAAAGTCCCAAGGAGTCCACGTAGCTCTCACTCCAAAACATGAGCATCCGTGGAATGGTCTATGGGCTGGGCTAAGGTCTACTGTTGTATAAGTGCAGATTTTGTCCTTCAGTGGTTGAATTTGTTGACTATTTTTAAAGAAACGACTTTGCACAGAGAGACTTCTTGCCCTCTCTCGGCTTCCACACATAACTCACTACCTATCAGGGGCTGAGAAGACAGAAATGCATGAGACATGGTGCTCGGCACTGAGGGAACTTTCTCTGTGACACGGATGGAGTTGAGTGGCTCCCTCATTCTTCCTGTGGCTCACCTCATGCGAATATTCCCAGCCATGCCTCTCCCACTGTGAACGCGTGCAGACTGGGGAGCTGGGGCATGTGTCTCTCTTCAGCGTTGGACTCTTGTGCTGACGGGACTGAGGAAAGTCATTCACTCCAGGGATAGCTCTTCTAACCACTTCCAGACATTTTGCCAAAATCACGTCATCTGCGGTCTTCAGGGAATAGTCGGGGAACTTGCCTTGGCTGAAGCGTGAGAAGCTCGTTTTCTAAGAGTAGGAGGTGTCTGCTTTGTAGGGCCTATGGAGGGAGCAATCAACGACAGAGAAGGGCAATCCTGAAGTGCCACATGAGTGGCCTGGCTGCGACGTTCGTCGTGTTTTGTCTTTGGGGTCTGAATTTTATTGCTTTGCGTATAGATTCAAGTAGAGAGACTGGTTCATCAGAAAGTATTTTGTTCAGAAATGTTGCCCGGATAAACAGATTTCTAAAATAAAGGTATGTAAAAAACTCAAAACTCCGTCCAGCATGTCTTAGGATAAATGAGATTTTTTTTCTTAAATGCATTTCCCATTGAGTTATCTGCTTTTAATGGGCCCACTTGTAAGCAGCAGTGCTTCCAAACTTTCAAGGACGGGGCGCGTGCGCAAGCACGTGCGTGTGCATATGTGTGTGTGTTTGGTGAGGGGTGCAAAGGGAGAGGCTCACGGGTCATTCCTATGAGAAATCTAAGGGGAAAGGCTAGATCTCCATGATTCTGTCAGTGCTATCAGGAACTCGAGCCATCCAGGCGAAGTCTTTTATTTGCCTAGACATTTAGTTGATAAATAGACAAATAGTTGAGGACGATCGATTGGTAAGGAGGTGAAAGGGAAGGAGACTGTGGAGCTGTCCACGAGTAGGGTCTGTGTAGTCAAGATTTTTACCTTAATTTGCAGCTTTCCATCCTGCACTTTCCTGGTGGCCTGGCTGCCTCGTCTTTATCCAGGAGCCAGCTCAGCAGTCTGGTCTCCGGACCGTTAGCAGCTGCCTAGAACCACAACTCAAATCAAATCCATCCTGATGAGTTTGATTAATTGAGCTTCAAGAGTTTTGCTCTGTGCCGGTCTTTTGAATCGAAGTCTTAAGATCCCAGGCAGCGTCTGTGGGGAGAACTTTAAATATACCCTAGGGTCTCTTTAGAAAGATTGGGTTTGCTTCGGTGTCCTAGGTTCCGTTTCTGAAAATGGCAAGCAAAAACAAAAACACAAACAAACAAGCAAACATAACCTCTTAGAACAGAGCTCGTCTTCTCCCACAGGGGATACTTAGGATGTTAGCTACCTTGCTCTTAAGATAACTGCATGTTTCTGTTTTCCTCATTTTGCATTTAATCAAGGAGAATTTGCCTTTTATTTATCTCTGAAAGTTAAATTAGCTTCTTTTTCTGTTTCTTGTTTCCTGGGTCATGCCAGGGTCATATCAGATGCTCTGCCTTCCTTCCTCCTTCTCGTGGACTTTCAAAGGAGATCTTTCATTCATTCATTCAGACAACAGCCATTCATTAAGTATCTGATATTTGTTAAGTGCTTTGCTGGGAATTGAGGAATTTAAAAAAAAAAAAAAGATCCATCAGGATTCCTGCCCAGAAGGAAGACCGAATCTAACATAGAAAGACAGTTCTATACAAATGTGCAGTAGACACATAGAAGAGATGATAAAGAATGACCTAAAGCAGGACTAATGGACACAGAGGGTAGAGTTGAGATATGAGAGGAGTCAAGAGGTTAAGCGTACTGGCCTTGAGCATTAGCTGGATTTAGGGAGCATCAGATGGATGGCCCCAGGGTTGGGTAACAGAGTGAAAGGCAGGATGCTCTCTGAAAAAGGGAACAGCGCAGGGAAGGTAAGTCTGTTAGAAAGTGCTGCCATTTCCTTTGGATGGGTTGGGAGAGTGTGTGTACAGGAAATATCATAGGAAGGATATTAAGTTGACGATTGAATATATGATACTGGAGCTGGAGTTTGGGAGGGATCTGGATTAAAGAGAAAGGTTTGCAATTTTTCAGCATATGGGTAGTGGGTGGTTGGAGCCTTGGGAGTGGGTGAGACTCTGAGTACAGCATGTGGAATGAGGAGAAAAAATGGTAAGACAAAGCCCCAGTAAAAACCAACATTTAGGGGCATATCAGGGTTCTCCAAAGAAACAGAATTCCATATATATATATATATATATATATATATATATATATATATATGTATATGTATATATGTATATATATTTATATTTATGTATTTATATAAAGAGAGAGAGAGGAAGAGCGAAAGAGACACTGATTTATTACAAAGAATTGGCTCATTTGATTATGGAGACTGAGAAGTCCCACCCTCTGCCATCTATAAGCCAGAGAACCAGGAGAGCCAGTGGTATCAAGTCCTATCCAAAAGCCAGCAGGAGGAAACCCAAGAAGAGCCAATGTTTCAGCTCAAGTCCAAAGGCAGGAGAAAGCTGATGTTCCATTCAAACAGTCAAGCAGGTGGAGTTCCCTCTTACTCTTGGGATGGTCAGCCCTTTTGTTCTGGCCAAGCGTTCAGATGATTAGGTGAGGCCCACCCACAGTAGGGAGGGCGAACCGTGTTACCCCCAGCCTACTGATTTAAATACTGATCTCGGGGCGCCTGGGTGGCTCAGTGGGTTAAAGCCTCTGCCTTCGGCTCAGGTCATGATCTCAGGGTCCTGGGATCAAGCCCCGCATTGGGCTCTCTGCTCAGTGGGGAGCCTGCTTCCCCCTCTATCTCTGCTGCCTCTCTGCCTATTTGTGATCTCTCTCTCTCTCTGTCAAATAAATAAATAAAATATTTAAATAAAAAAGTAAAATAAATAAATACTGATCTCATTCAGCAATACCCTCATAGACATACCCAGAATACTGGGTGTGACCAAATACTGGGGCACCATGTGAAGTAGTGAAATTGACATATAAAATTAAACATTGGGGCAGCAGAGACAGATGGAGTAAGAAAGAAAGATGGAAGAAATGCTCTCTTTACTATGAATAATCCCCAAGCACCTTAGAGAAGTTTTGCATGTTTGCATTCATGTGTACACATTATCGTGACTGAATCAAAAAAAAAAGTGTGAAAGGCACTGGTAGGCTATCTAGATATTGTAGAATTCACAATTGAGACGATTCCATGCCACCCAGTTGAGTGAATGAGGCCAGTGTGTATCCATAGGCAAAATGGCAGAGCGAATGAACATGCCCAGGGAGGGGCTAATAAAAGGCTGATCAGGCCTTTTTAGCAGATCTCAGGCCCCCGGATGTGGATCCCTCTTCTACCTCATTGTTTAGCAGTGGAGGAGGGGACTCCTGGGCCAGATGACGAGAGGAGAGAGACTCACATGAAGAAGCTTCTTATGTACTCTTTTTTTTTTTAAAGACTTTATTAATTTATTTAACAGAGAGCAACATAGAGAGGGAGGGAACATAAGCAGGAAGAGTGGGAGAGGGAGAAGCAGGCTTCCTGCTGAGCAGGGAGACGGATGCAGGGCTCCATCCCAGGACCCTGGGCTCATGGCAGACGCTTAATGATTGAGCCATCCAGGCGCCCCTCTTATGGACTCTTTTCCGTGGAGCAGCAGTCCATGTGAACTTCATTTAGGATCTGGCCTCCTCTGGGGGACACCCCCATGTTTCTAACATGGTGTCTTTGTGCCTGGTGAATGGTCATGATCACACTTTCACACCCCCATTCCCAGAAGCCCTTTTATTGTATTTTTTAAGACTCAAAACCGTAACTACTAGAAACTGGGGTAAGCTAACATTGGTGAAGTGCTGGGCACTGTGGCCCACGTATGTTACCTCCTTGGCCTCTTGGAGCAAAATCCTTTGAAATAGTCCAGCAAACCTAAAACTCAATCCACTTGAGATCCTAAGAAGCTCCAAGGCTTCAAGACATCAGAGACCTCCATTGTTCATTGTGCTTTGTAAACTGCGAAGTAGACTACAATTGCATAATATCCTTACTGAATGACACAGCAGCCTTTGACATCGATGGCACCCTTCCCGCTTTACAGAGGAAGAGACAAAAGTCCCTTGAAACTGATTTGCTGGTGAGTGGCAAAGCTGGCGCCAGACCCAGGTCTGTTGATAGAGCCTGGCCCTTCAGGTGACCCTATGGTCCTTCAGCCTCCTCACAAAGGAAGAGGCCAAGCCTTGGCCTCGTATTTCCTTTTTTTTCTGTCCAGGCCGAAGTCAGCACTGAGTCAGCAGGTAGGCTGAGACCTACATCAGAGCCAAACCTGCCTCTCGCTTCTTAGAAATTTCTCCCATCCAAGAACTCACTAGACTGCCACGGTCCAACCTTCCTCTATAGTCTGTGCCCTTTCTCAGACTCCGAAACTACGGAGTGGGCAGTGCTAGAGGCTCTGTCTTCAGATACACTGGGCATCAGGTAAGGTGAGAGTCTGAGCTCTCATCTTTCCCTGGCAACCTGTGACAAGCTTTTGCAATAAAAAAAATTGCATATTAATACGTGACAATTAATCTCTGACTTGAAAGGGGCTTCTATACCATATGCGTAACCTCTGGACATTTCGATTTCCAGTCTGCACTGTGAGATAACATCCTGAAAATGAAATGTAGTCATCAATTAGCAATGCTCCTTAGGACAGTCTGATCTGCAGGAGTGAGCAGATCTTAGCATCTGAGCAATGGTTGATTATA
>CM053613.1:72850754-72861254 GCA_028646535.1 Procyon lotor
TTTCGAGCTAGGTTAACTAAAGGAGTCAATTGTAGAATTTTAGGGAGGTCACCTTACTGAACGTCTAGGCTAGACTGTGGATTTTAGAGGCACGCCTGTAAATCCTCTTCTGACCACTTAGAAATCCCCATAGCAGAATGGGATTTGGTTCACGAGGAAGCTGAGGCCCAGAGAGGCTAGGTGATTTGGGCTAGGTGACCCGGTATGTGAGGATCAGACCAGAACCCTACCCCCGGTCATGCAGTTCCCAACTTGACAGCAACCAAGTCTTCCCTTCCAGGGGCCCCCCCTTCATTTCAGAGGAAGAACGATGACTTGAGACCTGGTATCTAAGTTCGTGGTTCTTCTACTCTAGTCTGTTGCCTTAACTACTTGGCCCCCACTGTGTAGGATTCTTGTTCTCACTAGCCCTAGTTCTAGGGCTTTGGGTTACAGTGCCGAATTCTTGGTAGTTCTGAGAAGACAGACTTCTGGATTCCATCTGAATTTCTAAAGCACCAGCTCAGGATCTGAGGTCTGGAGAGACCACAATCTAGCAGTGGTCACCACAGACTGTGAGAAGGGACACCAGATGTGCCAGGAACGAGATGAACGAGGTGTCGAGGAGCAAGGTCCTCGTAGCAGGATTAAGAATCAAATTGACCTGAGACAGATTAACAGGAGAAAATCAAATTTAATAGGCCCCTATATGGGGAATCCACATTGACATGGAAATTCCAAAGACCATCAGGCAAAATGAAGTATATATGTCATCCTGAACTAAGGGGAAGGGGTAAGGGTCTGGGACTTCAGAGAAAAGGAAGGCACTTCATAGGGCCATAAGAAGAGCCGATGTTTGGTAATTAGACGTTTACCCTACACATAGATAGGTCACTCAGCTAAAATACAACTGTTAATAACCCTTATGCTGGGAGAGACCCCAATTTGGATTCTTCTATGTGGTTACAGGAGGGATACAAGTTTCTCTTGAGCCCTCAGGGTCTAGTTGCCTTCAGCTCAAAATAATCCAGATGCCAAAGTGGCACATTCTGGGTGGGAGTTGGGGGCTGTCCTGAACCCCATCAGAAATCAGTGCATTTGGGGAGAGAAATGGTAGTCATGTGCCTCAGACAGTGATTCCCTACTTTTTTATGGCTGGGATCAAAGGGAATTTGCCTAGAAGCAGGGACACGGGAAAAGATTTGGTGACTGTGGGGAACACCAGAGCATGAAGGGGGAAGGGTGTGTGAGGACCTGCGTCCAAGAAGCATTGGAACTCATTTCCCCTTCTGTCCTGGTCTCCTGTAGCCCTTCCCCACCCCACCCCCATCCCCATTCCCTCAGGACTTCAATCCAGGGACCTCTTAGAGAAAGACCTGACATGTGACAAGTCTTCAGTCTGTATCTGGTGAACAGATGAATCCATGAATCCATGAATGAATAGAATTTTAGAGCTAAAAGGGACCTTAATGGACTTCAAGTGATGACTATAACCAGTGTCGTTGCAAGTAATAATTCCAGTAAGGCAACTCCTCAAGTACTAACAGAAGCTTGAAAACGAAGAATTTATATCATCAGCATGCTTATTGTTGTCCCAATCATGCTGGTGGCCTGCACGGGACTTCTTCTCCTCTTTTCCAGCTGCCTCAAGGAGATGAGAAGGCTTCAGCGTAGGAGCCCAGCACAGGCGGGGACATCTGTCGTGCCTCTAATGAGGCTATTAAGAAGTACAGAGCTTAGCAGCTTCCACTGAGGGCACCAGGGGAAAACCTGAGGTGTGTTTTCCCACAGCCTGAGGGAACATATCTGAAGACCTAAATCGCAAGGACAGACTCAAAAGATCCTGAAAGCCTCAGGCCACATTCTTCCAGGGACCTTTGGACACTTGGTGGGGGTTGGGGAACAATGACGTCTTTCAAAAGGACCGGATATGCTGGCCGGAAGGTGGGTGGAGGAGGCGGGAGCAGAAATGGGCCTGGGGTCCCTCTATGAAGTGAGTGGAGGTCTTCTCCCACCCCCAAAGCAGGCCCTCATGTCGCACTTGGGACTGAGTGTCGCCGAAAGTGGCCAAGGAGCTGCAGACACCATGTCACCTGAGAAGGGATCCCGGTGGTCTTGTCATTAGAGAAATCACACTGGACAGCAGCGAGGTAGGGGTGGGGGCGGCAGAGACCAGGTCCCGAGAATCTTCGAACGTGTCAAAGCAGTTTTGTCATTGTGAAAGCAAACCCAAAGCGAAGCATAATGGAGAACTCGAGGCAGATAGAGTCTGTCAGGGAGATTTAATTTGTTTCAGAACTGAGTGTCGCAAGAGCCCCCGTTCTTGATTGGAGTGGACAGCGGAGAGGTGGGAGGGTGCGGGGCCGGAGCGATTCATTCCAGATAGGACTCGGGTAGACCCATCAGAGAAATGTCTTCATTACGGTCTTGAGCAAAAGGCAAGTGGAAGGAGGGCAGAGCACAGCCTGGAGATTAAATTTGGTCAGAGCCAATATCTGACAATCCCCCATGCTGTTATCCAAATGAGAGCTAATGCAACTACGAATTAGCAGCCCCAGGAGCGATGGAGGAAGGGATTCAATTCTCTCCAACTCTGCTCCAGTCTAGACTGAGAAAGGAGCCACGGGAGGCTGGCGTCGCTCTCTCAAGGCATGCAGGTGTTGGCGGGGGCGGTGGGGGGAGCGGGGGCGGGTGTGTGTGCGCGAGGTGCCCCGCTTGGGCTTCCCCACTCAAGTCTCCGAGCGTGAGCCTCAGTCACATCCTAGCTCGGCCCAGCCAGCTCCGGGAAGACCCAAGGCGAGTCCCATTTCTTCTGGAAGAGTCCAGCTGCAAGGGAGCCCCGTCCCCTCTGAGAGAATTGGGTCTTTCATCCCCTCCCTTTCCTCTTGCTAATCTCGAGCAGGACTCTCTCTTGACAGTGAGCCCTGGACAAAGCTCCCTGGCTGGTGCTTGATACCTCGGTCACGGAGTCCCCCCCCCCAATGGTGGCTGTGCATGACATGAACACTGTCTAATGAGTAGGATCATCCAATCGTTACGTCGCACACCTGAAACTAACATAGCATTGGACGTCATCTATACTTCAGTTAATAACACTAAAAATTACGAAGTCCCCACCCAGCCTGAATCAATGACAGTGTATCACTCTCCCTCGATAACCTTGGGAGCAGCCGTCCCCCCACTTTGCTTTCCACAGACCAGAATGTTAATGAAACTAAGAGGACATGGGGGGCCACGGCCTTTCCATTTACGGAGATTGCACTTTAATGCCTTCCTTCGAGGTAATGCCTGTCCTTGACCCCTCACATCTGTCATTCTGGTCCCACCGACCCCGTAGTCGTGCCCTTTTCCCCACCTTCCAACCCACACGGCACTTAGGCCTAGAAATGTATTCGATATTAATGCATTATTGCTCATTTATCTTTCGGTCTGTTGATTTCATCTTGTCCTGGGCTTGTCCTTCACCCATGCGCCACGGTATTGTGTAAACAGGCTCTTACATTCCTAATAGGCAAAGTCAGCCGTGTCTAGGCGATTCTGTGTGTACAATGCAATCTCTGAAGGGGCCTTCTTTTGATGATGTTGGCGATAATGATATCAGATTGTACCGAGAAGGGCAGAGAAATGCCGTGATTAGTTCCAAGAGGGAGGCGATCAGTGGCAGAGATGGAATCTTCCTCCATCCCTCCCTGGGACTGGGCATTCACGATCAGTGAGTGGGCAAGAGGGGAGGAAGGATAAAGATGAACGTTTTACCACGGCGGCTGCTCAAGGCCCAAAGCCATCTCAAGAGCTGGTCACCGAAACCCCCGAGGGAAAGGCCCAATGGAGCAGCACGGGCCCTATGGCACTGATGGGAACATTCATCAGAAAACTGTGCAAATGAGAGCCCCCGAACGGAGGCTTGTCCCAAGAGACTTCTGTCTGCTGTGGGGGAGGGGTGGGGGGAGATCTTAGAATAAAATCTTTTAATGTTCCTCTCCACAGCAATATAGCCTCCTTAATATGACAAATCAGAGCTCCTGGCATACTTTACAGCCTGCATGTTAATGAGCCAAGCCCATGGAACAGAGCCATTTGGTGGGAGGAGTTTACAAACAACTTAGCTTTGAGATACTCACAGAGAGAGAGAGAGAGAGAAGGGAGATGAGGTTGCATTGGGAGCCTGGAAGAGGAGGCCGCCTCCTTGTGATCCCTGGGACTCAAGGAGAGCCCCCTGGGAGAGTGTTGGATCTTGGAGTGGCCCCACAGAGAGAGCCGGGGAGGACCTCCGGGACTCCGACACTGCATTCCACTGAAGGACCCCATTCATTAAAATAATATGCAAAACATCCTCTAGCACATGCCACAAGGCTCCCAGGATGAATGCAGGTCACTGTCACCATCTGGATGCCACTGTGTGGGGCTTGAGTGACCCTCTACAGCTGGGAGAGCAGGGGAGGGAAGGGGACCTAGGCTTTCCCAGGAAGGAGTCGGCCCCTGTCCGAGTCCAGGGATAGGGTTCTGCCCAGATCCCTTATAACCAGGATCTGGGGTCACTTTGTTACAGCGGTACCGTGGTCAGTGTTGACCGGGCTCTTTGGAACATTGGAGATTTGTTACAAGAATGATGACAATGGCAGTGGTGGTGATGGTGATTGGTGACACGTACTCAGGGCTTACATGTCCCGGGGCTTTTAGGTGCATGGATCATTTCATCCTTCTACTTAATACCTGCTAGTACTGCTATTCCATTTTTATGATGAGTAGACTAAAGCTCCAGGAGATTAGTAATAGTTTGATCGCAGTTATAAAGCTCCTTAGTGATGTAGAACACCAACATATTCATCATTGGCGAGAGCGTGAACCGAGCTCCCTTGGAATGTGTTTTATGTCAGAATACTTGAACTGGAAGGAATTTTGGACACCCTCTGGCCCAGCCTTTCTCAGGTGAAGAACAGCAGCCCGGAACAGGCAAGGCGAAGCCGCCAGGAAGCAGCCAAGAGGGTGTTAATGGCCGCTCTCCTGAATTCTGGTGCTTTGTTCTGTACGAATGTTGGGGCATATTCATTCTCCTTCAGTTTGGCGTGCTGCAGGATTTTAGTTTTTAAGGAATTTGTTGATGGCTGGTGATGATTTCAGTGCATGATGAAACTGAAACACCTAAAGTTGGGAACTAACCCAGGGGAAAGAAAGCTCGAGCCCATTGGGCAGTTCTGGTTGGCCTGAGTTGGAGACCTGGCCGCCATCTTCCCCAGGGACGCATCACCTGAGGTGGGAGCTGCCCCCCCCCCCCCGGGGCTGTGAGAGATGGATATGTCTGGGTCTGGTCCTGGGATCCCTCTTCATCCACACTCATACCTGAACACTCAAAGAGGATGAAGACCAGGGAACAGGGAAATGACCAGGGATGGACCATCTCTCTTACCCACCTGAGTGTGCCCAGGATTCTGATTATCAGCCAGAATCAGGGCCACCCCTGAAGGTCCTGATGTCATCGGGCAAAAATGCAGCAGCAGGGCCCCCAAAGATCGGCTAACGAGGATGGCCAGTTAAATGGAAAAAAGGTGGCGGAAGATTTTTTGGTTTTTTGTTTGTTCGTTGTTTTGTTTCTTGCTTTAACCTCCGAGCTCCCGCCAACAATGATGCTGAGGGTGATTCTGATCTCGGGGAACCAGAGAAAATGGACTTACGGGTAAGATCCGTTATCTTAGCGCCGATGAAATTTTCAGTAATTACAACTTCTTGTCAAACACGAAGGCTCAATTGAAATGAAATCAGGAACAGCGTCTGAATTGTCTAGATCCGTTCTCCTCTGTGGGTTATCCCTGGTAGTCCTGAGATAAAGCACCCATCATGCGAGGGCATTATCGGGATGAGTCAGGCAACTAATAATAGCAAAGTAGCACAAACCAATTCTGCAGTTGCCCCGCCATGAGTGAATTCGCTGGGACAACTCAGGCTGATGTGGCGGGGGGAGAGGAGGGAACCAGAGCACAGTCCAGATAGCTTCGTGACAATCAGGGCCTCATTTAGAGTTGTCGCCAGAAGGGATAAAGTCACTGCCTATGGGAGCAAGGAGGGAGGGACAGAGGTAAGTTAGATGAATTCCGAGACCGTCTCTCAGTTCTCCAGCTGCCAGATCCCCTAAGTGAAACATGATGAGCTGTGTGATTACAAGAATATGGCACAGTCAATATTAAGAACATGGCCTTAGCATGAGAAATGAATGTCTGGTTCCTCTGGGTCAGGCGGAAGAGGACAAACACGCATGCACATGGGTGCACGCACACACGTGCACACACGTGCACGCCATCAGAATGGGGAAAAGTTACTTCTCTCCTTTGGAAATTTAAATGAAGTCCGGAGTAGCGAAGGCCATTTGTAAGGTCTGCTGAGCTAATGGATTCATAATGACTTTTAAAGCTTCACTCGGGTAAGAAATACTGTTCATTTTTTAATTGCATATAATTATACTTTTTCATAATCTAGGGCAGCGTAGCAAAAGTAAATCTACTGGCTTAATTATAAATCTTTTTATTATCTGGAACCCTGCTGAAATAAAAGGAAAGAAACAACTATTGTTTTTTTTTAATCTAGTAAAAAGGATTTAAAAAAAAAAAACACACCCTTAATGTTAAATGAGTTATGATGCTTTTGATGGGAGAACACTGGTTTGTTTCAAGTTTGATATTCCTTTGGGGGAAGGCTTTTGTGAAAGTGCCAGGGCGTTCTGACCTGCCCGTGGTCCAAACAGCTTCTTGTCCCAGGGGAGTGGTCATTTGCTAGTCTGTTCAGTAAGCTAAAAGAGTCCCTTTTTTTTTTATCTCTAGAGGCAGACTCTGGGAAAAGCTTCAAGCTTGAAGGGGCAGGAGTGAGTGGGGGGTGCGGGGCTCCAGGAAGAGGTGAGAAGTTTGAAGAGCTGAAGCTCCCAGGAGCATTATCAGGTTACTCTTTCCCCTGGGTTCCCCTTCTGATCTTCCCAAGGCCCTTGCAGGACCTTGCAGCTGGCTCAGAGTGACCCCAGGAGGAAAGCTGTATCTCTAAAGGACACAGGATGATCACTTGGCCAGGAAGAGTCATTGTTTTCATGGAGATAAGGTTCGCTGTGCTCTTAGTGTCTTGGAAAGTAGAAATGCTGGATCGATCCCATATAGGGAAACAACACCATCTGGGAGGAGAAAGCCCAGTTTGGGCCTCCCTGAGTGTGTCTGAGGGAGGGAGAGCCAGCTCACAAAAACACAGGGCAGTTCTCCAAGTTCAGCTCTCCACTGGGTCACCCCACAAGACAGAGCCTGTGCGAGGCACCTGTGTCCAGGAGACCACAATCCGGGCGGGCAGCAGAGGCCGTTAGCCCTGGAGCCAGCGGAGGGCAGGGAGGGAGCCTCTTGGCGACACCTTCCAAGAGCACTTGCTGAACTGTCCCAAGACCTGGATTGTCCCTGACCCAGAATTCCACAATCCCTTAAAAAGGCATCAATCCTGGATGCCCCTTGTTTAAATGACTCAATTATTCCATCATTGCTAGGGAGGCCGGGAACCTAGAAAGAAAAACTAATTAAGCCCTTAAAGGCTGAGTAACCCATTTGGGCGTGATAGAGATTAATGGTGTTGCAGCCCATCTCAGAAGAGGGACATTCCTCCCTGAAAGGAGCCAGCAGTTAGCAATTAAATCCCTCTGAACTACTTTTCGCCAGCGTGCCCCAATTGCAGCCCCATGCCCAGACCTCCATGGCACCTCTAGGGTCAGACTATGCATCCCAGACTTAGAATGCTGGCCAAGGACTGCTTCTCTCTTGGGAGCATCTGCCCAGGCAGCCTCCCCCCTACCCCGCTCCGCTCCCGGGGCTGGTCTTGACCCCCCACATGGAGCTTCCCTTTTCCTCGTGCTGACTCCAGCCTCCAGACTGCTGTCCTCAGGCCCGTGCTGCCGTTTTAATTTGGAAACCTCCCTGGGGAAAGGAAGCAGAGTTTTACCTGTGCCGTGGAGAGCTCCCTTCATGCCCTCTGATGCCTGCCATCGGTGTGGGCTTCCCGGAAGACATGAACTTTAAGGTACAAAAGTGGTTGTAAACAGTGAAAAGACAATCCTGTCCAGGATTTCTTTAGGTGACAGTTTAAAGTATGAACTTTGGGGTGCCTGGGTGGTTCGGCTCAGGTCATGATCTCAGGGTCCTGGGATCGAGCCCCACATCCGGCTCTCTGCTCAGCAGGGAGCCTGCTTCCCCCCTCTCTCTGCCTGCCTCTCTGCCTACTTGTGATCTCTCTCCTCTCTGTCAAATAAATAAAGAAAATCTTTAAAAAAATTTTTTTTAAAAAGTATGAACTTTGCCACTTCCTTGCAAGCATGGTGACTTTTGCTTAACAATCTGAATCGTGCTAGGAATCATCCAGCCCCAAATCCGGGCATGTAATGCTTTTTATCAGCTGGTCACTTAATCCTAGGGAGTACGCTTTCATTCCTCTAGACCCCTGTCATAGCAGACAAGACACATGCCAGTTCAGAATCCTTTCGCTGGCACTTAATTAGAGCAATGTACTTGACCTTTCCTAACCTCAGTGTGCCCATCCATAAAATGAGTATAATAATACCTAGTTTGGACAGTTATGAGAATTAGAGAAAAGTCAAGTACCTCGTGAAGTCAGAGGCCTGGCGCCTTCTCATTGTTCCATAGGTGATTTTTATCATTGTCACGGTTGTTGCCACATTACTAGATGTACCAGAAGGCTGGGTACAAGTTGCTGTTTTTCCAATGGTTGGCCGTTTGACCTTGGATGAGTCGCAGAGGTTGTCAAAGCCTGAGTTCTGGTGTCTGGGAAGCGCGACTCAGGATTTCGACCTTACCAGGTAGCAGGAGATTTGGCAACAGCAAAAACCACGCAAGCTCAGTAATTGAAACAGGCAGGCTTCATTCATCTCACTTAACAAGGCTTCCACGGCGATGCTGCTAGAGATGCTCAGGCAGCTTAACCGTGTCTGGATGGGCATCTCTGGGGGCCCTCTGGGGCCCTCTGGGCCTTTTGTATGGGCTTCTCCCATTGTGGTCCCAATAGGAGGACTGTCCCTTAAAGGCACCATCACTTGTCCTAGGCACAGAGAAAGCGGAAGAGGAAAGGACAGCAGATCTGCCTCTTTGGGTCAGAAAAGCCAAAGCTTTGCCCAGAGCCCCCCCACTGCCAGCAACCCAGTGCCCACATCTCGGTGACTGCAACTGGATGAGGGTCCAGCCAGCCAGCCAAGAGTGTTTGCCTCACATCCGCTGATAGGGCCGCCATGAGAACAGATGGGGAGTGTATGTTAAAGCATTTTGTAAGAGCTTCACAAAAGGAAGTTATTATCCTTCCTCTGGCTCTTGTACAAAGGAGAGACCAGTCAACTGGTAAGTGATAACTATATTGTTCAGGCCTTTTAGCCCCCACAGAGATAAATGGAAGGCATCCCGAAGGCAATGGTTGTTTTAGTACTAGCCCATAGGTCATATCCCTTTTCTGACCAAGCTGGGGGTTATCCTGCCTCTCTCTGCTGGTGAGAGGATGTTTGAATTGGGTTTGGTGACTTCAATTGTCTCTGCTTGATGTAAGTGGGAGGCTACGTCCTAGATAAATACAGCGGATTTCCAGTACCAGCAGGAGGTATTCCTGAAAGGCGCGTTCACCAGTAATGGGGTGATGTTAAATTAATCATAGGTAGTCTCCTTAATGTGTGCCCTCCCGTTCGCGTACCCTCCTGGCATCCTTAATAAGCATCTGCTATTTTTAACAGAGGCATAATTTACATAACATAAAATTCACTAAGTGTGCGATTGGATGATTTTTAGTAAATTTACACAGTTGTGTCACCATGACTATGATCCAGTTTTAGAATAATTTAGTCTCCCCCGAAAGAAGCCTCCTGCCCATTTGCAGAGAAATCTCCACACCCCCACCCACCTCTGCCCCTGCTCCAGGTAAATTACCAAGCTCCTTTCCGTCTCTGGATCTGTCTTTTCTGGACTTTCCACATTGACACAGTTACACAATATGTACTCTTCTGTGTCTGGCTTCTTTCACTAGTGTGTTGTCGAAGGGCATGTTGTAGCATGTGTCACTGGTTAGTCCATTTGTGTTGCCAAGTAGTATTTCATTGCAGGGATAAAGAATTGATGATGAATGTTTCAGTTCTTTCCACTTTTGGCTTATTATGAATATGCTGCTGTGAACATTCACATACATGTCTTTCCATGGACACACATTTTCGTTTCCCTTGGGTAGATCTCTAGGAGATGAGTTGCTGCATTTTATGACAACTTTATTTGTAACATTTTAAGAAACCTTTAAGATGTTTTTTCCACATTTTAGCACATTGCTACATTTATTACCATTGATGAACCTACCCCCCCAACACCATTACCCAAAGTCCGTAACTTACATTATAGGGTTCATTCTTGGTATTGTCCACTCTATTTATGGGGTTTTGACAAATGTATGATGACGTGTATCCACCGCTAGGGCACTCTGCAGAGTAGTTTCACTGCCCAAAAAACCCTCTATGCTCTTCCTGTT
>CM053613.1:72861754-72897072 GCA_028646535.1 Procyon lotor
ATCTCTCCTTTCCCTCTGACCCGTGGCACCCACTGAACTTTTTATGGTCTCCATAGTTTTGCCTTTTCCAGAGTATCATGAGGTTATTCATCAAGTATAAAGCCTTTTCAGATTGGCTCCTTTCACTTAGCAATACGCATTTAACTTTCCTCTGTATCTTTTCATGGCTTTCATCAGCTCATTTTTTAAATTAACCTATAATGTATTATTTGCCCCAGGGTACATGTCTGTGAATCATCAGGCTTACGTATTTCACAGCACTCACCATAGCATATACCCTCCCCAGTGTCCATAACCCAGCCATCCTATCTTATCCCTACCCCCCTGCCTCCCAGCAACCCTTAGTTCGTTTCGTGATTTTAAGAGTCTCTTATGGTTTGTCTCCCCCCTGATCTTATCTTCATTCCCCTCCCACCCTCCCACCCCCCCGCTCTGCCTCTCAAATTCTTAATATCAGAGAGATCATATGATAATTGTCTTTCTCTAACTTATTTCGCTTAGCATGATACCCTCGAGTTCCATCCATGTCATTGCAAATGGCAAGATTTCGTTTCTTTGATGGCTGCATAGTATTCCAGTGTGTGTGTGTGTGTGTGTGTGTGTGTGTGTGTGTGTGTGTGTGTACCACATCTTCTTTATCCATTCATCTATTGATTCTGTTAATGGACATCTAGGTTCTTTCCATAGTTTGGCTATTGTGGACATTGTCATCAGCTCATTTCTCTTTGGCCCTGAATAATATTCCACTGTATGGATGTACAGTTATTTATTGACTTACCATTCCTACTGAAGGACATCTTGGTTGCTTCTAAGTATTGTCAGTTGTGAAGAAAGCTGCTACTATAAATAATAATCTATGTGTGGGTTTTGGTGTAGAAATAAATTTTCAACTCATTTAGGTAAACATGAATATGCTTATTGGATCATAAGTGTACGTTTAGTTTTATAAGAAACCGCCAAACGAACTCCCAAAATGTTTGTGCCATTTTACGTTCCCACCAGCAATGAATGAGAGTTTCTGTGGCTCCCCATCCTCACTAACACTTGCTGTGGTCCGTATCTTGAATTTTGACCAAATAGGTGTATAGTGGCATCTTTTTGTTGTTTTAATTTACAGTTCCACAATGACATAGGATGAGAAGCATCTGTTCATATGTGTATTCACCATGGGTGTATCTTCTTAGGTCTTTTGCTCATTTTTTGACCATGTTGTTCATTTTTGTTCATGTTGTTCATTTTCTTAATGCTGATTTTCAAAAGTTCTTGGTGTATTTTAAATAGCAGTCCTCTATCGGATATGTCTTTTGCGTATTTTCTCTCAGTCTGTGACTTGTCTTCCTGTTCTCTTTTGCATTTTTAAATTAGGTAGTTTGCTTTCTTGTTATTTTTTAAAAGAATCATTTCTATATTCCGGATACAAGTTATTTATCAAGCATGTGATTTTCAAAATGTTCTCCCACAGTGTGACTTATCTTTTCATTTTTGTAGTGGTCTTTTGAGGTGCGGATGTTTTTAATTTTTGATGAAATCCAAATTCTTCATGTATTCCCTTATGGATCATGCTTTTGTTGTTTATCAAGACACTTTGCCTCACTGGAGGTCATAATGGTTTTCTACTGTTTCCTTTTTTTTTTAATTTTTAATTTTTTAAAAAAGATTTTATTTATTTATTTGACAGAGAGACATCACAAGTAGGCAGAGAGGCAGGCAGAGAGAGAGGGGGAAGCAGGCTCCCTGCTGAGCAGAGAGCCTGATGCGGGGCTTGATCCCAGGACCCTGAGATCATGACCTGAGCTGAAGGCAGAGGCTTTAACCCACTGAGCCACCCAGGCGCCCCTTAATTTTTATTTTCTAAACATTTTTGGGTTTATACAGAAATACAATTGAGTGGTTTTTTTTATTTATTTTTATTTTATTTTCTCAGTGTTCCAAGATTCATTGTTCATGCACCACACCCAGTGCTTCTAATGTTTCTTTTTAAAAGTTTTATAGTTTTAGCTGTAACATTTAGGTCTATGTCAATTTTGAGTAAATTTGTGCGGTGTGAGGCAGAGGTCTAAATTCACACTTTTGCATGTGACTATCCAAGTGTTCTAGCACCATTTGTTGAAAAAACTATTCTTCTCCCATTGAATTGCCTTGAATCTTTTTAAAATGTCAATTAGCCATAAATGTAAGGGTTTACTTCTGGACTCTCAATTCTGTTCCATCAACTTAAATGTCTGTCCTTATGTCAGAACCAGACTGTGTGGGTTACTGTAACATGTTTCAGAATTGGGAAATGTAAATTCCATAGTACTTCAACTTAGTTCTTTTTCAAAATTGTTTTGACTCTTATGGGTTTCTTGCATTTCTCTATAAATCTTGGGATTGGGTTGTCACATTTCTGAAAAAAAATAGCAAAACTAGCAAAACCCTGCTGAGATTTTGATAGGAATATGTTTCTAATTATAGTATGATTTTGGAACAACTGCCACTTAATATTTTTGAAT
Source organism: Procyon lotor (assembly GCA_028646535.1). Taxonomy (NCBI): domain Eukaryota; kingdom Metazoa; phylum Chordata; class Mammalia; order Carnivora; family Procyonidae; genus Procyon; species Procyon lotor. The sequence continues at coordinate 72,864,247 of CM053613.1, forward strand.
ATTCCTATCCACAAACCTGAAATGTCTCCACTTACCAAGAACTTCTTTAATTCCTCTCAATGATGGTTTTTAGATGGCAGTGCACGAATTTTTCACTTCTTTTGTTAGATGTCATTCCTCAGTGCTTTATTGTTTTTCATACTGTTGAAAATGTTTAATGTCTTAATTTTTGCATTGGGATTTTTGCCAGTATATAAAAAGAAAATTAATTTCTGTGTCTTGATCTTGTATCTTGTGAGCTCATTGAAATCATTTATCCTAGCAATTTTTTTGTAGATTGCTTAGGATTTCTCACCACTAGGATCCGCTACAAATGCAAACAGTTTTCCTTCCTTCTTCCTGGCTGCCGAGTATCTGTTATTCTATTTGGAATGTCATAAAACATTCACAAAGAGTGTAGAGGAGGTCTCCAGGGAAGATCAGGTGAGGACTGGTGGGGGGAGGCAGGGCCTGCAAATTGGAGCTCGGTGGCAAAAAGGACGGGGAGTTTCTCATTACGCTGCAGTGACTTTAGGCTCCCTATTCATTTCCCAAGGTGCTAGCATGAGAGAACCACCATGCAAAAGCCGTGCCTGGGTTTCACGGTAGGGACTTTGATGGAGAGAGAGAAGACGTGTTATTGCTGAGGCCCTCCCAGTGAAATGGAACTACTCCCAGTATTTTTTTTTTTTTCACTTGGTTCCATGAAGAAATGGTTGGTTCCTCTCCCATTACTCCTGGATGTCTTTTTCTGCTAAGCGAGGACTGGTCGGCACCCCACCTCTTCCAAATGAAGATGGAGAACTAGTGGCACAGAGGTGGCCAGCGAATCTTCGAGAAGGCCTGGAGTCTATCTGCCACCACAACACTGATTCCAACCTTGAATGGCCATGCTTCCTCCTCTCCAGTGAAGTGCCTATTAAATAGTGCCTCATTATTTAAAATGCAATGGCTATTACCGCTATGTGAGCTGTTATCTATTTGTGTTGACTATTAATAAATTATTAGACCATATTGTGTGGGTTTTAATAACTCCATAGGAAGAGAAGCGTGGCCAGGAGGTGAAATCTCAGGCAATTACAAATTCATAGGTTGAGTTAATTTTTTTCTAACACACAGAAGCTGTTCACTTACAAGTAAATTAAATACATAGGCCTGTTGCCCTTACTTAGAATTCTGGTCATGCAAAGAGAAGAACCTCACAGCAGATGCACAGTTCCTGGCAGGGAGAAGCTGCAGGGAGCAGGCCAGAGCTGGGACCGCCCAAGGCAAGACCCGCTGCTTGTTAGGTTGCATATGCTGAGCCTTGCCCTTCTATGTGGGCCGGAAACCTCCATCAGGACATTGACGGTCATGGTCATATCTGGGTAAAACTAAGCAGGGCTTTTAATGGTCCCACTTGACTGCTTCCTAGATGAGACCAGGGACACCCACTCCTGTCCTTGCCTATTCTAGACAAACCAGGGCGAGGCTATTTGAAAACCAGGATTCGAGTGTCAGCCAGGAAGATTCTAGAACTCTGCTCCGAGAGGTCAGACGGAGGCAGAGGAAGCACCACGCTTCAGCCGCAGAATGGAAGTGGACTCCAATCATATTCTTGTCAGCCTGGACTTTAAAATCAATGCCCAACCTCCTTGCTACATTCTTATTCCTTTTCTTCTTTTCTTGCTGTCTGCTGAGAGTGATGATGGATTTCCTTCTCCAGGTAGCTGCAGAAATAAAATCTTTCTTTCTTTGGGACCGGTGGTGCCGTGTCCACACCCATGCAGGCAAGAGCAAACTTGCTTTCCTAGCTCTCTCCGCAGCCGGCGCACCTCGCCCCTGCGCACCACTCCTCATCATCTTGACTCCACCTTGCGTCCTTCGTTGCTTCCATCTGGAAATCAGGACGAGTTTTCCTACGATGTCATGAGGGAGACTGAACACAGGTACAGGGCTCTTTCCATTCCACACTCGAGTTACTGAGAAAACAGGTACTGCTCAAGATCGTCCCTCAAGATCGTCCCTTAGCCTTGCTGCTAGAAGACAGATTTGGACAGAAAACGGGGTTCATTCTCCAGGAGAGCCATCCCAGGGTCCTAGGGTGTCTATGTAGGGGAGCGTTTGAAAGAAACGTGTTAGAAGATCATCCCAAGCCTGGATCCCACAGATGCCGTGGGCTCCTGCAGCATCAGGAGGTTCTTCTTCGGAGCTCCCTTCTTGTTCACATAACTCAGGTGAATCCTGCAGCGTGAGTGACAGGAAAGGAAGGAGCAAGGAAGGAGGGAGCGAGAGAGGAAGGGAGGGAGGGAAGGTGGCTCAAGATTCCCGTCTGTCCATTCATTCACTCGGGCTTGATTTCAGGACACACCATGGGCCAGGCGGCCCCCTGGATAGGGGATGGGCATACAGCAACACCCAAGGCACTGGCCCTTCTCTCAAGAAGCTTACTGCCGAGGGGCACCTGGGTGGCTCAGTGGGTTAAAGCCTCTGCCTTCAGCTCAGGTCATGATCTCAGGGTCTTGGGATCGAGCCCCGCATCGGGCTCTCTGCTCAGTGGAGAGCCTGCTTCCCCCTGTCTCTCTCTCTGCCTGACTCTCTGTCTACTTGTGATCTCTCTCTGTCAAATAAATAAATAAATAATCTAAAAAAAAAAAAGAAGCTTATTGCCGAGCTGCGGAGACAGGCGTTGGATGTAAACAGACTAACAGCGGTGGTGTGCCTTAAGTTCAGTGCCAGGATAGGCACAGAGGGCTGTGGGAGCTCAGGGGAGGGCGTTCGGCTCCCCACAGCTTTCTGGAGGGTGACATCAACCCTCATCATGTGTGTGGGAGTGCGAGGTGGGTAGGAAAACTATATAAACCATTTCTGTGTATACAGACACCTGGAGAAAAATGGCTGACATAGCCTGGCAATTTCGAGTTGCGCGAGTGTGCCTGGGAAAAAGCATGGAGTGGAGAGTGACAGGTCACAAGCTTAGCGTGATACTCAGTCTGTAGACCATGAAGATCCTGGTAAGAGGCCATGTGAGGGATTTAGAACACATAGTCCTGAGAGTATGGAGGGCCCTATGGGGGGTATGGGGGAGTAGTGACATGAGAAGAGAGCCATGTCCAAAGGCCCTCTGACTGCATTGGGTATCCATGGGTCGGAGGGACAAGGGAGACAGGAGCCTGGTGGGAAAGAGGAGACTGGTCTGGACTGAGTGGTGGCCTGGGAATGAAGAGAATACAGGGACCCACCGGTCGTCCTCAGCAGGATCCTGAGCAAGGGGTCCAGACCGTCATGGCAGAGAACAGAAGATTTCAACCAAGCAACTGAGTGTGTAACAGAGACAGCTTTTCCGCTTGGAGAAACTTTGAGGGAGGAAGGGGAAACCCCCACCACGGGGCTCTGGAGAACTCAGGAAAGTAAGGAGAGGCTTGCCCCAAACTCTGGAGGAGAATGGGAAGGTCACGGGCACCCGGAATGGACTTGGAGCCAGTTGGAAGTAGCCCGATTCCAAAGCACCAAACGCAGGGCTCCGCCGTCAAGGGTGGGATCCAAAGATTACAAAGACCGGAGGAAAAGAAGGCTTTGGAGAGCACAATGGGGTTCATTCATGAACTTACCAGGTTGCTCCTGTTACCACAGTAACATGTCAAGGGTTTAGCAGATCTGGGAGAATTAAAAAAAAAAAAATCCCCGAGTTACTGTACTCAAAGCAAATTAGGTCACTGTTACGAGTTATTAATTTTAATGCATTAAGAAACGTGTGCAGGGGGGAGTGAAGGATTTTTTTTTCCAAACACAGCAAATGGGAAACAGCAAAAAGTACAACAATAATTACGCTGAACGCAAAGCGAAGTGTTCCACAGAATGTAAGAGACGAAGAAATTACACCTCCTCCTCCCTCCTCCCTCCTCCCTCCTCCCTCCTCCCTCCTCCCTCCAGTGTGGTTTGGAGTCTGCGTGGGAGGTGGGGGACTCTCCCACGGCCTTCTGATGCAATTATGAGCTCTCATTTCACTTCTTTGTGCTCTGTCATGAGGTGCTCCTTAAAGCCAAGCTGAAATTCGCCCTGCAAGCACAGGGCGGGCATCGTTCTAGGCTGAGTTACGTTGAGTGTGGAATGGCTCGTAGGCAAATGTGCGGTCTGATGAGGGGAAACTGGAAGCTGTGAATAGATTCTCCAGGAACTTTCGTGCCCACGGGGATGCTGGGGCGAGCGAGGGTTTCTGCTTTCTGGGCCTGGTTGACTCGCTCTGGCAGCCTCCTTCCCTGATGGCGCTCTGGGTCTCCAGGCTGCAAAACTGGGTCGTGTGCTGCCTCAGCTCCAAGAGGTGGAGTTGGGGGGGTTTTGTCCTGTCTTATTGGACTTCCTGTTGTGGTCGTGGTTGTTTTGACTGTTTTCTGTCTGATTGGTTTGGCTTTGCCGTTCTGGAGGCAAGTCAGAAATGCCTCATCCCAGATGGTGTCGTGTGTGGATTTGACCTCCTTTATTTTAGGCACAAAAGGTCTTCCTCTCACCCTGACCCTACGTCGCTTTCCCTGAACACATCCTTGTCATGCTCATGCCCACACCTCTCCCCATTCACTCCCCGTCTGGGTGACGTTTGGGTCCGTATGTGCATTTTAGGCTTCAGGGGAGAATCTAGGACGCTGGGCTACGATGTGGCGGCATCATCTCTCTTGACCTCCTCCTGGGGCCTGAACACTGTGTCCTACTTGAAACACTCTTCTTTGCCTGTGAGAAAACTTTCTCTCGTGTGCCTTTCCTCCTGTCCCACACCCCACTGTGTTTCCTCCCCACTCTGACTCCTGCTCCCTGCCTGGATTCTTAAAAGCCCCTAAAAGTACATCTGGACTCCACTACCACCCGCCCCTTCTCTTTGTGCTCCGACTTCATTCATTCATTCCTATTCATTCATTCATTCATTCATTCATTCATTCATTCATTCATTCTCTTTACCAGTCAGAGATTTTCTCGTGACTCTCAAGCCCAAAATTTGCCCTTAACTTTTAACATAAGCTCAGAGGAACCAAGAAGTACCACCATCTGTGCGGATCATAAGCGCTACAAAACCACTTGCTTTAAAACTAAACTCAGCTTGGGGCGCCTGGGTGGCTCAGTGGGTTAAAGCCTCTGACTTTAGCTCAGGTCGTGATCTCAGGGTCCTGGGATCGAGCCCCGCATCGGGCTCTCTGCCCAGTGGGGAGACTGCTTCCTCCTCTCTCTCTGCCTGCCTCTCTGCCTACTTGTGATCTCTCTGTCAAATAAATAAATAAATAATCTAAAAAAAAAAAAAAAAAAACTAAACTCAGCTTCCCCCTCCCCTCAGTGGCCTTTTTTCCTCGCTTTATCTTCCCCAAGCAAACAAATAAAACAAAACAAAACGATTAAAAAAACAAAACTCGACTTGTCTTTTATTTCTTATCATCATTCAAGACAGCATCTCCCATCCCGCTGCTCAGGCGAGGGGCCTTGAGTTAGCTGTGACTTCACCCCACTCTCTGCATGTGGATAATGCTTCTGAAATAGCCCACGACCCCCCCCACCCCGTCCTCCCTCTGCCACCGTCAGACCTGGGCTCCAGCCCATTCAGAGCCACTCTCTCAGACCCAGGGTCAGTCTGGAGGGCCTCCCCTCTCGGAGCCACTCTCTGCACTGATTTCAGAGTTTTTCCAAAACCTGGACCTGACTGGGGGCATTCTGTGCCTGTGGGCTGGCAACAGCTAAAGATGAAGTAGGAAGGGTTTCCAGGCCCACTGAAGTCTGGCCTCCAACCATCAACTTCCCCTCTCTCATTTCTGGCCGTTCTTGTCCACTCCATGATCTAGTCACACATCTGCTCTTCCCTAAATGCTCTGTGCGCGTGCGTGTGTTGGTTCTTGCTCCCCATCTGCCCTCTAATGGAATCCATCAGTCTCCTCTCTACCTAGCAAGCTCCTACTCATCCTCAAAGCCCCATGAAGCCCCCATGAAGACTGAGTCTCCCTTCTCTGGACTCTTGCAAAATGCCTGGACTGTAGCACTTCCCACAATGCACTGGGTGTGTGCCCATTTCTGACTCCCCCCACTAGCCTGTGAACCCCTTGAGAAGCACCGCTTCTGAACCTTCACCCCAAAAGGGAACACTTTATCCTTTGTTATGCCTGAGTCATGTCTTACTCTTTTCCTCAGTTCCCCGCTTGTAATGGAAAAGTCGTGAGCGCTCATCATAACCTACTTGAGACTGTCGATCCCAAAGGTGACGAGACCTAAATGAAATGAGAGACAGAAGGCCTGGAAAGAAGGCTCGAGGGGTCTCCTCTGGAGGACAGGCTTTCTCTAAGGTCACAGGTTCTCAGAATGGATACGCTGAGATTTTGAGAACACAAGAACGCTCCGGATGGGTGACAAAACCAGTGCCCGTCCCTGGTGCTTCTGGGATTCCTACTGAAGGTTCAAGGGGCTGGCAGGTTTGGGAGCAGTGGGGAGAAAAGCCCTTGAAATTCTGGTTTCTTTTCTACTCTGTTATTAATTGGATATACTAAAAGGCATGTCCACAGTTTTCTGCAAAGCAGTCCAAAAGGAGAGTGGTCAAAGGAGAACTTTCATTTTTCATCTATTAAAATAGTGTGTTGTTTTTACAACAAAGGCAGAAAGAAATATGTAACCCTGGTAGAATCTCACAGAAGTCCGACAGATCTCACGTCTAGCATTGCTAAGTAGGAACGAATAGAGAATGGCGTGTGCAGTTGGGTAGTACATATCAATATAGCCGTGTGCTCACACCCAATCGGAAATCCCGCCAATATTTATTGAGAAACCACGTGGTGAACCAGGTATGCAGTATGTGTGTGTGTGTGTGTGTGTGTGTGTGTGCACACGCGCGCATGCACGCGCTTTTCCTGGCAGTAATTTGTACAACCCCATCTCCTCTGTCTGGCACATTCTGGACACTGGGCATGGGGAAAGAGATTTTTTTTTTTCCCCAGAAGCTAATCTACCTTGTGAGTGGAAAGCTCCATTTTAATTGATTCTATCTTTCAAGATCCAAGGAACCTATAATCTCAGCTCTGTGGTCAATATTTTGCCTGCATCCTCCCTCAGCCTTTAACATGCAGATAGGGCAGCCCGAGAGCCTGCTGTCACGGCTCAGGGTGAAAAGCAAGAGCAGCTCAGCGTAATAATCTGCTTTTGATTTCTTTTCCCTTCCTTTACCTACACTCTCTCTCAAATCCACTAAAACGAGGGAAAATCCATAGCGATTAGAAAAACTTCTGACCGAGACATCTTTCTCCTTTCCCTTTCATTTTTTTCCCCCCTGCCCTCGTTAGTATTCAGAAGCCACCCAAACCTCAGGGGTTTCCACGCTGCTCGGCTGTGCCCGGCATCCCAACCAGAGCGGGGAAAGACATTCTCCCTCCACCCGTCGCGGTGCCTCGCAGGCCAGTGCCAGGTGCCTTCCAGCACGTTCCCAGGCTTGAGTCTGGCCGCAGGGCACTGGGGCCATGATGGCAGTGGTCCAGGGCCTTCTGTGGAGGCACAGAGGGCTCGTAGAGATAGGACTTCAGCGGGGAGCTATCCCTGACTCTAAACGGGCTACTCGGGTAGGGGAGTGGGGTGGCGGGGAGGGGGTGGTCTTCCAACAGCCCCTCAGAGCCATGGTGCTGTCCCGGCAGGACTTGGAAAGGGAGCCCTCAGAGCACTGTCAGGGTCGTGACATAGGTGTCACGATCACCTGTGACACATAAAAGCTCGGATTAACCTAGGAGGCTCGCTGACGATATTGGGCACGTGCTAGGAATGCTTCATGTAAACATTCATTCTCGAAAGCCACGAGCAAGGCATTCTTCTCCCTATCCCCCAGAAGAGGAAACCGAATTGCGTGACTGAAGGGGCACAACGAGCAGGTGGCTGATCCAGATTTCAAAGCCAGCTGCACCAAGCACCTGCCCTTTGTTCCTGGCGGGGCTGCTTGGGCCTCCGCTGTTCCGTGAACCAGCGTCTCCTCGAATCCTGGAGAGGGGGTCGGGGGCCCCGATGTGATGTGTGCACGAGGAGTCTAAGGCCTGGGGACGCCGGAGGGGGTGGCGAGGGTCGTGCAGGGCTGGATGCCAGGGGAAGAGAGCCACAGCCTCTCAGCGCTACGACTGCCCGGCCCAGGACAGGCTACGCTTCTGGAAATGGATGTCCCAGCTCCAGCCCTGTCCTCCGATTGCTGCAGATACAGTGAGGAGGAGAAGGGCTGCAAACACGCGATGGCGGAAGGAGGAAAGAGAAGACAGGTGCGTGCGCTCGTGGCGCCTCCTCCAGGGAGCAGTGGCGGGGATGGGAGGGAAGGAAGGGGGAGCTGAGATGATTTTAATGCTCTTACCTCAGCCGAGCCCCTGGCGGTGGCTCTGGGATGGTGGCCATCCTGAGCCGTGCAGAGAATGAAGCTGGGGGACTGGCGGTCACTGACAGCAGGAAGACTTAATGCCAGGGAGGAGAGGGCAGACTGGGCAAGCTCCCAGGCACTGACATCTGCTCTCCTGCTCAGCGCTCGTGCTGGGCTCATTCCAGCCCGATGGCCTCTTCCGTTTAATCCATAACCGCCCCTCCCCCTCATGCCTCAGGTGACCCTGTGACTCCATGCCTGTGTCGTGGGACAGCCACGGAATTTTTCTGCTCTTTACACCACCCGTTTTGCATTCGCAGGCTGCCGTCGCTGACTAGCATGTTGGACAACAGCAGGTGCTTGTTGCTACCCGGCAGACTCGCAGGAGTGTGTGGCCTCCGTTCACCTGGTGGGACGTACGCGCATGCGCAGTAGATCCCGCAGCGCTGACTGCTAGGGGAAAGGGCAGGAGAGCCTTCCAGTTACTAGTGGATTGTAATGGTGTGCGCGGGGGTGGGGGGGGAAGATGGCAGAGGTGCCTTTGCAAGGGCTGGCATGAAACCCTCACTCTTTTCCTTGTGGAAGGAGTGAGCTTGGAAAGGGGCACAGCTCTTTCTAGAACAACCCCTTTCAAGAGTATGTGCACCCCCTTTCTCTTTTCCCTAAAGCACAACCCCTAGGGATTTCCTTTTATTTCCTTTATTGTCTCCTGGACCACCTTAAACACACACACACACACACACACACACACACACACACACACAGTCACAATGAATGTCCTTGCGGTTGGGAAGTGAAACACAGTAACAGCAACTTGCATTCCCAACCTGCGGAGAAGCACACCAGGAGGGGCAGAGAAATGAGGTGAGCGTGTCTGTGGGACAGGGACGAGCACACAGCCGGCATCCGGTTAGTCCCTGGAGTCAAGCAACAGCAGAACTGAGGGGGAGCATAAGGACAGGCACGTTTGCTAGGAGAGATGGGGATTTTAATGAAGCAGAACTTCTTTTTTTTTCTTTAACCCTTCTTCCAAATCCCCAGATGACCCCTGCCTTTAAATAAGTATTGCTTTGGGCCAGTTTCTGGGAGAGAGCAAACAGAAGCTGAAGAGCAGTCAGTGGGTCGGGTGTGTGAAGCATTATATGTTCCTTATGGCACATGAGCAAATATAATAATGACATAACATTAATAGGCATTGGACTTCTTGTGTTTCTGGAAATGCTCTTATTTTGGCTCCCAATCATTTTTTTCACTGAACAAATATTTTTGGAGCACGTGATAAGCATTCTGGCCGTGCGTTGGGTTTTGGGAGAAAGCTCTCTGAAGGATATAAGCAGGAGGGTTAGAAGACTTAATTTGTGCCTTGAAAGGCCCCTCTCTATCTACCATGAGGAGAATGGATGAGCCAGAAGAGGAAACCAAAGCAGGAAATCAGTTGGGTGGATTCATCCAGGTGAGAGAGGATGGGAGTCTGAGCTGGGAATGTGAGGAGGGAGCAGAGGGATAGAGTCAAGAGATGTATAAGCCACCAGCCACAAAACTATTAAATGACTATTGACTATCGATCTATAAGGCACTATGACAAATGCTGGGAATAGAGAGAGAGAGCAATATTTATGAGGACGATAAAAAAGAAGGTAGTGATCGGTTATAGGAAAAAGAAGAAGGCGTCAATCACTGGGTGTAAAGAAGAGCCACTCTTCTTTGAGATCATGTGAGGAGGAGAACGTTTCGGGGCAAAGCCCCGAGTTTCATTTTGGGCACGTTGAGGTGGAGTTGCTGATGGTTGGATGTGTGGGGCTGGAGCTCAAGAGAGGAACCTGCTCTGGGATTAGGGAAGGAACCTTGGCAGAGTTCGTAGTGAATGCCAACATTTAAGAAAGGGGATTAAGGGGCGCCTGGGTGACTCAGTGGGTTAAAGCCTCTGCCTTCGGCTCAGGTCATGATCTCAGGGTCCTGGAATCGAGCCCTGCATCAGGCTCTCTGCTCAGCTCTCTCTGCCTATCTCTCTGTCTACTTGTGATCTCTCTCTGTCAAATAAATATAAATAAATAAATAAATAAAAAGAAAGGAACTTAAAAAATAGGGGTCCACAAGGCAGATTGGGAAGAGACATCCACAAAAGTAAGAGGAAAGCCAGGAGAGGATGCTGCCACAGAAGCCAAGGCAAGAATGTTTCGGTGAGAGAGAAATGACTCTAGTGACATTGAGACAACCGTGGCCATTGGAATTTAGGGCAATGAGGTCATTAAACCTCAGAGGAAGATGTAGAGGAGGAAGGGTAGACACGGACACTGGAACATTGTGGGTTGAGGAAGGAGTGGCAATAAGAAATGGGTACAATAAATACATGCAACTCTTTGAAGACATCCAGTAGTAAATAAAGAGAAGACAATGGGGAAGTGGCCGCAGAGATCCAGGGTGAAGGGACAGTTGTTGTTGCTGCCCTGTTTTTAAGAGGGGAGAGATTTTCATATATGTTAATCCTGTGGAGAAGAAGGAGAGAGGGGAAAATTGACATGACAAGTTCCTTAGAAGTTGGGGGAAAGAGTATCCACAGCAGGGATGGAGGGATTCACCTTATATGGACAGTGTACACATTTCTCATGTAACAGGAGGGAAGGTGGGAGGGACGAGGATGGGTAATGTCCAGATGATGGGTTTGGATACAAGGCACTGAGAAAACACTCATCTGTTGACGTCCGTTTTCTCCGGAAAGTAGGGAGAGGGCCAGAATTTCAGAAGAGTGGAGAAGGTTTGATTGAGCCTTTGTGGGGAATGGCAGATCTGATCACAGAAGCCCAGAGGTGTTGGAGATGGTGTTGGGGGGGTGGGCAGTAGAGGTTTGCAGATCACACATAAAAATTGGACCAATCTGAGCACTGGGGTAATTGTGTCCAGATCCTCTCAACTTCCCAGAATTAGGCGCAGAGAAGGGAGATCACCAAGAGTGACTTGGGTTGGGGTTTTCTAGGAAGGTAAAATGTAAGGACGAGCGGTTAGTGCAGTGGATGAAGGAATGGACCACAGGATCTGAGCTGGATAAAGAAGAAAGTGAATGCACAGGGGTCTGTAAGTTAGGGAGAAAGTAGAGGCCACAGAGGGAAGTGGTGACCAAGAACACATCTATCTTAAAACTTATTCTGGGTGGGGCACCTGGGTGGCTCAGTCAGTGAAGCAGGTTAAGCGTCCAAATCTTGACTTCAGCTCAGGTCATGATCTTGGGGTACTGGGATCGGACCCCGTGTCAGACTCCCTGTGCAGTGGGGAATCTGCTCGTCTCACTATCTCTCTGCCTCTCCCTCTGCTCTCTCTCTCACTCTCTCTCTCAAAATAAATAAATAAATCTTAAATAAAATGTATCCTGGGAAATAGCCAAGCTGTGAACAGGAAATAAAATGTCTCCATTTATCCTTCCAGCAAAAAAGGGCCATATTCCTGCCCCACAAGAAATAAAAAATGCCAGTATCTCCTCACATGATGACTTCTTTAACGGGAACCCCAAATCCGGATAGCAAATGGATGAAATTCCACAGTGAAGTGAGTCTCCCTGCATTTACAGAGATTTAACTGCACCTTTTGTTTGAAAGTGCAGTGGTTCCATAGCATGATTTTTAATGCTGCGCATTTATCTTTGTCCAATTAGTACATCTCTCGGGATCCTGAGATGCACATTACGACAATAAAAAAAGACATCTTATGGATCGAGTCAGTGGTGGGAGATCATATCAGATTGTGTAAAGGCGATAAAGCATGGTAGTTCAGAGCAGGAATTCGGGGGTCCAATCCCTAACCTAGCCACCTATTGTCAGTTTGACCTTAGGAAAGTAAGTCAGTGTTTCCGAGCTTCCCTCTAGACGATAGGGAGGAAGAGTACTTCGTGGAATCAATACAAAGGTTAAATGATATAATCATCATGAAATTAAATAAGAGATTTACAACCATACTTAGCATCATGTTGGGCACATAGTAATTGTTCAATAAATGGCAGTCAGTGAGGGTAGTAATGCCGTCACAGGTTAAGGCAGAAGGAAGGAGGACTTAGAGTCTAACTACCAACACCGTGCCTGTGATTGCCATTGCCAGTTAAGCTAGCCCCACACCTGCCCTATGTTACCACTCCTGCCCGCCCTCTCCAGAACTCTTCAACTCCCCAGCATCCAGATAACCCGAAAGGCAACATAGCCCATAGCAGGCAAAGTGTTTGTTTCTCTTGCAGACCGCAGCTGACTGTGTGAGTTCAAAGAGCTTCTGCACAACGCGCTTCGCTAAACCAAAGCCCGTCCTCGGCGCAACAGGTTAGACAACCGAATGGCCCGATCTGGGCTCTGTTATCTGCTCTAGCCAGACAAGCGGGCCGGCCACTGTGTTGAGGCCTTGGGTGGTGGCTCCACATCAAGGACCTCGGTATCAATTATTCTAATTGTTATTCCGCACCACGGCCAGAGCTGCCAAGGTTAAAAGCAGTTTCCATCCTCCAGATCCGTAAACTTGCCCTTGGCTTATTGAGCCAACCAGACTAGTTTAACAGAAGTGATTTTAATTACTCGGCCGGAACTACAGAAAGGAGGAAGTGAGGGGAGTAAGTGGCTGTGATCAGTGTTTAACCGAAGGGCCCTCAATCCTCTGCTCTCGGGAGCAAAGGTACTGAGGACGGCTACGCCCCCTGCGGTGCTCGGGACCATCCACAATGGGGCATCAGATGTATTGAAACTCACAGAGTTCCTGTGCCTCGATTCTACAAGTTACACCACATCTATTTACTATTTGGAAGGTGTGAAAACCTTAGGGCATGCTATAAAATTCTATTTCCTTTGGTCTGTAGCGATATACCTTTTCCCTCCGGCTAGTGTCGCAGGAATGTCTATGGTTCTAATTCCCACTCTCTCTAATGAAAATAGACCCAGAAGTCCTGGCACTTAGCTTGCTGCGATCCAATTGGTGGCAATTGGATCAAGTGGCTGCCTGACATTAATGTAGGAAAGGATGCTGATAAGGAACACTAGCCTCAATTAGTAATGTCTGCCACGGGCACGGGAATGAGGAATAAAGCACCCTTTTTATGTACTTGCAATCCCCATCTTAGATTATAAACTTCTGAGTGGCAGGGAATGGATCATCTTAGTCCTCTGTGTAAATGTACCTAACATATGTCATGAGTTACTGATGAGGCCGGTGAAGAATATGCATGCAGAAATACAGTCATTTGACTAGTTAGCTAAAATCTGATGCTTGCCCTCCAGCCCATAAGCCAGTTCATCATCTTGTCAGAAAATAAGCAACCGGGTTTACAAAGACTTCACTCCTTCCACTAAAACTACTTCGACAGTCTAAGCACTGTCATAAATATTAGACACCAAATTGTCAAAATAAATGAAGGGGGAAGTTTTGTGGTGTGGCAAATTCTCCTCTTCTACTATTAAATCATGTTTATTTGCTTGCTTGCAATTCACTGGATGTCCCTAGCATTCAGTGATGCTTCTGAGGCTCAGCTGGACACACGCAGGAGAGGGAGCAGCGTTATGAGCAAATGAATGACAAACATTCCTTTTGCTTCTGTACCATCCATCTCACTCAAGTTGTGTGTCCTTCAGATACTGTACCGTGGACCCTGTCTCTCCTCTGAGCTGCACGTATATCATTGTATACTAACCTCATATTTCTGAGAATGCACAGAGCCAGTTTCTCAGGCAGCAGTAAACATGCCAGAGATCAGCGTGGAGTCTTCTGGAAGCCTCGCTTGAGGGCACGAGTCACAAAATCCAAATTCTGCCCCATCCCCAGGAGCCACGTAATCACTCGCCAAATGAGACAGAGAGGGTTCAGCGATGACCAGAGGCACAGCTCAGTTGGACGGAGGAAGAGACATCCTGCTGCTTCTGTCATCTCATTCTCCAGAAACTTCACCATGACCCTAAGCTTAGGAAATTAGGTATGGGCACAAAGTCAATATCTGTTGCAACCGGAAATCATGGCAGCCAACCAAAACCCTCATAATGGGAGCTAGATTTTTCCAGTTCATCATTCTTTGTCACCACAAAACTTACATCTTTGTGGTGATCAGTTGTCCCTTCAGGAACAGCTGCTGGGGAAACCCTGCCTGCCTTCCATCATGGCCTGCGGTGGAAGCATCAGGCTTAAGGAGAACCTGGGACCCTGGGTCAGGCATAATCGTCTGTCTAAACCTTCATCTTCCTTCAATGGGTATAAAACTGGAAAGGTTGGACCAGGTGGTCACTAACGTTCTTTCTGGCTCCAGAATTTCTGTTCAAGGCTTAAATTCATATTCAGTCAAATTTTAGCTAACATTCATTCTAGGTTGGTATCCCCCATCCCATGATCAAGGGTAGTAAGTTTATTTTTTTACTTTTTCATGAAGAAGGAAAAAGCCTTCCTCCATTAAATTGCATAGCCTGGCTTTCCACACTGATCAGTTGAGTGTGATAACCCAGTCATAGCCTCAGAGAAGGTTCAGAACCGTCTGTCTCTCGTGAACCTTTGTTCTGCCCTTGAGAGGGTATGACCTTAATGAGTCATTCTCTAGAGAGCTCCCAGGACCAGCAGGACCAGCATCGCCTGGGAACTTGCTAGAAATTCAGATCCTGGTGCCTCCCCCAAAACCTGTGAATTGACACACTGGGTGGGGCTCAGCGATCTGGGTTTTCCTGCATCTTCCAGGTGATTCTAAGGCATGCCAAGCCTTCAGAAACAGTGATTTCCATGAAGAAGGTCGCACATGTTGAAAATCAGGTGACCCGTGTGTTCCCATTGACCAGCCGTGGGATCTTAAGTTACGCACACAGTAGCTGGCCCTCAACTGCTTTATAAGTAGACTAAGGATGCCTTTGCCTTTGTTACCCACTCAGAATACCAGCCAAATACAACGCAGCAGTAGGTGTGGAAGTGCAGTGAAAGATTGAATATATTTTACATACGATTAGTCTTCTGTTCGTTCGTTCATCTCTCGGTACCACACACTCTTCTGGGTGGGAAGGATGCTACATGAGGAGGACGGATGAGGTCCTTGCTATCATGGGGCCTGCGTTCTTGGATGGACCCCTAGTGAAACATTCCGGTATTTGCAAACTGTTAGAGGATCCATTTCGAGATTAGGTTCGTGGCTCTCAAGGGAATGAGAAAACGTGACACGTTGTCACCTAAGAAGAGCAAGGTCAGGTTATGTCAGGCGTAACAAGGACTGAGGTGACTACAATGTTAATAAAAGAGTATCGGCCACCAGGACAGAACACGGGGAGAGATATGACACTTGTCAAGCTGGGCCTTGCCTTGATGACAGAGGAGACTTGGATGGATGGTGCCCTAGGTCTCGTCCAGTTTATACTGCCGTTCCGCCTTCTCCTTGCAAGTCCACTCTTCTGGTTTGTCTTGCACAAAGCTGTACATTGCAAAGAATAGAGCAAAGTGTATAGATAATTCCTGAGCTCTTTTCCAGAATCGTAATTGGCCAGATCCCTATCATCTGAGATGTGGGCCCAATGAGAGTAGACAAATAACTGTTCCTCAGGTGGACAGACAGACCCCGAAACAAACTTTTAGAATTGGGGTTTCAATCCTTGGCCACCATCATTGACAAGCAGCTCTTTTTCCCCCCTCCTTTTGAATCCAGAGCTAAAATTCAATTTCCTAAATTTTCTGAAAAGAAATGAAAAATACGCTTGGGGGAAAAACAGTGGCTCAGGAGAATTTTTGGACTTCAAAACCCTCAAAAATCTTTTAATGACTTAACTGTAAAGGAATCAGAAACATACTGATGAAATCCCCCTTGATAGCCACATGGTGCTTACAGGTTCTGAAGGGAAGATTCCGGCAATGAAACGTGCTGTTTTTTATCAAACCCAAACCATCCGAGATGCCTGGTGAACTCGAATATGATGTAATCTTATCTTTTTCATAACAATCCCTTCTCCCCAAAGGCAGAAGAGGAAGGGAAGGCCTAATTAAGGAATGTTGGTTTTTAAGGTCAGCGTCTTCGGGGGATGTCAAGTTATCCTATGCCGAGTTGCTTGTGATGTTTACACTGACCCGCAGATGTGCTGCGAATCTACGACGATGAAATGTTAATTGTCTAATTTTGTGCTACTTTTCAACATCCATTTGGCAAGACTGGTTGCACGTTAGGTTCGAAAACAGTAAATTTCCAAGCTGTCATAATATTGAGGTCTCATGTGTATGGCTTGTTCTGCATAATTAATTGTAAAGTGATAATTTGTACACTAAGATATTTCCATTCAGACACGAACACGAAAGTCTCAGCATCTTTGCCTCCAGCAGGCAGAAGAAAATGGGCGGTGGTTTACGGTCCAGGGCCTTGTACACCGCCCTTCCTCTCACTGAGGCCCGCTGGCTTGGTGAGAGGGGCACCTGCAGCTGCTCGTGCCTCGGCCCCTGTTGTTAATCCTGCTGCTCTCTGAGTCTTGTCCATTCTTGAAGGTTTTCCCAGCTAGTGTCGCTCACGCTTTGCCTAAAGGGAACACTACGAGCGATAGGGCAATGGTGTTGGGAACAAGATCCAGTCTACCCTAATCCTGCTGATTCGGTGTACTTGAGGTGGAGGCAGTGACTTGTTTGCCTTGAGCTTGGATTCAGGTGCGTCGTGGTAATGAACTCCCTCTGAAACATGTGTAAAGGTAGCGATCACAGAGACAGACCCTGCCTCCGCTTGGCAATTCTCACAATCCACGTGTACTCTGCCTTGCCAGGCACTCTCAGTGCTCAGACATGATGGTCTTTTCCCAAGCCAACCTGGGAGGGGCTCTTTTTTTCCTTTGGAGGAGGAAAGCAGTCTTTGAGCTTCAAATAAAGGAAGCTAACTCCCATTGGTTAAAGCCATGGGAAGTTTTGTTGGCTAACAAACCGAAAATCTAGAGCTAGGCACTATTGAATGAAGGTACTGGGTCCATTCTTCTGTCTTTGTCTTAGCCCTTCTTCCTTCCTGGAATGCCTTTCCCTCGTACTGGCCTCCTTCATGGTCATGAGACAGCGACCAGGAACTACCTAGGCAGTACGCGGCCAAGTTATATCCATCATCCTGCAAACACCCTTCAGCAGTCCCCTCTCACATCTCCTTGATCTAAATAGGGTCACTGGCCCCAGTTGTGAACTGATTATTGAGAAGGGAGATTGGAGAGCCCTTAAACCAATCAGGCTCATTCAGGGAGCTGGGCTTCCCTAAGCAGTAGTGCTGCTATTCAATGGAAGAGAAATAGAATGGATTTGAGGGAGTCAGTGACATCTGAAAAATCTGGTATCATCTGTGGTCACTGTTGATCCCAGGTATCTCATGGAGAAGGGATATTATAGGGAGATGGGAGACATGAGCCCAGACTTCCTGGCCCCCGAGATAGGTGTTCAAGAGCTACAGCATTTTAATCTCATTGGGTAGGTAAGAACAGAGGTGCATTCCAAATTTCACCTGCCTCCCAGCCACTGTGATGAACCACATTCACTTGACTGAGAGCCTCTTCAAGAGAGCCAGTGGCTCCCAAGGGCATGGCCTCTCTTGCCTGTGTGCCCTAGACGTCACCCCTCATCACCCTTCCTGGGTCATCATGATCAATCGGCATTGGTAATTATAACAATGGATGAAGTTCATCTTTAATTTCCATTATCACAGCAAACCTGTCTTGGCTATGCTTCACCTGCCAAGCCAGCGGGGATGAAGAGAGGGTCTGGTAATTAGGTTGATATAGCAGGCTGCTCTGTGGTGCCTCCGATTCAAAACAAAAACCCAGGAAACATAATGAATGTCAGGGGCAGGAGTCCCATAGCTACACAGCATGGCCTTCTGGGGGAAGGCACGGTTCTTCTCCCTTCCTTTGCTCATCAGGATCTTATTCCAAACTAATGGATAAGATGAGTTGTTTTGATCTCATAGCTCATGGTGTGCTGCGTGTGTGTGGGTGCGCGCGCGCACATACATGATATCTTCTTGGTTGATGCCTGGTGTGACGGGTACCAGAACTGGAGTCACTGAAAATCTTTGAACAAGCTCGCTGCAGAAGGTTGACATGCAGAGGGGGGTTTGTGTGGACGGAGGCGAAGAGATGCTTCAGAAGGTAACATACGTGGTCCAGAGAGCCAAAGAGACAGGAGCATCTGAGGAGGGAACACTAGCTCATGATATCTGTGGGCGTCACCTTTAGGTCCTTAGACGCACTCCGGCCAGGTGAGTTGCTTAGGAGAACAAATTGTGAGCACATCTCCAGGAAATGTGTCCATACTTCAGACTACTTGTGCTTTTGCTCTCCCTTGTCTTTCTGAAAGGAGAATTGGTCTCCAGACTCATCTTCCAGAGGCTGGATTCACTTTGTTGAGGCTCTAGATGTAGCCTCACTCTTGCCAATGGTCTGAATGCCCCCACAACAATAGTCATGATTGGGGTCAGAGCTCAGACTTCTTGCCCTGTCTCTACTGAGTTGTCCCACATGCTGTCCTTGTGAAAATATTCCACCGTCCACTGGGGAGGGGGAGAGGAAGCTCCTTCATAATAGGCTCCTGCCCCCCTTTTCCCCACCTCCTACACTTACCACTTTCTGGGGCTTTGTCCACATGTCAAATCATGTCTCTTGTGGGGAGAGGAGTAAGACAAGCAGAAATCTGGGCTGAGTTTCCCCTTCTCTGGCTGCCAGTGGCCAGCAAGGCCATGGAGGTAATTTAATGGCTGGACAGCTTTAATACCAGAGTGCCCTTCTCTGTCTCTGCAACAGGACACACATCGGATTGGGCCAGATGGAGACTTTATCAGCAGATGCATTGGCCTCTTCCTCTGTCTGCAAAATCTCCATTAAGTTTTTTAATTAGACAAATGTCAGTTTTTTTATTCGGGGTGAGAAACTGTTTTCTGAGTTTGACAACAATGCCATTTTCAAAGAGGAATCTCAGCATGAGGACTGTCTTTCCTTTGGTTGCCTCCTGACTCCTATTTGGAGAGGAAGGGAGGTTCTGAAAATAGGTCTTTGTCATCCATGTTACCACCCTATCTTCTTGCCATCCCTTGGGGTTTCATGCCTCTGGCTGCTTCCTCTCCCACCCATCTCTTTCTGATCACAGTGACTTTCTCCCGCACAAAGGATAAAATACAGGGAGAGTCACTGTGGCTCAGGGTGATTGCCGAGCGGTATTGGAAAGCCAACCCCCCCTCCCTCCTGGCAATTGGAACATCTGTCTTTCGGCCTGGCTCACTGCTAAGCCCAAGGGTCCATTCCAGAGTCGTTGCTGGATGTCTTCTGCTGTTGACATTACCTGATAGCAAGGACAGCCAGGGGTCTCTCCTCCATCAGAAACTTTGGCTTCTGCCAACTGAATGGAGCCGGAAGGGTTGCGAATTTACTCTATTCCATCAGAGTAAATATTCTTGGGAACAGAAGCATGTTCTGACGAATGCATTAACGTAGATTAGTTTGTTGGGGTTTGAGCTCCAACCCAGCTGCCCTGTTAGCCATCTGATTTTGAGTCTTGGAAATGGCTGAGAAACTTTAGCCCAAGTTCCTCTTCCATAAAATGGGGAATCTATATGATTTACCCGCTGGGATCGTGTAGGAATTGAATGATTTATTTTATGTGTCAACATGGGATCTGGGCCTTAGTAAGCTCTTAGTAAATAGTAGCAAGATTTATCATCAAAACTACCCACTGATTCAGGAGTCTGACCATAGTTCTTCTCAAATCCTTGTTATGTATGTCCCTCATTACTCATATAGACAACCACAGAGTCCCAATTAAGGGTGTAAAGACCTTTTCTACTTGCTAACCCCAACTCCAGAAAGGCCTGAAGATTCCCCAGATGGTCCTTTCTCCCGAGACAGAGTACTTCTTGATTGACCCCTTCCTCTTCTTTGGAACGAGAACCTTTATACCAAGGGCTGTGTAGGCATTGGATAGCTACCTCCTTTCCCTTCTTGAGCACACAAAGGCCACCTTCTCCAGAAAGACCTGAATTGGGTCTTTTCAAAGCCTGGATGCTCGTAGGAGTGGAAGATTGAACCGTGTGCTGGGTCTCGGGGAGTCTAAACGCTATAAAGAAAATGATGCCTGGAGATAGACTCAGGACCGAGTTAGGCTTGTTGCTTTGAGTTCAGATAGACAATTTAGGGTGATTTTAATGACTCCGAAATGTTTTATCTTTTACAACCCCTGGAACCACTGCTCTGCAGCTTTAACAAATTGCTGCCTTTCCATTCCTTGCTCCCTGTCATCTTCAGTTAATACAGGCTCCATTAGGAGTTGAGAAACTTATTATTGCAATAAAAAAATATATCCTATCCATATCACAGACCATATATCTGAATCTTGCATAACACCCTCCCAGGGATTAATCCATATTTTAACCAAGTGTTTTATAATGGCGGTGCTTCAGCCCCATGCACAAATATTTCCGTGAATGCCAAGAGGATAATAGTGAAAGGTCATGTCCGAGGTCTGGATACTGCCTCTCCTGGGTTTATGGGGAACAAAGAGCATTTCCCCTTTCTCTGGCAGGCTTCCCAAGAGACTCCTTGCTTGCTGAAAGAGAGGAAGGCACCGCAGAGATGGGTGCTAGGGTGACCCCCCACCCCTATCAGCACAGCCCATTTCTGGTTGTCACCTCCCCCTGGGGTGGTTGTGAGGGGTGCATCCCTGAACTTAGAACACCATCTTATTGGCAAAGCCACACCTTGTGAGTTGGCCCTTAGCAAGTGCTGGAGGGACAGGTACTGCCTTCACTCCTGGGCACCTCTTGGGGGCACTTGCCAGGCATTTCTATAATACAGAGTGTTTCATGAAAGAGTCCTTGCTCTCTTGCTTTGAAGAAATGTCTTCAGGTTAGTGAAGAAGCCCACATTCAATCCCATGGCCATAGTGCCATGATGTAAAAAGCCTTACTTAGACTGGGACACGAGTTCTGGTTGCATGACTTCTTTTTTTTTTTTAAGATTTTATTTATTTGACAGAGAGAAACACAGCGAGAGAGGGAACACAAGCAGAGGGAATGGTAAGTGGGAGAAGCAGGCTTCCCTCTGAGCAGGGAGCCCGATGTGGGGCTCGATCCCAGGACCCTGGGATCATGACCTGGGCCTAAGGCAGACGCTTAATGACTGAGCCACCCAGGCGCCCCTGGATGCATGACTTATGTTAACTCCTTCCTTTCCAACTGCTGTGCCCTATGCTGGCTAATTTATACTCAGCCTTCAAGTCTTAGTAGTTGTGCCATTTCTCCAAGGATGCCTTCCCCGTTTCCTCTCAGCCTCTTGAGGATACGGATTAGGTCTCCTATCCTTTAAGGTCATGGTGCTTTGTGTCCTCAGAGCTCTCATCTAGATTGTGATCATATATTTATATGACTCTTTGTTCAACATTCATTTCCTACGTAGATTGCAGTTTCCCTAAAAGCAGCAACTATTCTATTTAATTTGTTGCAGAATCCCCAGTGTCTGGTATATAGGAGGTACTTAAATATTTGTTGAATGGATAAATGAACGATTTTGAGCAAATTTGTTCTCTCTTGCGGCCTTTGGTTTTCTTAATATTTGTCATAATAGCCAATATTTCTATAATGCTTATCCTATACCATGCCTATTTTAAGTATCCTACATAATAATTATAATTGTTAAGTTATAAAATTATCATAATTAAATAACTATAATTAATCTTCACGAGAATCCCATGAAAGGGTCTCTATTAGTTCCTCCATATTACATATGAGAAAACCGAGCAGAGAGGTTAAGTAACTTACTGAAGGTCACACAGCTGGTGAGAGATGGAGCCCAGGTTTGAATCGAGGTGGTCTGGCTCCAGAACCCCTGCTTTGGTTGCACAAAGTCTCTCTAGCTTTTGGTGTTTGGGAATTTAGAAGCCAACAGTTGGAAGGTCCACCTAGATTAATTTATTTAATAAATATTTCTCAAATGTCTATTTTGTGTCTGGGGACTGGAGATAATGCAGTAGAAACAAAGATCCCTGCCTTCACGAAACTGACATTCTGATGGGTGGGGGGCGTCCAGGAAGAGGGTAATGAACAAAGCAAACAACAGATCTGGTAGGTTAGATCATAGCGCTTTGGAGGCCAGAAATAAGTTTGGAGGGTCTCGTGGGTGCTGGTGTAATTTCATATGAGGTGGTCAACAAAGGCTCTGTTGAAAAGGTGACAGACACATAAGTAAAGGTCTGAAGATACTGAGCGAGCAGGCTATGGGGACACTTGGGGGAAAAGCATCCCAGGAAGAGAGAGGGATGCGGCTGGGGAGCCTGGGTGGCGCGGTCGGTCAGGCATCCAACTCTTGGTTTCGGCTCAGGTCCTGATCTCAGGGTGGTGAGATCGAGCCCCAAGCCTGGCTCCATGCTCAGCAAAGAGTCTGCTTAAGACTTTCTCTCCCTCTCCCTTTGTCCTTTCCCTGAGCCATGCTCACTCGTTCTCGCTCTCTCTCAAATAAATACATAAATCTTAATTGGAAAAAAAAAAAGTTTTGTTGGCTGAAGTTTTCTTCTGCTTTTCAACCTGTGAAATACCTGGCCTGGCGTCTGCAAGCTATCTTTTTCTTATATTTCAGGGTGTTATGTGCCATTGGAAATGACCTTCCATTTCAATTTCCTCTCTATTGCAGCCAACACAAAGTGCTGGGAAAACTATGATATTCTTTGGTGAAAAGACTCATCACTGTATTTGACACAGGTAAAGATTTGATAAAATGCAGACAGCCCCCTCCCCTCCTAGGAGGCAGCTCCGTGTTGAGGGCATATTGGCAGATATGGGAGGCGCGGAGAGCTCACGCTCACTCACCATGTCTGCTCAGTGTGGGGTCTGAGGAAAGAGTTCGAGGGACATTTCCAGCTGGAAGAGAGGTGGATTTACATTTTGACCAAGTTGAAATTCAACTGCCCTCCAAACAAGAGTCATGGTCACACCATTTCCCGACGGATTCTTTCATTGATTGTGTGCATGGATCGCAGGCCTGAGAGGGGAGCCCACGTTTGAATAAAATAAGGGAACTCAAGATTCCTTCATAGATTTGCTTCCTCTTCCCTTGGGGTATCCAAATGATGAACCTCTCTTCGTGCATTTCCTCTGTCAAACAGAATAACTCAGAAGCAGAAGACTTGGGGTTCAGCCAAAGCACTCTGACTCCCTTCCACAGATCTGAGAAGGGCAAAGCAGTCCACAGTGAGGCAGACAGACTGGAAGGAAGCCGAGTTCAGCCGCATCTAGGGGGCTACCCTGGAGGGCTTCACAGTCTGAAGGGATTATAAACCTCAGGATCTCGTTTGTTTTATAATGTGTGCAAAGCACGTCTTCTTTTTTTAATACTCTTCCTGATTTTTGGTGAACATAATGCCCCCGCCAAAGTGTTAAAAACAACAAAAGGGGATGGTATCTGAGTCCTGGGGCAGAAGAATCCCCATAAGCTTACCTTCTGGAAGGACATCCAACTTACTGGTCAAGGCAGCAAAGAAATTATTCAGGTCCTTGCCGTCGCATACCGTCTACAACTTGCCTCTTTGGGAGTAGTCTTGCTGTTAATACTTCCCATGTCTGGGCCTCAGTTTCCCTCTAGCAATAAAAGACTAAGGATCCCAGCCCTTTCCCCACGCCTCCCTACCTTTTCATGCTTCTCTTTAACAAAATTAACACCACCAGCGGAAAAGCATCTCTCTCGCCATGCCTGGCAGGATAACTTCGATTTGGAGACCGGGAGTCACGTCTTTGAACCTCCTGCCTCTCCAGTGGTCAACAGGCAGAAAGAGGGCCTATCAAACAGTCTTCAAAGGAAACAGAGAGCACGGGGAGCGAGGCGGGCCAGGGCCTGCAGTGAGAGCATCAGGGCGGAGCGGGGCGGGGCCCGAGCCCACAGCGGTGTAAGTAGAGCCTGGGGCTTAGGGCCCACCTCCCAGCCTTAAAATCTGCAAGGCATTTGGCTCTACAAAGCATCGGCTTTAGCTGATGAAATTATTTTTGACCTGGAGACCTGAACTGACAACTTTGCGTACAAGCCCCAAACAGACGCACTGTGCCCATCAGCCTGTTTCGTCTTCCCGCCTGCTCTGCGGCAGCAGGAATTTTGTGTTAGCTGGGTGTGGGCAAGGGACCCCCGGGAGCACTCTGGGGAGCTCCCCGCCACAGCCGCTCCCCAGTGCACTCGTTAGCCACCCAGCCGGCAGGTAGGGCTCTGTGTCAGCCCCCCGAGATGGGTGGGTGATCACTCCATTGCCCGTACGTCTCTGACATCTTATTATGGGTTCACGGCCACACAGGTTAGACAATGGGAGATCACATGCCAATCCAGCGCGTGGGATGAGGCATTCGAAATGCTTGCGGGTCACAAGTGGGACGGGTCTATTAAGGCCTCAAAGGATAGACACTCTCTCCCTACCACCTGAACCTGAGCAATGAACGGTAAATGCCACACGTTGTTTCCCAGGCTTTAGAATCCCAGTGAGAAAGAGAATGATGGGAGCACCTGCCTAATGTGTGGCCCAGGACCGAGCAGATGAATGGCCGTTCTTTAGGGCCACTTACCCCTAAAATGGTACCATTTTGAAAACGAGAAAGCAAGGCACTTGAGAGTTAGTGGTTTTGCATTTGTCTCCCAGGAAGCCTGTGTACCTCGTTCAGAGTCTCAGCTAGGAACCCACATATGAGCATCTCCTTTACTAAAACAACATTACTAAACTAAAACATTACTAACTAAAACATTAACACCTCCCCACCTACACCCCTCCACCTGGGCATGGCAGTTTCCTGGAAGCCAAGTCCTATTTTGCTCTGAACCAAGCCTGGATCTCCCTCAGCAAGCTGAGCGGTGTGGCATCCACAGAACCTTCCATGAATGATGCAAAATTGTCTTTAAGATACTTTGTAGACACTAAGCTTCATACTGCCCTTTTTGCCAAAGCAGGGAATGATCCAGACTCCCCCAGATTGTTTTCTCCCCTGAAGCATTGCCACGGACACCCACTTGAAAATGGGTTTTTTACATTACCTACAATTTCTTCATCATGCTAACATCATCACCATTTATGTTAACATCATCAGCCAATTATTTATTGTGTATTTCAGCTAAACTGGGAGCTGTCCTGGATACCTTCAAAGAACATCTCACAGTTCCTATTCTCTGGGGTCTTCGTGTCTCAGAGGGATAGCACTCATGCTCACAGGCTCAAAGAGAGTGTTGCAAATATTGAGTAAACATAGAATGAAAATAGATAAGGCAAGATTAAATATGTACATTATGCATACCTCCTCCCCTTACCCCTTTTCCCCCAAGCTATAGATGAGCTAAGCAGTGGCAGGGGACAGATTTTCTTGGTCCAAGTAGGAATAGTCCTAAAATAGGTTATTTCTTTCCCTGCTGTCAAAGACCTATATTTAAATTCATCAGTAAAAAGCCATCAGCATGGGTGCCTGGTTGGATCAATCCTTAAACCTCTGTCTTCAGCTCGGGTCATGATCCCGGGGTCCTGGGATCAAGCCCCACATCGGGCTCCCTGCTCCACAGGAAGCCTGCTTCTCCCTCTCCTATTGCTCCTGCTTGTGTTTCCTCTCTTGCTGTCTCTATGTCAAATAATTAAAATTTAAAAAAAAAAAAAGAAAGAGGGAAAGAAAGCCATCGGTAGCTAAGCTAAGAAGTGTGGCTAGGAAATCCTAAGGAAATGTTATTAGGAGTGACCCCTTATTCATAAAAGATTTCGTGACCACATCTGCAATGCTGATGTTGGTCCAGACTTAGTCTCTTTTATCAACTGTAATATCCTAAGAGTCATCAGTCTGATTGGAGTTGGAAATGCAGTAAATATCAAGGTGCAATTTAACCGGCAACAGCAAAATACCAAATAATCACGGGTGTGGGGGCCTTTGGGCCATAAAAATGCAGACATTTACCTTGAATGTTGGTTTAAACCACTGAGATTTTGTGCCAAATGAAGCTTGAAATGTATCATCCAAATACAGTGTCCAACAGATAAGAATAGTCCTAAAAGCTTTGCCTTTGTTTTAAAAAGAGGTTTCAAAAGGGATGGTCCTCTTAAAGCCAGACAATTTGCTCTGTGCCATCTTCATAAAATCATAGCAAAAGACTTTCAGGGTCTTATAATCCAGCCTCCTCACAGTGCAAGAATCCCTGTTTGAGCATTACCCTAGGCCCAGTTGGAAATACGCTGTCTACCCAGGGCAGGCCTCTTGCCACTTGTGACCCGCAAGGGTCACCTTGGGGAGGGTTGGTTTTGTTCCAGCGGAAACCAAGGAATTGTGCTCATGGTTGGGTGCCTAGAGCCAACGCAAGCCTACCAAGCAAGGTGCCCAAACAAACCAGTCTCCCTTGAGGGAGTAATACTTGGAATATGTCGAATTTCTTTTCGTCTATTTCCAGCCGGCAGCATCCATCGTAATGTTGACCAATTAACGTGACTCTGGGAAGTAGTGGTCCTCCAACGTATCTCATTTTCATAATTGCCAGTCTCCTGCAGTTGCAAACTTCTGAACGTGCCGTAAATCCAGTAGACTGAAAGACCCTGGGAGCTCAGCAGAGAGACCACAGCTTTTCCGTTTCCAGTGAGGCCGGGGTTATGAGTAGTAATAAACTCAGCAGTCAAGGTCAGAAACGTGATTATAGGGGGAGATGAGAAGAGGGAAAGAGAGAGAAAAGCCAGGCCGGAAAAAATGCTCAGCGATCCTTGCTTTGCTGAGTTTTCAAATTCATTAGCAACCTCAATTATTCAATTGCTCCATTTTAATCTGTAATTAACACTGTTACAGACGCTGTTTCTACCGAGGTTGGAGTTCGAATGGCCTCCTCTGAATAAGTGTGTAACTATGGTCCTTGCATTGTTAACCCAGAAACAAAAGAAAGAAAAACAAATTTAAAAAAAGAAAAAGAAAAAAGAAAAACATGAGTGCATCAACCTCATACCAAATGGTAATTGTAGAGGGATGTTATTTTCCTTATAAATACAGGAAAGATGAGTACAAGCATTCCAGCATTTTTCTGTAATAATTTCTTAAATCAAAAGCATATTTGCCGGTAAGAGGATGCTTTACCAGAGCTATTCTTTTCCGAATAATTAGACAAGCAAGAAGCCAACAAGCAGAAGTACAATATGTTGCTGGGTGAACGATGGTACTATTTTTTGCTTACTTCACAAGGTCGAAGAATCCTGGGCTCCTTTTTTAAAAGATTATTATTACTCGAATGAAGGAACAAAGTAAATATAGCAAAGACGTTGGATGGCAGTGTTTGGTAACCAGATTTCTGTTTATTTAAAGCCAAGAGAGAGGGAAGTCACATCCGTATAGCCTCCAAAGGAAATATGATTCAAACACAGGTTGGAGGAAAATAGAACAACAAATTGCAACATTTCCGTGATTAGAACTAGATTTCTTCATACAAAATATTGGAAGGGAGCTGTGTGCTAGCACTCACCCCCTTTCTGTCCACTTCCTAATACACGGCATTGTCTTTGGTTTTCCCATGAGTCTCCCCAATAGATTGTGGCTTCGTAAGCAAAAGGAGTATGCCTTTCACTTCCGTGTCCACAGGATTAGCTCTTTACCTGACAACTCAACAAGGACCAAACAATGTTTGTTTAAAGAATTTGCCACGGTAGGGTGGTAGAGTTATGAGTAGACTTTCTTAAATTCCCTTTTATAAACTCATTTCATAAGAAATATGTCCTTTAATGTGACGAGCAAATCTGTGTTATGTAAATAATATGTGTGTGTATATACATATTTCAAATAGAATAATTCAATCCAAAAAATCCAACGAAGAGTAAGCCAGAAATTTAAAGCAATGGGAAGGAACTCCTTCTCCTCTCGTAAAGACACAAAAGTACGTTTCATCTGCACAGAAACTGAATCTCTCTTGTCAATAATCTAGACCCCTCTATACAGTGGGCTCACTGCCATATCCACCATGACCCCTTTAGGTGGGACGGTTGGTTGGCCAAGAGGACCCAAAGCCCTCTGCATGTTCCTTGATGGTCACTCCACCAGAGCAAGGCGCTGTGGGTCTTCCTGGCCGAAAAGTGACATCCAAGATCCAGAATGTACTTTGTAAGCTCCAGAGAGCTAGGCACTCGGGTAGGGGTGCTGTGGAAGAAAAGGATGAGGTTACACAGGCTTTGTTCCACCGCTCATGAGACATTTCACGCTAGAGTGGGGGTGTCCCGGCAGCCAGCGGGCAACCGGCGGGGGTTCATTTACCTGTGAACTCTAGGATGACCTTAGTGCCAGGCAAAGTCCTTGGTGGTTTCTTTGTTTCAAGGAGGACAAGGAATGGGAAGAGTTTTACCGGGCATCCTCCAGAGCCTGTCAAGTGAGAAAAGGACATTTGCGATCTCTATGCTCTAGAAATTTACAGTTGCTCTAGAAATTTACAGTTACATAGGAGAGATGAATTGAAATCACAGACGCACATTTGAGGCTAGCCATCCTCTTGTCAGCATCACATATGGTGGCTTCAGACATTTAGGTTGTGACTTAAATTGGGAGGGCTTGGGTCAGATGACTGGGGGGGGAATCCAGGGCTTTGAGCCCCATTAAGAGGTTCCCTGCAGGGTCCTGATTGTCCCCAGCCATCCCCCATTCTTTCTCTGGTCACTATCCTATTTCACTGCTAATTGAACTGTCCCTGGGCTCCTTCTGGGTCTTCATATCGCTTCCCAAGAGAGTGGGGCTGCCTATGCTGAGACCTCACATTTTCCAAACTAGCAACTAGCCATCTCCTCCTGAAGAAGCCACACCTCTCCAAGGGAGAGGGACAACTTCTTGCCGAAAGGGTGACAGTGGGTCCTTTGTCAGCGCTGCCCACAGAAGAGAAAAACTGATGAGAGCAGAACCAAAAAAGGAAGAACACTGTAACTCAAAGCAGGTCCCGAGTCCTGGTTTGAGCCAATATCCTGGATCCCTGTTCTTGGTTCCGTACTTTGGTCTTTGCCCCTGAGTTCCAGGGGGAGGCCCCTCCAGGTTTCCTTCTTGTCCTCTACCTGCAACCCTGCCCTCTTTGCCTACAGCTTCCAAGAAGAAGCAGTTGTTCGACTTAACTTGTGACTGTCGAGAGCACCTTTAAATAAGCGCAGTGTGTCCCCTCCAACAGAATACTCTGCAAGAGCTCGACAGCCCTGAAGATATACAATCAATACTTCGCCTGAACCATTGATACCCTTGCCCATCACTTAAATATCATTACAGGAAAGATTTCAACAAGATCACGGCACATTATACTTTAAAGTTTGACTTTAAAGGATGCCTGGGCTTTGCTGAAAGGCATTAGTAATGGAATTCTTTATCTCCGAGTTTAATTTATTCTAAGGAGAATAGGGCCATTATCTTAAATCTATTTTTTTTTCCAACAGAGAAAACAGGACTCAGAAGTCCAGCACTTATAAAGAAATCATTGTTTAATTACTTTTCTCTTTAACCCTTTGCAGAAGGGAGTGGGAGTGTGGTACTGGAAGATGAATGTGCAGTCTGGTCCGGAGGCCATAGGCAGACTTGCAGTGTGCCTTTTATTTATTTATTTTTTAATCATTTCTATTCCTGGGCTTCTCTCCATTTCTTACACATGAGGACCCGGGAGTCGGGTCATTTGTGTAGTTCTGAACCCTTGCTGAATCCACTGCCCCCCTTGATCACTGGTGATGGAGGGGTCTTTGGTTGGAAGAATGCAGAGGTGGGTAACCTAAGGAGTCATATTCTGGTATTAAGCTACTTGGTGCATATTAGGCGCACAAGAACCATGTGTTTGCACACGTGGGAACAGATGCACTTGCATTTAGCTCCTTGATTCTGGTAGTGGGTCACCATCATGCCAGACAACTGGTTGGAAGAGCAGAGAAAGTGATCTGTCAACTGACTACTCCTTTTACAAAGCACCAGAAACCCAGCGATCAATAGGACTATTTGTTGCTTCCCTCCACCAGCGAATACGCGTAACTGAAGAGTGGTTCTAACTTTGTAGAAGGAAGTATGTGTTCTGGAAGAGTCTCTAAGAAGATACCATCCATCTACAACTTCCAGGGCCCCCACTTGCTCATTTTTTTCTCTTCTAATATGTGAAACTCAGCCACCAGATCTCCACTCATAAGTCCACTTGTGAACTAAATCATGTATCCATGTGTCATAGACCAGAGACAACTGATTCACCAACCCTGGGCCTCATTGCTTGGTAGCACCTTTCCCGACCGCTGCCTCTAGAACCTCAGCCCTAGGATTCTTCTGGTTGGATATGCCAGTTGGTGAGAACGGCTTGGCTTTCCAAAAGTTGAAAGTGATCTAGCTTTGGGGAAGTCTTGTCTTTCGCTGCATCCTTGCAGATTGGCTAGCTAGAGGGAGAAGAGCAGGCACGATTGTATTTCCAGGAACGGGAGGCCTATCAGTGTCCTACATCTGACTTCTAGCTCCTTCCTTTCCTTTGTCGGGATGACCCTGGGTTTTTTTGTTGTTGTTGTTTTGTTTTGTTTTTCTGCTATTATCAGAGATTTTGTGTTTAATGGTTACTGGGTCACATGTTCACACGTGCAAATAACTGACGACCTCTATCTACTCGGCTGTCTTCATGTCTGCAAGGAGTAAAAGCCCATAAAGAATTCGGGTGGGTTCCTGCTTTGATCAGCATTTCCAGGTGATCATCTCAGCCAAGTCCAAAAGTCAGTGTACTTCCCAAATTAAAGCCATATGTATAGGAAATCTCCATTTTACAAGATTGTAGTGCATCTGTTGTTGTTTTTTTTCCCCCTCATCCTGGTGGGTCAGTTAGTTTGTAATTGTCTCTAACCAACCTTCTACCTTCTGTTAACCTTTATTATCTTACTCATTGGGGAGCTCAGGAACGGGAGAGATTTTCCACCTGCTTTCAAATCCCCTCATCTCATAGCATCCCTACTGATGCACAAGATAAGTAGATTCAGAGGGTAGTTGAAAAAGGGAGCCCAGATTGCAGCTATCAGAATCACCATTTACGCTGGTATCTGCTCGTGTTCTCAGGTATGTGCTATTTTTTAAACTGAGTGTAAGCTGCAAAGACTTGGGTTAATCATCTTAACTTATGGCACATTATCACCCATCTGAGAACTCTCTGCTCTAGATTTTTCTACCTTTATCCCTGGTCCTCATACTTATGGCCCTTCCCCTTCCCATAGGTAACTGCTCTATGTTTGCCATACGTCTTTGAATACATGTCAATACGTGAACGCATGCAGAATATGTCGCATTATCTCTGTGAATGATTTTAACTTGCCTAAAGGACATTGGACTGTGTATATTGTTGTTTCTTCTTCCACCCAGCCCGGCTTGTAAGAACTGTTCATAGGTTTAGACATTTACCTAGTTATCGTCTCTAACTGATGTATTAACAAAGCTTGATTTAGCCAGGCCCTTTGGGTAGATCTCTAGGTTGCATCTAGTTCCATGCCCCACTTGCCCGAAGCTATTTGAGAATTCTGGCATTCGTACCACCAGATAAGATTCCTGGGTACCTCCGGATACCTGGTGGTATTGTTCCCAGGCGTATTCTAAAGGAATTGATCAGTTTACATCCTTGCCGTTCGTTCGCCGAGGTGCCCGTTTCCCGATGAGCTCGCCGACCCTCGGCATCACCTGCTTCTCTAATCCTTGCTGACATTGTGGCAAGGCAGTGACATGGCCTCCCTGTCCCAGCTGCAGCTCCAGGAGTCCTCCACCCATGGATATGCGCAGACTCGCTTGGTTTAACGTTTCTGCCCAAGTGGCCCACAAGTGCCATCTTATCAGAGGATCAATTTTATATCAGAGGGTCATTAAATTCTTTTTCATGAGAATAAAATGGGCTTCCGCCGCTGCATGTTGTACCGCCGCGCGCCCGAAACTAGAAAGGAAATCAGAGTGGAAGAGATTTAACCAAATTATCCATCTTCAGAAAATAAGCTCCACTGCAAATGTGTTTTTGATGTGGCATTGTGCAACACAGGGAGAGGAGAAATAAAAACACGCTAATGGTCCTGATATACGCAAGTGGGAGGACGCTGTGGCTTTAACCCTCTGTGGACGCTGGGCTTCCCTCTCCTTCCCACTGGCTGCTAGGCAGGGGTGGGGAGGGGAGGAGCTGGCTGCTTGCAGGACCCAGGCCGAAAGGCCCAGATGGACTGAGGTCCCGTTGATTTGCATGGTCACTGGTTGTCTTTTTCCAGAATCAGAGAACACTTGGTGAAGGCTTTTAAAGTCTTCTGAGGGTTGGGATACCCGAAGGGTTGGTCAGTCCTGAACTGTGTGACCTCCCTGCACATTCCGTGACTGACCTCACGTGGCAGCCTGGGAAGAACATTCAGCGGCCTCCCTCCACCACTGGCAGGGCCTGCGGCCAAATCTCTGCTCTTCCCAATGGGGGAAGTAAACCTTATATGGTCGGAGGGTTTGGTTCGGTGGTGGTGGTGGTTGGTGGTGTTTGCAGTCCATACTCGAGAGATCGTTTTCTTTTGTCAGTCACTTGGATAGTTGCAAGAGCAGGGAAGAGAGAGGTCGAGGCAGCCTTTGTGGGGGAGTTGAGCACAAGACAGACCCC
>CM053613.1:72897572-72972902 GCA_028646535.1 Procyon lotor
TGATGAATGCACGCTTGGTCTAATATTCATAGGCTACATTCAACGCTGAACTGGAGCAATTATCAGGAGTTTTGGAAAGTCAGACTCCGATGTTGCAGATGACATAATACCTCAATTATTCTGAGACAACCATTTCCGAACTGCCTTCTCTAATTTTGTGCCAAGTTTACCTTGCAGGGGACCCCTGCATGCTCCCCTTCAC
Organism: Procyon lotor; assembly: GCA_028646535.1. NCBI lineage: Eukaryota > Metazoa > Chordata > Mammalia > Carnivora > Procyonidae > Procyon > Procyon lotor. The sequence continues at coordinate 72,897,775 of CM053613.1, forward strand.
CGCTGACCCCTGCCTTTCCTGCATTCTTCCAGAAGGGCTGTCAAAGTGAAGCAGTGTCAGACGGGGAGACTGATCTTTGGCTCCCGTGCTAACCTCAGATTTTGACTTTCCTGAGCCCACTCAGAACCGTTATCCTCTTTTCTGAATGTTGAAGGTTTCTTTTTCTCTCCCCCGAGGAGACATTTATAAAACTGATCACCACCAGAATGTGAATTTTCCTGTCAAGGGTGGGACAGAATAAAGAATGTGACCGTTATTCTCTGCTCATAAAAGAGGCCTCCCTCCAGCTGTTTTCAAAAGATGATCTACATCCTCCCGGCCCTGGGTCACCCTTCAGACTGGCATTCCCCAGGCAAGGATCAGCCCGATGCTCCATGTATAGGACCAAGGTGTCCACCGAATGCAGAGCTTGGCTCTCCAGCCCAACTGTTCAATAATGCTCTAATTAACTACTGCAAACTTCAGAGGACCCAGCTAACTCTAATTGAGAGATCAACAGAGGCTACATGGAGTCAGACATGCATACTAATTACTGAATTATCCAACACCTGTTTTGGAATGTAGCTCGGAAACATGGCTGTGTTTTCAGGCAGAAGACCTCCAGTTTAAGTGAAAAGTTTGTCTTTAGTGAGCACAGTGAAGCCCTCTATTGTCTGATGAACCATAGACTGCTCTTTCTGGCACTGGTAGGTGATCAAGTGAGAGCTGAGAGGGTACAGATGAAGGCAGTAAATGAAATATTCATGCGCTGAGACCTCGGGAGGGATTCTGAAGGGGAAGAAAGGGAATACTTCAAATGGATCTAAATGATTATGTTTGATGTCACGATGGAAGCAATGCTCAGGATGAGTGTATTTCACTATGTACTTCCGCATGGACGTGGCAGAAGATGTCGCCATATTGAGATTCCATTTCAGAATGTTGCCCGATTTCTGCATTCTTTGCATCCGATCCTCCCTCCTTCAGAACTCTGGATTTGTCCCACCATCTAAAGTGCTTATCATGAAGGGCTATTGAGGGACCAACGCCACTTAGCATCTCCGTTAAGACCAGGCAGAGTGGCATGGGGCAAGGATGTCCAATGAACGGTGAGAAGGGGAGGATGTGAGAGTCAGAATCTCGAGATGGAGAAGAGCAAGAGGGCAAGGACCGAGAGAGAGGAGAGAGCGCAGAGTCAGGGTGAGAAGTGGATTGAGCGTGGGAAGAGAAGGAAGTCTCCCATGGTCCCATTCCTCATTTTTACTGATTTGCTTCCATAACCCATCATCAGTGAACTCGGATGGTGGTGAAATCACGCTTACCCTGGGAGCCTCCCAGTCTCTTAGATGGAACATTTGTTGCCAGATAGAAAAATGTAACCTCTTTTCAAAGCCCTAAATACCCTAGAATTACACAGTGGGGCAGGCCCAGGGCCCATAACCTGAGGTAGCTCGAGAGTCAGCGGGCCCTCCTCTGCTCTGTGTTCCAGCTAATTGAAACTGTCTTACTCAGAAAAGAAGGGAGTCCCGGTTACCACCAAAGAGCTAACAAATAAATAATAAATAAAAAACAGATTCAATAGTGCTGGCTTTTTCTCAGTTGGAAAAAGAAGGCTTTAGAATGATGACGAGGATGGCGGTGATGGAAATGGTTAATATGACCCTGGGCATTTACCAACAACACAAACGAAACTCCAATAGATCTAAGGTTTCTAGGACTCTAGGCTGATCTGTACTTCAACAGTCTTTCCTAAGAAATTCAATTCATTGGATAAATATACCAAAAAAAAAATTCTGAAAATTTCTCAGAACATCTCATTTCAGGAACACAGTCTAAGGTTTCCGTGTTGCCGTCATTTCTCAATGACGGCTGTGCCGATAATGAAGGCAACATGAAAGTGCTCTTGTGGAAAAAAGAAATAATAACTTTAACCGAGGGTACCCATTTAAGATAAAACACATCAGAGGGGAGGTGTGAAAAGAGGTGATGGGGAGTAAGGAGTGCACTTACCGTCATGAGCACAAATTCATGTATAGAACTGTTGAATCACGATATTGTGCACTTGAAAGTAATTTAACACCGTATGTTAACTACACTGGAATTAAAGGTAAAAAGAAAAACTTAGCAAAAATGATACTGAAAGCAACATAGACATTGCAGAAGATGTCGCCATACTGAGATACCTTATGTTTTCCACCATATTCCTACTACAGATCCAAGAGCACTTGATGGTGAATCATTCCAGAGTTGATATGCTTCTGCATTTGAGACCTTTCCCACTGTTGAAATGTAAAATGAAGAAGTGATTGTTGTCCAAGACTGAAGAATATATGTTCTTCAGTTCTCTCATGTTCAAGACCTTAGCGGTCTTTGAAATGACCCTATATCTGACTACATCCAATCTCAATGTAGATCTTCGGTATTACTTTTGAGTCTGTGAAAGGGTCTATACGTTAAAAAAATAATATGGGGTGCCTGGGTGGCTCACTTGGTTAAGTGTCTGCTTTCGGCTCAGGTCATCTTGGGATGGAGCTTCGTGTCGGGGGTGGTGGGGGGTCCCTGCTCAGCAGGGAGCCTGCTTCTCCCTCTGCCCCTCCCCCCTGATTCTCTTATGAGCACATGCTGTGCTCTCTCTCTCTTTCTCAAATAAATAAATAAAATCTTTAAAAAATAATAATATGCTGAGCCAACCTGTTGCCCCTTCACCCATTTGTTCATAAGTAGGGTTGGTTGAATTATTAACTCCAAACGACATTGAACTTTGCAAACGTTGCCATGTATTGGTCGTCTAATTTGAAGCTTTCCCATTGCTAAGCAGCTACTTCGCCTCTTGTATCTCTCAGACCCTTACTGACCCCTCCACCTCTGTGCTAAAATATGATTGCTGTGCTTTTCTGGATGACCCTCTCCACTTCATTAACCTCTCCCGAGAGGTGACATCGTGGCTTTTGAGCTCACCACAAGCTCAGCAAATCTCTTTATCTCATTTCTCTGGGAATATGCCTCAAAATCTGCCATCTAGTTGACCAGCTAATTCGTTTTCTGGGTTATGATCTTGGCTTGCTCACTTATTTATCATTTTACCCTGAGGACTTCTCTGTCACTTTTGTGGCTGTGTCATGACCAACCCACCCCCGCTTTCTCAGAGCTCCTCAGGCACTGTTTTTCAGAGAGCCCTTCATCTTGGCAATTTGGCTTTGTAGACTTACACTTCTCTCTGTACTTGGGTGTTGAGCCCAAATTATAAGTTTGTTTACACACACAGGTTGAGCTGAGTTCATGGCAACATGAAGTCAAATAACAAGGTCTAAGTCCATCGATCGGCACACTCTAGAACAGTATTTTTCCAACGACAGTCCTAGAGCTACTTCCAACAAAATATCTAAAGTGATGGTTTAAAAGGTAGATTTCCAGTGCCCATCGCCACATTCCTGTGCAGCATTTTTGTTCAGAATGGAGTCCAGCATTTCTAATAGGCTTCACAAGTGAATCTTAGGCCTGGGAAAGAAAATCCCAATGTAGAGGTGCTGCGGGAGTGCTGAGGTGAGAGCAACAAGTGCGATGGAATTCATGACACTCTAGAACGTTCGTCACGGAATAAGTGCCCTTCCCAAAACTCGAAGAGAGTGGTCTGTTTTTTTCCAGATACAGAGAATGAGTAAAGGGCATTCCAAGCAGAAGTGCCAACATGAGAGGAGTCATGGAGATTGTGACAGTGACCATGCACTTGGGACTAGTCCGGTGTGCCTAGGACCAAGAAGACTTGGATGTGGGAAAGGGAGGTGATAGGAAGTGAGGTGGGCTGAGTGTATTGGGAACACACTGTAAAGGGCTTTAAATGCTGGGCTGTTGGAAGGTCTCTCTCCTGCCACCTCTGATCCCCTGCTTGGCCTTCCCCTGTTGTCCCTTTTCCTCTTAACTGTAGCTGGCTTCTCGAGGACTCTCTACAGCATGTCATGACCCTCCTGTCTCCTGCTCAGCTACCAGGGACTTAGGCCCCTGAATTAATATTTGACTCCGTCCCTTTTTCAGAAGAGAAGAGCAAGGCACATTACAGTAATAAAGCCTACCTGCTTTCACTTAAACCCAAGGAGATTCATCACCTTTCATGGGAATGATACTTGCTCTAGTGGGAGAAGCGTGCATATCCACTGAAATCAGGCTACGAGCAGATGGGCTCAGCAAGCAGACCTTTGAGATCTGTCTAAACTCCTATCTCTTGTCTCCACTGTCCAGTCACTGAGGGTCTAACAGGTCGTATCAAGGCGGGCGAGGGTCTCTGAATCCATGGTCAACTGGAATTGATGAAGTTTCTAGTTTCCAATCCTGGAAACTCCAAAGGCTTCTTTATTTGGGTGACTTTTAAAGTTTCTGTGCAATTGAAAAACTGTCGGTCAAAAGGCACCTATAAGTCGAAGCGCATGATGGAAAGTTTCCCAGCAGTCACTGCGGTCACGGAAGGTGGAAATCATAACTAGAACCTTCGTAACTAAAAGTTCGATTTATTCACAATCAGACTGCCCCACTGTGCCTAAACAAGATGAAATTCTAAAATGTGTCCCATACTGCAAAGAAGGTCCGGAATTACTAATCTAAACGAGAAGGTAATGTGTGCACCTGCTCATACTTTAACAAGTGGTTGGCAATTTTTAGATAGATTGGAAAGGATCCTCTAGTGAAAAGTGTTCTCAGAGAATGTCAAGAGGGCATGAGTCAGGGTGAACACGAGGTTTCCAGAACTAAAGTGCTCATTTCCCAGAAGTTCCACAGCACAAGAAAATGATGTGGCAAATGACCTCCTCAGGGGTGCATTTAGGACCTGACCCCAGGAAAGCTCCCACGTGGGGCTTCTAACCTCCAGGCACTGCTCAGCTCATCCTGATTACCTAGCAATTAGAACACTTGTTTTTCAAAATAGGGCACCTTTCTTTTTTTCCTCCCGCTCTCTCTTTAAGTTGCATTAAGAGCTTTAGGCAAAAGCAGCTGGTTGCTAAGCAGGCCCTAGCCTCGGACTTCTTGTCTTGGTGATCATGACCAAGGAAGGCACAGCAAGGCTTGTTCTTAATGGATTGAACCAGGCCCCTTGGCTGGGAACCCGGCCTGAATGGAGTTTGCATAACGTCAGCCCGTCTGTAGGCTCGCAGCCTTTAACACAAGGGCACTGCTCTGGAGGAGCCTGGAGGAAGAAAATGGGATCAGCTGGCACCTGAGAGAGGCCCCATTAGCAGAACGCAGGGGAGGGGGAGGGGGAACCACATGCAAGGTTCAGCCCATTTATGCCACTTGGTTCCATTCCGGCTAATAAAAGATATACTCCCCTATTAGGTACATCACACTGTCACTGTGATTGGTGGAGGGAGCAAAGTACTTATCAGCTGAGTGAATATTGGCTGTCACTCCTGTTATCAAACTGCCTGCTTATTTGCGATTTTATTTTCAGATGTGATTGACAGCTGGATGGCTCTGACATTCTCAGCGCAAACATACAGCCTGTTATTATGCTTGCATTAACATTTTGATAAACACATGGTGCAGCATTGGAAAAGTAATTACATGTCATCACTTCAGTGCTTCATCAAAGAAAAGTTTACTGTGTAATTGCTCTGTGATTTACCTAGGTAGAATGTGTTACATTCCACAAAGGCTCTCTCTATTTAATAGTTTACATTTACTCTTTAAAATACACAATATCCCTTCCCAGGGGCTTCCGTGGTCTAAAATAAACTTGGCAATATAATTTAGCTTTCCATAAATATACTTAGATATTACTGTGAAGTACTTTTGCATAATAGTTATTTAATGCTAAGTGTAAATATTCAGTGCATTATATTGGCTGAGCTATCAAAAAGGAAAAAAAAAAGAACTTTTTGACGACAAGGAAAAATAGAATATTGTTACCTTGGTTTCCGCATTAAGAAAAGGGCCTTTTGCCTTTATATTTATATCCATGCTTTTCACAATGACATCTAATTTTGCAATAAAGCGACTTGAGCTGAAGCGCCTAGCAGTAGAATCTAAAATATTGGTTCTTGTTAGTGTTTAAAGAGCTCTTCTGATGTGGCACTGAAAGGTATGCTGGAGGAAAGCACAAATGATTGCAGGGTACTTGGGAAACCTAGCTGAAGGGATGGTTTGAGCGATGTTTGCTCAGTGGGATCTGTCTGAACAGTTGGGTGTCTAGGGAGCAAAAGGTAGGGGGGTGAGTGGATCGAAGCAAATAGTTGTTGAAAGCCCCTGACAGAATCTCAAAATATAAATTGCCTTTATGACTGATATTGGTAGGGCACTTTGAGTTGTCATGTGCTTTGTAATTATTGATGAGTAAATCCTTGCAGCTGCGGCCAAGGTCAAATAGGCAAAACCTTTCTAGGATGTGTAATGGTCATGTGCACATCTGGGTTAACCTCCACCCAAGAAAGGATAGGCACAGGGAAGTGTTAAAAAGAAGTGGGAGGCAGTGCAGATGACTCTCACAATAGCTCATCCCTTTAGCTTTTCAACCTTGAGAGCTCTTCTTCGGTGGTACGATGCTCCCCAGTAAATCCTGTGGCTTCCTTCTTGAATGACTAAGCTAGGGAGTGGGGGGCAGTGGTCTATTCCGGGAGGTGAAAGCCCCAAAGAGGGCCAAGCACTCAGGAAAGGGAATGGTATTGTAGGTCTCTGGAAATAGAATCTTCCGTGTCATGAGATCAGTTGAGTCCTTGAGATGGCCTTCCCCATTCATCTAAGTGGCCTCCCTGCCAAAGGATTAGTCTCTCCAAGGATCCACTCAAGGATCAAGGTGCCAAGATTAAATGGCCGAACCACAAAAATCTGGGCGAAATCCAAAGCCTTTCGATTTCCTGGGAGAAAAATCCTTTCGGGAGAACTCGTGGTCACATAGAAAGTAGTTTGGCAGCGAGAAAATTGGGAGAAATGGAAGAGATTGCACGCTGATCCTGAAAACAAGGGTAGGAAACTCACATCTGGACAAAGACGAAGAGGAACGGCAGAAGGATCAGAAGAGGGTGAGGACCGTGGTCTGGATCACAAGGGTCCGTAGTTGTCCCAGCATCATGACATCTGTTCAGCTGGGTCTAAAGAGCGATGGCAACTTTCTCAGCTGCCTCTCCAGTGCAGCTGGCAGCCACAAAAAAGAAACAGTGAAAATACCCATTTCCAGATGTGTGTAACGGTTCAATAATTCCACGTTCGTGTATATTAATCCTCTCTGGAAATTGGCATTAACTCGGCTTTAGCACTAGTCTAAATAAACACATCAGCTCTTGGAGCAGGAGCTTCTTTGCATAACAGCTGCATACGCATCTGCATCCTGGTTATAGGTTCCCTCTACATTACCTCTAAACTGAGCTCCCCTTCCCCTCTTTACATTTAGCCGGACTCGGAATATTTCCTCCTTCGGCTGTCAGTGATGCGAAGAAAGATGCCGTTGTAATTGCCCGTTGGCCTGCGGAGTAATGCCCTGTAATTGACAAAGATTGCTTAGCTGCAAGGAGGAAAGATGCACTGATTAGGAGAGATCGTTTTTAATATTGCATTTAACCTGCACTCTTGTTTTCCCCTTTGCTTTTCACCTGAGCCCTGGGAAGGATGTCTGCCGTTCTCTGCTGTGCCACTTCTCTCGGAAGGAGAAAAAAGAAGGGCTGTGAGGTCCACAAGGGAGCCCTTGCTACCTTGGGAGTAATTTCACTGCGATGGGAGGCTGAAAAGCCTTAATAGGGACATATGCTGAATTACCCAAAAAGTGAATTTGTTACCCTTCACATTTAATGGAGCCTTTGACCTGCCAATCCCAGAGGTGGCCAAGGCTGTCACCATTTTTCATCCGCGCCTCAGATTACTAGGTCAGATCTTTAGATCTTCGTTATTCTTGGGTTTTTTGTTTTGGTTTGTTTTGGCTCTTGCCTCTGCTTCTGAATTCAGGGTTTTGTTGCATTTTTTTTTCCTTGAGAATCACATTGACCTTTTTTTTTTAGAGAACTTTAAAAAATTGCACCGTTAGAAAAAAATATATAGGGGTTCAAATGCATTTTTCATGTCCTTTCATGCTCTATTGATTTTTTTTCTCTCGTTTTTCTTACAAAAGAAAGTTTTAATGCAGTTTTGGGAAAGGAAAAGTAGTCAGCAGTTGCTGCCTCCCCCAGGACTAAAAATACTGGACACCTTGCTTAGAAATGACAACAGTGTGTATCTCTCTATCAGCCTGTCTCTCTAAAGGCGTGGGAGGGGGTGAAACCCCATCAGTCACCTGTATGTAACATCCTTCTTCTTACTACACACTATTTTAATAGCTACAGGGGACTTCTAACTTGCCACAGTTTTTAACTCTGCAGTGAAGTTTAAATGTCCTGCAGGGATTTCTGATGTACCTATGGGACATTCAATCTGAAGACAGAATAATTGTGTCTAAGAACTACACCACCTAGAGAATATGTACTTATCCATCATCTCCCATCTACATACCTGTCTCTCTGTCTTGTGACTTAAAGATTATGTGTAAAGTAGAAAAGCACGGGGTTAAGAGTCCAGGGAACCCAGGTTTGAATCTTGGCTCTAAGACCTTGGACAAGTCACCTTCACTTCTTGTAGCCTAGGACCTGTCATCTGTGAAATGAAAAGCTTGGGCTCTATCTATATTCCTAAAGAGGAATCCAGGTTTGACGCTGTAACGGTTTCGCATCTACGATGTTAATATTTTGCTTTCTCATGCATAAGAAACAAATGTGAATGGTAAATTCAAGATCTCTGTTATTCCATACTGCCGTATGTCACATACCGCTGTATATTATGTTGTTGCCATCACCCTTGCTTTTTTGGACAGCATTCTGTGCCCGCAGATATTTAGGCAATAATTTACCCAAGCTCTCCCCCTGTTCCAAGTCATCCTTGCACGTACAGAGGTTATGCTAGCCAAATCAGGTTGGTAAATAGGGATAATTTTCCAAATACCCAAGTCAAAAATGCTTTCATCTAAATCCATTGATGCTGAAATCATTTTAGCTCTCGGGATAATTTACTTCATTTCTCTGGGATACACCTTGCAGTTGTGCCTGGGAAGTTGAAGAGGGAGGTGAGTGAAGGAGAGAGATTCTTTCTGTTGCAGGATTGGAGACCTTAAGCAGAAGGTCCGAGTTTCATAGATCAGATGATCTGCTTTCCCTGGCCCTTTGTCAACCAAGCCCTGTCCCTTCAGACTTGCATTTGACCTGAATGTACAAAAGCCACAGGAAGATTTGGGAAAAAATACATGTGTATATGAAATCCTAAGTTCAGATCCCAGCCTGGTTCCGGGTGTAATTCAGCCCTCAGCTGGCTGTCCATCCCACGAAGAGAACTCTTCCCTCCAGTGGATCCAGCTAAGAAGGATGACAGTGCCCCTTCTCTCTTAACAGAGCTGGGCATCTGCTTGGCTTCCCCCTTCCCGTTTGGAACATCTGCCAAGCCTCCTCTCTGCCCAGCAAGGGGTCGCCAGCCCTACTTGGCCAAGCGCCACAGCCAACTTTTACATTTGTGCAAACTCAAACAGCCTCCCGCCCATTTCTCATCTGTTGTTCCTTTTCCTTTGTCCTCACTAATCCGACCTTTTACATAGTTTCTGTGTTAGTCCGTCTTAGAGATTTCTGTCATTTACTGCACGGGCTATCGATTATGAAATATTTTGGTTTAATGACAAAGTCATTACTTTTTCTCTTTTTAAAAAAATTTTTTAGATTTATTTATTTGAGAGAGAGAGAGAGCACACAGAGGGAGAGGGAGAGTGAGAAGCAGACTCCCCACTGAGTGGGAACCCTGATGCGGGGCTCGATCCCAGGACCCCAAGATCATGACCTGAGCCGAAGGCAGACGCTTAGCTGACTGAGCCTCCCAGGCTCCCATTTTTTTTCCTTTCCTTTTTTTCCTTGAAAAATATTTACAGAGTGGATACTGCGAACCAGCACTGTGGTAGCTGCTAGAGCTTAGCAAAAAACAGAGCCCCGTGGTCCGTGCAAACCAACCAGCTCTGTGCCTATTTTTCCCCGAATGTAATGGGGGAGTAAACCATCCAGACAGCGGCCAGGTGGAAGCCCCTCTTCCAGATTTTTCTTTTCTCTTGTCAATGCCTTTAGCCTGGGAAACGGATTCAGTGTTCCTGCATCTGGCAGATGCATTCCCTCCTGGAGGCCCGCTAAACAGAGCCCAGTCAGTGAAACTCACCAATTCTTTTTTTTTTTTTTTTTAGAGAGAGAGAGAGAGAGATCACAAGTAGGCAGAGAGGCAGGCAGAGAGACAGGGGAAGCAGGCCCCTGCTGAGCAAAGAGCCCGATGCGGGGCTCGATCCCAGAACCCTGAGATCATGACCTGAGATCATAACCTGAACTGAAGGCAGAGGCTTTAACCCACTGAGCCACCCAGGAACTCACCAATTAACTCACCCCAGAACTCCCAATTATCCTTGGGAAAAAAAGACTCAAGCCTTATCTCGGTTGTCTGTTGAGCCCATAATATCTAGACCAGAAAGTTCTGAAGGTTAGATAGAACAGGTACACTTTGAAATGACTATTTGCAACTGGACGTCCCCTGGCACCGCCCCCCGGGTGCCCCTCCCATCACCAAAGTCAAGGTTGGGGGGGTGGGTGGCTGCCTGCCAGGCTGTACTCTCCACCTCTGGGGAATCAGAGATTTAATTTCCATTTCACCTCCAAGCTTTGGCCTGTTTCTAACATCTTATGATATAGAGGGACAAGTTCTCCCATGAGACGCTATGTTTTCTCTCAAAGTATTCATTTCATTAATGATCACACCGTGTTATTATGTTTTCCCTGTACTATTCTATAGATCATTTTTATTATGTAGATACAAACTCTTTGATATTGTAATTGTGAAGCACATATTATGAAGACAAATGCATTGGGTATAATGAGAATGGATTGCCAATAAAAGTTGAAAAACAGTGAACCATTTTTAAAAGCTCACCCTTATCCAGAGCACTGTCACTTTGAATGCTCTGTAGAAAGGCCTTTGGATGGAAGTATCTTATTTTAGTCTAATGTTGATAAAGGCTTGACTTGGTAGCATCTTAATTATCTGATAAAAGCCAGAACCCTCTGCCTTGCTCACCTCTAATGTCTAATGCCTTCTGCTGGCATTAAAATTATTGCCATGACTCCAGAGAGGGAAATGAGAGATAGCAGCATTGGATTTCGGAGATGGGAATTAGAGTTTAAAGAGTCACTTGGTTTTGCTTAAACAAATTACAAAAATAATGGGTTGCCCTTAAAAGGTCTGTCTCGTGTATTGTTATATCCTTCACTTGAGACTCGAAACATTGGTGTTTCAACCAGTGACAGCCCCATTCCCCGGATTATGTCCCCCGCTAGTCGTCAGGGAAGAATGGTGATCTCTGGGGGGGGGCAGGGGGGGTCCTCATCTCTGCTTGTTCACTTTGCCTCTAGATTCCAAAGAACAGAGAGGGGATGAGGGCAAAGTGAGCCAGTGGTCCAGTGCCCCGAACGTAGGGTTACACGTGGAGCTGGGTTGAAGAATAAATCAGTTGATCATTTGATGTTAATTCATGACATCTTGTAACTTCACCCAAGGTTGAAGATTGAGCTCCGGAGAGGAGAGTGGGTGTTCCTAAGACACGAAGAAGAAAATTAAAGCAGACACAGACCTCTGCCAGTTGAAGGGCAGTAAGGTCACAGGAGAGCATGATGTAGGCTGAGCTATTAGCTGTGTGACTTTGCCCAGGTCATTTCCCCTCTCTGGGCCTCTGCGTCTGTCTTAGCTACAAAACTTAACATTTCACGAGCCCCCGAGGGCCGGGACTCTGCAGCCACGACTCCACGCACGGCCAACCAGGAGGCTCCATCCCGAAAACCTCCCCTGTCAAAGAGAAAATATGCCAGTTTATGTATTGGAGGAAAACATTTTGCCAGGTTGACCCAATTCCCACATTAAGAAAATAATGCCCAGGCCCATATGGCTAATTCCTTCCTAAACTGTTTGTTTGCCATCACGCAGACCTACCCTGAAAATAAAGTATCTACTCAAGTTTCAGAATCCAAATGGAGCAGAATGCAAATGAGGAGGATAATGGTGGAAAGTACATTTACTTTGAAAATTCTTTCGGGTGCAGTCATCAGCCGCAGAGAAGCCGCCAGTGTTGATTTTTTTAACTACGTTGCTTCGTGATCTGAGCGTGTAATTTTTACCTTGGAGGAGAGGTGTCTTTTTCTGAATGCCTTCCCCCGCTGTATCTTTTTTAACTTCTTAAGTCTTTATTATTTATCTTCAGTTTTTAGTTTTTTGCTTCAGCCTGCACTACCCTTGGTCGTAAGCAGGGAGAGATCCGAAATATGGGCTTTTCATGGCCCTGAGTCTAGACTCCATGATCTGAGCCGGGAAGGGTAGGAGAGCTCCTGGAAAAGCCACAGTGGCTTCATGCCAGAGTCCTCCCTGTCTGATGCCTACGGCAGATGAAACTAGGTGTGACATACGGCACTAGGCCAGAGGTTTCATTTAAGTAATGGTTGGAGTGTGTGCCGTTGGCCCCTGTCAGGAGCTCATGGGGCTGGGGGGGGGGGGGGGGGGGGGGGGGGTTTGCAACATCATGGACATTGTTGGGTTAATCTCAGTAGCTCAAACAACCAGGCTGGAGAGATGGGATTCCTTAGGAGTCCTTTTGGGCCGGGGGACAGTGAGAGTTGGTGTGTGTGTGTCCCTGTTTGTGGCCTGGCTGATTGGATTCACCTCATAATTTCACATCTTGGCATCTTTTCATACTAGGTAAACAGTTAGTACTTCTTGGCTTGGAAACAACTTCTGCCCAGCACCCAGGTAGCAGAGTTAGGCTGGACAGGTGCCCGGGCACCCCTCTTCCCCCCACCACTGGGGCACGAGGTCCTCGCGCACACAGAGGTGTCTGAACACCTCTGTTCTGGGTGTGAGTTACTCCTCTCCTTAGCTTTTAGTGCATTGGAAAATAATTTTCTATGGGCTGGTAATTATATAAAAATTGCTTTTGCTTTAAACCAGAATTATGCTTGAACCTTTTGAGCAAGAAGAAGAATGTGCAGAGGGAATCATTAATTTTGAATAAAAACACTTACTTTCCTGTAGCCAACAAGGGAGGGAAGCGGGAAATTGGTGTTTTCTACAAACAGCCCAGTGCCGTTCCCCAGTCTGTTTGCTTGATCTATTATGCAGTCACCTGCAAAGTTGAATGTCTTGTTTGGCCTGAATCTGACTTTTATTCTTTTTCCCTCTACCTATTTTTTAAGGGCTGTGTTATATGCACACCCCAGCCTTCATTTGCATCACATTAAAGTAAAACATTTTAAATTTCTTCACAGCAGAAGTAAATCTGACAGACTTTATGAAGCTATTATACCTGCAGGTATTTTATACTTTTAAAATACATTCTTGTCAAGCTATCTTAATTATATTATTATATGTACTTTTGAACTTGTATCCGCTGTTCCGTGATATATTACACTTTTGACAGAACTGTCCTAAAAAGCTACAATTTATATCAAAGTACCTTGGCTGAACAAAGATGTGTCTGTTATGGATTTGGGAAGAATTGGTTAATTTCCACGCCGGTGTGTGTAACCGGGGTCGGAGCGGGCTGCCAGAATTTTCCGTCCAGGTGATTATGGAAGGTGGCGCATCTCCCTTGGCCTTCGGCAGCGGTGGCTGGAGAAGGTGGCTGCTCTCCAGCTGCTGAATGACTCAGCTTCGGCGGGAGAATGCTGGCATCCTCTGGATGCCCTCGGGGTCTGGCCTCTAGAGCCAGGCTGCCTGGACCACAGCTGTCCGTAGGGGCGTCATTCGGCCCACCGAGAAAATAGATGGCTGATCGGTATCTAATTTGGTTCCTTATTTCTGTCGAGCACCTTTCTGGCCCCGTGGAGTGGGAACGTGGCCACATTCCCAGAGAAGACGGACACGAGGCTGGGGTGGGGTGAGGCCAGGTGGATACAGAGAAAGAAAAGCCAGACACTCCAGAAAACTTTTCCAAAGGCACGAGAGGCAGAGGTTGCTCCAAGCGGCGGCTTGGGTCTCTGTGTAGCTGTTCTTTCCGCACGCAGGGCAAAGGGGGGCCTCGGCCATCCCTCCGGGCAGCCCGATCGGATGGGGAGATAGCCGAATTGCTCCGGTCATGCCTCTTCCTCTTCTCCCTGATGTTGGGGTGGCCTGACGGGGACAGGCTCTGTGAAGGCAGGCCTGGGGGATGGAGCAGGCCCTCGATGCGATGTGTGGAAGAAAGGCAGAGCTGATTTCCATTCCAGAAGCACGGGGCTGCCTGTCTCTTCTGGGCTCGGGTCCTGCCTCCTTTCAGTGGCCTGCTTTCGCTCTCCTTACTGAGGACAGCGGTCCTCTGATGCTCCCCCCACACACACTCTTGATCTGAGAGAGACAAGCTCATTATCATGGATGTGCTCAAGCAGATGCCACAGAGGGGATTTCTTCTTCTAGGGAAAGACTGATGCAAATGACAAAACAGCCCTTTTCCCCTCAGATCATCTAAATTCTCCCACAGCGAGTCTACAAGGTAGATCTGCAAGGTAACTCGGCTCTTGTGATGAAAGGCCAGGAGAATGACTATTTTAAGCTTTATTCAGAACCCTCAACCCTTTCCTGGGGTAAAGTTTGAGTCCCTTCTTTTTCATGGTCTCCCAAACCCTGTGAGGTCTATCTGTATCTGGGACAACTGAAGGTTCAGAGAGGGTCAGTGACTTACCCAGAGTCATACAGCATAAATGGAGCATGACGGGACCCAAACAACCCAACATGCCTACCATTCATGCCATGGGCCTTCTCCGTTGATTTCTTCTGTGGTCAAAGGCGGCCCTGCAAGTTCATCTCACTCATACTCACAAGTTTTTTGTAAATGGTGGGGGTGGGGAGATCCCCGGTTCTTACTTATTCTGCACACACACAACGTGAACCTGGGCATCAGAGGAGACCACAGTATGCTCCGCACGCCCTGGCCAAGAGAGCACAGCTGTTTGAGGGATGGAGACGGCTTCTGAAGAGCTATTTGGACTGTTTAAGGCCTCATCTAACCAAAGAAGGCTCTTGATGACTATGCTTGGCTCTAGAGCGCCCCCCTCCCCCACCGGACTGGCTTCCAGGTCAGAAGTACAACTGCCAGCCTACAGAAATGTGCTCCATGCCTCTTGAGGGCAAGTGCAAGAATTTGGATCCAATCTCTCTCTGAGGCAGGGGGAAAAAAATCCCATTGCCCGTACAGAAAGTACATGTCCCGGAGGGCCTCACAAGCACCCGGTGGCCTGCACAGGGCCACGCTTCCACAGCCTTCTTTGGCTTTGCCCACGGCTTGGCAAGGGGTGGGCGGAGCCCCAAGGCCAAACTGAGCTTTGGCTATGGTGAGAGCCCCCGCTTGTCCTGCCCTGTGCGACTCTCCGCCTCGCGCCATAGCAGGAGGTGGCTAAGCCCCGGGCATCCTGGAGGTCGTGCTCACTTTACGGCTGCTGCCTTTGCAATGAGTGCAATTGGAAGCGAGGTTAAGGGAGCATCTGTCTATCCAATCTGGGACCTGCCAAGCCTGGCACGAGGAGGGTGTGGTGGAGCCAGGAGGGCTCACCGTGGGGTGGTGGCGGGGGCTGGGCCAGGAGGCCGTGTCCCTGGGAGCGGTTTGCCTCCCGCAACACGGTGTCAGATTTTTCGCGAAGGACTCACTTTCCAGGAGACTTGCATCTCTAGGGGTTAGGGACAGAAGCCTTGGGGAGAGCGCTCCGGCTCCTATCGAGCCCTCTGGCTCTGACCCAGCGATGACAAGCCATTTCCGAGTAGCAATCCACTTGACTAGATGGGGCCTCCAGCCGGCCTTGGCCCCCCGGAAGCCGGCCTGGCTCGCATGCCGCCCTCGATAATTATACCCTCAGCAGTAACCAGCCGTCTAGTGGATCAGCTGTGGAGTGTGTGGCTCAGGCAGTCCTGGCATCTCAGGGAGGGTGCGCGGCATGGACCGTGCGGCTGGGGAAGGAAGAGGATGTGCTCTGTGCCCTGGCAGGATATGAGGCGAGGGCAGAGAGGACACAGCCTTGGCCTTGGATCAGGAGGCCTGGACAGTGAACAGGAGCCCTGCCCAGGACAGTGAGCTCCAGAGCCCTGCACTCAACAGTGCTCACTCCCGCTCATTAATCACAGCCCACTTGGGCTCTAGTTTCAAAGTCTGCTCGCAGGATGGATGAGTTTTATCAAGATGGGCCACTTGAAGCTGATCGAGGAAAGGGCGCTGGTGAGACCATTTGAAAGGCCACTCAGGGTTGGTACAACAGGATAAATAAAATAATGAACCCATTACAAGGCAGTTTCGAGCCACGGTGGCTTTGGTAACTGAACTTTTATCACTTTGGAAGCCAGAGAAAGGCATAGGGATTAGCTTGCTTTTGGACAGAGGGGTGTTTTTTTCTGCCTAACATGATCCAATTTAAAGACTATTCATGGAGCATCCATTCTGGGAGAGGAACTTACAGTAAAGACGTGATGCGGTTTAGCCCCCGCTTTCAAAGGCTGGACAACCCTAGTTGGGAGAGAAGGGAAGTAGGGGGCTGATAGAGCAGACGCTCAAATGAGGATACCGTGAGAGAGGGATACTGTTGGGGTCCTACGAGCATGCAAAATACCCCGAGCTAAGAATCTAGACATTATGAATGGGTCGACCTGGTTTACTGTACTTAGACAATTGGGGGAATTTATCTGTCAGCATTTATGTATATCTCTGCAATTAGTAAAGACTATGGTGTCCCACTTTGGGTTCTCCCAGAAATAGACCCCGCAATTCAAGAGCAAGCAACTCATTTGGGAGGTGATCCCGTGGTGGGAGAGTGGGAAAGAGGAAGGGAAGTCATCTACTAGAGTTCATTATCCAACAAGCCACCATGGGGGCAGCCAGAGAACAGACTTCAAAATCATCCCAGCCAAGGGGCAGGAAAGCAAGATGTTTATGCCCTTGCTTTCATCTGTCACTGGTTGAGGACTGCTTCCTCTTTGTCAGTAGGAAAAGATCCCTTAGGCCAAGGGTGCCACCATCAGCAGCCTTCTGCATGTAGAGTTGAATGCTCCTAAGAGGACAGAGCAGGGCATTAGCAAACTTAAATATACATAAGACTTTCACTTTCCCTCTATACTATGTACTTTATTATGCTTTACCTTCATGACCAACTATAAGAAAGCCTGAGCAAGCCCCATAGCTTGGTAGCCATCACGAATACCGGCAAGATGCAAACAAATCGCTGCCCCGCCATTTTGTTTCACTAAAGAGTAAAGGCGGTGTATCAGGGTCAGTGTCTCGTGACCACAGTCTTAGCTCTCCCCCCACCTAAGGCAGTATTGCCCATCCTCAAAGCCCCACTGGCCCCACTTTCTCTGGAAGCTCTCTCCCACCACACCAATGACCTTACATTGATCTGCAGGGTCCTTCCATCCCCTTTTCCTATGCTCTGTGCCACACAATCCCAACCCTCACCAAAGGCGGTCTGGTTTTGCTCTCTGGTTGCAACCTCCTCCCTCCAGCCTCAGCTTTGGCTCCCCTGTGACAAGAAGGTTCTTCCTTCTCTCCTGTCCTCTAAGTCTGCCATATCAGAGGACGTGCTTAATGGATGTCCGATTAATGAGTCTGAAGTGACCCGCTATTAGACTTCCCTAAGGAGACACCCACCCGTACCCACCAGTCTTCCTTGAGTCCTGCATTATTTAGGCTTTTCCATAATGAAGAGAGAGAATAGTGCCCAAGTCTGGCAGCTGTCTGGCCAATCGATGAGTGATCAAGTTTATATTGAACATCTATTGCGTGTCTAGCTCCGAGGCACAGTGCTGGAGGGATTCAGAGCTAGAAGGTACACGTGGTCTCCTTAGGGAGTTCGCATTTTTATTGTGGATCTAAATAAAAACCTGAAAATCAGTTACCTCCCAAGTAATACTGGATTGAGAGGCAGTAAAAGTAGTGGTTAAAGGCTCATAATAAAAGGGTGGGGCAGAAAGTCTGGGTTCTGATTCTGGCCATCCAGCCAAATGTAGCCTCAAGTAATGACCTCACCCAGGCTAAGCCTCCATCCCATCACCTGGAAATATCACCAGCACATCCTGATGGGATGGAGCGGACAGAGACGTTGCATGGAAAGCACGGGACACCCAGCCATTGCTCCGTGACATGTATTATTACGTGATGTTAGCGTTGTCTCTTATCTAATTCAAGTCACTGCTGACTCCGAGTCTTTGGAAGTCTGGGGAAGCAAATGAGCAGAAAGAGCTGGCTTAGTCATGGGAAGAGCAGCGGATCGAGTGGGTGTGAGGTTGGCCCTGGAAAGAGTTTCAGAAGAGGGAGCGATCTCGGGCGGGGAGAACAGCTTCCCGAGAAGCTCCATGGTGAAGGCAGGTGGCGGGCGGGCATCTCCAGGCACCTGGAGCCCCGTGCTTGCGGCGTGAGTGGGAAGAGAGGCCAGAGCCCAGGTCCTCAAGGGAGGGACTCAGTTTGCCCTGAAAATGGTTTTAGGTCCTGCGGCACGTGAATAGCATGATAGTAGTGCGGTTTCAAGAGGGTAATTGTTATGGGAGTATAGGATGGTTCTAAGTTCAACAACCGAGGAACCACACAGGCTGTGGCGAAGGAGAGCCCCCCCTGCCTGTCCGGGGTAAGTGGAAAGGGAAGCAGACTCTCCCTGCCAGACACAAACCACTTTCCCCTCCTCGCTGTCTTTCCTTCTCGCTGCTGGGAAGTGTGGCTTCTCCATAGTGCTCAGATGAGGGGGAAACCCCAGTGTGCCCCCAGACCCCAATCACTCTCCTCGGATCCCAGTCCGGATATACAAAAGAAGCATACATATTTCCCTTTCTTCTCTTCCTGGGCTCCAGAGATGGCCTGACATTGGTAAATCACTGCAGCAGGTTTTAAATGATGTATGAAATGAAAAATCCCTTCCCTGTGTATTGGGAGCCTCCTGCCTAGCCGCGGGTTATCTCTGCTGGCCTGGCTACTGTATTATTCAGCGCAGAGACAGCCAGCAGCTCAGTGGAGGTGAGGAGCTTGAGATCACAAAGAAAAACAAAGTTTAAATTAAAAAAAAAAAAAAGGAAAGGAAAATATCTACTGGAACATATACAAGTCTTTCTTCCTGGCCCTCGTCTTTAGACCATTTCTGCTGAAGCTTTTTAGCTGGGAAACTTTTTCTCTACTTCCTTGTGCATGTTTCTCCTCCCCAAACTCCTACTCTGGTTCCTTAGCTTGAGACTTATTAACAGCTTCAGAGCCCTGTACAATTGACAGTATTCCTTTTTTCCTTTTAAGACTTATTTATGTATTTGAGAGAGAGAGAGAGAGAGAGCATGTAAGTGGGGCAGGGCAGAGAGAGAGGAGAGTCCTAAGCAGACTGTCCGCTTAGCACGGAGCCCAAGGTATGGCTGGATCTCATGACCCTGAGATCATGACCTTAGCTGAAATCAGGTGCCCGATGCTTAACCTGCATCACCCAGGCGCCCCTAAATTGATATTATTTCTATTCATGCTGTGAGCAGTTGTGGATGGTCAAGGTGGGAGGGGCGTCCATAATGGATCTGCCCAGATCGGCCCCCCCACCCCCGCCCCCGGAGTCTTGCAGCGTGGTCCCATAGGGTGTGCAGGATGGTTGTTGCTACCGAGTCTGCTTTAAGAAGCCGAGTCTACTTTAAAGCCAGGGAGGCAACTGTCCACCTGACCTCTACTCCAACGTCTGCTGATCCCATGCTAAACGCATCCGTGACCCACTCTGTGAACCCCATCAGTATAGAAAGCAACAGGCAGCCTCTTGCCTCTCAGCCCGAGCTACAAATAGACTGAGAGCCTCCTCGGTCTGCAGGGAGAACAGGCTTGATCAATTTGCTTTTAGCCGATGAAATAATCATTGATGTTTAGACGGACTTCTAATCTTGGCACAGAACAGTCAAGAGGCATTTTAGCTATAGATGGTAAAAGGGTTCATCTTGGGATATATTTAGCAACGTGGCCTGGGGGCAGGAGACAAAGAGGCCTTGGGATCCAGGAAACTTGTGGGAGCTAGACACGCTGTGTGCCTGGAGGCGAGTCATGTAATTGCCTCTGCTTTCTCTAAACGGCCCCTGGGTGGGTGCGGGGGGCTCATGCACAAGTAC
Source organism: Procyon lotor (assembly GCA_028646535.1). Lineage (NCBI taxonomy): Eukaryota > Metazoa > Chordata > Mammalia > Carnivora > Procyonidae > Procyon > Procyon lotor. The sequence continues at coordinate 72,917,887 of CM053613.1, forward strand.
ATGTGAGGAGGGGAGAGGAGGGGCTCTGGGCTACGATACAAGGTGTGCTCTCTCCTTGCCTACAGGCTGGGGGGCGGGGGACATAGGCAGGTGAGCAGACAATTGTGGGTGACCAGCGAGAACGGTGCATGCCGCGACCGGGAGAAAGGGTCCAGAAAGCTAAGATCACACACCCTGGAACCACATTACCTGGACTTTGGACATTTGGACATTGCCAAGTGCATCCTGGATGCCCTTGGTACTTGAGCAATGTTGCCCCTCCATCATTCAGTTTCCTGATCCATTAAACGGGGATAAATCTATCCCAAACTCATCGGTTTATTGCGAGGGACAGATACACGTAAAACACATACTTCGGTCACTACTTCTTGTGGGGGGAAGAGTGAGCAGGGGGCCACCTGACCCTGAGTGCAAGTGGAGTCTGCCCAAGGCCGGTTCACACAGAGCTGGAGTCTCGTATGTGTGTCTAAACAGAGCGGGGGCCGTGGAGAATTCCACGGCTCCGCCCCTGCTCTCTCCTCCACCGTGTGGCTGCTCGTGTCTTCGTGACCAGGCAGATGTCTTAGGAGGCAGGTGGCCATCGTTGGGCCACTTCCACCTTTCTCCAGACTTCACAGGGCAAAGGCGAGGGCTGATGCTCCGTGACCAGCATTCTCAGGATCATTCTGGAGGCTACACTCTTCTCACTCGGGAGACAGAGGCTCTGGGACAGAGTTCGAGCCTGAGTGTGAATTAGGTGCAGCTCATTCCTGCCTGGGACTCTGTTTCCTCGTCCGTGAAATGGGAGTAACAATTGCATCTTCTTGACTTCCCAAGGGAAATAAGTAAGGAAAAGGCTTTTTACAAACTAGAGTGTGCCCTATGCTTTATAATATACTTTATCTGGTCAGACACTCTCTTCTACATCCTTAGCTTCAAGCAGGATGCCCAGGGAGGGAGGAGGGAAGAGGAAGTCGGTGCCCACTTTACAACATACATCCTCTGAACCAAGCTGACCCGTGGGATGGCCGGGTAACAGCAGTCCTCAGAACTTGCTCGTGGACCGCCATTCTGAGAGAGCTTTGGCATCCAGTCCACACCTGCAGCCAGCGAAATCTGCCCCTGAAAATCCAGCTTTAAGTGACTGCAAAGATCCTAGCCTCACCGACACTATGTTCCACACTGCATGTGTGGACACACGTGCACACATGTACACATAGGTATACACAGGCCCCGCGCCCTCTCCCCTGCCCCCATTCATACTTCTGGGACCCAGACCTTGGGCTGAGCTGTCTTCCTGGGCAGCTGGCCCCCAGCACAGAAAGGCAGCTGAGCAACCCTTCTGTCCCTTCTCTGGGTAGCCCATTCCTAACCAGCAGCCCAGGTGCTGCACAAACACCTCCGTGCCAAGGAGGAAGGCAGTGAGGCCACAGCACTTAGGCATCAGCGGGAGTTGCTGACAGCCTTTCAGACAGTAGGGAGCGACAAGGAGAGGGCCAGGCCGGTCCCTAACCATCACACTTCCTACTCCTTGAATTAACGCCTTGTCACTCACAGCTCGGTCTCCCAGTGCTGGCTGTCACAGCCACAGAGCAGGTGCGATGGCCAGGCTCTCTGTGGTCAGGGAGCCACAGCGAGAACCTGCCAGCAAAACTCCCACTCTGTCTGTTTCTTGAATGCCTGGCAGTGTAGACTCAGCCTCTCGGGTCTACACTGTCAGATGCATCACTTTCCAGCAGGTAGATTTCTCTGTGCCTTTTCTCTCTCTCTCGGAATCATAGGGTGGGGAACCGGAAGGGCCCTTTGGTGTCGCTGATGAAATAAGGTCCAGCGGGCGTCAGAGTAGATGGTAGGGGTCGCTGAGAGAAACTAGAGACCAGAGGTTAGGTGTCTGCCTTCCTGGTGCGGTGCTCTTTCTGTTGCCTGAGCGCAGAGAGCATTGAACCTGTTCGTTCATCAGGGCTTCTCACCGGGATCGAGAGGCAGGGGCTAGATGCCTGCCATCCACATGCCCATGCCCGTTAAACTGGCACACCTCCTCTCTGCTCAGATAGGTTCAAGTTTACCCAGTGGAGGAAAGCAGCTCCCAGGAGGAACGGAGTTTTGTCAATACCCACGGCAGAGAACGGGCTTGATTTCCAGTAAGAGTCAGCGAAGCTGGGAAAATTACTCATTATGATTTTATTGATATTCACTTCACTCTGCAAATGACGTGGGGCAGTTCTGACAGGATATCTCCACGGGACTGGCTGAGAATCCATTTGGGTGGATGTGGGTTAATGGGGCTGAAGAGACTAAAGGTTTCAACGGCATTGGCCCTATTCTTGGGCATCTCTTCTATCATGAGGCACAGACGACGTGCCCGGAAATTCTCCGGTGTTTTCCCTCCCTCCCCCTGCCTCACCTGGAGCACATGGAACCTCTTTGCTTGGCTGTGGGCTCTGTTCACGAAGGCTGCTTACTGCCAAGGAGGGCAGGGGGCTAGAGGGGCCCCTCGCCAAGCCTGATGCCCACCTGCCTATGCAGATTAAACTAGTTCTGATGCTAAAAGTATAGAAACACGTGACTAGATGGGGCGTCTGGGTAGCTCAGTCAGTTAAGCATCTGACTCTTGGTGTCAGCTGGGGTCATGATCTCAAAGTGGTGAGATCGAGCCCCGCATCCAGCTCCATGCTCAGTGCAGCATCTGCTTGGGTTTCTTTTCCTCTCCCTCATGCTCTCTCTCTCTTAAGTAAATAAATAATTTTTAAAAATGTGATTTAGAGTCGCACGTTGTGCAGAAAGCTTTCTTATCTCCCGGGTATGAGCGGAGTAACCCCAGACCTCAGTGACATGTCCCTTGGATGAGTACCCAGGAAACACCGTTAGTCCTTCCCGACTCCAGATCTGGGTGGGGAGAGAATTAATGACCGAACAGTTAAGTGTGGGCTCTCTTTGCCAGACAGCCCTCCAGTATACAAGCACAAGCAAATTCAGAGCTGCATGTGGGAGCTTCCTGTAATTTATAAAGGGCTTTGGTGTAGATCATCCCACTTGGTTCTCACCAGCATCCTGTGAGGTGAGTAGGGCTAGAGGATTTTTGTGAATTTCTTAGAGAGGAATCCCCTGCCTTTTGAAAGATTGTGGTATGCCGCCTCACTTTAATGAAATACCTACCTTAGTACCTGTTGGCAAAGCCTTAAACGGGCACACACCCGAACCCCATACAGCAGTGGTGGCCCCATCAGGCTCCTTCCCCAGAAAGCACAGACTCAGCATCTCTGCATCCAGCCCCCAGACCTTTGAACTGTGTCTGTGATTCATCTCGATTTCTTTTGCGCATCCCTTCGAAACATGTATCCTAAGGTATCAGAAGCCTAAGAGAGGATTTGGAGGAGGGAGGGGGGGCGTGTATGAATGCTCAGAATTTTTTCTGTATAAATTAATGATAATTGCTTCTTTGCTCTATGTCATTTTGGCATCCTAAGGTTTCCTAGGAGTGCTCTATTCGTGTTTCATGGAGCGAGGGACACGTGTGCTGGTCATTTGTCTCGTTTGTAAGCTCGGCGCAATTCCCCACACTTCCCCTGCGAAGTCCACTTTCCAGACTCCCTTCCAGCTGACTTCCAGGCAGGTTCAGCCAATGCAGGCTCTCGCAGGGGCCAGAGGGTGGTGGAGAGGCTCAGTCAGGCAATTTCAGCCTGTTGTCTCAGCTTTCGGGGGTCTCGAAGACGGCAGGTGTGTCTCTTTGGTGGTCCTTGTTCCCACCTGGTGGCCCTGACTCCTGACTTGAGGAAATATTTCCCTGTGTCTCTAATTCTGGCCTGGACTCCCCCTTTGGGGGTCCTCAGTCTCTCCTTTTAGACTACCTGGCATGGGCTCTGCCTACCTAGCTGCAGCCTGATCCATACATTCCCAGAAATGATGAACCCAAGCCCCCAGGACAACATAGGTAGGAAGTGCCGTGTCTTCCAGTGCAAAACAACTTCGCATGCTTCCAGGACCTGGTCCTTTCCTAGCCCATGTGAGGGCGAGGAAAAAGAATACTCAAATTAGTACAAATCTATTCCCAACCCAGAGAGAAAATCGAACACCGAACGGGGGAGCAGAGAGGATGGAGAATTTATTTACACCTAGGAGCGTCGGTAAAGACTTTGTGGAAGAGGCAGCTTTGGGGCTGGTAGAATACGAATATTCTGAAATGGGTGTGAAGAAGGTCCTTATCTCCCGAACTGTGGAGAAGTTCCATCAAGTGTAGGTTCACTTCACTTTCAAAGTGCCCGTGACTGCTAACCTGTATTCATACTTCCAAGATGGCTCCCAAGATGCTCATCCTTTCTCCCTTGGACCAAGGCTGTGTGGTCTCCTCATTGGACTGCCTGTCTGTTCTCTGCCCCGAACAGAAGTCCCTCTAAAACACATATCCCGCCAAAACCATCTCCCATCTAGAAACTTCTGTGGACTCCCCCATTGCTTTTAGGATTGAGCCCTTGATCCAAGACCCTTGACAAACTGGCTCTTCTCTCTCTCTCCAGCCCACTCTCTGGCCACACTGCTCTGGAGCAGTGGCCAACTCTTGAGCAGGTCATGTGTTTCCCACCCTTGGCTCAAACTCTTCCTTCTGCCTGGAACGCCCTTCTTCATCCAGCAGATTTCCTTCCTGTCATTCAGTGCTCTTAAATGATACCACTTCTGTACCAACGCTCCCTTGAACTTCTGCCTGAATCATAAATAAGGCACCTTCCTCTGTGCTCCCAGAACCCACTGCTCACACTTTCATTAATTTTTTATCAAATTGTCACATTGTAGTGTATTATGGGCCAGTGACTGCACCATAGAGCCCACAGCCTGGTGAGGAAGAGCCTGTCTTCTGCGTTCCCAGCACTGAGCACCAAGAAATGACACATAATAAATGTTTTTCAAATATTTGCCTCATTGAAATTAATTCCGGTGTCATCCCTCCTCTTCCTCATCTCCTTACTCCTTTCCTGAATCCCCCTTTACCTCGGCCACAGGTTAAGAGTGCCTCTTCCCTTCCAGACTGTGACAGGCTCTTGGAATCTGGGGGATGGGGCATGAGCCGCCAGCAGCCCAGACACAACTTTTGGGGGATTGTGCTTTTCCTTACAGTAGTACCTTGTCGGGAGTTCAACACAGCCAGAAAGTTAAATAATAGCTGGGGAGAACAAAATTCAGAAGGAAATTCCAAAGGGAAAAGAAATTTGTTTATCAACTGGGATAAGTACAGATTAAAAAAAGAGGGGGCTAAGACAGGTCAGTTGGCCAGAGGTGCTGTGTTGGGTGGACCAGAAGTAGCGAGACTCAGGCTGAGGTTGGTGCTGTAACAAGCAGCACCCACCTGGGGTGCCTGGGGCCACCCACCTCTCTCCTCCGCCCTGGCTCATTTGGAAGTTGCTTCCTTTTCCAGGAAGCTGGCTGGGGAGGGGGCGGGGGCGGGGGGGCTGGGAAGAGGGGCTTGACAAGAGACTTCTTTCCACAACTGTGTGTCTTCTCAGGATTGGGTAGCAGTTTTATCTCTAATGGTAACTAGATTTGTAGACGTTTTAGTCAACGTTTTAAGCTTTTTCCATGTGCATTTAAGTGGGTGGTTTCCTCTATTGGATCATTAATGAATTCTGGCTCCCCTGGTAGGCCCTGTAGGACAGTCCCTCCCTTGCCCCTCTGGGTATGGCTCCCTCCCTATCCTTTGAGACTACTGTCCACTGTCCAGTCCCGTTGGCTACTAATGGAGAGGTTACCCAGCCCTGCAGCTGCAAGCACAGACTTCCAAACCAGGTGGCCTGGTTCCAGTCTCAACTAAATGGAGCTCCAAGGTTTTGGGTGAATTTCCATGTCTCAGCCACCTCATGAGGGATAATGATGGAAGCTCCTTCAGGGGTCCCTCCAACCTTGTGAAGCTAGAATAAGCTAATAGATGTAAAGGGCTGAGAACAGTACCTAACACAGAATGGCCATGGGTGAGTATTTGCTATTAGTATAATTATTCTTTTTCACCTGCAGACAGCCTGTGCTCCTCTCCTCTTCCCACCTGTGGGCCAGGGACAAGGGCTGTGATACCGTATAAAGCCTTACAAGGCTCTGCCTAGACCGGTAACTCGGCAAACATCAACCGTTGTCCTTGTCTAACTTGTTTAAAAGCAAGTTTGTGGGGCATCTGGGTGGCCCAGTCGGTTAAGCGTCTGCCTTTGGCTCAGGTCATGATGTTGGGGTCCTGGGATCGAGCCCCACATGAGGCTTCCTGCTCAGTGGGGAGCCTGCTTCTCCCTCTCCCCCTGCTTGCTTTCTCTCTCTGCCAAATAAATAATTTTTTAAAGATCTTAAAAAATGAATGAAATGAAAAATGAATGAATGAATGAATGGAAGTCTGTGCCCCAGCAGCTCATCAAGTAAATCGGAGGGAAACCAGGATCCCTCACTGGCTGGGATTTCTGGTCCTAGGAGGCCAACCCTTCAGCCAACTCCGGAAGCCCCCGCTGGGAGCCGCGCAACAGCCTTGTTTAAAGGAGGCTCGCTTCCTTCCCAAATTCTTTTCCCCAGCAAAACCCATAGCCCCTGCTAACAGCCTGAACATCGGGCTACAGAATGGCCTGCCTCTCCAGCCATCAACAGAACTGTGGCTGAGATGGTTTGGGAAACAATCTTTCCATCAGCATCGCTTTGCAGAAGACTCTGCATATTGGCTGCCTCTGCACAAGCCCGTTGGCATGTCCTCCACCAGGAGCGAGCCAGCTCCTCTTCCTCCTCCGGACCCAACAGAAAACCACGCGCACGCGCACACACATGCGCGAGCGCGCTCTGCTACTGACCCGGCCTTGCAGGAGATCAAAGCCAAAGATGCGTCTGCCTTGTGGACGGCGGGTGAAGAGTCCCACTGGTGCTGTGTGCCTGTGTGTGTGTGTGTGTGCATGTGTTGCGCACGTGTGTGTGTCTGTGTGTGAAGGGGGGGGGGCGACAGGCTAACCTCCAAGGAAGTCGGAGCTGAGAGATTAATCCCTTTAGCTGATGGCAAACAGCACCCAGCGGCGAGCAGCGCGCACCTCCCCACACTGTGCCAGACTTCCCCTTCCGCCCGCGCACCCCTTCTTAGCGTTTATGACGGCTCTCTAGGGCGCGGAGAGTGAAAGTGCATTTGGCGGTGCTAATGTCTGCTGTTTTAAGTCCTGCTGCCTCATCGAATCTGGCCCGGCAGCCTCTCATGATGGCAGCCTTCGCGGGAATGCCCGTCGTCCTCCAAGGTTAATGAGGGAAAAGCTCCGTTGGATGAGTCTGGTCTATATTTGTGTATTTTGCTGCCATGACATGATAGCTGAAATGGACCAAATTGCTTCCCAGTATGAAGCCACTGTAATATTTCTTGGGCTTTGGTACATGAGCCTCCTGGCCGGCTTGGCTGGGTGGTTTGTGCTGTAAGTGGGGCCTTGGCCGGGTGCCTGCCTGATCGAGTTGCATGTCTATTGCTTATTTCATCTTCAACACAAGCTCTGTGCCCTTCTACTGTCTGGGGCGGGGCTGGGGCACCCACTTAGATTAGATGAGGTTAATTTCCCCGAGGTGGGGCGAGGAAGCAGGGGAGGAGAGCTTCCCTGCATCCCCTTAAGAGCCTTCCATTGCCTCCAGCTGCCACAACCCAGGTGGAGCAGGAGGGGCCCAGCCTCATCCCTGCAGCCGATCGCCAGGGCAGCTCAAAGACTTTCCTCCACACCTTCCACCGCCTCCTTTGGAATCAGACAAGGGCTCGTGATAGGAACAGTGTCGGCTCTGGGGTCAGGAAGATCGCCATTCCAGCCCTATGTATCGGGCTTATAAGAGATATGACCTTGGAGGAAGTACCTGTCTCAGGTCAGAGGCTTAGATGCCATAGCTGGGCAAGGATTCCTGATGAAGTGCTCCCAGGAGAAGCAGGAAGGAGAAAAGGTAACATAATAGAGACAGGGAGAAGCCAAGCAAGAGTGCGATTTTAGGCGGAGCTGCAGAGCCCCTGTCTCGGCTGATCCTGCAGAGAGAGATGCTGTGGAATATAAATGCATGTTAAAGTGTATCTAACTTGGAGCAAATACTCATCCCTCACACCAGTCGTTGGCTGAGGGCCCCAAAGGGGGATAAATGCTCCTAGGTACTCATTCTCTGCAAATTGGGGCAGACAGCAGGGCAGGGTGTCTCCACTGGCCCAAGGGCACACACACACACACACATACACACACACACTCCATAGTTGGAGGTGGGGCCAGAGGAAGCCAAGCACATAGAGGGTAGAGGTGGGCACACAGGACCAGCAGAGGGACACAGGTGGGGCACCAGCTGTGTCCCTTCTACTCCCAAGCCCACTGAGCCTCATGGCCCTCGGTCCCTTATGTAAATGATCCCACATCTAGCAATGCACATAAACACCAGCTCCCTTCTCTTCTACACTCTTGTCAGGTTTCCCGCCTCCCTTTGACAGTTGCACACAGTTAACGGGTGCCTTGGTGGCTCCATTGGTTAAGTGTTTGCCTTCGGCTCAGGTCATGATCTCAGAGTCCTGGGATCGAGCCTCATGTCGGGCTCCCTGCTCAGCGGGAGTCTGCTTCTCCCTCTTCCTCTGCCCCTTCCCCTGCTTGTTCTCTCTCTCTCTCTCAAATAAATAAATAAAAATCTAAGAAAGGAAGAAAGAGAAATCGAGTGTTTATGATACAATGTTAAGTGAGGAAAAAAAATTCAGGATGTAAAACTTGGTCCCTGACAAGCTCACCATTTAATAAAACATAAAAAACACATAGATACCCAGAAAATATCATTAGAATATACTTGGCATGCTCACAGCAATTATCTTGCATCCTGGAATTGTGAGTTATTTATTTTATCTTTATACTTTTCCAGACTGTTCTATCACAAGCCAGTGTTATTTTTTATTTAAAAAAAAAAAAGATACATTAAGACACTGAGGCTTAGAAAGATCAAGTAGTTTAATTAAATACTGCAAGAAAAAACTTAAAGGCCATCTTGTCTTCACTTGTTCCCAACTCCTATGTTTAGAAGGAGAGCAAAGTTGTGAAGCAGATAGATTTTCATCTTTGATTTTTAACTCCTACCCTAGTTATGCATTTGCATTTTAATAGAGATTCTGGTGGATACCATAGCTTAAATGAAGTTAAGCAGGTTTCTTTACTGCGGAATTTCCCCGAGCCTTCACTGTATGAGAGTGCATTATGACTCTTCTGGATAGATAGATGGATAGATAGCCTACAAGTTGTTCCTCAGGGAACCATGGAGTGAGTTTTATCCCAGAGTCCAACTTTGGGGAATACAAAGCTTAAGGCAAAGGGAAGCTGGAGCTGTCAGGTGCCCTTTCAGGAAATCTTTTAGGGCAGGAACATCTTTTTGGTGCCTCCAAATCTCTTCGTGTTGGTGCCTCCTGGGTCCTCAGGCTCTGCCTCAGCCCACAGCCTAGACCAGGTCCAGGGGAGCCCCCAACCCTGAGAAACTCTGATGAGTGAGCCTAGAGATGGTGCAGCAGCAAAAGTGGAAGGAGGGAAGAAAATGTGGGCCATCATCCCGAGGTAGGGCTCCTTATGTCCCCTGCAGACCTCACCCAAAGCCAGTGGGGGAGACAGGGGGGAGGAGCCTGTGGGACCAGCAAGGCCAGGATCAGGACCAAGGACAGAGGCAGATGGCCACAAACTAGGGACATAATGCTGCTTTTTGTTTGACAAAGCAGTTCTGAGTAGTGAAATAGTGAATTTGTAAAATACGGTTGCAGAGAGTCTGGTCTAAGAGCAGTTTCTCTGACAGCTGGCATAACACGATGATGATGTGTCCAGACTCCAGAGCCAGACGGCCTGGAGAGGAGTTCTGCCCGCACCAAGCACCATGCTCCCAGACAGGGGCTGAACCTCACTGCCTCAGACTCCTCATCTCTATTATGGGTGTTAAAGCCAAAGATGAATCTACATCTGTGGAGGATTATTTTAATCAGGGCTGTAGCTAGTTATTACATATGGAGAGAGGAGAGAGGCTGAAATGATCAGCAGGAACAAAATGGAACCCTGGGGCATTGCTGGCGGGCCTGTAAATGGTGCAGCCGCTGTGGAAAACGGTATGGTGGTTCCTCCAAAACTAACCATAGAATTACCGTATGACTTAGCGATGCCACATCTGGGTGTCTGCCCAAAGAAATGAAAGCAGGAACTCAAAAGATGTTTGCACACCCGTGTTCATAGCCATTCTTCACGACAGCCCAAAGGAGAAGCAGCCCAACTGTCCCATCAACAGAAGAATGGATTAACAACGGATGAATGGATTAATAAATAGAATAGCCCAATGAATGTCCTGTGTTCATGCAATGGGATATTATCCAGCCTTAAAAAGAGGAATTTCTGACACATGCTATCACATGGATAAACCTTGGAGATATTATGCTAAGGGAAATAAGGCAGACACCAAACGTCAGAGGTTATATGATTTCCCTTATGTGAGGTACCCAGAATAGGCATATTCACAGAGACAGAACGTAGAATAGTGGTTGCCGAGTACAGGGGCTGGGGGGGAACGGATAATAGGGAGTTATTATGTCATCGGTACAGAGTTTCAGTTTGAGAAAAGGAAGAAAAAAATGGATCTCAATAGTACTCATGTTTGCACAACGTGAATGTACTTAATGCCCCTGAATTACACACTTAAAAATAGTTAAAACAGTAATGTATTTTAATTTTTGTAATTAAAAATTATATAATGTAGTATTTATATATAATTAAACAATATGTATAATATAGTATATTAATGTCATATTATATATTAGTAGGTAATATTATATAATGTAAAAATGTAATCATTTGCATTATTTAATTAATGTAATATTATGAACATTTACCTCAATAAAAAAAAAAGAGAAATATCAGCTCAGCATCAAAGGGAAAAATAGAAAAATAGAATCCAAAAAAAAATAAGAAAAAGCAACTGGGTGAGGAGTTGAGGCCAAATGTGGGAAGGTTTTCCTCCTAGGAAAAGCTCCCCCCTCCCGCAACGCTGGAGGGCCCTCTCTCCCTCCATGTTTTCAGAACAGGCCTGTGTGACACAATTCCTGTGCATTATTTGCCGGTGCAGAGGACTGAAATAGTTGACCTTGGAGATCAATCGCCATGCATTTATTTTCTGCCCCACTGTCAATGTCGTTAAGTCAAGACCCAGAAACATATTGCTAAATGTCTGACATGTGATGTCTCTGTCATGTCTATGGAATGCAACAGAGTCAAGATTTCTGCAAAACTGGCCCAGAGTTATTGAAAGGAGGTAAAAAAAAAAAAAAAGGTGGTTTTTTTTTTTTAATTTCGTAAAAATTATTTTGAGAATCATTGTTACAGTATTGTTACAACTCCCTAGGGAGCATATGCATGGTGACAAAAACTTGGAGGAAGCCGGGTAAATAAGAGCTGTCTTAGGCTGGCGGAACTGTGGGTGGATGTTTTCCATGTTTTAATTTCTTTTGCCACGTCAAATATTATTTTAATAATAAATTAAATTGACAAAACGGTAACAATAACATTTGAAAAACTAAACGCGTGAAGAGCGTATTAAGATTGACGTTGCTTCACTTCCCCACTTAAAAGCCCAGACATGGGAGTCGGATAGGATGAAATCAGAGACACAGCTTATTAGTTTACAGAATCAATAAAACTCCGGTCTGTTTGGAAAGCCAAGTTGCCCTTATGCCAAAATACATATTTTGCAAATTGCTTAATTTACATTTGAAAGGACCAAACCTTGATTCTTCAAGGAGCTGGGTGGTGGGATTGAGAGAAAGTGAAAGGAAAAAGAAAAAAGAGAACACACCACGCGCTGCAATCTAAGCGTCCTTTTATGGTTTTGCAATAGACATAATTTGATAGAAGTTGATAGTGTTTAAGAAAAGGAAATATTTTTCCACGAGGAAAGGGAAAAAAATTTAAAAACCAGCAATAACACAAAGGCCTCGCCAGAGTTATATGAAGTCTTTGTTGCCAGTGAGATTTTATGGACTCTAGAATGGGGACAACACCTTTCAGGGAGAAATCGCAGACACACACACACACACACACACACACACCCAGCGGAGATCACCTCCTCATCCACAGGTGCATTCGGCAAAGGACATGGAAAGCGCTGCTACTCCCTCGAGATTGTCTGAGGGCATCTTTGTTCCAGGTCAGCCTGAGGACTCACAGCTTCTGCTCAGGGGGTCTGTCTGCCTTCCAGAACTGGGCACGAAGCTAAGGGCGTGGGGACCAGGTTCAGAGCCTGCCGCTGCTTTGTTGTGCAACCTTTAGCACAGGGCTTGACCCTCAGGCTTCAGCTTCTTCTTCGACAATGAACATAATGAAAGCACAACAGATATTTTGACCTCAGATGCAACGTCTTAAATTTGTAGAGGGATTTGGAATCCATAAGGTGCTTTCTCTGCTGGTCACCATGTCATTGGGTCACGGATGTCCCCAACTGGTCTTATGAAGGCAGACAGAGCTCAGGCGTTGGAGCCACAAAGCTGGGTGACCTTCCGCAGAGGATCTCCCCTCTCAAGAACGAGTTTCCTGGTTGCGATGAGAAGTAAGAAAGTAGATGTATGAGGCCTGGCACATAAGAGGTGCTCGGAGGCAGTCGATGGGCTCCTTCCCGAACCACGCAAGTTGAATAAGGGGGTTTAGATGATTGGTCTCAGGCTACATAGCTATCAAATCGCAGGGCTGAGACCAGAGCCACAGGCTTCTGAATCCAACCAAGAGGAGTGGTTGTTCCACTCATTCTCTCCCTGCCTTTTCCTCTCAAATTCCTGGAATGCTCCGTGAAAGACTGGCAAGGGGAAAGCCAGTGCAGGCAGGCAAGGAGAAGGTAGCCGCCAAAGCCTCTGCCGGCCGCCTTCCCCGTGGCAGAGAGGCCGTGGCCTGCTTTGCAGCTGCTTGCAAGCCTCCCGGCCTGCTTATTGGAGTCCCCTGCCCGTGTGGGCTTCGAGGGCCCTGAGGGAGCCCAGAGGAGCCATCCAGCTTTATGCTGTCCCATCAAAAATGAGCAAATAAAGAGCTTGTCTCCCTGCCAGGATGTCTCACTCTCTCACATTGGGGGTCTACCACTCGTGTCCTGCAGGCCGGAAAAGAGAAGGAAACACTCCAGGCAATGGGGTGGGAGGGGGTGTTGAGTCTGCTCTCTCTGTGGGGTTGGAGGACCAGGGAAGGGGGAGTTACCCCCCAGAGTGACTCCCATAGCGTGCTCCAAAATCGGTTCAACAATTCCTGGCTTTCTCGAGTTTAGCCGAAAGTGTCTGTACGCCATATTGCTGAGAAAGCTGACATGAGACCTTCTAGAGCAGTGGCTCCCCCAAGTGTGTAAGTGAGGTCCTGAGCCCTGGTCCAGGACTCTTCCCAGGGTACTAGCAGCATGCCATTGGGGGCGCCACAGGCCCGTGACACACACACGCGGGTATCCAAAACACAGCCCTTTCCTTCAATAGGCCACCTAAAAAATGCAATGCGCGCGCACACACACACACACACACACACACACACACACAAGCAGGCAGTCTCGCCCCGTGTGTAATTGCACACAGGCAAATGGTCCGAGATCAAAGTCTTCTCTGTTCAGAATCCTTCTCCTTCCCAACCCTTGGAACGCCTACCAGGACAGCCCAAGGCCCTGTCACCTTCCGAGGGGAGCCCCCAGGCCCCACAAGGGCCAGCCATATTAGTTATCTGAACTCCCACGAGCGAATCCCACTCTACCATTGACTCCGTTGGTGTTTATGTGGCTCGGGGCCCGTTTTACCCCCTCACCTTCCATTCTCACTGCCTCTTTGGCCTGGCTGTTCTGTGGGGTCTCCTGAGTGACCCAGATGGGGGACTCTCCTCCAGGGCCCTCCCCGATCAGCCTTAGCCTCTCCAAACAGCTGGGGCCCCTCATTGGCTAGATTCCCAGGTCTGACATTTCCTCCAGTTGAGTCCTCCCTTCGATTTTGCTGATAAACATTGGCTGAAATACTGTCCTTGGATTCCTGGCAAAAGTAGTCTCTAGTGGCAGCAGCGATGCTAACCAGGGTCAGACCACTCAGTCCTGCCTGTTTCCCCTTATCCGCTTAGATGGGTTTGCCCACGGTGCAGAGAATGTGACCCCAGAACAAGGAGATGCAAGGAGAGGCAGCAGCTTGGGCAGAGGAGGGGAGAAGCCTGGATTCGCTCAGCCTCCCCAACCAAGGGAGCCTCCTTCCGGGGGTTTGGCCCGATGGGGAGGCCAGGTCCCCCTGCTGTAGGGCGCCATCCTGGGTAACGGCTGCCGCAGGTGCAGGACCCCAGCCGGGTGCTCCCTCCGCCTCCACTCCATCTTCTGGAAGGAGATTGCAGTCCGCCTGACCGTGCAGCTCCCCTGACATGATATGGGCAAAATTCCCGAAATCTCACAGATTTTGTAACTCCGTCGCTGGCTGCCCGCCTCTGACTCCTACAGCCCAGGCTGGGCCCCACTGCTGGGGCCTCACCTTCTCCCGGAGGCTGAGGGAAGATGGGCTGCTGCTGGCTGACAGAACCAGATGGTTCGTGATTACCATTCACCTCTTACTTCAGAAAGCAAAATGAATGAAACATGTGCAGGTCATGGACACTAAAGAGCCTTTTCATATCAATTTGGGAGGAGTTGTCAGCTTTGATTTATTAAGTAAAGTTCCGAGACAGGCTGCCGACGTGCCGTCAGTCTCCTGATAATGGATGGGCCTCCCAGCTGACTGCCCGGTGACGATCATGCGTCCCAGCGCCTCGGTCTTCAAGAGAGGCCGCCATGGAAAAGGCATGAAGACAGTCTTGCTGGCTTGGTGGGTGCGGCCCCCTCCCCTTCATCCCTCCACCTCTGGTCTCTTCCCTTCTCTTCAGGGTCCCCCACCCCACCCCATACCAGTCCTCTCTCAGACCTGCCCCCCCCCCCTTTAGCCAAGGATTTGTGACTAGAAACTTCTCTGGGGTTTCCAAGCCTGTCTCTTCCTCACCTGTTGGTTACCTGTCAGGAGGGATGGGGTGATGAGGAAGACTCTACCTGAGTAGGATTCCCTTGAGACCCCATTTCTTTGCCCGACTTTAGGACCTTGCTCACAGTAGTCAATATTCCAGTTATCGATTGGGCTCATTGGGGGTTCATAGTACAACTAGTTAGGTGGCAAAGAGTCCCTGAGGGACAGGACTGGGCAGGTCCAAACTAAATGCAGGAATTGGGGGCTGGGATTGCTCCCTGCTGTAATAATAAAGTGAATGAGATCACCCTCTCCGACACCTACCATGAAATCTCTCCCAGTGTAAGGATTTCACAAGGACCTTAATGCTTAGAGATCTTCCAAATTCCATGTGACTTGGAGGCAAGATCAAATCCAATCTCTAGACCTCCACACTTGCCTTTCGTAGGGTAGGTGGGGACAGTTTATCTGCACCAGTGGGTTTTCCATTAGTGTTTTTTCTTATTCTTTGTCTTGCTCAGAGACCGTGTATTCCTCCTGGCGAGCCGTTCTGTGTTATGTCTTGCTGGTGTGATTGTGCAGGATATTGTCCTAAAGGGCAGGAGGGAACGAGGAAGCTGTTGTACAGAAATAGGGTCCAGCCTCTCAGTTTGGCTTCGGATTGTGTGCAGTTAGGCAGGAAGCCCATGGATCAGTTAAACTCAGAACTCTCAAGTTCTTCAGAGCACCAAGTAAAGGCCTTGCTTTTGCAGAAAGAAAAAAAAATGATAACATCTATCTGTGATGCTCGGTCTTCTGAACTTGGCCCCCATTCTCTCCTGACTGAGAGGCTAGCTCTCAATCGGACTGAGAGGATATCCTACTGAGTCAAACTCATGGTCCGCCCAGCGATTGGGGCAGTTGGCTCTGGTGGGCGGTAGTCCGCTTTCTGAGAATACGTCCGTGTCCTATTGCCCATAACTTGCCCTACACAGCCCCTCAGCTGTGGTTCTGAGATTCTGAGATTCGTAAAGCTCTGTAGATTCTTCTGCCCAAGGAGGAGGCACCACTAGTCCCATTCTAGCACTGTTTCTAGAATTCAATCCCAAGGGAGGGTGACCCTGTGGATGTTAGGGGACTTTATCTGAAAAAGAAGAGAGTGAGCACTAATACAATCATGCTCTTTCAGCGGATAAGTGCTTATCCCAAGGAAGAAGGGGCCCGGATGTTGGTTCTCTCCACCTGGAACAGAGTAGATAGAAAAGAATTTGTAGGACAGAATCCTGAGGGAGTGAGACCTGATACAAGGCACCGTTTTCTCATAATTGAGGTAGATCCTGAAACAAGGTTTATAGAAGTTCTTTAGAAGTTCACACATAGACGGTCAAGCGGATGGGTCCCTATGGCAAGGGTCACACAGGACTCAGCTTCACGGGTTGGATGCGCTCTTAGTCCATCGTCCTGGACTCGGAGCCTGGACACAGCATCTGATGAAGCCGAGCTGCCCCATGGCCACTCCATCAAAGCAGGCTCAGTGACTCCTGTCCTGAATGGTCCTCCCCACCACCCCATCTTTAGAGTGTTCTCCTGTCTCCTGTCCTGCCTCGTCACTGAGGCAGAGCTCAGTGGACCTGGACAAGCCCAACCATCCCCCCCCCACCCCGCCCTATCCTTACCTCGCCCCAAACCCCAGGGAGACAAGGGGGTGGAAAGAAGGAGGCAGTGTTAGTCCCTTCGGACTGCAGCTTATTCCTTCTTGTTTCAACCCAAGATCTTCCTTGGACCCTGGCCTTTGTCTTTTTATGCACAGCCTAAGTAGAAAAAAGACAATTATTGAATAGGCACTCATAAGAGTAAGACCTTTCTGGCCCGTTGAGAGAGTATCAGAAAGACTGCTGTCAACAGTAATTAAAAAGGATACCTAGTCCCTGAGCACGGCTTCCTTAGGGACAAAGATGATATTATAGGATGCAAAGGAGCTAGTAAGTTTCAAGTTTATTGCTGCAATTAATTGAAATGTAATGGATATAACTTTGTTGCAAGAAATAAACATCTATCAAGTACTTACGGTGCTTGGTCCTGGGAATACAGATCAGTAAAATAGAAGTTGTGCCTTTGAGGGCCCAGCCTCTGGCAAGCCAGACCAACAGGTAAGGAAATAATGAAGTATAGTGACCTGACAAGTGTAAATAGATTTCTACAATAAGCTGTGGACTCTAGAGGCAGGATTCATACTGCAATGCCTTCTACATGCCTGGCACTCTTCTGGATGTGGGGATACACGGTCAGGAAGTAGATACAGGCCTTGCCTTCATGGGGGCTTACAGTCAGACGAAAACCCCTCACTCTTCCTGAGGAGCTCAGATGAGGCCCCAGGGGAGAGGCCCCGAGTCTTACAGAAGAGAGCTTTACTTGTTCCACAGACTGACAAGGGGGGGTGAAGGCTGTCTAGACAGAAGAACAGAAAATACAAGAGCAGAGAGGTGCAAAAGCATGGGCTTCTCTATTATTTTGCAACCCCAGGATCCCCTGCCCTTCCACCTCGACCCTTGGATTCTGTGAGTCATGGGAAGTAGGACTGTCTTCCCCAGGTGTAGCCTGAAAATGGTCACCGACATCCATAGGTTTGATCCCGGCACTGGAACGTTCTTGAAAATTTGGACTAGCAGTCTGAACCAGTCCCCACGGCCATGAGATTCCTACAGAAATCCTATGTAAACTGAGAAGAAACCCATCTGGATTTTAGTAAGTTCTAGACTTGAGATTTGCATGAGTTACCTCTTCGTGCTAATAGGAGGGATTAAGATAGGAACTCTGTCCTCAAACTCAGACTCCAGAATGGCCTGAAAAGGAGTATTTAGCAGCGTCAGTAGACGCTGATTAAATCCCATAGTGGATCTTGTGTTTTCATGTGTCACTCTCCCGGGGCCACACTGCTCCGTGTGCATGTCCTGGGTGAGACGTTGATTTTGTGGCTCTGGCTGTTTGTGCACTTTCCTTCCCGAAATCAAGAATACAGAAAGCATTCTGTAAGACAGCCAGCCAGAGGAGGATTCATCCTTATCCACTTAAACATTCATGACAGCTTGCATTTTGGTTCAAAAAGACACTTGTTTATTTAGATAAGATTTAATTTATTCATAATTTACTTAAATTTGCAGGAGCGTGCATGTACCTTTTAGCGTATAAGTAGCATAATACATAAAACATTACCGAAGCATGCAGATAGTACACTGGCAGCAGCAGACCCCGCCTGGATGTTTTAGGGAGATAACGTGTTTCCACGAGAGCAGAGACCTTCACACGATGGCCTGGGATTGCTTGCCGGGAATATGTTGACTCATCAATATCTTTTCACGCAAGGCAAACTTCTCATTAAAAACCACAATGTCTATACCGCGGTGTGACGTTCAGGAGTCACTTCCGCCATTGTTCTATAACCAATCCCTTCTCCCCAGCTGGTCCTCAAACAAAACAACAAACTACCAGCCCTCTACACTTCCAGCTATTTAATGACAATTTTACCTTCACATTCGCTTGCCCACTTATTACTAAGGTCCGCTGTTCACTCATTGCATACCAAGACTGTTCTAGACTGTTTCAGCAGCCTTGTAAAAAGGACCTCATCTGTCTCCTGCACCAGACAATGAGCCTCTCCCAAGGCAGGTGCTGTGTCTCGTTCAGCCAGGTAGGACAGCGGCCAACCCTGACCTTGGCATGTTGTAGGTGATCCATCAATGTTGTCCATGATCCTGGTCATTATTTTCAGCAGCATATGGAAATTCTTAGAAATAGATAAAGAAAGGAACTTTCCACGAAAGTTTTCTTCATAAAGAACTTTCCCATGGCTTCTCATTGGGTATGAGCCTGACGTGCCCTTCATCCTGACCCTACAGAAGAAGAACAGCCTGGTCTTAACACTGGTCTTAACGTCAGCCAAGGGAGTGGCCTTTCCTTTTTGGTATGCTCGGGGTCTCTCCGGCTGGAGTGCCATTTATAAGCTTTGAAGGAGGAATTGGAGAGACACAATCCGAAGAGAACGTAAGAAGATTTAAAGGTAGGGGATTTGATTGGAGTCTTTGCTACCTAAAGGCATTAAAACTTTATAATGCCAAACAAGTCCCGTTTTTCTTTATTTATGGATCATATATTTCCCCCCTTTATTACTGCTATACATTTTTCCAGCCTGACAGCTGATAACACTGAAAATTCACTGCTAGCAAAAAATTCCATTTACCACACTCCTCAAGATAATAATTTTTAAATTAAAGGAAAAAAAATACGTGTACATCTATCTGCAAAGATACCCATGTTTAGTTTCAACCCCAAACCCACAGTCCACACTGAATATGGATCTGGGGTTGAGAATCACATGTTGATCAGAGTTCAGGGGGATTCTTTTTTTTTTTTTTAAAGATTTTATTTATTTGACAGAGAGAAACATAGTGAGAGAGGGAACACAAGCAGAGGGAATGGTAGCGGGAGAAGCAGGCTTCCTGCCGAGCAGGGAGCCCGATACGGGGCTCGATCCCAGGACGCTGGGATCATGACCCGAGCCGAAGGCAGACGCTTAACACCTGAGCCACTCAGGTGCCCCTCAGGGGGATTCTTTTAAAAACATAATGCGCAAACATCCTCTCTTACCAGTTAGCTATCAACTTGGGGAAGAAATATCAGACCAGGCCATCTTGGTTTCCCAGAGTTGGTGCAATTTAATTTCAATTTGTCAAACATGGCACTACGGCAGAGATTTGTTTTTCCCCGCGATTTATTAGAAATGTTCTAAGAGGGGCAGTCTGTCACTCAGTGTATTTCAGCCAGTCCCCTTGAAGTTTCTTTTCCTTTGGCTCACGATCCAGATCCACAGGAAGGGGAGAAACAGCCTAAGAGATAAAAACCACAAGGGGGAAAAAGAGAGAAATCAATGTGCTTTAAACATGATGACAGGATGGGTTGTTTAAATTGCTTCTGCACATTGATTTAAAGCATGCCCAGTAGAAACCTCTATTATATTAACAATCTTTTCCCTTCATTTCAATCATTGTAGTTGCTGTATCTTATTACCTTCCAGACAGATGATGTCCAAATATAATGTTGAGTACGATTTTTTTTTATTATTATTATTTGTTAGAGGAATGATGGGCAATGACTTAGAGGTCTGGGGACAGGATTAGTATCATAAAGAATGCGAATTCCAAATAACCCAAGGTAATGATAAATCAACTGTGCATTTAACTATAGATTCTATCTTCAATGCATTTCTGTAAATGACAGCTCTTTCAGGCTTCAGAAGTGTAGAGAGATAGGGTGTGATTCTGGCCATAGACTGTAAGTTGTTGGGAATGGGGAGCTAGTTGCTGTCCCAAGTGAAATAAAGCTTCCAGTGTGAGAGGTGGTGTTGTGCTTTGACAAAATCACCGTTCATCTCAATTGCCAGACCGCTGACGTCTTTTGTAAAATTACCTTTAGCTGGCCTGCCCGTACTTCAGTTCAGAGGATGGGGAGCCATTATTCCCCATGTCAATTTCGATATTTTCATACCAGAGGGATTCTGTGATGGTCATGAGAGGGGAAGGAGTGGAGAGGGGGCTTTCCATCCTGGACCCGTGTCATAGATGAGATCTGGGTCCCTTGTAATTATTATGTAAATGATCCAATGATTAAGAACCCAACCCACCAATTCACCAGGTTTCTATTCCTGCTCTGAATCTCAGAGCGTCCACGGTGAATCGGGACCACGGATTTTCATTCCAGGCTTCGAAAAGTTTTCTGAGCTGTATTTGGAAGCCTTTTTTTTTTTAAACCCTGAGTAAGCGTTTTCACATATGTGTCTCCCCCGGTCTCACAAGGCTGGGTAGATTAGACCCATTTTGCAGTTGAAGAAACTGAATTTTAGACAGTTGCCATTTACTCAAAGTCATATACTTGTTAAACACCGAGGTAGGGATTCAACCAATTGGTTTTGTATTCCAAAACTCCCATTCCTTCCTCTCTGCTGTACTAGTCTGAAACTGTTGTTTTGTTCATTCATTTTTTTTTGAAGTTTTGTTTCATTTTTTAGAAAGAGAGTGTGTGTGCACAAATGAGGGTGGAAAGGGGAGAGGGAGAGAGAGAATCTCAAACAGCCTCCACACTCAGCACGGGGCTCAGTCCCACAAGCCTGAGATCATGACCTGAGCGGAAATCAACAGTCAGATGCTTAACTAACTCAGCCACCCAGGTCCCCCTGTTCATTTAACTAATGATTAACCATTTAACCAAATTTAACCAAAAGATACTTACTGAATACCTTCTGTATGTCAGGCACATTGATGTCCAAGGTGCCTAAGACCAAAGCAGGGGCCCACTGACCCTGCTATTAGGGATCTCGGGTTTTGCCAGGGGTAGTAGAGGTAAGTTTGCTGGGTCGGGAGGGGACCTATAGCTGGGGCGTGCACAGGGTGTCACGAGAGCATATCTGAGGCCTTCCTGGCCCCAAGGTTCGGGGAGAACTTCCGGAAAGAGGGGGCCTGATCTGAAATCTTCTCATGAAACACTTTCATGCTTCATCCCCCAGAACGATGTTTATCTTGTGCACTTGGGGGTTATAATTCCTAACTAGGGGGTCTATTGACCCACTCTGCAGTGAGGAGTCAAGGAAAAAAATCTCTGCACGTGTTTTCTTATCTATACAAGTGATATATACAAAGAAGCAGTTGGCCCTCTTGCTGTCGTGTTCTTTCATTCAGTAAAAAAGGAAAGAAAAAAAGGAAAGATGGGAGGGAGGGAGGCAGAAAGAGAGGAAGGAAGGAAGGAAGGAAGGAAGGAAGGAAGGAAGGAAGGAAGGGAGGGAAGAAGGGAAGAAGGGAGGGAGGGAGAGGGGGGAGGGAGGGAGGGAGGGAGGGAAGAAAGGAGGAAGGAAGGAAGGAAAGGGAAGAAGGAGAGAGGGAGGGAGGAAGAAAAGAAAAAAAAGGAAAGAGAAAAGAAAAACAGCTCCATCCTTTGGGAATCTGAGAATGGTTCTGTCTCAATTAACTGAACTGTCAATACAGTAAAGACTTTTTGAACTGTTTGCTTTAACTTAAGTTCAGGCAGTCTGTTCATCTTCCTTATATCTGCTAGGCTTGGATCCTTATCATTTACCTTCGAATCCTGGTAAGGAGAACAAAGGCTATTTATCAAGGCTTTGTTGGAGTCAGGACTTATACCAGGCGAGAACCTTACAGAGAACAGGTTTAATAGTTATCCTGAGGCCCCTTTATTCTCTTCCTACCAAACGCGCCTTCATCCCTGCGTGGGTTAGACCAACCGCATAGTTAGAGGAAACAGTCACCCCAAGAGAGCGCCGTGCTTCCCACATCAACTACAAGTTCAAGAGTGTTCCCAAAACTACCCTTAGGTTTGATCGATTTCTTAAAGCAACTTACAGAACTCGCTGGAAGCTATTATACTCATAATTAAGGTTTTCGGCAGGGAGAAGATTCAAATTAGCCAATGGATGAGGAACTCAGGCAGAATCTGGGCAAGTGCTAAACACAGGGGCTCCAATCATCTTCTTCCTATGGCGTCACATTGCTTTGCCTTCCGGGTGTCAATGTCTAGTCCCACATGGGGAATATTACCAACCAGGGGAACTCACCTGAACATCATTGTCCAGGGTTTTCATCGGGCTCCATGACAGAGGCCTGACTGACTGACTGATCATTTTCTTGGTTAAACTCAGTCTCCCGGTTCACTGATGCCATATGACCCAAAGCCCCCGACCTCAATCATATCACTAGACTCTGGAGTGTGAATCAAAGCCCGCCCCCCATGCAAATGAAGACACTAGAGACACCGGCAGAGACACTGACAAAGTCTGACAGGGCTTTGCCCATGTCTCTGTTTGCACTGAAAATACTCTAACCTCCTCGGGCCCGGAGGCCAGGTGTGAACATTCACTCTGTGTCCACACTCAGCACCGACAGACCCCAGCACAGACTAAGTGTTCAATGTATTTTAGTTGGGTCGGCTTTTTCTATTTTATGAGCAAACCCATCTTTGCATGGACTTGTAAGGAGTTTGGATCTTACTGGCTGCTTTTCTTTAGCTCTCTGGGTGACGTTTTACCTTTTTTTTTTAGATACAATTCTTCCCTTGGATCCAAGTACAGGACATCACACATTTTTTTTATTTTTTAAGTTTTTACCAGCATGTAAAACCCGTAGCTGGCATCTTAGCTTCCATTAATGGTCACAGAACCTTCTTAAAGCCTGACCAAGTGCCATGTAGTTTCCCAGGCACGTCAATGTTGTCTACGGGAGAAAATTATTTCCAAACCCTGGGAGATATAGAGCCCAAAGAAGCTCTTCCTTGCTTTGTGTTATTTCTTCATGTGGTGACATTATTAAAGGTAAGTCTGCAGGAGCATTCAGCCCACTGAGAATCAGTCACAGAACTTTGGGTAGAAAATTCCGTCACGGTAGAAACAGAAAATTGCCAACAAGATATAAAACATAGAGAAGTCGCAGGGAAGCCGTTGAGAAATGCACAACTTGCATGCACCTGGGTCGTTGCTTTTTTTTTCCCCCGATATCTGTTTGTTGTCGCGTGTTTGTTGTCGTGTGGGCGGAGTCGCTGTTCTGAGCATGATCAGTAGGAGGAACGCTCACCCACAAAGCCA
Organism: Procyon lotor; assembly: GCA_028646535.1. Taxonomy (NCBI): domain Eukaryota; kingdom Metazoa; phylum Chordata; class Mammalia; order Carnivora; family Procyonidae; genus Procyon; species Procyon lotor. The sequence goes on from CM053613.1 coordinate 72,941,418, forward strand.
TGATTTGCTTGCACTGAGCTTCTAATTATGTGCCAGCTGTGGAGCGTTCCTCGCGTGTCTGCAAGGGTGCACAGACGAGGGGCCAGTCAGCCAGCTGTGCCTCCGAGAGGGCTGTTGGCAGTGCGTGCAGCCTGTCCCCGTAGGCGTCAGCGAGCAAGGACGGCAGGTCAGCAGTGGCCCAGACTCCTGTTGGAAGACCTCTTTGCCCTCCACGCCGGGATTGGGCAAGACTCTGCGATGGCAGGATTTCAAATGAATGGCATCTCCGAATAATATTCGGTAATGGCATTCTGAGTGCCACCTGAGCAATCTGATTTCTAATCTTTCCTCCATGGTGAGCTGAGATGATCTCCAGTGTCATTGGTTTGTTCTCTCTTCTCTGGCCAAGAGCCAGAGTCTGATAGAGGAGATTCTCGGGGCTTCTAAGAGGAGAGTAACTCCCACATTGTGTCCGTGACTCAGCCCCGAACCGGGTCACGCATTAACTGCTGTACCAATGTGTAGTTTCACCCTGGTTTTGACCTGCTTTTGTGGTTGCAGTCATCTGGAAGGTCAGCTCTTGCTCCCCCCGCCCCAAATTCCAGGGTGAGTGAGCTATGGGAGCCTCTGCATAGAAGGTAGAAGGGGATATGATGGGATTCAAAGACCCTACAGAGTGGCTCCAGGAATTATAGGGGATCTAACCTCAAATCACAATCTCAAATTATAAATGGCCGTAGAGATTGAATGGGGGCATTTCGGCCACCCCTGCTACAAAATTATAACACAGAAAAAAAAATCTTATGTAGACAGAAGACAAACTTTCTCCCCAACACTCGTGCATGGGAGCAGATGCATAAGCAGAGGTGGAGGGCACAGAACTTGAAAGAAGAGATATGATGGGCCCCAAAGACCGAAACAAAATGAGGACATCCAGTGAAGTAAAACCCCAGGAAGTGACAGGGTATTCGCTCTCCCTCGCAGGTCTGGAGTCAGAGGCAGGCTGCACATCATTTTTGAAAGTGTGAGATTTCACCCAACTTGTAAAAACCAGGAGCCAAGAGAAATGCGGAACTCGGGAAATGGGAGGATGTGTGTAATGATTTCCGATTAGGGTCTGTGGGACCCGGCGGAGAGCTCCGTGTGTCCGCAGCCTGATCATCTGCCTGGGGCTGCGGCGCGCTCAGAGAGGGCTCAAGGTGTGAGGGCGCGCGTCCTTCAGGCCCCGAGTGCGTCCCCACCTGTCTTCACCGAGGGATTCTAATTTGCATGTTTCGCTGTAAGGGAACATTTCAGAACTCATTCCATGGCTCTCCTCGAGGAGGGCTGCTGATCCGCAGAAGGTTGCTTTGTAAGTGGGAGCCACAGATGAGTGGTTGACGAGGCAGCGTTGAGCTAATTCCCCAAATGCGCAGATGGGGCGCATTTCTCCAGCAATAGCGAAGGGGCTGTGTGGACCGACCTTCAGGAAACGAGCTGGCCACTGGACCACACCAATGAATCCCATTCGCCCCTAATTCTTTTAGTCGGCACTTGTGTGTGTCTTTCTGTGACGTGTAGGTGTGCCTATTTCACGCTTTCAAGGGCTCATTACCTCTGGAAGTAAAATACTTCACAGTAAAAGGGAAGCTGGGGGCCCCCCATAAAGCAAGCTTGCTTTATCTCTGTGCTGTTTTCAGGAAGAAGGGTGGAACCATGTGACGAATCACCTCTGTTTGAAATAGTCAGAGCTGAGCATCTAGGAGACTAGATAAGAGAACTTGAATGATCCTATTATAAGGATAACAGCAGTGAGAAGAGTCTTATGGATGGCGTACATGGGTGCATTCAGTTGATTTAAAGGTGCTCTGGCAGCCTGAGACTTGAATCCTCTGCTTTGGATGGCTTCCATGCGGACCTTTAACATTATTTTAACATAGCTTGATCTGGGCGTCACGGTGAAGTCGACTTGAACAAATCCATTTTAAAAGGAAGGGGCCATCGGTGCACCAAACAGTCACACAAAAACAAGCACTGTGAGGTCCTTGAGGAGTAGGGTGCGGGAAAGGGATGCAGACTCAAAAGGAAGAAGTCTTCTGTTTTCCCCGAAGCCGAGACCTCGGCCACGCAGACCCTTTCAGAGTCCACATCTGCTCATTAGGACATTCCCAGCACGCAAGCCCAACGCCAGCCTGGAGAGCAGGGCCCTTCAAAATGAAAACCCTTCAGGAACATACATTTGCAAGGATAATATTGCGGGACCACAAGTTTATCTCTCGATCCGGTTCTCCCCTAATGAGATATACAGCCCCGGCTCGGAGTGATTTTGAATGTGCAAGAGAACTCCTGTCTTGAAATATACTCCTGCCTCAAGCTTTCCTTAGGAGAATTTCAGCTACTTGGGGGGAAGGGGGTGGGTGGGTGGAGGGTTGCCTTTATGTACATGCTCATCCAGGGATCCCCTTATAGGAACAGGTTTGTTTCAAAGCAGTTAGAATTCTCACATGTTCATTTATTTATTTTCTCTCTCCCGTTTCTCTCCCTAACATATAATCATGGTGTGAGCTTCACTTTTAAAACAAACACACATTGACCCCTAGGCCTTCCATTACTAGATGCTGTTAATCCTCATTTGATGTAGCCCTGAGCCAAGGGAGAAGCATTTCTTCACACAGGGTACATACCAAAGTTCATTCTGAACATACCAGCAAGCACGTGAATAACTTGACCTCATTATTCCATTTGACTCTCACTTGCTGTGGAATCAGGGACACTTGGCTCATTTCCCTTATTTTAAAAGAAAATGCAGAAATATTTGAGGGGGACATGGCATTTAATTTTTCAGAGTTCCCAACGTTTAAATAGTATAAAACCAATTAAACATAAAGACTTAAGGAGTATATGATTTGTGCAGTTTAGATAGATATAGATGGATGAATTATTATCTGCATGTCCACCAGTTACATGCCGTGGAGGCAATTTCTAAGTAATTTTACAAATAATAAGACTTTCCAAATGCTTGGCTAGTAGTAGGCCATTAGTCCTTTGATCACCTGCTGTGCCTACCGATCACCTTGAATAGCTTTTGCAGACTTAGAACTCGAGGTTGTTGCTTTAATCACAAGGCATTAGGATCCCCTCCGGAAATATTCCAGTCCCAGTGCACTTCAAAAAACAAAACCAAAACAGAAAAATACATATTTTCTGTCATGTGTAACCCCACCTTATAAGTTGTGGGTGCAAATTATCCAGGGACACATTCAGGAGTTGCTGAGCCAATTAAGGAAGGTTGCATTTGTTGCTTCTAGAAGTACCTTGAGACTCTCAAAATCATGCAGACCAATTTGAAAAAATAGTGGTTCCAGGGAATGCTTTCAGGCTGTATGTAGGCCATCACTTGATGGCCTAGATGGTTATTCAACATAAAGATGGATGGATGGATGGGTGGATGGATGGATGGATGGATGGATAGAGAGAAAGAGAGATTCAACAAATAATGAGCACAACTCTAAGAAAGATGTACCCTGAATTAATTTATTGAGCCCCACATTTCTCCAGCCCTCACTCCCATCCTAGAACATTATCTTGGGGAGGGTGATCTTGCACCAGTGAATAAATGGGATAGTGCAATCTCAAATTTAAGCTTACCTGATAGCTGTCAGATAATACCTTACACCAGATATCTGATACTTACCAGCAACCCTGAAGTAAATATCACTCTCCATGTTTTACAGATGTAGACAGAATGTGTGACCCACACAGAAAAAAGACCAGAGAGCTTTGGTCTTTGGTGGCAGTGCCAGGATTCAACCCTAATTTTGCATGATCCACAATCCCTGTGCCGAAGCTTAGCTTCTATGCGGGCTGTGTGATTTTAATACCCAGATTTCAACTAAGATTTTGATACCTATGGAAAGACGTGTGTGGATGTGCCCTTTGGCCGTAGCGCAGCATTCCACTAGTTACAATGTGATCTTTCTTCCGATTGTTCTAATGAAGGACCATCTAATGACAAAATGGATGGAGACTTCAGGATCCAGGCATCAGTGACATAAACAATAACCACTTCTTGGCACAGGGAGGTGTAGTGTTTGGAAAGAAATCATTTCAAGAGCTCTCTCACTTCAGCTGCTATGCTAAGTTAGTTTTGCATCCAGGCAGTTACACAATGAATGCATCTGGCACCAACACCTTTCCAAATGCCTGCCTGGCCAATCCCTGCCTAGCTGGCTCTTAACAGCCGCACTAAAATCGAAACGCTAAGCGGTGACTGTCACCGAGCCACCTGTAGAATCCAGGGATGCAAAAGGATAAGTCCCTCATTTAATTGTAAATGCGAGCTCCTTGCAGTCCAATTCAGAGGGCCAGCACTTAGAAATGTTAATGCTATTTATTGTAGCATGCATGGGATAATGGCATTTCTCAACATCTGTTTTCATTTAAAATTTCCAAGTTGCCTTTGTGTTCCATTCTGCGGGCACCACTCCGTAATGATGCTGTTCGTACTTAGGAAAGCAGGAGGATGGAAAGTGGCAAGTGGGAACCCAAACAAAATAATATTAATGAATATTTGCAGCTGCTGGTGGGACTTGGTGAGTAGCTGCCAGCGTCAATGACAGAATTCATCTCGTAAAATGTACCTGTGATAAATATCCACTAGGGTGATTAGCAAAGGTTGTTCATTCATGAATGACTTGCAAGCAAACCAGCAATTTGATTGCCACCAGTAACGGGAGGTATTTTTTTTTTCTTTTACAAGACAACCAAGGGCTTAAGATCATAACCATGGCCATCATGGCCACACTCTCAGCTTTCTCTTTGTCCCTTGGGAGGTTGAGTCTGGAAGAAGAAAATGAAAGATGGGGCGCCTGGGTGGCTCAGCGGGTTAAGCCTCTGCCTTCTGCTCAGGTCATGGTCTCAGGGTCCTAGGATCGAGCCCCGCATTGGGCTCTCTGCTCAGCAGGGAGCTTGCTTCCCCCTCTCTCTCTGCTTCCTGCCTCTCTGCCTACTTGTGATCTCTCTGTCAAATAAATAAATAAAATCTTAAAAAAAAAAAAAAGAAAGAAAGAAAATGAAAGAAGTGTCTGTGTGTTTAGGAAATGAACTCTGGTGAGGCCTGGTGCACATACGCCAAGACTCAGGTCGAAACTCATTTCTTCCCAGCAGCCTTTTCGGCAACTTTAGCCTTCTAGAACCTTCCGTGCAGGTTCCCACTGCACTCCTCTGACTCTGTTCCATGCATTCAGCATTTAGTCATAGTTTGCCTTTTTATGGTGAAGCCTTTCACTTGTGCATTTCCTATCTTCCTATATACACTGCGGGTTCTTAAGGTTCTCTTACCTCTTTCCCACCATCATCTTGACCCACCATACCCTCCATGCTTGGTCCCTGGCACCAAGCAGTTCTCATTAACTATTTCTTAAATGAGTAGCTGTGCGAATAAACACATGAACAAGTAGTCTTCCCAAGCCAAGCTGAACTACACACCAAGGATTTTTTTTTTTAAGATTTTATTTTTAAGTAATCTCTGTACCCAGCATGGAACCCAATGAACTCATGAGATCAAGAGTTGCATGCTGTATTGTCTGAGCCAGCCAGGTGCCCCTACGAGCCAAGGATTTTAAGTAACTCCGGGATAGGCAAGAAAGTGGTCTGACAGCTAGGGAATATATTCAATAATACTGTAATAATGTTGTTGGTGACAGGTGGTGACTATACCTATGGTGGTGAACAAAATGCATAAGATTGATGAATCACTATGTTGTACACCTGAAACTAACATAACATTGTATGTCAGTTTCCCTTTCATAATAACTTTTTAAGTAGTTTGAACCCTGCAGCCCTTAATCATACCTGGAAGGCAAATAGCTTACCTCTGACCTTTATTTTAAGTCCTGTAGAATCTAGGGGGTGACTCTTCATCAAAAGATTGACCAAGATCTTTTTAATCACCCAGGAGTGATTAACGAGGGCTATTAATTCATGAATGACTTACACACAAATTGATTTCTTTTCACATCCATTTCTACATCTTGTGACTTACTCTTTGTCTTTCCTGGGGTGGAGGATAATTCTCTTAGCTTGCCATTAGCGCCCCGTGACACATCCCGTAGTTCTAGCTTGCACCTTTAGCCCCAGCTGGTCTGAACAGATCCTGCGATTGCTCAGTCTCCCCTCCTGCTTCCTTTCTACTAGAAAGCTATTCAGGATGGAGGAGGCCTCAGAGCCTTCACCAATACCACGGGAATCTCCTCAGCCTGCATACAAGCGGGCCTGGGAGTGTCAGGAAGTCACCATTCCTGGGGACACCCTCACCCAATGGGAGATGGGAGCAGGTAGGTAAAGCCTCCAGCCTCCTTTCCCTTGGGGACAAATCTGGGAGGCCTTTCCTAGGAGGTACCAGATCAGCACTCTTGGCAGCAGCCTCAGTAATGTGCTCTCATACTGGCTTTCCTCTTCCCCATCTCATGTTTCCACTCCTTCATACCTGCCCTGAGAATGCCCTCCTGGTCAGTTCCCTACACTCAAGCCCTGGTCGCAGACACTACGTCCGGGGGAACCAAACTACTCAATGTGGCTCAGCTGACTTAAAAAAAAAAGAAAGAAAAGAAAAGAAATTCAAATAGATTAATTGGAAGTCCCAGAACGTAGACATCCACAGGAGGATGCCCTTCAAAGTGACCACCTTTAAAGGCTACACGCTCATCCCACAAGCTGCCATTGGCCTAGACATTCCTGCGAGTACCAGCAGAGCCTCTTTATAGGGCCAGGCAAGGGTGAAACTGTGAGGACCTGGGATGCTGGATGTAAGCAAGTGCAGATTGGGGATGCTCGGCGGTCGAGGGCTTGCCTTAGATGTTCTTATGCCTCCCCTTGTCCTTGCTGTTTCCAAAGTGCAATAGACAACTGCTCTTAGAATCTCATTTTATTTTAAAGAAATCCAGAGCCTTTATGCAGTGATTTCCAAGATGCCTTCATAGTAGAGCACAAGCGCACACGTGGGGACAGGAGTCCCAGAGGCCAGAGACCAGGAGAGCTGCCTTCTAGAAGTGCCTGCCACTTCCTATGCAGCCTCAGTCATGCCAACAATTCCAGATGGGAAAACTATGTCCAGTTGATAGGGTGGGTGTATGGATTGACTAGGAGCCTATAAGGTAAAGCACTCATAGACTATAAGTTGTAAACCAGGGCACAAGGTAAAACATTGGACGAATTACTCATTTTTAAAAATGCTATCATTTCATGAGTGTTTACCATGTGTCATGCACCGTCCTAAATACTTTGCGTACTTTATTCCATTCACTGCCTATTATAATCCTCTAAGGTAAGTAGTAGGATCCTCATTGTACCGATGAGAAACTAAGTCAAAGATAAGTAACAACACCCCCTCACAAGGTGACATGTCAGCTGAGATCGGACCCAAATCAGTCTGATTCTAAAACCCGATGCTCTTAACATTATGTCATCTGTTGGAATTTTATCCAGGGAAAACCATAGGACAAGGCGGTGCCAGTTTCTCTTTTGGGCTAGGTCAGGTATAGGCAGGAAGAAAATTGCTCCCCTCTCCCACCTGTGACTTGACCCATTCCTTCCCACACCTGGCACCCCTTTACTTTACGCAGGCGCAAGTCAAAGAAAGTGGCACAGACCAGAACTCATGCATCCTTTCTAAAGCGATCACTTGGAATACGCCCTCCTATTCCATGGTGCAGGTTATATCCTTACAGTTTCAGAAACTCTTTAGCATTATTTTAAAAGCTGGTTCAGGGGCGCCTGGGCGGCTCAGTGGGTTAAAGCCTCTGCCTTCGGCTCAGGTCACGATCTCAGGGTCCTGGGGTCGAGGCCCTGCATGGGGCTCTCTGCTCAGCAGGGAGCCTGCTTTCCCCCCTCTCTCTGCCTGCCTCTCTGCCTACTTGTGATCTCTTTCTCTCTCTGTCAAATAAATAAAAATAAAATCTTTAAAAAATAAATAAATAAAAGCTGGTTCAAATGAACATCCTCTAAAGCACATTACTATTTGCCTCACCTCCAGAAGAGAAAACACCATTACCCTTAAAATAGTCCAGAATACGGGCACCTGGATGCTTCAGTCGGTTCAGAATCTGACTCTTGATGTCTGCTCAAGTTACAATCTCAAGGTCCTAAGATCGACACCCTCCAGCGGCCTCGCTGCTCAGCCCCTCACCCCACTCATGCCCTCTCTCTCTCTCTTTCCTCCAAAAAAAAAAAAAAAAGACAGTCCAGACAATCCAAGGCAAGAAATTTCATGAAACAACTGAATCTGGGAACACTGTCAATGGACTGTTTCCTCCAATCAGGTCTTAATATTTGGGAGCACAGAGAGGTGGGTGACATTTGGTTCTTCTCTATTATTTATCTAAACACCTTACCAAGCAGTGAAACAGAAAAATCCAAACTAAGCCCAAAGGCAGCTAGGGTGGTGACATCCCCAGAGGGATGAAAGAAAGCCCCTGTCCCTATCATCATCCTGGTAGAGGATGGGAGACTGGGAGAGGAGGGTGGTCCCTGCTTCTACAGTTTCATTTCAACATAGCCACAGAGAAGCTGCGGCAGAAACTCTCTCTTCCTGGGTCAGAAAGGAAACGTCCTCGTGCAAACATCGTGTTTTAGGGGGAAGCACCTTAGGCATGAAGATAGATATCCGTGTGTTGCCTTCCCGCCTTAGAGCTACATTCCTGGAGGCGAGTAGAAATGGTAGCATCAGGTTGAAAGCCCAGAGGCTCCTGCCTTTCGGCAGAGCAGAACGCGTACCTTTGGAAGAGTTCCAGCATCTGCGTTGAGTGATGTCTCCCCAACACCTCAAACAGATTATTTCCCAGAACATCCGAATCCTGGAAGTTCAAAGCAGAAATAACGTTTGAAAAAATTGGAGGGGAGTCAGAGGAGAGAAAGAACGATGATCCAAAGGCCTGAGAGACAAAAAGACCCATTTCATAAATAGCCATCAAAGAATCTTATGATTGGTTGCATGGTAATGTGGGGGCAGGGGTCACGTAAGTCAGTAATCAGAGCGAGGAAAGAGGGACACCTCTAGGACGAATGCTTCATTCATTCTCCATTCATTCCTTCTGCACATGGTTACTGAGCATCTCCATTGTGCCCAGGCACACAGGTTATGGGTTGGGGATATAAGGGTCATCAAACCCAGGTAGAATCCCCACCTGATGGCACTCACTGTCTAGCGAGAGAAACCCATGTTAAGGGAAGGATCACACAAATAGAAGTTCACTTGGGAGGCTGCTAAGTGCTGGGAGGAAGAGACATCCAGAGCTATGGATGAATATGACGGGTGTGTATCTATTCGGGGAAGACTTCTCTGAAGAGGGGAGATCTGAAGGATGACTAGGAGTGTGACCGGCTCTGGGGAAGGATCGGTACTCAAAGGAATCCACAGGAGCGGGGAGGACTAGTGAAGAAGATGAAGAACAGAAGAGACCTTGGGGCGAGGAAGAGCAAGGGGCAGGTCTACCTTGAATGAAGAGGGGCCATTGGAGCTGCTCCCTCCATTCTCCTTGTGGTTTCCGGCAGAGGAAGGCTGGCAGGCTCAGACCCCAAAATGCACCTGTCAGGCTGAACCCGATTACGGAGAGTGGAGAAGGAAGATTCCTTTTCACGGGCTATTTCCCAAGAGAGCTGCAAAGTCCACCATGGGAGAAAGGAAGAAAAACTGAAGACCAATGTCAACTCAGTGATCTCAGGCCGGATCTTAATCTCTCTGTGGCCCAGTTTTTTTATCTATAAAATGGGGATGGTGGCGCTAACTACCTCACTGAGTTCCCATGGGAATTAAATGTGTAAATATATGTGGTTTGCTGAGTCAGGGGAACTCAAGGGAGCCAGAGAACTTGGATGGGGGAAAAAGTTGCGTCCTAATTTCACTCCCTTCTAACAGAAATTTACTATGCCTTTAACAAATAGAGACAAAAGTCGCAGTAGTAACAGCAGTTACCTGGGACATTGTCACCGACTAAAGCCTCAGATATTTTCATGACACATGACTGCTTTTGCAGAATCTCCAAATACTGTTTACGCTTGTCCCTACCTAAAATTACAGGAGCTATTAGGCCTTTACAAGATCTCGTTGTTCGTTCTATCGATAAAGAAGCCCATACTTTACCACTCATTTGCTTTCTAATATTTTTATAATCGTATTTCCGTGTAATTTCTTTCATTTGGAATCTTATCTATTTTGTTTTCTACTTGAAAACATTATTCCGAGAAGAGGTCCACAATGTCACAGGACTGTCAAATGTTTAAGAATTCCTGTTCGGGGTCAGGTGTTCGGATCCTAAGCATAATATGGGATAATATCCCATAATAGGGGATTTTATCCTCAAGAGCCCTGTCTTTATCATCCTACCTACAGCCACAGTGTATGTAGCCACTGGATGGTAGAGAGCAGCAGACTGCACTTAGTCAGAAGGTCCATATATAGACCAGGAAACTCCCTGTGGCTACATGTGTGACTCTGGGCAAGTTATTGACCCTCTCCAAATATAAGTGTCCTCATAACAAACCTTAGGTAACATAACATCTGCCTCAGGGACTTGTCACGGGTATGAAATGAGGCTATTTCTGTGAAAGCACTTGGCATCCACAGGCCCTCCATAAACATTCTTTGAATGGGATTCAAAGCTGTGGGCTTTTCGGGACATTTGCATATGCAGACATCAGCTTGTAAGATGAGAATGCTTCTCTGTCTCCCTCCTGCGGGGACTGGGGGCCCCCTGGGATGCTTGGGGATGGCTCTGACAGCTAGGTGCCAGGAGGAAACCTGTGCTTCCATTTCCAGCCCTGTCCCCATGGGCGAACCACGCTGAGCCAAGGAGTTCACAAAGATCAGCGTGAAAAGGGAAAACAATTTGTTCAGGGACCCTAGAGTCAGATACTCAGTATGCCAGGCTTGTGGGGTTTTTCAGCTTTAATCAGCATCAACTCGATCTTATTTTGAGGGATGCTAATGAGTTCAGAATATCTACAGGTAGCTCTAGCCAGACACCCTGGCTCCCCACCTGGTCCCTTCCTGCTCCTCCCTACCCTTCAGAAGGCCACTTGGCACCGGGGTGCCCGGACTGCTATTCTAGAGTCTCCGTGGCTTCAGCTAGGGACAGCTGGCAACAAAAATTCTGTTTTCCCTTTCAGGCTTGTCAGGTTGGTTGGGTTTTTGGTTTCTCTGGGGTTTGATTTTTCTTTTTCTTTTTTTTTTCTCTTTCCCTCTCTTCTCTCTTCTTTTGTTGAGTCCCATATTTCTGAAAAATAATTTGTCGTGGCTGAAAAGACAGCAGACAGAGAACCCTGGAGACTGATTTCCCCCCCTATTTATCCAAGGCACTGGCCTGGTGCTTACAATGACAAAGCACGTTCCCCACGGTGGGGACCCACCAATGAGACCGGCCAGGCTCTGGAGTTAAATAGCTTCTGTTCTCTGAGGAGCTCAAAACACTTTAGAAACATGAGCTCATTTGGGGTCCATTCTGACCTGGATTCAAAGTGCTCCAGGATCTTCCCAGCACACAGCCGTCTAACAGAGCCCGCGTTCCTGCTGAGGCCATTCTGTCTGCCTAGAGTCGGAAAAATGGAGGCATAAAACCCAAGGCCAATGAGCCCTTAATGAAAAGCAAGTGCCCTGGAGGTTAGATGAGTGACTTTCAGTCGGAGCCCCATGGCCTCCAGGCTCCGGTGTGTGCCTTAGCTGAAGCAGAACGCTTTCTTTTCTGACGATCAGAATAAATCCTGAATATGAACGCACCTAGCACAATGAGTTGCCAATAGTAGATACTCAATAAATGTTGGTTGAATCCAGACCGTTCAGCGTGGTGTGAGCCAGTGAGTTCAGGGCTTCAGGGTTGTGTTGTTGGGGATGGATAGCTTCTTCCCTTACATCCGTCTGCCATTTTGCTTTCTCTGGATTATCTCTAGTGAACACCAGAGACATGTGGCGGGTTGGAGAGGGCCACAGAGCCTTTGACATCCTTCCCATGAGAGAGGTGCGATGCCTGGATCCCATGGAATCTGGGTGAGACCTCTGACTGCTCTGACCTGTAAGAAACAGTGGGTGTAATGCTTTATATTTCCCGGCCCAACCATTAAGAGACGGTCTCTGCAAACACTCTCTCCAGAAGCCCTGTTCTGAAAAAGTCCAAAGTTTGCCACCTGCAGGGCCCTTCCACTTGGACCAGCTGAGTCTTTGGAGCCAAAGAACTGCTCGATCAACCCCTCCCTGTCTGAATTCCTGATAACAATCCCACAAGGGGACTATTACTGTCACCCCCACCTTACACTTGAGAAAGCTGAGGAATGGAGAAGTCAGGAGTCTTGTCCAAGGCGACAGATCTAGAGGTACCTTGTAATATCTAATTCCTCCATTAACTCTCTATATTACTTTCCTATTGTGGCTGGAACAAATCACCAGAAACTTCATGGCTTGAAGGAAACAACGCAAATGTATTCTCTTATAGTTCTGAAGGTCAGAAGCCTAAAATGTATCTCCCTGGGCTCAATCCAACTTGGGGCAGGGCGGTAATCCTTCTGGAGGCCCTAGGAGAGAATTAGGTTTCTTGCCTTTTCCATGCCAATGCTTGGTATGTGGCTCCCCAACTTCACCTTCAAAGCCAACAATGACCAGTCAAGATTTTCTCATGCTGCACCATTTGAGAAAGAACTCTCGCTTTCTCCTTTCACTTGTAAAGACCCTGGTGATTACCCTGGGCCACCTGGATAACACGGGATAATCTCTCCTTCCCGCTGATTAGCAACCTTCATTCCATCTGCAACCTTAATCCCCTCCTTGCCATGTAACATAACATAGTCACATGTCCTGGGAATTAAGATTCAACCATCTTTTTTTAGGGAGGGTGGGGCATTATTCTGCCCACCATCCCCTATAAGAAGGGAGTGATTATATCTCCCCTGTGATAAATGAGGGAGCTGAGGGTCATGGTAGTTAAAGAATTTTCTTTTTGTGTGTTGTGTGTCACACACACAAAAATGCCACTTCACCTAAAAACTGTAGGGTCACAGGCTAAAAAGCATTCTGGAAAATGGCCAGATAAGCCCTTCCCAGAGGCAGGGATGTTGTTTGGAAGTCAACTAAAAAGATCACTAAGCCTTTCCACCAACTCATGGAAATAGAATTTTCTGTCAGCTTTATAGTGGTGAGAAGCGTGATTGGGGGTTTTCCCCCGACCTGCTTGTCCAGCCCTAACAAAAGAGAAAGAAGCCTTGTCTGGGAAAACCCCTCTGAGATTGCTTGCTTATCTGTCCCTGAGAATTGAAGAAACAACATTTCTCATATCCAGTAAAACCCTCTGATAATGAACTCTGTGATAAGGAGCCTTCATTCATAGTGAAGCCAGAAATCATTGTACTGCATCAACCCTTTCAGCCCCAAGAGAGACAGAGGCAATGTTCTGGAGTTCTTTCAAAACATTTTATGTGCCTATGGTATCCCAGCCCTAAAAAGCTCAAAATACGCCCCACATCGTAATTCACAAGCCCTGCCCCAAATGAAAGCCTCGCTCTCACCAAGATACTCTGCTCATGCTCCTCATAAAATGGCGGCCATTCACTGAGCACTAGCCACAAGCCAACCACTTGAGACGTAGGACCTTAAATCCTCACAAAAACCCCTCGAGGTGGGTGCTGACCTGTCTTACCCTTAGTTTCACGTCTGAAAAATGGGGATAAGTAAGCTGTCCACAGCCAATAAGTGGCAAAGGTAGGGTTTGAACCCAGGTCTGTTAGCCCCAGGCCACTTTCCATTCTGCCTCTAACCTGCGTGCTCTGCCTGCTCATTACTTGTCCTTCCGGAGGGCTCTCCCCACGTCTGTCATCTCACAGAACTCCTGGCCCTTCTACCGCTGCCCTACCCACCATGAAACGCACCTGGGATGTTCCATCTTTGCTCCCTGCTTTAACCAAAATCCTGTACCTCTTACAGTGTGGTATTCCATAAGTTTGAGTCTTTATTCATCTGTATTCCTGGGTTTTATTCACTTTCCCAGCACAAGTTGGGAACTCCTCTGGGACAGAATACATTATCTTACACAGTATCTCACTTGAGAGCATCATGGAACCCACCGTAGGATTCACTGCCATTGTCTGATAAGTACACCCTGACCTGCAGACTGACCGACTTCCCCTTCATAACTTCTACATTATTAGTTCAAAGAGACTTACTATAAAGTTTCAGTCAAAAAAATTAAGAAACACACCTTGGCATCCTTGGCCAGTTTACTGTTGGGTTCAACCTAGAACTTACATAGCCCGTGTCCCAGCTCCCTCTGTGGCATTCTCTCTACCCCATGGGCTAGCTGTCATCTTTTTTCTTAAAGATAATGACCACGCAGATAAAATGGGACAGGGACAGTGGTATGTTTTGTTCATCGGTATATCCAAAACAGGGCCTGGCCCCTGGGAAGAGCTCTAAAAATATTAAATGAATGCATGAAAATTGTTGAAAATATTTTGGTTACAAATTCCAGATGAGTACTTCAATTAGCTATTAATTAGACAATTAACTTAACTATCCCCGATAGAATGGAATCCAGGTGTTCTGGACCCCAAGCAAGTGCAGAGTCCAACTCTGAGTGTTTGGAGTGGGATCTAGATGATGATATTCTTCATATCCTTCCTAGATAATTGTGAGACGCTCTAGAGTTTCAGAATCGGTGCTTTATTAGAGGATCATTTGTTGTGGGTTCTAAACCAGGCAAAGGGCTATAAGTCACATTGATTGCTTGTCTGCAGGTAAAATCCTTTTGATGGGATTGGCCAAACCGACTCCTTCTACCCTTATGCTCAGAGAGGGGTCCAGAGGACCACATCCTCCGGGCAGTCCCCCAGAGTTGGACGGGAGTCCCGCCCAAAAGCCCTGGGGCTTTTGGAGCTGTGAGAGGAGCTCCCGTGAAGTGCTTTTAATTGGGGCGGCTGCACATGTCTAACTGGGAGGCTTTGTGGAAGAACCATCTATCAATTCTGCCAGTGACAAATGGCAAGAAGGAGCAGCCTCCCACACAATGGGCCTGCCCACTCTTGCTCGTCCACACCTCATTATGGCTGAGAAATTAATATTCATGTTGCTTTGCCTTGACAAGCAGGGTGGAGCAATGTCAATAGTGGTTTCTCAGTTCTTTGTCCTCTTGCTGCCTGGTGCCTGAGTGGCACGTGGGCTGGACCTGTATGCAGAAAGCTCTCGGCACGCAAAGGCTCCCAGATTTGCTCACCACGCATCTGTTGATGGGACCTCCCAGAGGCTCTGCCTCTCTTTCCCCATCCTTCCTCTTCTTGCACTGGGCCCATGGGAGACCTGACACCCAGAGATGGTCACACCTCTTTCCCAGGAACTGGGCCATCTTCCTGCTCATTTTCCCAGGCCTGCCAAGGAGGCTCAGTTCAATAAAATGGATCGAGGGCTCACCATGGACCAGGCTCTGTGCCACAGTAGGGATGGGATGTGGGGACACATTCCTGGCCACAGGGTGGTGGGGGGGGAGACAGACTCACCGTCTCCTAAATGTCTCATATCTAAGGAAGTTGAATGGCTGTGAAATCCCGCCAGAATTTGGGAACCAGAGACGGGAGGGATGGACTGCAGGTTGAGGCAGACCTGAAATCAACAAATGCAGGGACTTTGTGAAATCTACACGAGGTGGGAGGAGCGACGCTCTGCCAGTCAATGAAGAATTGTTTGTAGTAATTCCTAAGCCTCCGGATAAGCCTAAAGAACCACACACACACATACACACACACACACACAAAACACATACACATTTCGATTGCTAGTATTTTACTGATCCCTGTAGCATCCTAGGTGCTTTGTACACATGCTTTTATTTAATATATGCAACAACTCTGCAAGACAGATGTCACCATAATTAGGTGAGAACACTGAGACTCAGAGAGGTTATGGAACCAGCCTGAAGCCGCACAGCTAGTAAATGGTAAAGGCAGGATTCAAGTGTCCTTCCTCTCCCTTACTGTGAAGCCTGTTGAGGTCCTCATACTCTGCCACATGGCCTCTCCCTAAAAACACTTACTTTCTTCCCTGTTCACACTTCCTAAGTCATGTTTGGCCGTTTTCATGAGTCAGAAGCAACTGCAAAGATCTGGCCTGTAGTCTGTGTCTTTCCTTCTGACTGGAGCCACCCCCTGACCTCCCCAACTAGGAACACGCTTCGTATGGCACCTAGCTGCCTGGGCACCAGCCACCAACCCCCCACCACCACCTGCCAGCTGTGCAGTGTGTCCGACCTTGGCCTTGAGAGTCACCTCAAGCTGATCTCTGACAGATGCTCTTGCTCACCTGAGGGAGAGCCGCTGTGCCAGCTGCCTATGGGGTCTCCACATCCTCGAAAGGGTCCCGATAGTCCCCTCGAGATGAGCCACACTAGTGGAGGGCACAGTGCCTTACTTAATCAGCTTCAGCTCTTTCCAGGCCCTCCTCCTGCTGAAGGCAGTGATGAGAACACCACCTGGCTCACCAGAGGCTCTTGTGAAGGGAACCATCCCGGAGCCAAGCAGAATGGGCACCTCGGATTGTTGCTGCTGAACAAGTCAGAGCTTCTCCCGCTGGGTGACCAGTGGCTCACCATAATGATGTTATTTTCCATGGGTGTCAGGACGTGAACAAGTCTGGGGAGCTCCGAGCATGTTGTCTCCTGAGTATCATTTTGTTGGCTCTGGACTGGAAGACCTGAAAAGGCAAGGCCACTCCTGCTGGTTTGGGGGGATGGGTGGTAACTAATGCAAGGGTTCCGTCAGTGGGGCAGGCTTGGTGATGTGGATGCCCGATTGGTCAGAGGAATGGGCAGAGTGGGCCCAACCCTTGCACCGGCCCTTCCACTGAGCGATCCAGCAAGCAGCATGACTGCCCCATCCCCTTCCACCTCTGGAGACCAGGAAGAAGAAGCCCTTGGTCACCTGCCATGCTCAGCCAGCAATGTCATCTAAGTCGCCATCAGCTTCTGCTAACTGGCTCGGCCATTCCGTACCACACCCTCCCTCCTTGGAAACCCGTGGTGGCTCAGGCAGATCCTCATTTCCTACCTTTTCGTGTTGACAGATACCAAAGTCAACATCCTAAACATGGTGTGACTTGTTGATTTCCTTGACCTGCTCTGGTCACAGATGGGCTGATTTATACACTTGGCTCTTCGGCTGTGTATCTACGTCCAGCCATTTATATTTTTTCCTCTTTCTTGTTAATTGGAACAGAGTTAGCTTTTTCCTGTTTGGTCTTTTTTTCCCTGCACCCCCACGGCTACATGCTCCTCCTTGAGCCCTGTTTTTAATGCAGCAGCTTCTCCCTTTCATCAAGTAACATGTCCCCTGTAACTACTTTTGATTATGCCCAGTATATTTGCATTTGTTTAACGAGGCTCTGCTCAGCTGCTCCTCTTAGGGGCTCAGCCTATGATTAGAAGGAATGTCATGCTCGTGCCATTTCCAGGTGCCTTTTCAATAAATCAGTTATTTCTCTTCTCTGAGTTTGTTTCCTGGACAATTACTGATTGTGGTCAGCCTCCCACAGCTCCCAGAGTGGCTCTAGTCTATCGCAGCATGGAGAACAAGGCTTGGAGCAAACAAGAGCCTTAGATTTTGCTGTCAGGTAGCCTCTGACCTCCCAGCTTGGGGGGGTTAGGGTGAAAAGGAGAAGATTGATGAGCATCCCTGAAACTTGGTGTGCGAGCACTTGGCAGATTCCCTGGTTTGGAAATTTGTACCTGGGTCTGATCTTAACATTCAGCTTTGGGGATTATAAATAAAACTATGCCCCAGACTTTGTTTTTCGACAGTGGGTCTCTAACTTTACAATTCTAAGCAGTTGTAACACAGTTAATTTAGAACTGAGGCAAAGAACCCAGAGCCCAGAGACGTGAAAGCTGCCATCAGCCCACTCCTAAAGACGGCAGCCGTTATACTACCATTGGCTTGTCAAACAATGGATTTCTCACTCAACCTCAGGAAACCATAAACTCAAAAAGAAGTCTTCCTCAAGAAGAGAAGAACAATGTGCCTATTGTCTGTGCAATTTTAGGATAATTGAGCTGACATGCATTTGAATGATAATGAGTAAATACTATTCTTATTTGTTATTTATCTACTTTCTCATTTTAACACATAGCACTAGTGATAATTACCAAAGTCTATATTTATAGAAAACTGACTCTTTCTTAAGAATCCAATGGGGCAATTATCTCCATACTGTATGTGCTATTTTTCTGTAAATGTTGAAAATTCAGTAATTATCACTAGAACTCGCTGTGGCATTTTGAATACAGATACATAATAAGGAAGGAGGTCACTTATTCATTAATATTCAAAACACACACTAATTCTCCCTTTTCTTTGGTGGATGAGCTCAGCTTTGGGTTTTGTAAGAACTTCACATAAGCCAGTTGAAAACTCTGCTATCCTGTGGCTTTTGTTTATTGAGAGTTGATAAGAGCTTTATCAAAGGGAAAGTAGAACAAGAAATGTATCTTATAATAAAAATAATAGCTCACATTTATTGAATACTTATTATGTGTCAGGTATTGTGTGATTTCAGAAATTGTCCTCTTCATTTCCTTGATGTCTTTACAAAAAAAATAGGTACTATCCTTCCCCCGTGTTACCAAACAGTAGACTGGGGATTCAGAGAAGTTAGTAACGTGCCTGAGGTCACACAGTTATAGAAGGGAGAACCATCAAGGGAAACAAGGTCTGTTGGGTTCCATAGCCTTGTCCCTTCCATGGGAATCTAGAATACACCCAAGTCATCCCTGCGGCTGAGCTAGAAGCTTGATGTATCCAGACTTGACTCAGTCAGGATCTATAGTGTGATAAGTGTTCTTATGGAAATGAACTCATGAGGGCTACTTGCTCCACGTGCTTCTAGAGAATGATGAAAGTGTCCAGAGACTTGTGTTGTCTGTTTCAAGTAAGCCAACACCCTGAGAGTCAACTTCCCTTTTCATAAGGCTTTGGAGCCCAAAGAATGGGTCAACAGCAATAGGTGCTTCCGTGTCACTGATTAGTCCTCTGGATTTAGGGTACAATTGCAGGAAAGTGACCTCAAAGAATCCACTCTTATGTTTTGTTTGGGCTCTGGCTTTGTTGTAGCACTTTTTAGATTCTGAATATTAAGCTCTGAGTTAAGGACCCTGTTCACTCACTCATGAGGAGATCTCTTTGCTGGAGGTTCATCATCTATGTAAACCTCAGTACCAATTATCTGTCTTTATGGGTCCTAATGGCAAAAGGGTTAATGGTAGTCAAGATGGTTATAAAGATACTAAGCTCTCTATGAGCTAGGGAATTTGTTCTTCAGTCATTCTTTGGGCAGAAGTCCAACACACTGCAGTGGAAGTCAGGTGGGCAACATCTCCAGGTAGTATTTTCATCCAGAATATTTGTAGCTTTTTAACCAAAAATGTCATCTTGGCACTGTGGATGTATGATAAGAGGATAAATGAGCAGCAACCCAAGGAGCTTCAAGCAACAGGAATCAGAGGTCCCACCAATTTATTTGCTTCGTACGCAGGTGGTGAGAGGTGCTTTGGACTAATGAACACGTTTTTAATGATTTTGAAGTGAATCCCAAAGCCTTGTTAATACTCTAGTCACAAAGGAAAATAAGTCTAAAAATGCCTTCATCTCCCTGAGTCCTGGGTTTCTGAAGGCATAGTCCTTGAATCAAGTTATTTTCAGCTCGAATGCATTGCTGAATCATTTCATCTAAATTTCCACCACCTCCCTAAAGTCTTATGGTTATTACAAGGAGAGGCAAGTCCTATTTCGATGATGGAAGTCAGTTTACACGGCTGAACTGGGGAAAACAGGACGAGACACATAGGGAGCTGAGGCGAATGAAACGGAGAGCGGACATTATCGCCTTGATCTGCTCGTTATGTGCTCAGTGTGGCCTCCCCCCCACCGCCCTGCCGCCGGCCATGAACTCCAGGGGGAGCCCTGCTTCCTGTCAGAGCACAGGTGAGCAGGTTCCCATAGCCCTCTTCCTATGGGACACCCCGTGTTCTCAGGCAGGTGGATGTCGATCCTTCACACGGGACCAGAGAGACAGCCCCTCACCATGCCCAGAGCTTGGATTAGAGCGCAGGTTGACTCTAGGGCATTGACTGATTGCTTGAGCCTAGGTCTCAGGGAAACAGTGACTTTGCTGCTCATCTCAACAAGAAGGACCTGAACATCCAGCACAGGGACCCAAAGTGAGAGCAAACTAAGAGAGCCTGATTACTAACCATGAGCTCTCAACCTGTGATCTGAAAAGTTGAGAATCTAGTCATCAGATAGTTGCTAGCATTTGTGCAATGTCTCCCACGTGCCGGGTACCGTGCTGGGTACTAGAGATGCAGAATGGACTCAGGCCGATGTGCTCCCTTACCTTTCTAGTGGGTAGGACACTTCCCACTACAAATGGTTCATTCCGTTTGCTGGGCGGCACTCATTATGGAATCCTGTCCGAGTCCATCAAGAAACGCGGTCATACAGGGTGAAGAATACCGACAGGAATCCTGCTGACGCTGACTACACCCAAAAATAGTTGGCCTGGGAACACACCTCATCCCCCGACTTGTTGCCACTACCCACATCAGCTGCATCTTCAAAGCAATATTAATGAGAGCCTGCTAGATACACAGCTTAGTCATCGATGCCGAAAGGTCC
This sequence comes from Procyon lotor, assembly GCA_028646535.1. Taxonomy (NCBI): domain Eukaryota; kingdom Metazoa; phylum Chordata; class Mammalia; order Carnivora; family Procyonidae; genus Procyon; species Procyon lotor. The sequence goes on from CM053613.1 coordinate 72,962,064, forward strand.
AAAGGCGGGACAGCCGAGATCTCCTGTCTTCTATTACGATCACAATAGGAAAAAAAATAGGTTAAGGGCTAGAAAATGACAAACCGTGTGCTTAATAGGTAGAATCTATTATATCTGGTCATCAGGATAAGTGGTTCAGATGTAAATTGAAGTTGAAAATTCTCCAGTCCTGTAAGTGCCTTTAACCTCATGTTTACCAGTGACAATAGAACGTCTGTAGCGTGTCAATATCCATGCTGTGGGAGGCCTGGATTCAGAAATAGTCTCTTGACTTTTAATTAACGTTTTAAAGACAGCTTGGTCTGATTTCTTTTAGGCCTCACAAAGTTCATTGCTAACACTGAGTAGTTGTAAAACAAGGCTTAGCTGCAAGGCCCCGCTTCCTATTCACTCATTCATTTTCCATCCACTCATGCATTCAGTCAAGCATCTACTTATTGAGAATTCTCTATGTACCAGGCACTTTGCAAGATTCTAGGGGCACGGCAGTATGCAGTCCGGACACAGTCCCCGTACCCTTTTTGGGGCTTACAACCCAGCAACCCCCATGGGGAAGTCCAGACAAGGACCACAAGACTCGGTAACAATGTCACGTGTTTTCTGGATCAAAGTTCTCCCTGGAGAAGGATGATGGAAGGGAGGGGAAGAGGGAGTCAGGGTGCACCTCCTTGAGAGGAGCAGGACCAAAAAGGTGATGGTGCTAGTGGGCCCTGGCGATAGCCCAGGCGTGAGATTCCTGCTAGGACTCAGCAATTTAAACATTCCCGTTCGACCCTCGACAGGGGCCAGCGCCATGCCCGGGGGTGCAGCCTGAGCAGGCGGAGAGCCAGGGTGGCCAATGGAATGGAGCAGATGGGGTTTAATCAAAGGGCTGCTCGGCTCATTAGTGTGAACCCCCCCTTTCCGCACAAGCTCCAACATGCTCACAGACACCCACGGCTGCCGGGGATAGAGCCCAGGGCTTGGTGGGGGGTGGGGGCTTAAGACAACCTCCAGAAGAGCGATCCCACTCACGGGTTTGCAGCCAGGATGGCAATGAAAGGTGGAAACGGCTCTCTCTTGCTCAGCCTCCCCCATTAATTTGGTGTTGCAGACCTAGCAGCCCATGGGGTCTTCATCTCTCTCTTTCAGTTACTCCTCCAAACAGATGTCCATTTTATGAGCCATTCCTGAGCCTTTCCTTGGAAGCCAATTTCCCCTCCTCTGCATTAATGCCTTTCTGGCTTTAGCCAGCCTCCAAAACGCTAGCGATGCCCAGGTGTAGGGCTGAGCACAGAGAAGATCCCGGGGCTTATCATTTTTCCTTGTGGCTCCACTCCCATTTACCGGATGTTTGCAAGCTAGTGAACCTAACCAGAGAAACCCTGTTACAGCTTGGAAACATGTGAAAACCGGAGATTCTGGAGCGACCCTACAGGACTTGGGAGTTTACACAACCTATTTTTTTTTTGAGGGCTGTCCAGAAAGAAAGCCTCATGCGTGTGCAGAAAGCTAATATATGGTAATCAGGGCAGTGTGGTGCGGCTGTGAGTTTTCGACAACATAACAAGGAACTTATCACTATTTTCCGCGGTTGCTGCATATTCCTGGAATCCTTGCTTGCTGGAGAGGCGTGAATAGAAGATTTATTTTGTATTGTTAGACTGTCAAGGCACTCTAGAGCAACAACTTTCAAATGATAACTTTCCAAGCCTACAGAAGTTGTGAATTACATGCTTTTAGTCCAGCGTGAGCCAGGGGGCTGACAGATCTCCCTTGCCCCATCACCCTTCACTTTGACGCTCAGTGCCCTATATGATCAGTGACTCAACACGCTGCCCATCCCAAACCCAATGGGGCCATTATTAAGATTGACAGAAATCTATTTCTGGCTATGAAGCAAGCTGAGGCGACTTACATGTGTCATCACAGAAAGAGAACTTTTGCTGGGGCTCCCCTAGAACCCCCAGGAGAAACTTCTTTGCCAAAATTGAGACCATCTCAAGTTAAGTGGATGTGAGAAAGGATTCTGAGGTTGCGTGGGGAAGGGAGGCGTGGGGGATATGCAGTGAGATGGGAGGTAGTTTCAGGGATGTTTTGTTTCTGTCTCCTGCCTTGGTGGTCACTTAGATCTTGGGGAGAACACAGCTATTCCCTAGAAGCAAGTGGGCATGAGGGCAAAGTAGGGGGCAGGACCTGAGGCACTCTGCCCTTGACCTCTAAGCAGCTGATGACACTGGGAAGCCTCTCCAGTTATCCAAGTGCTATTGAGTTAGTTAATTACTTAGCAAACAAACCTCTGCAATAGGGCTACCAATAGATCAGCATCCTAAAGACAAGGAATGGGACAATCGAATTTTCTTCTCCTGCCTCTCCCTTATTTTTGCAACTGCTTAGAACCTGTTACTCCATCCACCTGGCGCAGAGTAGGTGATCACGTGTCTGTCCCCCATCTGGATCATAAACTCCTCTGGGAACACGATCTGTTGTCCTCTCCCATCACCCGACATACAGTACGCTTCGTACTCACCTCAGTCAAGGGCTATGGGATTGAATTAGGGTCCCCCCGATAACAGGACTGATGGCCTTACAGTGCCCCTACTTGAGCACCGAGAATATTGCCTTTTCCCTTCAGCTTCGTGCTTAATTTCATTTGCTCCTAGGGCATGGGCATCAGGCTCGTTTTCAAGACTGGGTGATCCTCTTCTTCTCCGCTGCCCCTTAATGAAGGTTTTGCTGAAGCCAAGGGCTCCGTGTTGTGAAACTGTTATTTCAATGTTACTCGGGGCTGCTGAGCAGCTAGCCATGCATTTGGGTTTATTATTAGAGGCCTGTACACAAGGGCTGGCTCCTTGCCTGTTTTTTTTTCCCCCGAAGGCAGCTGAAAACAGAATACTTGCATTTGTTTTGGGGGGGGGGGGGGAGAACAAGAGACTTTGCAAACAGTTATGAAAAAAGCAGAATTGCTCCATTTTGGAACCTCCCGACCTTGACAGTGTCCCTCTAATGCTATATAAACATTTGTTTTCGGTATTTAATAAGCCGCCAGCTGACAAATTGTGGAACTTTTTGCAAGAGCCCCTTATCTTTTCTAGAACCACTGAGATGGCAAAATATATTCTCTGTCTCAACAATTCACTCTATATTTGCATGTGGAAATTGGAAAGCAAGTTGTTTTTCTTCGTTTGCATGACAAAACTCAGACCCCAAAATACAATTCAGCATTTAATTTGAGCTAGTTAGAGAGTGCAGAAAAGGCCCCCAGCCAGTTTGGCTCAGGTCTGCTGCTGATGTTTGTGTTGTTACAATTAAAATTGATTTATAATGCGAAGGATGCAAAAATACCTCCTTGAGTTGCGCCAGGAACCTGGGGAGTTGGTGGCCCCGAGAGGTCACTACAGAGAAAAAAAAAAAACAAACGTGAAAAATTGCCTTTATTTTAAGGCTTTAATAACTCGGTTACAGCCTGACAGAGGCTTCCCCACAGCGTGAGAGGGTGGCCAGTCTCACATGAGCCTGGGGCAGGGAGAAGTTGCCAGAGTCACCATGGAAGATGCTTCTGATCACAGCGTTGCCAAAAGCAGATCAGATAGAAGAATTTAGGACATTTCATTTTCAAATGCATCATCTCCTTCGCCAATGCCTCCTCTGCTTGTTTACTTTACCCTCCCAGGCTCAGGAGGGGGCTTCTCCAAACTCAGGCCCTTGTCTCTGACCCCCAGGGCAGGAGCTGCACCCCTGCTGTGGGCACGGAGTGGGGGCACACCCCGATCGCGGGGAACCCTCCTCGCTCGGGGAACCCTCCTCGCTCGTCTTCCTCCCAATCCGCAAGTCAGGACCTCCATTCACTGCATCGCTGCTGGGTGCTAAGTGGGGGCACACGCCTCGTGAGGCACTAAAGGACACACACACACACACACACACACACACACACATACACACACACACACCCCCCCATGCCCTCAAGCTCTCAAGTGAGAGGCTGGCCAATAGGCAGTGGTAACACGGAGCTAGAGTCTGGGAACGAGAACCTTGGAATTAGAACTGGATTCCGATTGGGACTGACACACAGACGTGCCGCGTCTTCGGGCTGGTGACATGTCCACCTTGAGTTTCTTTCCAGCGTCTTCCTCAGGGAGCTGTGGTGAGCATTACTGGAAACACCATACACAAGTCAGCCGATGGAGTGTCTGACACTTAGTAAGCCCGAAATAAATGGTAGCCATATCCGTCCCAAGAAAGAACCGTGGGACCCCCGTAATAGGGCCCCTGTCCACATCTCCGAATAGGCAGGCGGGACAATCCCAAATGCCTTCTGGAAATGGCTTAGAAGACCGTTTTGCAAAACTCGGGTGATGGATGAGGGGAAAAGGCAGTTCAGGCAGAAGAAGCCACGAGTTGCAAGACACATAGCCGGGAGACCGCTGTGCCACCGGGTGCCTGTAAGTGGCTTCGTGTGATGAAGGGGGGAGCCTTTGTTCCCGACTATGCTGTGGACCTAGCACCGCGGCGGGGGCCGAGGCGACCATTTCAACTTTTTCATCAAAATCCATTTTAAAATTTTTCATGGTTACCTATGCATTTGAATGGTTAGACTTGTCGCTAACGAGAAGGTCTCGAAACCTCGAGGCTGAGGGTCAGCGTTAGTGCTGGCTGCCAACCAGAATATCTGCAGGCTTGCGGAGGGCGGGGATAGCCTCGTTTTGCAGAATTGTCCTTTCTCCTCCCTCGTATCTTCCTCACCGCGTGGAAATGCAACCAACCTTCACCCGAGCACTCTGATGGGTCCCCGGGCTGCCCTCTGATAGCTCAGCGTGAGCAGTTCCTTCATTAGCTGAGACTGTAAGGTTTTATTCCCGGGAGTCAGTGTGGTCAGAAGAGCTACAGCCCCAGCAGGGTGTGGGGTGTGGGCAGTTCCTTGTTCCAACCCCTCTACAACCCACTCCTAGGCATGCTGCGTGCCGGAAGAGGTCAGGACCCTCTCATCTCACAGACACCCCCTCTGCAGAAAACACACTTAATGCCTGATCCTTATCTAATAATGCTTACTGTCCCTAACTCACAGGTTAGGAGTCTGAGGCATGAGGGAGATCATGTAGGTTGCCTGAAGACATACACATCATAGAACGAGGAGTTCAGCTCAGGGAAAGACGCTCCAAAGCCCACGGAAAGTGTCCGCTCCACCAGAACTCCATCCCTGGCTAAATAGAAGACTTCCCAAATCACTACAACTACGGGAGCTCCCTGGCATGGAATTATAGAATCTTAGGACTTTAAAGGGCTTATTCTCTCACCAACCCCTCCCTTTGTGTATTCCCCTAAGAGATCTGCAGGAAGAAGTGACTGCTCGCCCAAGGCCCCGGGGCTACTCAGGGTCAATGCTAGTCGAGGGACTGTATTTGAAGGCAATAGATTCTTTTTTTATTACCGTCACCATTAGTACTCATGTGGTTGTTGTGAGTACATGAGGGAGAATATTATTCATGTTTTTATTACCTCCATGAGGCTCGTCGAGGCTGAAGAATCAAGACAATAGCTTTCCCTGAAGATCTTAGCTCGGTTTTCATCTTTCTCATTCCCCAGCCTCTCTTTTTGTCTTTTGGAAGTTGGAACTCAAATTGGGAGGTTCGTCTGGATGTTTGTGTAGGAGCGAGGCTGGTGGTTGCTCAGGTGTTTAATTTGGCATGTGACACGTTGGGTGTGGATTATTTGAATGTGCTGAAGTAGTAGAAGGGACGAGTAGGGGATTCAAGCATTTGAAGGGGACAGGGAAGGAGCAGGCGGCAGTGCTAAGACCCCAGACCACTCGACTCATCACTGCCCTGAGGGTTGGGTTCCAACCTCTGGACCCCTGGAGGCAGGGCAGGGGCTTAGAAGGTGAGGCTGAGCTGAGAAACTCAGAGATAACAATAACTCCTTCCTTCCTTCCTTCCTTCCTTCCTTCCTTCCTTCCCTTTTCCTTCCTTCCTTCCTCCCTGATTTTTCTTCCTTGTTTTCCTCCCTCTCTCCCTCCCTCTCTTTTCAGTCTTTCTTTCATTTACATACTAAATAAATATTTAATAGCTGTTGTATACTTTATAGTATGGAGATTAGCAATCACCTCCAAAATAAACATTCTCCAGATGTCAAGATGACAGGGTGAGGAAGTGTTGTTGCATTCATTCATTCGTTACTGGATGGCGACTTAGAGATGACAGTTTGCAATCCGATCGAGGTCTCTTTTGGTGAGACACCACACAATACCAACATCAGAGTTCAAAGCGAAACCAAAAGGTGTGGGCGTTGGCTGGTGTAGGAAGTTGTTCAAATGGTGCGCTAGGACCTCTGAGGTAGACGGCCAGAACATTTGAGTAATTAAAGCGCCTCCATCCAGTGTGGCTTCTAATGGGTTAACCTCTTCTCCCCTCCAGACCTGTTTATTAACGAGAAGTAGCCCTTCATCAGACCTGCCTTATGAGACCTAAGTTTATAAACAGGTCTTTTAATGGTTTTTAGGACACTTGTCATCACTGCATGGTTTTATGTGTTCATTCATGAAAGGATCTGAAGGACAGATGCTGTTTCAGTACATTGATATATAATGTATATCAGTGTAAAATAATGTACATACATGTAATCAGACCTTGTGAACTGTGCTCCTTAAATAAGCCCACTTTCTAAAAATCTCAATCCCCTGTAGCCCCTCCCACAACCACATACCCATCCCAAAGTCACCTACCCTCTGATCTCCACCCTTAACCAAGAAACGTCCCGTCAGTCACTAGAAGGTGAACCTTGACCTTTTTTGTATTAGCAGTCCCTTGGAAAACCTAGTTAAATCCTGGAACCCACTCCCTAGAAAGATGCACCTGACATTTGTAGGTGGGTCCAAGCAGTCATCCACTCTTAGGAATCTGACCTTCCCCAGGCGGGGAACCCCTGCTAGGAGAAGAGATTCATAAATACCAGTGACTTCATAACTTCTGTTAGGAAATGTTATAAATGTGACCTGTCTGTGACTTTTAGTGTCGTTCAGCCTACAAATGCCCAGGTATTTTTTTCAACAAAAAGAAGGGACTAACTTAAGCAGGGAGGTATATTACATAGTTTCTTTCTCCTTCACTACAATTTTTTATTTTGTCAAAGGATATTTACCCATAGATCAGCTCCTCCCCCTCTTCCCCAACCAGAAACCAGTTTCGGACCTATTTCTCAAGGTGAAGTCCATCAGAGGACGCAGACTCACTGCCCCTGACATCTTCCCATAAGCACCTAAATGAATGGCTATCTTCCGCTTTCCACAAACAAGAGAAGATTTGCCATCGGAGAGCATCCTTCAGTTTATAGACATTTCCCTTCCACTCTTATGTATTTAAGGAAGAAAATTGCCACTTATTTGTACAAAGTAAATTGGCTTATGCTCCATAATAGGCTTCTCCACTCTTGCCTCTGCCAGGAAAAGGTCATCCTCAGACTTTTGCACTCTGCAGAACTGAGAGATTCTTGACAGCAAGTAGAGAAATCACACGCTCCTAAACTGTAATTTCCTTCGTGGATTAAGACCTCAGTGGTCACAGGTTTTGGGTATCAGCAAGTTCATTTCCAAGCATATTGCTGGCTACTGAGCAGGATGTAAATTGTACCTTATGTGCCCTTAATGAAATACAGCCCGAGGGTCTGAGACAGACACACACATAGATACAAGTGTGCTTGTGCACGTGCGTGTACACACACACACACATGCATATAGGCATGCTCCCAGGCAAACACACATACATAATACATACGTACAACCTCGGACACACACACACACACACATGCATGCACATTAACACAGGCAAGTTCACGTGCAACTTGCCGTCACTCTTCTCAGCATCGATAACTTTTCAGTGTACCGCTCAGTGCAGTCCTATGGCCGAGGGCCCTGTTCTAAGTTGTTCTTATTAGCCATCACCTTGGCAGCAGATACAGACGTTGTACGTGTGGTGGTGTGGTCCCTGGTCCCCATGGAGCTCTTGCCCTTGAGTGTATCTAGTGGATAGCTGAGACGAAATGAACGTAAACAAGCAGATGAGAAAAGAGGTAAGATTCCCATGTGCTGTCCCAGGTCTAGCACAGTTGACAGCCAGCCGTTGCCAAGAAGCATGTGTGTAGAAAATTAACTCTGATCGTAACGGGATGGAAGGTCTGCTTGGATGAAGACGCCATCTTTTCCCGGGGACTCAGTAATTCACAGGAGAATGTCACAGTAGCCAAATAGTATAATTTTTACGTATCCTAAATTTAACTAACAGTGAGTTTGTAATACAGATTCTTCCAGTCCTTTGGGAGAAGGTAGCTTCCTCACCTCCATCCTCTGTTAGCCCTCAGGGGACCAGCTTCTGCTCCTAGAGAGAATCAGGGGCTTTCGTACCTCTGTGCCTTTGCATGAGCTGTTCCCTCTGTTAGTAATGCTGTTCCTTCGGTTTCACCCCTGGTGGTCTCTGTTTCTCATTTTTGGGGCCCAGCTCCGTTGAGTTCAGCCTTTCCACGTCCCTCTACACAACGTGGACACGTCACACTCTGTTGGGCAGTCCCACTGCTCGAGGAACGTGCCGCCGGGGGAACTCACGCTGCATTTAATCAGTTCATCCCTGACTCCGGGGACTGGGTGTTTCAGAGGGCCAGGTGTGTTCCTCAGACTCCTCTCTGCTCCTCTCCGCAGGATCGCACCTGGCATCCTGTCTGGGCTGGCCCTTTATTTTCACATACTCAGTGCTTCAGAACTGATGAATGAAGGAATCAATTAGGCAATTCTGTAATACCCATTTAGGAAGCTCCGGGGGAATACAACTCCCGTGTATGTAGAAACAGTTTCCCTGGGCCTTGTGAATGATGAGCTCTAGTACTAATGCTCTCTCCTAAGGCCGATCTTCCTCTGTTTCTGCTCCCCGGTGCCTGCACCGTGCCCACTCCACGTGTAGGGTATTTAACCTCTCCTTGGTTAGCTTCTTCCGTCGAGGCAGGGCAAACCAAGAGAGCAAGAGAAACCACAAGCAGAGGCTTAAGGCAGGAGGTAAAGGGCAAGTAGTAACTGTGACATTGAAACCATTGCAGAATGTCTACTGGCTTTGCTCTTCACCATCGTGGCCACAGACACCTGGATGGTGATGTCATTTGCTGGTGGGAGAGCAGCTCCTTGGGTTGTAATCAACTGATGGGGATTTGGGGCGTTTTGGAGCCAGTGGGGTGGAATCTGGTTTTATTTTTGCTTTTCTTAGATTTTAGAATAATTTTATTTTAGAATAACATTTAATGATAATAATTTTATTACTATTTAAATTTAATATTTTAAATTTAAATATTTAAATGTTGTTTAAATACTTAATAAAAATTGAAATATTTAAATATTATTAAGTTTAATAATAATTTGATAATATTTAAATATTTTAGCATAATTATTTTAGAATAATAAGTCTAAAAATAATAATTTTTTAGAATTATTAGACTCTTAGAATAATTTTTTATTTTAAACTAATGTGAACTAAGAAGGGACCCCATGACAGGCACTGCACAGGCACGGGTGTCTCTTCTTCCTGCCCCGTGTTGTAGGATATGTGTTTTGATTCCATCTCACAGGTGATGGAGATAAAGTGCTGGGCAAAGTCCTAGAGCCTGGTGAGTGGCAGAGTGAGGATTTGAACTCAGGGCCTCTGACTCAGAGCCTTACGCTCTTTGCAGTGCATCCCAGGGCTAACATGGGTCCTGTCGGAAGTGAGTTGTTCTCTCCTTTGATGGCCACAGGTTAGAGATTTGGGGAAAGTTAACTCTGCCAATACTGAGCGCGGAAAATAAAGCAAGTGCGGTTGTTAGAAAACATTTCCTATAAAAATTGAAACTGAAAAGGGGTGCAGTTTCTAGCTAATCCTCAGTCAGGCAAAATAAATTTTGTGAGCCCTAAGTCTGTCTTTCTTTTGGAGCCTCCAGGGTAATCGAAGTTTTACTGAAAATCGGAAAGCCCAATGAGATCGAAGTCTGGCAAAGGTCAGGTCCAAGGGCATGCATGCCCCAGAGATAGTAGGGGCTAAAGCAGTGTGCCCATTGTCCTCATTCCTCAACAGCCCTGTCCCTCACCAACCCCCAGCTACCAGCAGACCTCTTATTAAGTAGAGCTTCCTAAAGCCACGGCTCAAAACCCAGCCACTAAGCTCGGCTGTCCCATTACCCCCTCTCGTAGCCTCCTCCCCTGTGTAATGATACCCAGCTTCCTGTTCGCTCCTTCATTGTCCGGGGGGTTAGAGAGTTCTGTTCAGCCGGAAAGCCTGGGGTTCACGCCTGGCCCTCGGAGCGGCCCGTTTGTGTGCCGGGCACGGAGGGTTATATCTCAGTCACTAATGGAGCTGAAAAGGTGCCTGGGGCTCATTATTCTTGAGGTAATCCTGAAGGTCACAGTCCCACAAATGCTGTCTGCAGGCAGAAAAGGCAGGAGAGAAGCATATTTAAGATATTTGAGAAGCCTGGCACTTTTTTTTTTTTGCACATACAAGAAGTAGAAGGTGCCTGATATTCCACTGCAGTTGAATCTTAATCAAGGGAGAAATCCCTCCCTGGAGACGTCTCTGTACCTGCCATATGTCCATTTACACTAATACCTAGTGAGGCTTTATGTCTCTAGGTCCCCGAGCCCCTCCTGCCTGGGTTGCCATAGGGCAGGTTCTTGCTTTATTGTGAAAACCTGGCTTGCCCCCAGCTAGGAGGTGGAGCAGGAGCTCAGGCAATGAGAACACAGGGACAGGTCAAGATTCTGGTAGACAGAGAGGCTGTGCTCCCACTTGGAGCAGATTCCAAATGACCCAGCCTAGTGTCCTGTTAGCCTAGGGCCATTTCCCTGACCCCCCCCCC